>JAWWES010000168.1:9124492-9250127 GCA_035583135.1 Lophotriccus pileatus | reverse complement strand
GGGCCGGGCCCGGGCCCGGGGCGCGGCGGCGCGGGCGGAGGCCCCGCCGTGGGTCCGGCGCGGAGCTGCGCGGGGGTGGCGGCGGCGGGGCCGGAGGAGCCGCCGGTGCCGCGCACCGGCTGCCAGATGAGGCTGTAGTAGACGGCGAGCACGATGGCGGCCAGCGAGACGGACAGCACGTAGGCCAGCACGGTGGCCAGGCGCACCCACTTCTTGTTGGTCTTGGCCGCCATGCGCGCCTTCTTGTCCCCGGTGTAAGTGGCGGGCTTGCCCCGCTCCGCGCCCGCCTCCTTCTCCTTCATCGGGGCCCGGCCCTTGGCCCGCTGCTCCACCGAGCCCTCCGTGCTGGCTCCGGCCCGGATCGGCCGCCGCCGCCGCTCAGGACATGCCGGTACCGCCCGCGCCGCCGCCGGTGCCGCTGCCCGCGCTGCCCCGCCGGGGGCGAGGGGCGGTGCGAAGGGGGCAACACCGCCCCCAGGGGAGGGGACCGGGGGAGGGGACACAGCGGGGAGGGCGGGGGAGGAGGGCGGGGAAGAGGCGGAGCACCTTTAAAAGGACTCCCGGGGCAGGGGGGCTGCCCCCTCCCGCCAGCCGAAGCCCCTCAGAGCTGCCGGGCGCTCCCGGAGCCCGTCGTTGCGGAGAGGGGCGGGTGATGGCTCCTGGCACGCACCCGGAGCTGGAGGAGATCAGAAGGCCCCTTTCTACCCTGGCCTCTTGGAGCTACTTCTTGCTGCCTCCCTGCTGCCGGTACGTGCTGCCTGCACCCTCTGTGAGGCTGGAAGGGTGCCCGAGCTAAAGAGCACGTTTTAGAGAGAAAAGCTTTCTCCAAACTGGCCTCGTCCCAAACCTGTTATTGACACAATCTAAACGTCCTCTTAAAGCATGGGTTCACCTCACTCCCCAGGTGTTAGTTCCCTACAAAAACATTATATTCTAATGATCAAAGGACAACTAAAGCACCAATTTAGGGTATAAATTAGCTATGTTTCTTTTATGGGAATGATGCAGTTGCTCATTTTGTAATAATTTTCTCCCTCCTTTCAATCTCAGGTGGGTAGCTTCAGCAGAAACTTCTTGTAAACCAGGAGTTGCAGTTCTGGAGGAGGCAGCAGTAGCTGGAGAACTGCCTGTTACCCAGAGAGGCTTCAGAAAAAGTGAGTGAGTTTTGAGTTAACAGCAGCATTTTATTTGTGCTCACAGTTGCAGGAAAACTGTGGACAGTTGGGAGAGAGGGAAAAGGTTTTGGAGGAATTACAGAGCTTGCAGCTCTGAGGAAGACTGGTGAGACGGAAGATATGTTAGGGAGTAAGTGGAGTAGCCTCAAGATAGCTGTAATTCTTGGAAAAGGTGGACTGTGTTGTCCAGAGGCTCCAGGGCTGCTGTCTGCATGCGGAGGAGGAACACTGCTGTGGGTCTGTGTGCACTGACTGGGCAGGGCTGGGAGCCCCAGTGTCCAGCAGCAAAAGGAGCACCTGGAAGGGGCTCAGTGTGGGGTGCCTGGCTGATAGTTCTGACAGGGGCAAAAGAATTTTGGGGACTAAACCTGCCTGTTCAGGGCAGAGGGGGCTCATTGCCCTTGGCTGGGGAGTTGGACTAGATGGTTTTTAAGGTTCCCTTCCAACCTAAATGATTTTGAACTATTGATAGACTTGCTGTAGCCTCCTGAAGTATTTATCGTTGATGAGATGTCGCTGTACATCTGGGGAATGTTTGTTAGAAGGTCCTGGGGCCTTTCTTTGTGCCTCCTGCCCTCATTGCTTACAGGTGATTGTATTCTCCTGTTCAGCCCAATGCCCCACACCTGAGCAGCACCAGCTGCGGTCCCAGTCACGCCTGGACTGCATTAACTGACGGTGCCTTGCTGGCAGAGCTTCCCTGAGTTACACAATTGCCTTTTCTGTGCTGTACTGTAGACTCTATACACAACTTCCCTTGGACTGTTTAGGTTTAGGTTGAATTATAGATGTGAGTTTATAGCAATTCCTACAAAATGGATTTTCTAGTAATTTTTCAGTGTGTTTTCCCTCAATGATGGGTTTGGTCCAGCCTGTTCTCCCCTTGTTTCTCCTCTTCCATTCAGCGAGGTGATGATGAGTTGCTACGTCCCACAAGTCCTTTCCCTGTGCTCTGGCTTAATTCCCGTTCTGGAATTTCTGGGGGAGAGGGCTGATATGTACAGGCAGTCCCTGTGGTCTTGGCACTTTTGATGATTACGATGCTTGTCTAGCCCAGGATGTCTTCCTGCATTTTCGGTCTGTCCTGGGAGCCAGACTGGACTGGCTAAGGACATGCAGGGGAGTCGTAGGATCATTCCCAGCAAATGTGTGCTTGGTTGAGATCTCAGCGTGTCATTCCAGAGATGTTCTGCCTTCAGCCCAACAGCTTCACTTCCCTACTGCATTTATTCATGGCTCTTCCATGCTGCAGTGGAGACCTGCCCTTCCTGGAACACACAGTGCCATGGAATTGCAGAAATTCCGTGTTCTCAAGGCTCTCTCCTCCCTGCCAACCCTCTGCTCTCGTGGCTCTGAGTAAGACCAGGCTTGTGTTGGTGAAATGTTGTGAAGTCTTGACTTTTGCCAAAGTCGAGTGAAAGCTTTTCTCGTTACTCAGAACAAGTAACTGGGTGTGAGCTTCTTTGCAGGCAGCTGCCAGCAGGTGTGTGCCTTCTGCTCCTAAACTGAGTTCCTTGCTAACAACCTCACTGAGGCAAGTGAGAGCCAGGGGCCAGAGCTGCAGTTGCGGTGTTCGCTTTGTCCTTGGAGCCTTAGCAGAGATCCCAGGCTGTGCTCTGAGTGGGCTCCTGTGCTGCAGGATTGGAGCTCTGGGGTCTTGTGAAGTCAGGGACTGTGTCTGACACCAGACAAGGCTGGCAAATTACCCCTGTCTGGGATTTCCTCCTAAAGAGCACAAGAGAGCTCTGCAACCCTTGGGCAGCCTTCTTCCCACCACAGCCCAAAAACTACTCTGTGGGGTCCTGTTCTTTATAAGATACTTTAATTTACTTTAATACTACTTTAATTTTGACTTGCTGGGTCAGAGGGTCTACTAGAAAACTTGTTTACTTGCTACCTTACACACCTGAGTGTTGTTGAAATCCTGGGTGCTGAGACAGATCTCCTGCTGCAGACTTGGGAGTTCCACCTCCCTGAGTGAGCAGCGTGGCTTGAACCCTGCTGCTGCCTTGCTGCAGTGGGATGTTTGCCTGCTCTCCAAGGGCCCCTGAAGGATGGAGCTAAATAAACCTGTGTTATTGATTTTCCATGCTCAGAGTCTGTGGATAGCATCTGAGTGCTGCAGGATAGGGAAGACTTTATTAAGGGAAGATTCTTGGCCTGAGGTACTGCCTCTGTGCAGAGCCTGCTTGTGGAGTAGCAGGACACTGGACAGGATGCCTGGGAGGTGGGTGAGTGTCTGTCTGTCTGTCTGTTGTTCACAGGGGCCTCCCAGGGCTGATAAATGTCACCTGATCCTGCCCTGGGAGAAGGGCTGGCCTGGATGGCTTCCCCCAGTCCCTGTGGTTCCTGTGCCCTGCTGTGACACTCTCCAAGTGCTCGTTATCCCTGAGCTGGGAGCTTTGTTACTCTGCTGAGTAACTGTAGCCATCAGCACTCACTGGTGTGCTGCCACACAGTCCCTTGGTGAGCCCTGGCCCTGGCTCTTGGTGTCTGCCTCCAGCAGTGAGGCTTCTACATCTTCTGGGCAGATTATAGAGAACTGTAACTTCTTTATTGTCTGTGTGTTGATGCTTAAACTTTACAGTGTCTCCTTGGTCACGTTTGTGAGCTGGGGAGGAGGGAGATGGATGAGATCTTTCTACCTGCCTCCTAGTGTTTAAAGGATGGAATAGTTTGTTTAAATTAATCTTTCTGTGCTGAAGTCCTTGAGCAAAAACTCTGCTAGGCTGGAGCCTGCTGTCACAGAGAAGTCCCGGCTCTTGACAGGGGGCATCTCTCAAGCTCTGCTGTCTGCCCTTCTACAGCAAATACTCCCTATTTCTCACTGCTGCTCCAGCCTCCTGTTGGAGCCTGCAGGGAATCTGTTTCTGTTCCTCTCTGGCACTTTCCTCTTACACACTGCAATGTCTCTCATGTGGGAAGATGCAGTCTCACTTGTTAATCCAATAGCAGATGGGGAAGGTTGGGGATGTCCTTTTAATTCCTTCAGCTCTGTTTTAGCTGTGACAGTGAAGCTGGCACAACCCACGGTCTTGCACTGACTGGGACAGTGCTCTGCAGAGGTTGTGGCAGTGGGGAAGGTGTTAAAAGTGATGCTAAATTTGAGATACAACAGCAGGTTTTTGCTGGGTTTGCCCGGGACTGAGGCCTTGGGCAGAAAGCTCGGGGGAGCTCAGGGCAGCTCCAGCCTTGTATTATCAGTGTGGGGAAGCCCCTTTGGAGCCATTTTATTATCCTGTGTGTTGTCTACAATTGGATCTTAGAATAAAGCTCCAAGACTCAACTGGTGAGTTTTAGGGGCCAGGCATTCCTTGATTTCGATGCACTGCATGGTCACAGCACACTGCCTGCCCTGGCAATCAGCTCCCCAAGTGCAGCTGATATGGCAGCACTACAGGATTGTTCATTTTCTCTCCCTGCATTCCTGTTATGTATCCAGGACATTTCCCAGCACTTATCACCATGTGCACAAATCCTTGTAAGGTCTCTGAGGGGCTCCATCGAGGGTCTCTGGTGGTCACCTGTGCAGCCAGACTCTGTTATGCCAAACAACTTGTTCATTCTTCAAAGTCAGCTTGACTTAGCTTGTGTCCTTGCTGAATTGCACTAAGGCAAGCTGCAGTTTTAAGTGCTTTAAAGATCAAATAGATTCTTTTATATTTGAGGAGGACATGTTGTTTCACCTTATTTGAAACAACGGGCCTTTGAATGTGATAATGTGTCCTGAGCATGGGGCAGTTTCTCCTGGCAGAGAAAACCTCAGAAGCGGCTCTTAGTGCCTGACTCCCTCCATTTCTGTGTGCCTGGCTTTGGGAGCTGAACAAGGAAAATGGCCTGGACTCATCTTGATAACCCAGTGCAAGGCAGGGTTATTTGCCTCAATTAAAATACCAGCCTGAAACCAATCCCGGTTCTGCTGGAGCTGATTCTGAGTTAATACATCTTCCTGTTTTCACACTTCTGCCAACCTGGGTCAGACTCTGATGGAAATGGAGCTGGAAAGTCCGAGGAGAGAGGCTGTTCTGATGCTTCCAAGAGCAGAAAACGTTGAAAATCTCAGCAGCAAGTTCACTGTACACCTCTGAACAGGGGGCAATGAGTTCAACATGTTAACAAGAACCCCACTTGTCTTCAGCTAAAGCTTGTCTTACAGCCGCTGCTCAGGGAAGTGTTTCTTCCACATCCAGTGCTTTGGTAACCCCCCCGCTCTTCTGGAGGTGTGCATTTCCAACAGAGGTGTTCACATGGATGTGCTTATGGAACAGGATTATTCCTCAGTGTTCTGTGGACCGGGGCATGTGTATTGTTGTCAGCTGGAAAACACTGGGGGGGGGGGGGGTGGTGGGAGCCTGGGACCAGCTGCTCCTTTCGTGCAATCCAAGAGACCAGAAATGGTGCAGAATGAAATCAACCTGCCCTGCACCCCAGCCCTGTGTGCCCTGAGTGCTCACATGGGCCAGAGCTGGGCTTTCCAGCAGGGAAGCTTTTTGGGAACATGCCTCACTCTGTGGAACCTCTGATGCACCTGAATGCTGTAGAATGACCTTCCTTGTCCTTCATTAGCAATTCCCCTTCCACATGCTGCTTGTTTCTGTTCCCATGTTTATCTGACTGCTCAAAAACATATTAGGAACTGCATCCAATATTAAAGGTTTCCTAGGGACCTCCTTTCTAAGGATCTGGACTCAGCTTGTGTGTTTTGTGCTGTTTGTTCCTGGCTTCATAATGTGATGAAATAAAGAAAATAATTTCCAAGATCTAATTTTGAGCTCTATGAAGACAGCAGATGATTTAAAATCATGGAAGCATGGTGTCATGGGTTTGCCTTGGGCCAATTTCTCTCACTCACCCCCCACACAATTGTTATAAGTTGAGAGAAGGTTTATGCAGACAAAAGAGGTCTGATTGGGGAGAATAATATTAGGATTTATTACTAGCAAGATAAAAACTAAAGAACTATATCTACAACAATTCTAATTAGGCAAAAGTACTATGTATTTACAGAAATACATACTCCTTGGGGAGGGGGTCCAGGAGGAGAAGCAGTCTCTTTTCCACTTTCAGAGCTACAGGTCTTCCAAACAATTCTGCAGCATTTGAAAGTTCCTCTCTGTTACCTCCAGGATGACAGCTCTGACTTGTCACAGCTGGAACTGTCTCTCTTTGTGTCTTTCTCTTCTATGTCGACCTCAGGGCTGGGCCTGCCTCCCTCCTGGGCTAAGGCCAAAGGCTGGGGTTACCCAGGTCCTGTAAGGTCTCCCATGGACTGCAAAAAGACACTTGCTTTTCCATGGATCTGCACTGCAGGGTAGCGGGGAATAATGGCTTTTGAGTCCACCCCTGTTTCCTGTGGGGTCCCTTCCCATGGGGACAGTCCTTGATAGACCTTTCTGACGTGGGTCCATCCTTCGGACAACAGTTCTTCCATTCTCTGCTGTCCCTCAGGATCACAAATGCAGCTGCACCAGCATCAATCCCTCACTGGGATAACACAAATCCTACCTGGGCCGTCTCTCTCCAGCGTAAGGTCTCTCTCTCTCTGTGGGCCACAGTCCAGCAAGACTCAGTTTCATCTCAGGCCTCCCATGGAGAAACATCTTTTCATGCACTCCTCTGCTTCGGTGTGGGCTCTTCCTTGAGCTGCAGAGGGTTGTCTCTGCTCCCCAGCTGTGATGGTTTTGGTCTAGGCCTTCCTGGTGACCAGCTTGTAACCAGGGAAGTGACCATGTACCCAGTATTCCATACGATTTCTACGTAAACCAGGGTATAAATAAGAGACAGATTAGAAGTTGCTCTCTCTTCTGGTAAGGTTCAGGAGCAGTGGGTCCTTGCCTTGGTCTCGCTTATCAAGAGGATCTGAGGCCAGTTACACCCCTGTGCAGGAGGAAATCTTAGTGGCATATGAAGGCATACGAGCAGCCTCAGAAGTGGTTGGTACCGAAGCACACCGACAATCCTCCACACGTGGCAGGGATTTTTAGTTTTCAGTCTTTTCCCTGCTGAAGGGAGGGAGAGAGAGGGGGAGAGAGAAGGAGTTCTCCCCCCTTTGCGGCTTTTCTTCTCTCTGCTGCCAGCTTTGACCTTGGAGGCTGTGCTATCTCTCTGGCTGGAATTCCTTTTGCAGCAGCCTCGTTCAAGTTCTTCTTTAAAGTTTTTTTCCTTCACTCTGTTACGTGTCTCGGTCAGGGGGTCTTCAGTGCCACACCTGCCCCTGGTCCAGGGCGGGGGAGGAGGGAGGCCTGGCCCCCCCCGGGGCCTGCTGTGTCCTCCTCACATGGCTCCTAATTTCATCTGCACCACAACCTTCTCTTCCGTTTTCTTTATATGTAATTGGCAAAGGTGTTACCAAAACTTTTGATTGGCTTTGATACGGAAATTCTGGAAAATTCTGGAAATTCTGGAAAAAACTGTTTTCAGCCTGGGGGTGGGGGGGGGGTGGGGGGCTGTTTTCCAAACCCACGACACCTGGGATGGTTTGGGTTGGAAGGAACCTTAAAGCCCATCTAGTCCCAACCCCTGGCATGGGCAGGGACGCCTTCCACTATGCACGAATAACAGGAAACAAGGTCAAAGAAGGACGTTCCCTGGTGAGGCTCCTGGAGAGCGGCAGTGGAAGGAGCAATGGCACAGATGTATCTACCTGCTCATCACTGGCCTCAGTCACCTTTCCTGGACACAGGGTGTGATCCAGGGGGAGCTTAGTGAGGGCTCAGAGTGGTCCTTTGCCTGCAAACCATTGGAATCTCTGATGTCACACTGTTCAGTCAAACCAGTGGAGGCTGTGCATTCTTTCCCATGGCACTAAACTGGAACATGTCATTGCTTCACAAGCACATTTCACCTCCAGGAGTGTTTGGAATACGGTGTGCCAAGGCCTGTGCAGGGAGGGTGGGAGTGCTGTGGGCTGAGGCTGGATAGGACAAAAGCAGAGTTTTGGTCTGGCAGGTGGAGAACTGAGGTTTGTGGAAGGGCCAGGGAAGACCAAGGCTGCCCAATTCAGCTCTGTGAGCTGAGTAGGCAGAGCCAGGGGGAGCAGTTGTGGGAGGAGGAAGTGATGGGCTCAAGAGCAAAATGGGGCTTCCCCCCCCAGAATCCCAGTTTCCCATGCAGTTTTGTACTGGAGATGAGTGCAGTGGGGAAGGAGCTGTGTCTGCTTTCAGGTGTGGTACAAGTCCCTTTCCTGTTCTTGCTGCTCCATCCCTGTGAGGTACCACAAGCTGGGCACGTTGTCTGTGTGCTGCTGCTCCTCAGCCTCTGCCTGTCCTGCCCTGGCCAGGCTCGTTCTTTGCCTGGCAGTCAGGAGTGCCCTGGATCAGCCAGCCCTGGGCAGCAGTGCCTGGCACTGCAGGAGCCTATGGGATGTTTCAGGAGCCCGTGGTCCTGCTTGCAGCACTCACTGCACCACTGGGAAACAGGCACAGAGACACCAGTGCTGTAAACACAACGTACTCCTGCGCAGAGAGCACTTAATTATGGGCCTAACCATGTCCCAGTGGCTGAGCAGATAGTGTTTTGGGGTTTTTGTGCAAGATCCCACTGCTTTTATGGTATTGTGGCATCTGTGGCCACTTGTCTCCCTGTGCTGTACTCTGCTGCCCTCTGACTTGTGCAGATCAAGCTGGAGTCAGGCTGGGAGCTGTCAAGAATCCTTGGCTTTGTGGTTTGGGCTCAAAGTAGGACACAAAATACACCCCTGCACACCCACTCCACAGTTCTGCTCTCCAGGGTTGGTTGGCAAATTCTGGCCTTTGCGGTTTTCAAGGTGTCATTAATCCTTCCCGGAATGCCAGGGCCCCGAGGGCAGAGCAGCCCAGGGACGGGCACTGGGCAGCGGGGAGTTCACCCCGCTGTGCAGTGTCACAGCGCTTCACTAGAGGACAGCATTACACATGGCAAAGTGTCATTAGCACGGAACAGCGCTGGGAGGCATTTCTGAGGCACGATGTGCGTGCCGGGAGCGAGCTGGGTTTGAGGGTGCACAGTCATTCCCTGGAAGTTGGGAGCCATCCAGTCGGGGGCAGGGAGGGTGGTAACACCGTGGCTTAAATGAGTGGCTGCAGACCTTGTCTCCTAAAATATCAGAAGGGTGATGCTGGGGGAGGTAGAGCCTGCTGGATAGGTAGGACAGGGAGTCAAGGAAGAGTCTCCCTTAAAATAAAAAAAGGGGAAATTTTTGCCTATCAAAGCTGTTGTAGCAGAAGGTGGAATGCCCAGTGGTGAAGGTGAGGGATGGGTGTGCCCTGGATGATGGCCTTGCAAGAGAGAGGAGAGGAAGGGTGGTTGGAATAAGTAAGCACTGCTGGGAGCAGCGCCGCTCCCATATCGGAGCTGTGTGCAGGGGCAGGGCTGCTGCTCCATCCTATCGCTGCTCCATCAGCCCGTGTGGGGACAGAGGCTCCCACAGAGCAGGCACGGGGAAATGGAAGATAGGGAGGCTGGGCTGGGCAAAAGGAAGGGAGCTGCAGCTTTGGGGACCACCTCTGTGCAAGCAGGACCTTGGTCCTTGATGTTGTGGCATCGTGTGGCCTCACAGGACTTGGGCACTGCTCTTCATGCTGCTTGGGTGTGGTTGGGTCTTAATTATTATTGTTTTACTTATTACTGGATTATTTTAGGGGTTTATTCCTTAGGGAAAGCTGCCCTTGAGTGACATGTGAGTAAAGCTGTGGCAGGATTCTTCCTTACTTCAGGTTTGTCGGTGAGGCAGAGAAAGCTGTTGACTGTCCAGGTCTGAGGGAAGGCAGGACAAGAGCAGCCTGTCTGGGAGGCCCTGCTTCTGGCTGGAAGCACCCTGGGATCACAGAGCTGTGATAACTGTGCTAAATATCAGACAGGCCACTGGATCCAGTAGCTGTGACTGATCTCACCTGCCCTCAGCAGTGCCAGGTGGCAAAGCTCATCCCATCTCTCACTGTGACTCCTTCCTGCAGGGCCTTCCTGCAGGGCTGTCACAGTTCCAGAGGCTGGGAGAACAGCACCTCTGAGCAAGATTGATGCTCTCTGTCCCCCGCCTCCCTGCTGCTCCCTAATTCAGAGGGAAGAAACCCTGGAGCTGCTGTGACCTTGGAGAAGGGATCAGGGGAGGGTACAGAACTTTCACTCCTCCGTGTGCCCTCTGTCATCTGCTGCTTCTCTGCTTGGGAGTAACAGCATTCCCTGAGTGGGAGATCCTGGGACACTGCCCTGGCTGGGCCTGGAATTCCCCAGTGACCCACTGGCACATGGAAAGGAAGCTTAATGACACGAGTGTGGCTCAGCTGGGGGATGAGAGGTCCCTGGAAAAGTGCAGTGTGTGTTAGTAAGTGCAGAAAACACAATGGTGGCTGGAAATATGGAAGCTCTTATTCCCAGTCTGTTGGGCAGATAAACCCTTTAAGGACATGTACAAAGGACATGGGGTTTGTTCAGGGTTCTCTGTTTCCTTTTCAGGAATCTCTGATTCCTGCCTTCTTTATTGCTTTACAGCTGGAGAACTTGCTACAGTTCTACTTAATCTCTCCTGCCTCGTGCCACTAACACCTGAGAATGCCCTTAGGATTCCTTCAGGCTGCATTCCTGGCTGTCCAGGCTGCTCCAAAGTGCCAGGCTTACCCAACTGGGCCCATCAGGGCCGGGGAGGAGGGAATAAAAGATGCAGCTGGCTCCCCTGGCACAGTGGGGATTTGTCCCCCCTTCTCAGAGACTCTGTGCTGCCTCTGACAGCATCTTGTCCCTCTTGAGCACTGGCAAGTGCCACACCTGGGCTTTTATAGGAGACAAGGGTGACATCCCACTGTGTGTCTGGGAAGCCTTTCCAGCCAGAGTGGCACAGTGATCTCCACTGATGATGAGCTGCGGGGCTCTGCCTCTGACTGAAATAACCTTACCCACGTTGGACCTCTCAGAAGCCACTCCTGGGGAGCCAGTGCCCATCGCCCACCAGAGCCCCTCTCCCTCCTTTGCTGCCCACACAGAGTTCCTTCATTCCGGGGTCAGGAGCAGGGACTCCTTGGCCCTGTTTGACTTTAACCTGTTCTGCTTTGGGTCGCTTCCCTGCAGCCTTGTCACTACAATCCCCCCTGTCCCACCTCTCCCATTCTTTGTCCCGCTGTCCGCCATGGACTCGAGTGAATCTGGAGGGCAGTGCAGTTCCTCGGGACTCTGGGAATGTTTTATTTCCTCTGGGGAATTTCCAGCTGCTCTGCTGGTCTATCTCACTTTCTGGATGACGTTCAGAAGAGCCCATAAGCGAGAGGCTGGACCCTGCAGCACGCGGCCCCAGCGATGGAGTGAGTTCCTTTCGCGGGATATCTGGCTCATCGCACGGAGGGGGCAGTCCGCCTGCAGCCAAGGCCGGGCTGCTCGGCACCGGAGCGGCCGGAGCGCTGCTGGCAATGCCTGCACTCCGTGGAGAGGACACTTAAGGAAGTGGAGCTGCGGAAGTGGAGCGAGCCGGGTGCCTCTCGAGCTCCGCTCTGAGGAGCGGGTCCCTCCGGAGCCACAGCGGTGCGGGCCCGCCTGCCCGCGGGCACCGCCTGCCTCCCTGCGTGACCCGGGGCGAGGCTCTGCCGGCCCGGAGAGCTGCTGATTTACAATGCAGATTCCTCGCTCCCTGCCCCTCCTGAGCTGGGCTGGGATATAAGAGGCCGTTTGCTCTCCGATGCCAGCAGTGGCCATGGCAGAGCGCCCTGCAACGTGAGAGGCACAGATAGAGCAGAGGGGCCGAGCGGGAACCGAGTGTGCGGCTGCCCTTGCTCCTGGAGGCTGAGGAGCACTTCAGCGGGACCATGTCCATGCTGAGCCCTGTCCTGCAGCCCCCCGAGGTGAAGGAGTACCTGTGCAAGGGCGAGCGCTTCATCAAATGGGACGATGTGAGTACTGGGGCTTGGCTTCCCCACACGGTGTGTGTGGTGGCCCCGAGACGCCGTGGTGTGGTCAGGGTTTGTGGGGAGGCTCAGTGTGCTGGATAGGACGTTGTATGTCCCACCTGAGAGCAGAGATGTCTGCGTGGGGAGAGGGAAGTGGGAAGAGCAAGAGAGTTGAGGGCTAAGATCAAGGGCACTGTGTGTGTGAGGGCTTGGGGATGTGGTGGCTGCACCTCTGGTTGGGGACGATGGAAGCAAACGGAGTGAGTGTGCGCTGGGTCTGTGTGTGCAGCACTGAGGGGGGACCAGGGTCCAGCCTCTGGGGAGGATCCCGCTGGGATCTCCCTGAGGTGAGAGGTGCACGCCACATTCAGAGGAGCCTGAGGGGTAGGATCTGCTCCAGAGCTGAGAGGGCTCGCTGTGCTTTGCAGATAGAGAGGAAATCAGGCTCCAAGTTGCTTCCTCTTATGGCCCTGTTGCCTGAGTGGATCAGCGGGCCATGGCCTCCCACGCCTGCCCTGCTCCTGGCTCTGGGAATTCCCAAGTGCACAGTGGTAGAGGGCCTGTGTTTTGACAGAGCTTGAGCCTCGAGAGTGCTGCAGGAAGCTGCTGTTCTTTCCAACTCTGTGTCCTTTTTACCTTCAAAACAGCTGTTTTGCAGTCCTGCCCGTCTGTGTGAGGGGAAGAAAGTGAGGAGCAGAAGTTAATTTGAATGTAACATTTCCCCCCCTCTCTTTGTAAGGAGGCAAAGGAGTGTTCAGCCCAGTACCCACACACCTGAGCAGGAGGTGGATTGTCTGCTGTTGAGCATGGATGGGAGCAAAGGGGGCAGCCCAGGTTGTGGTTATTCACCAGGATCTGGGGACACGGTTGTTGACGTGTTGCAAATGAGATGATTAGAAGGAGCCTCCAGCAGCAGAGCAGGAGGGATTAGTGCTTTGGTGGGTGTGAAGCTGGAACAGAGTCTGAAGTCCCAAGGCAGTGTGGGGGGGTAAATCACTTGTGTGCAGCAGCAGCAGCAGCAGATGGTCCAGGGCACCACGAAAAGAGAGGGCAATGTGCTGTGCAGCTGACAGAGGGGGTGGGTGCCAAGGAATACAGGTTGGAATATCACTGCCAGTTCCTCCACAGTACATAAACGGGAGGATGACACCAGGGTATGGTGGAAAGTGCAGCCTGCCCCCTCCTTGGGCCCACTGCCTGCAGAGTGCACTTGGGGCTTCTTGGAAATTGAACAGAGATCTGGTTTCTGAGAATGACAGTAGCCAAAGTTCTCTAAAGTTGCTGCTGATTTTGTGCTCGGTCCTTGGAGACCACTCTCCCAAAAACTGGAAGCTGTTAAGTACTTCCTGGGATAGGCTCCCTTGAAACCTAAGGTGGGTCAAGTTGGGCTTCCAAGACCCACCAAGTGTTTATTTGCTGCTGTAACCATTGAAGTTCATGAGCTTAATTTCTGCCTGGATCTTTCCTTAAGGTTTACAAATTTGTAAACATTCCTAAAAGGTTGCCTCAGCTAAGTAGTTTGGAGGCTTGGTCTCCACCAATAACAAAGGCTCCTCCATAAGTGGGCTGTTCTGGTCACGTTGCTCCATCACATCAAGCTTTCTCAATCCAGGGTGGGAGCAGGCTGCAGGGGATGATGGGGAGAGCTCCAGACTGCAGGATGGCTGTGCTTTAGTACCTCTGAGTGTTGGTTTTCTGTCTCTGAACTGACTTGACCATGCTGTCAGCAACAGTTTGGGACTCCTTCCCAAATAAGTGAGGCAGAGGAGTAAAGGTAGATCAGATTGGGCTCTTACATCACTCTGTACAGTTTGGGACTAGACTGTGGCCTTCCAGCAAAAAAAAAGAAAACCCACACTGTTTCTACAGAGCCCTCACCTTGTCCAGCTTTTGTAAGGCACTGTCTGGAGGAAAGGGCAGTAGATCCCTGATGGGCACGACTGTTCTGACCTGGCCCACAGTTCCTGCAACACCTTGGGGTTGGGGAGCACCCAGCACACTGCCAAGAGGGCTGAAGAGGACATGGACAGTAGTTTAGTTCAAGAACCAGCTTGGGAACCCTTTCAGAACCCAGGGAGGGCACAGAGTAATAGGTGACCTCTTAAGTGGGGCAGTTGTGTGTGGGTTTGCTCTGTGCTGACCCTTAGCCCTTGTAGTCGATGCAGAACTGTTCCTATCTCTGCAAGACTCTGGATGACAGCATTTTAGCGGACACTGCTCGCTTGCTGCCCTGAGCTGAGCCCCACAGTGTGAGCAGCAGCCGGTGTGGCTGCCAGACCACCTTCTGTAGAATCCTATTCCCTTTGTTGCCAGGAGCCCCCCGTAGGAGACCCTGCCAGCACCCCCGGCCGGCACAGCCCCGCTCAGGAGCCCGGCTGTCACGGCCTCCCTGCAGCCTCAGCTGACCTTCAGCGCTGCTCCATGGGAGATAAGGCTAATCTAGAACCTGGCACGATACTCTGGGGAGGACCACAGTGCCTGTGCTGCTCCTCATGGCTCGTGGCCACGTGTGCAGGGAGCCAGCCAGGAGCTCTGGGAGCAGGGACATGGTGCTGGGCAGGTCGGTGCTGTCCCTGGAAGAGCAGAACAACAACAGGGAGTAAAAGGAGCACATATGATGCGCTGTGCAATGAGCAGCTCACCGTAACAAAGATATTGGATCTGGAACTGGAGGTCCCTGGAAATACAGATGCACTCTGGAGTGAAGAATGAGTCAGTGACAAACTGACAAACCCAAGGGACAAGTGCAATGTCCACATTTCATTACTGGTTTCATCTCAGCAGCTGGGTGTTTCAGCTTCCTGAATTCAGTTTGGAGCCTTCCCAGAAATGGCTGATAGGCCTTATGATCCTGCCTTGTGTGGCACCAGAGGGCAAGTGCAATGAGGAGTCTTCTACAATGAGTGACTGGAGGGGCTGGGACACACAGAGGCACCAGGAGTCCTCCTCCCTGTCTCAGAGAGCTCACACTGATTCTTCTCTTAGCGCAGGCTTGCACAGGAGATGGGAATGGATCTTATCTTGTGGGGGTCTCCACAGCTGCTGCTTCCACACTGTGTGCACAGCCAGTCTGTGGGGCTTTATTTGCACTGGGAACCTGGTGTTCCACGGTGGGTTCTCCAATGCACCCGAGGTGCCAACCTTCTTTCTGTGTTTTTTTGATCAGGAAACAGTGAGTGCTTCTCCCGTGATTCTCCGAGTGGATCCAAAGGGCTTTTACGTGTACTGGACCTATCAGAACAAGGTGAGCTCTGACACTGCACCCCTTGGGCTCCAAACAGCCCGTCAGGTCTGGGTGAGATGAACACACCACAGGTGCTGAGTCCTGCACTCAGGAACAAACTGCCACAGCCATTCCTCTCAGCAGGAACACCCCACAGGGGGGGAGTTATTCCACGGGAGGTTTGTCTTCCCAGTGCCAAGGCAGAGCAGGAGGTGAAGCTGTGAGCGTGGCCTTTCCCTGCCTGTCCTGGAGAACAGTCATGTTGATATCCCTGGCACCCAGAGGGTTCTCCCAGCCTGGACAGTGGCCCATTAACTGACTTCCTGGGGTTTTGGACATTTTAATTCAAAAGACCAGAGCAGTGACCGCAGTGCTGTCGTGCCCGGGCGGAGGGCGGAGGGCGGGCTGTGCCCAGGGTGGTGTGTCCTCAGAGCAGAGCAGGGGCTGCAGCTGCTGCAGGGGAGGGAGAGGCAGCACAACAGGGGGAGAGTTCAGTTCCTCACTGAGGAGTAGCAGCGAGTGGTGGGGAGCTCTGGCTGAGGGAGGTGGAAGGCTGGGCTCACTTCTGCTTTCCAGAGCAGGGCTGTGGTTCAGCTCCACTTCCTCCCCCTGATCTACATGCCGAGGCAGGGGCAGAGCCTGTCCTGCACAGGCCCTGGCCAGGAACCTGACGGGTTTGGGGCAGCTCTGCCTTTCCAGGAGATGGTGCCCAGTGCCAGCTGGGCCAGGCAGTGCCACAGCCGTGTCCTGCAGAGCAATGTCACGGGCTGGCGACTGTCACACCCCTCCAGGTGTCTCTGTCACCCCCATCCCCCTTTCAAGGTCTGCTCTGGACAGTAGAATTTCTGCTGTAAGGGTTCCAACAGGAAGAAGTGGAGCACAAAGTGAGGGAGCTGTTGTCACCATGGAAAGGGAGCTATCTCACTGGGATACCTGGTAAAGGGGCTGGGGAAATGGGGGAAAGCTGCCACAAGGAGACCCAGACTGGGGGATGGTCTCACATTCCTGGAAAATGCTCCTAAAGTCAAGTGAACTGCTTTTGCAATGGGGATTCAGAAAGGAGTGGGATTAGGAGTAGAATTCCCGTCCTGCTGAACAATAAAATGGGGATACAGCCAGAAGACATGGTATCCACATTGTCCCGTGTTGGGATCTTGGAAAATAATATTATCTGCTGCAACAAGTATAATTTGTTCTCCAGACCCAAAGGGAGAGGAAAAATTAGTAACAGAGGAAGGAAATTCAGGTTGGATGTTAAAAGAACAAACAAGAACATGACAACAAGCCAGTAGTGGGGATGTGGAGGGGCTGCCTGGGGAAGGCTGTGGAGTATCTTCCATGGGAATGGCTTCCCTCCCTGCCTTGTTCCTGCTGGGACAGCTCTTCTGCAGGGAAAAGCACTGTTTCAGACCTGCCTTGCAGCTTCTGGGGGCACTGTGATAGAGTGCTTTCCTTCCCCCTTTGCCCTTCCTCATCTTCCTTGTCCTTGTTCTCTGGTAGGAAATGGAAATTCTGGACATCACCAGCATCCGAGACACCCGAGTGGGGCGGTTTGCCAAAATCCCCAAGGTGAGTCCGCAGCTTCTTTCTGTCTGATGTTCCTGTGGCTGCCTGGGGCTTTGGTGGAAGCTCAGGCAGCTTGTCCTGGATTTCTGGTGGAAGAAGTGGAGGGGTTCTTACCTCCTTGCATCACGACTATGGAAGTACAGAACAGCCATCTTTACTCCTGTCCCTGAGCTCCCTGGGGTCCTCTGTGCACCCAAAAGAGGCACTTCCAGACTATGGTAGGAGGGAATATCAACAACTGCCTTTCCAAGTGCCCTGCTGCCCTGGGAAGTCCTGCTGGAGACTGTGATGCTCCTGCACTGAGTCATTGGAGCTGCTCTTGTGCAAGCGTGCACAGGCTGGGTCAGGGCACCCCCAAACCTGGAGTTACAGCGAGATTCCAGCCCTGTGTGCTGAGGTTTTTCCCTTTAAAGGGAAGAAAATGCACTTTCAGAAAAAAATAGTTTCTTTCTTTTGTTCCCCCCCCCCATAGTTTGACACTGTCTGCTTGCAGGGTGGCACGTGAAGGGAAGCACATGATCAGGGCTTTGCTCTTGCTCTCAGCTGTAATTTAAGCTTCCTGCAGCAACGTTGTCCTTGTTAGGACTCTTTTCCTGGGACTGTTTTTTGGATTGTTTTTAACTTTTCCATGTGTGGAAAAGGCAAGCAGAAAACTACAGTGAAGGTGGAAAGGGCCCAAAGGAGTAGCGCTGGTGGCCCCTGCGGTGACGCAGGTGACTGTCTAAGGCAGAAGGTTTTGCAATATCTGCTGAGCCTTTTGCACAAGTCCTGCAGCTGTTTTCTCAATCTGCTCTGAAAATGCCTGTCCAGAGCTCCCTGAGACCAGTATTTCTCTAAACACCATGTCAGGTGGGTGCTAAAGGCACAGCAGAGCTCAAGAACAGCACCCCTGTCCCTCCAACTCATAATTCCTTCCGAGGAACTGGATTTCTCCTTGGAAATTCACTTGAATGGAGCACATTTGAGTTTTCAACACACCTAAAACTTTGTCTGGAACTCGTTTTGTGGGAATAGTGTTTGAAAAAAAGTTCTCTGGATGTTGTTTTTCGTTTGGGAGGATAAAATATTTGGGGCCGGTAGAGTTGGTGCCACATTCCGGACAGGATCCCTAAGGAAAAGGCCAACTTAAAGGAGGGGTATGAGACTATTTTCTGGGATAGTAAACTTTGAGGAATAACCTGTTTACAAAATGAACTGAGCTTTGATATAGGTGATAAATTGCTGGTGGAAGTACTGAGGCCATGGGTGGATGTCCTGGTGGCAACAGGCAGGAGAAAAATGTCCTAGATTTTAGCAATTAGTTAAGGAAGACTAATTGGAGGCTGCCAGGAGAAGACAGAATTTGCCAATGGTACCGAGTTGTTTGGGGTAATAAAGTGACGCTGGTTTGTAGGAAGACCTTGAATTGCTGATTGACTGGATGATCTGGTGAGTGATAAAATTCATACAGATAAAAATCAGGCAGTGCAGACAGAAAAAAATCCCTCATCCTTCGGCAGTAACAGGCCCTGAGGTGACTGTTGGTACTCAGACACTCCGTGGGTGTGTGCTACGATATCAACACTGTTCAGCAGCACCGCCCCGAGAGAGTAAATTGTACGTTGGGAATGATAAGGAAATAATTAGGAAATCCTGCTGCCCTGTGCACCCCCAATGCACCCCTATTTCTGTGCTATTCCAGTGTCCTAGAACGAGGCAAGAGCTGGAAAAGGCAGGGAAGAGCAGCAGGGTTAATAAAGGACCCAAGTGGCTGCTGTGGGAAGAGCATGTGAGTAGGAGGGACTGTAGTCTGGCAGAAGGGAAAAGATGAAGGGGATGTGGAGGAGGATTGTGAGTGCTGGAAAAGCAGGAGTTGAATGGAGGAGGTGAGCATGAAGCAATTACTCAGGGTTTGAAGCAGTTCCTCGGGGTTTCTTCCAGTGTCAGAGTCCACATCAAGTGGAGTTTTCCAGAGGCAGGTGAGGCACAAGCAGGAGGTGCCATGGGATGCTTCCTGCCCCAGCCCTGGAAACCTCTGAGTGCAGAAAGTCGAGAAGGGAATGCCCTTGGGGGTTACTGGATGTGAGCTGATGCCTCTGGCTTGGGAAGCTGCTGAAGCCTGGCTCGCTGGGAGCTGCAGGGGTGTGCCAGACAGGTGTCAGTGTGTTCTCCCTGTACCTGTGCTTTCCCCAGGCCCTGGATCTGTGTCTGATGGGGGAGCTGCCGTGTTCCAGCCCTTGTAATAGGCCAGGGATGGTATTTTACAGCCTGGGAATTGGCTACAGCTCGTTTTTGATGAACAAGGAAGCAAAGGTCAAGCACCAAGGGATTTATTAAGTATTGTCAGCAGCCAGAAGTGATGCACTTGCTGACAACCTGTGCTGTGAAGATCCCATGTGTTTTATGAATTTGCATTTCACAGGGACCTGTTTGAAATAAGTCCCCTCTGTATTTCAGGGAGTTTTCTGGCATTTCTGTGACAACAGGTGATCAAATGCACTAAGCTGGCTCTTTATCCACCTTTTGGAGGTCTTGTGTGGGCACTGAAAGAGATGTTGAACCAGAGTGGTGGGAGGCATGTACCATCCAGGCCTGGAAAACTCTTATTTACACGTGGCTGTGCTGTCTGTGATGCTTCTGGCTCAGAGCCCTCAGGGGTGTGTTCAGCTGCCTTTCCCCAGAGCACAATTTCACAAAGGAATGCAGAAAGCAGGGAAAATGTCTTCACAAGAACCACCCCACCCTCCACGTGGGGCAGCTCTGTCTGGGGCGTCCTTACAGAGGGTGTGAGCACGGTGTGACAAAGCAAAGTCTGGTTTGGGGTGAAAGAGTGGACACAGTGCTGTGTCCCCTGATACAGAATGGAGGCTTGGAATGGTTGTGGGGTAGAACTGCTGGATTCACACAGACAGTTGTTTCTCTGGCTAAAGGTGGAGGAGAAAGGGCTGATGGATCATACTTAGGACAAGGAGAACAGGATCACAGCTGCAGGAAGAGCTTTGGGTAGCACCAGTAGCAAATGGAGCATCCTTTCCCCTTCCCTGTAAGTGATTCCATAGTAAATCCACAGCTGCTCTGAGGAAAAGCTTGTGGCCTGGTTTTCCTGCTGGACTGTGACTGAGGGAATTTCAGAGGAAGGGAAGTGTCCCTGCTTTCCTTGGCAAGGGGCCGTGTAGGTTTGGGCTGTGGCTTGAGGGTGGGACATGCCCTGAGCTCTCCAGCCTCACGGCAGTGACATGAGGCTCCCTGGGGTTGTGGGGAGTTCCCTGCTTTCAGTAGCAGTTTCCCACCACTGCTGAGCAGGAGGTTTGGGGTTTTCCTTTGTGACCTCCACACACAGCAAGACGAACGACACCGAAGCGCCTCCGCGGAAAACCACTTGAGAAGTGCCCTGCTCCCTCCCAGGTCACAGCCGGGCCCCACCCCGGGGCAGCGGGGCCTGGGGAGCAGGACGTGCCCAGTGTGGCATGGAAAGGGAGTCACTGCGGGCTGGCAGCAGGAGGAGCCTCCTCCCAGTGGGAATGCTGCTCTCCTGCCCTCCCAGCCTGCCAGGGTTGCCCTGCTCCCCACTGCGGGAGCTCCTCCCAGAGCTGCTCCGTGGTTTTCCTTCATGGAAAGTTCTCTTGAGAGACAGGGCAGAATGAACCTTGGCGTGTGTTCAAGAGCACTGGAGATAAGAGTGAGCAGGGCCTTTGAAGAGCCAGGAGACAAGATAAAAGCTCTGGAGTGCAGCTCAGCACCAACACAATTGGGTGTTATTTACACTCAGGTCTGTGTTTGTCTTTTGGTAACGAGGGACAATAAGGGCTCCTCCATTTCGGGTGGGTTTTGGAGGCACCGAGACCCCAGAACGCTGACAGAGAACATCATAATAATTCAGGCCAAAATCCAGGATGTTTTAGGCCAGACTGCTGTGCTGTTGGCTGCTCCTTGGGGTTTGTTTGGATGTTTCGGGAGGCGTTGGCTTTGAGACAAGCATACTTCTCATAAGAACAGAACTTGTACTTTCTGACTGTCGTGAGGATGAACCAGCTCTGTCCTCCATCCACATTCTGGTGGTGTTGAACCCAGAGATGCAGCCTGAACTGAACATGTGCAGGGAGAAAATGATATTGAGGGATGTCACACACCACGTTTTGAGATGAGAAAGTAGGAGTGAGTAGGAATGTTTAGGGACCACCAGGAGCAGCCACAGTGCCCTCGGAGCTGAGCCGTGGGCTGTGAGCCACGGGCTGTAAAACACCGTGGGTGGTCAGTGGTTCAGCTGCAGCACAGGGGATGGGGCAGCTCTGGGACTGTGATTCAGCAACGTGTGTGAGCCCGGGATGGAGCTAAACCAAGTCTCATTCCAGCCCTCCAAGTGTAGGACAATCCCATGGAGCCATACAGAGACAAGGTACAAGCCAGTGGCTGGCACAGGATTTATAGATGGGGGAGCAGGAGCTGAGCAGGGAAAGAGAGCAGTAGCCTTGCTGGGCCCTCCTCCTGCCTCCTCCATCGTGTCACAGCACGAGCTCCAGGACAAGGGGCTGGGAGTTCCCGAGGACACACTGGCTCCTCCGTCCCTGGCAGTGTGTCCCTGTTTGATTCCAGAACCCCACGGCTGATTTTGTGCCTGTGAATCCGTGTGCTGTTGCATTTTCCAGTTCTTTTAGATAAGACACTGAGAGCTGGGAGTGCTTCCCTGCGGATTTTGGGCTGCCTGTGTCCCTGAGCTGGTTGGCACAGGGACAGGCCGGCCCTCCCCGCTCCAGCCATCGCCTCCAGCTCGGGGGACAGCAGTGGTACCTCCAGAGTCAGAGGTGCTGGAAATTCCTCAGTGCTCCCTTTTCCCCTTCTGGCAACCGAAGAAGATCTTTTTTCAAAAGAGAAGATTTGCTGTCCTGCCCTCAGTGCCACAGGACACAGATCTTTCAGGGAGCAGTGACACGTGTGGCTGTGGCAGGTCCCGCTGGCACTCGGCTCTGTCCCCTTCCGAGCAGAGAAAGGGCCATCCCTCTCTGTCTTGCATCTGGCTCTGGCTCTTTGTTTATATTTGCATGAGAATTTGCTTTTCTCTGACTATGGCTCTGCTCTGTACAGCTGAGGATTTTAGGGAAATCAGGAGGGTGGGATGTGAAATGGGAGCTGTGTTTCAGCTCTGCTGGTGGGTTGTTTTCTGCTTGTTTGGGTGTTTTTAAGTGGATTTGCTGAGCGTGTTTCCCTTCTGATTTGCATGGCTAATATCCTTGTCCTGCTTTTCATGCAGCAATTCCTATTTTTCCTTATGGCCATCTGCAGGGTGACTCTGAGTAATTGTGGAGTGAAGCTGCAGCACAAGGTGCTGAAGCAGTGCAGGCTGTGGAGCTCCTGGACACAGTCTCTGGTGCTCTCTCCCACCTCCATTGGGTGCTGGATACATCCCTGCCTGGCTGAAGGCAAAAGCTCTGGTGCAGCACTTGTCCTGCTGGGCAGGAGGGTCTGGAGAGCCAGGTGACAAGTGTCTGCAGGGGAGCAGTGTGAGGAGAAGGAAGGGCTGGGAGGAGCCCCGGGTAACAAATACAGGAAATGAGTTCAGCACAACCACAAGTTCTCCATTGTCTGGGCCCCATCTCCTGTGCAGGCCTGGAGCGAGCAAACACCCCTGCCTTTGCAGGATGAAGTTAATTTGGAGTTAAACCTCCAGCCCTTGGCTCTGGTACTGAAAAGCGGAGCTCCGTGGAGGAGTTGCCACGAGCAGGAGATGGGGGGGTGTGGGTGGTGCTCAGCTCTGCCAAGGAAAAGGGCTCACGAGGCGAGAATGAGCCACTGGAGAAATTCCCTAGCAGAAAATAGGCACATTTTCTGGTGGGTGAGTGCTCCCCCTTCCCTCCCTCCAAACGCTCTGGGATTAAGCAGGTTTCAGAGTTACTCCCTTGGAGAGGTGCTTTTCCAAAGGGAGACAGCAGTCAGGTGGTCCTGATTTACAGTCCAGCCCATTTTTCCTAAAGATGCCTGTTTGCTACAGATGTGTCAGAATTCCAAATGCTCCAGAAATTTGGAAAATTGCAGTGGAAAAAATTAGCAGTTCCTTATAAAATGTCTGTGCAGCTCTGTGACGTGGTGCAGACACGTGGTGCCTGAAGCTGAGCTCAGACTCCAGCTCCAATTTAACTTCCCAGTCTGACCTGCTCTGACAGCCCCAGATTGTGGATTTTGCCCTGTTTCTGGAGGAGTAGGTGCTCTGACAGCACCCTGTTTGCTTGGACAGGGCTTTGGCCTGCATTTCAGATAATGAATTGCTGTGCTTTACTGGAGGAGTGGGAATTTTGTCTTTCCATTATAAACAGCACCACCAGTAGAACTCTGGGATACCTTGGCTTAGCAGCACCTCACGTAGGAATGCAGAAAATGCTGAATAATTTAAAGGATTCTATAAATACTTTGATATGGTGCTGAAATTCAAGTACCACTAATCGGATGAGCCTTACACTTAACAAAACAAATCCCTGGTGAGCCATCGCTGTAGGACACTGGAATTGCCATGGAAAAAACACACTGTTAACAACTGACAACAGCAGAAAATGGGGCTTGGAGGGAGTGACTGGGGTCCCAAAAATGATCTTTCTTGTAGAGGGAGGTTCCAGGTAAAGGTGTCACACTAATCAGAAAGACTCTCCTAGTGTGTGTTTTGACAAAATCACCCTGTTACACACCTCTGGTGTGAGCAGGCCAAACCCTCCTCTGCTTGTCTGCAAGTACAGCCCAGAGTTCCAGAAGGAATTTCGTTAAGGGCAGTCTCCAACTGTGCTTTTTTCAGACCAAAACAGTGTTTGTGTGTTTGCCATGAGGGCTTGTCCCAGGTAATGCAGGCGCCAGAATAAAGACAAAAGAGAAGGATTGCCAAGGAAAGGAAGATTACATTAAGCAATCTCGCAACCCTTGAGGAGCTTGTTGTGGATTTGGGTCAATGTTTGGATTGGGGCCTGTTTTTTTGAGTGCAGTTTTCCCTGCTTTTCCCCTCATCCCCCTCTGTTGTGTTTCTTTGGCAGTGCCAGAAGCTCCGAGAGGTTTTTAACCTGGATTACCCTCACAGCACCTTCCTGCTGAAGACCCTGACCATTGTGTCCGGCCCTGACATGGTTGACCTCACTTTCCATAACTTCGTGTCCTACAAGGAGAATGTTGGCAAGGTATTGGATCCTGAGGGCAGGGGAGCACTGGGAACCACTAAGGGTTGGGGCATTCAGGAAAGGAGAGGACCCAGAGCCCTGTCAGTGCTATTGGCAGGGTTATAAACAAGCAGGTCTGTGTTCCAGTCAGGTGTGGGCCCTGTGTAGTTCTAGAAACTTCTGCCCTGGTGGAGGACCAGTAGAAGGTATTTAGTGAGTCATTGTTGTCCTTTGTGTGTTTTGTAAGGATGAACAGGAGCTGAGAAGTGGCAGAGTTTCAGCTGCTGGTGTCTGTAGGCAGGAGGAAGGTAATAGAGCCAAGTCCAGGGCAGAGACGTTGGGATTTGGAGCCCAGCAGTATTGTACGGGACAAGGGGTAATGGTTTTAAACTGGAACAAGTAGGTTTAGAGTGGATATGGGGAGAAATTTTTCCCTGTGAGGGTGGGGAGGCCCTGGCACAGGTTGCCCAGAGAAGGTGTGGCTGCCCCATCCCTGGAAGTGTCCAAGGCCAGGCTGGAGCAACCTGGGCTAGTGGAAGGTGTCCCTGCCTGTGACAGGGGATGGGACTGGATGAGCCGTAAGGTCCCTTCCAACCCAGAGCATTCTGGGATCCTGTGCCCTTTGCACGTTTGCTGTGTGTGCCCAGGGCAGTGCCACAGTGCCTGTGTGTGTTGCAGAGCTGGGCTGACGACATCCTGGCCATCGTGCGCAATCCCCTCACGTACAACGCCTCCCGCTACACCTTCCTGGAGAAAATGTGAGTGTGCTGCTCTCTGAAACATCCGTGTCCTTCCTGTCTGGACTGGGAAAAAGGGCTTCTCAGCAGCCTCCAGACCGAGGCCTGGCTCAGGCCAGGTTAGGGTTCTGCAGGACCCTGATTTTCAGTTCACTGGTAGATTTTTTCCCCCAATAACGTATTTTTTCTCTCCCCTTACTTAATAGGATTTCCAAGATTGTACAAGTTGCATTTTCATAATCTTGTTTGGTCTTTTTTCCACAGCCTGGTGAAGCTGAAGATGCAGCTGAATGCAGAGGGGAAGATTCCTGTCAGGAAGTGAGTGTGGATATTTGTTTTACTGTGTGTTCAGTCAGACTAGAGGCAGAGCAGGCGGTAAGAGGACGGTTGCCCAGTGGCTTCAGCTGGCTGTTTTTCCTGCATCTAAGAGGTAGAGACCATTCCCTCTGGATTCAGGCCATGGAAGGGCTCCTGCTGTACCTTGCTTCCTCCCCAGGAAGGACCTGGCACCCTTTGGGTCAGGGACATAATTTGGGAAAGGGGACTTTGGTCTTCATCTACAGCAAGAAATGGCCTTAAACAGCCATAGATTTCAAGTCCGGGTTGTTGCCAACAAATAATCAAGAAACCCAAGCAACTCTGGTAAAATTCTGATCACAGATTGTTTGGCAAATCTGAGTTGATACCTGGATGGGGTGTAGGGATCAGTCTCCCTTTCCTGTGAGGAGTTTTGGATTTGGAGAGCCCTTTGCTGGGCTCCCCAGCTCACCTGAAGTGGGGCTCCCTTGCTTTCATTTGTCTCCTTTTCTCCTGTGTGCCCACTCCAGCTTTTCTCCACTGGTCCTTCTCCCCTTCGTCCCCTTCTGCCGTTCCTGCAGGATATCCATAAATCAGCTTCTGTTTAAGAGTAAGGATCTGCAGACAGAGCACTTGGGAGGTTTTGAACCGCTCTGCTTGAGGGCTGAGCTGTGTCACCGCATCACAAAGGCGAGCACTGATCACCCCTAATGAACACCCTCCCCAGGGGGGGTGTTGTGTGGCAGAAGGTGCTGGGTTAGGGCTGTGCTGGCTGATTGGGCCCCTGGGTGGCTGAGCTTTATTCAACACGAAACATTTGCTGTTATTTGTTTTCTAAACCACCTACCAGCGGAATTTCATTCTGTCGGAAACCAGGGTATTCATCAAAGGGCTGTTAAAAATGTATAGGTCTGTAATGAATAACACACTAGGGAAGAGTGCTTTGAATTGGTCTTTAAAATGTAAGCCAAGGTAGGGTTGCTGCAGGGGGAACCAGCTTATTCCTCTGAAACAACGAGAAAGAATATCTGGTACAGGCTGTACCTCTCCTCAGTGCCCATTTCCTGCAGAATGGTAACGATTCAGACCATTAAATAGTCCAGACTAAGAGCCACACATATAAATACTCTGTATCTCCAGGTGCAGATAAATGTAAGGCTTTCAAAACTCCATGTCTGAATGATTCTGAAAATTCCACGAGCATCTGCCTTTCCCTTTAGACATGTAAATCCCTTTGGAATCGTTTCAGGGCTGCTGCAGTTTTGCCTTGCAAAGAGCAGCCTGGGTTTGCATGAGCTGCTGCAGCCCCCCCCAGCACTCCCACCTGGCAGAGCTGGGCACTCCCTGGGAGCACCAGCTGGGAGTTTAACAGAGCTGAGCTTCAGTTTGTCCATGAGGAGAGCACCGTGCTCCTCCTGCCTGGGACGTTCTGAAAGGAGGCTTCAGTCCGTGTTCCTGCTCCACCCTGCAGCTGCTTTAAGCTGAAGGTTTGACCCGAGGAGCTGAGCCCTGCAGTCCAGTCCCAGCTTTCCCCATTGGAAAGGAGCTTTGGTTCCTGCAGCAGTCGTGTGGTATCCCGGTCTCTGCCTGTGCAATGAGTTTGTTCCTTGAATTCATGGAAAGCCTCTGGTTCCAGAACATGTTGCCCTCTTTCAAAGCAGCAAACGTGCAGAACGGTTGTTTGGAGTTCTTGAGTGTTGCCTTGACTACCGAGTGTTTCCTTGCCAGGGCCAGCTCCCACGGGGATAGTGTCTTGTGGGCAGAGGTGTCCTGGGAATTGGTGACATGAGGTCTGCTGCCACAGGGAGCACATCCAAGAGGGTGGGACAGGGTAGAGGGATTTTAAGAGGGACAGGGCTCTTACAGAGTCCATAGCAGAAATACAGAACTTCTGCATTAGATCAGCAGTCAGAAAACCCTCTGTAGGTTTACTGGACTCGGCACCTCTGTTACTCCCTTGGAGAAACACTGTCTGTCTGCCCTGGTCCATCAGCCTCCCCCTCTGTGCCTTTGGAGCGTCCTGCACTGCCTGCAGCCCCAGCCTTCCTGCCCTCTTTGCTGCTCCATTGTGATTCCTGTCCTCCCTGTCAGTATTTTTCAGATGTTTCCTGCAGACAGGAAGAGAGTGGAAGCGGCATTAAGTGCTTGTCACCTCCCAAAGGGCAAGGTAAGGGTTTGTCTGGGTGCCCAGAGGTCTCGCTGGCTTGAGAGGGATCCTGAGAGCCCAGATGCTCTCAGGTGCTGTGAAACCTTTTCCTTACCACTGCCAGGCCTGAACTGACCACTGCCAGGGGTCAGTTCTGGCTGTATTCCAGGAGCACTTGCACTGGGTGGCACAGGGAGCAGCAGCACCTGGGTGGATGTTCCAGTCACTTGTGTTGGCCCAAGGAAGAGTTAATGAGAGGTTTGTGGTCCTGACACGTCCTCTCTGTGTTCTCAGAACGATGCCATCAACCCAGAGGACTTCCCCGAGCCCGTCTACAAGACTTTCCTCATGAATCTGTGTCCCCGGCCCGAGATCGATGAGATATTTACCTCGCAGTAAGTTCCCCTCAAGCCACAGCCCAGAACTGGAGCTCTTGTGGCAACAGATAGACAGAAAGGGGGGGATTTAATCCCACGTGGTTTGTCTGGTCGGAAGCCTCAGAAGGGCAGGAACCAGGTCACTGAACACCTTCACTCCGAGTCTGGACAAAAAGGATGAGACCTCCCTGTGCTGTGGGGACCCTGAACTGTCCCCAGCAGCAGAGCTGAGCCCAGGTCAGCACTCGGTCATGCCCATGTGACACTGCTTGTGGCCAGCCCCAAAGAGGCAGTGTAAGAACCACAGATCTCACAAGTACCCCGGGACCTTTTGCTTTTCAAGTACCTAAATCTGTGACTTCTTACATGGACTTGATTTTACAGGGCAGGCAGTGAATGCTCTGAAATTCAGGCCTTTTTAGGGTTCAGGTTAGAGCCTCAGTGGAATTAGTGAGGAAGAAAGGGCACAGCATTGTTTACAGACAGAAACGTGGACAAAGCAGAAGTCTGGGCCTGGGAAGGGGGACCTCCACTGCTAACCTGAGGAATGGCCAATCTCTCTCCTGTGAAGAGGTTTCCTGGGTAATTCCCAGGCCTTACCTCTGGGATTCTCTCCCCACAGCCATCTAAAAGCAAAGCCCTACATGACCAAGGAGCACCTGGCCAAGTTCATCAACAAGAAGCAGCGCGACTCCCGCCTCAACGACAGCCTGTTCCCTCCAGCCAGACCCGAGCAGGTGCAGAGCCTCATCGAGAAGTACGAGCCCAGCGGGATCAACATCCAGAGAGGTCGGTCTGCTTCAGCCCACAGGTCCTGCTCTGGAATGGGGTGGAAGGGCAGAGTGTCTCATGCCTTCTGCCATCCTGCTTCCCAGGGGAGCAGTCAGCCTGGCTCCCACATCTCCCTGAGCTGAGGTGCCTCAGCAGGGAGGTGCCAGAGCCGTTCTGTGTGGGCACGTTGCCAGCTCTGTTTTCCATGCAGGGCAGCTCTCTCCGGAGGGGATGGTCTGGTTCCTCTGTGGCCCCGAGAACAATGTGATTGCCCTGGACAAGCTGCTGCTGTACCAGGACATGACCCAGCCCCTCTCACACTACTTCATCAATTCCTCACACAACACCTATCTCACAGGTCTGGGCCGTTCCCAAGGGAGGCAGCATCCCAGGGAGGGAGGGATGGATGGCACGGGCAGTGGGGCTTGGGGCTGAGGTGGGCTCTGAACACTGTGTGAGGAGAAGTGTCACCCTCTGCCTGCAGACCTCTTGCTGGGGGCTGGCAGAGGTAGCTGCTGCTCCTGTCCGTGTGAGGAGTTAAGGCTGAGCCTGTCTCCCGCAGCTGGGCAGTTCTCTGGGATCTCCTCTGCCGAGATGTACCGGCAGGCGCTCCTGGCCGGCTGCCGCTGCGTGGAGCTGGACTGCTGGAAGGGCCGGCCCCCGGACGAGGAGCCCATCATCACCCACGGCTTCACCATGACCACAGAGATCCTCTTCAAGGTGGGGAGCGCCTTCCTCCAGGGATGCTTTCCCTGGCCTGGCTTCAGACGGGGCAGCTGCCAAAGGGATGGGCTGAGGGCAGAGAGAGGAAGAGATTGAGGGAGGTGGCAAAGGCGTGAACGTGTGGGCAGGAGGAAGGGTGAACAGATGGGCACTAGGCTGGAGTCTGTGTGTGTCTTGGGAGCAGGAGGAGCAGCAGAGAGGTGGATGGCTGGAGAAAGATGGATGACTAACCGAGGGAAATGTGGGAAGTCAGGCGGAAGCCGTGGAGGGATGGCTGAGCAGATGTGTCTGTGTCTGTGACGGACAGGCCAGGCCGGTGGATTTCTGGATAGGTGGACAAACAGGATGGCTGTTAGAAAACACACAGTTCAAATGAGTGTCTGTTCTGGCATGCAGCAGGTTTCTGTGGCTGACAGCCTCACGTGGTGCCTTCTGGAGGAATAGGGTTCAGTTCCTTCCTAATGACCTGAGTGTTGCAATGTGTTCTGTGGGCAGCTGGCTTCCCTGAGGATTCAGCTCCCAGGCTTTGGAAGCACAGCACAAAGTCTGCTTCTCCCTTGGCAATACAGGGCATTTATCCACAGCTGACAGGTTACAAATCAATGCAGCACACTGATTTTTTCTGCACACAGCTGCTGCCAACAGGCAGAGGTATTGGAGATGCTTCTTCCAGCTCTTTGTTTTTCTCCTGTATCTTCCCCCCAGTTCCCACACTTCACTGTTACCAAAATATTTACCTTGGGGGAAAAAAAACAACCAAACAAACCGGTCCTTAAGGTCAGAGGTATTGTCGTGTTTGGTGTCAGTAATTTCCCAAGCCCTGCAGTGCCACTGCTGCTTTTTGCACAGCAGTTCAGTGCACAGAGAACAGAAATAGTGGCAGCTGTAGCTGCTGTAATTGCAGAGTTCTGCTGCAGCCTGGGACTGCTCCTCAAGGAAATTACAACCTGTTAACACAGCGTGTGCTGGGTTTTGGTTTTACATAATACATAATGATACATAACAGACCTTTCCCTCCACACCTCTCTCCCTGTTCTACCATCCCTGGGGCCTTTTAGTAGCTCTGTAACTTCTCAGAGCCTTGAGGTTTTTGTGATACACCCGAGTGATCCATGGAGGCGCAGCTGCGGCAGCCTCCCTGCATTCCGAGGTCACGGCTGAACCAGGATTTGGGATGAGCGGGGACTGGAATTGCACAGGAGCAAATGGTACTTCCTTCCCAATTAGCAGCACCGGAAGGGGAAACAGTGGATAGTTTGTGGCAGCTTAACAGGGACTTGGGGAAAATATGGTTATTTTTTCTTACATCATTAATGCTGCGAAGGTTTCCATGGTATTTGCATTTGAAATGTCAGCACAGCTGGTGACTGAGCACTCCAGCTCTCTGCTGGGAGGCAGAAGGGTTTTGTAAGCCTCTGAAACTATAGAAAATTGGGCAGGTTCAGAGGCAGGTATGGATAGGGTGTGATGTGGTTTAACCTGGTGCTGCACACACCTTTCTGTATCGGTTGAAGGTGCACAGGGCAGTGGTTTGGGGCAGGGGTTTGTGGCTAGCCAGACAGTCACATTCAGCCATGGATACAATGAACTGTGTAGCAAAACCAAAACCTCATCTTCCTACATCTTCAGCTGCATTTTTATGCAAGCTGTTGAGTTTAACAGCAGGTTACATGCCCTGGAGCTGGAAATCTGGGCAGGTGTGAAGAAGGTGACACCTCTCACCTTCCTACTGGGAGAAGTTCAGTGACTGTGAAGGGACGCTCCTGAGAATGACAATTCTGGAGTGTGTTCAGTGGGAGGGCGGCTGTGTCTCTGTTATTAATGAGTGCTGAGCTCTCTGACCTTGGCCTTTCCCTCAGGATGCCATCGAGGCCATTGCAGAGAGTGCTTTTAAAACATCTCTGTACCCTGTGATCCTGTCCTTCGAGAACCACGTGGACTCGTGAGTATCCAGTGCCCAGGAGAACCGTGTCCTGTGCCCACAGCAGAAAGGACACAAGGGCTGCTGGCTTTGAAGTGTGTGCTGAGCTGAAATGAAACATTGATTGAGGTTTTTGAAACAACTGGAGGTGGGTCAGAGCTGAAGGATGAGCCCTAACCTGCAGAGTGGCGTGGCCAGAACTGCAGCCTTTCAGCTCGGGGTGGCACTGTGGGAACACGGGAGTTGGGCTGGGAATGGCACCTCAATGGCTGAGCCAAGGCAGCGGGTGGTTTCTGGGTGCAGTACATGGATCTCCAGGTGGCAGCTCATGCCCAGCTCTGGATTTGGGCATCTGTCCCCCCGTTCACTCCTGCCTGGTCCCTTGCAGGCCCAAGCAGCAGGCGAAGATGGCCGAGTACTGCAGGACCATTTTTGGAGACATGCTGCTGACAGAGCCTCTGGAGAAACACCCGGTGAGGGGCAGCTGGGCAAGGAGGCCAGGGGGAGGCCTTCCTGGAAAACCTGTCACTCCTGGTGCTGGGAGGTGCCACAATGACGAAATGACAGTGCAAGAGAGCGTGATGCCATGGACAGCCAGTCCTGGTTTACAGGGAGGGGTGTAAGACTGCCACAGAGGTTTTCCTGAGCACTCATGGGACTCTGCTCTTGTTTAACACTGACCTGAGGGGCTCAGGTCACTGAGCTCTCAGGGTGTACCAGGGGTACCACATGGTGTACATGGCACCGGTTCAGCTCTCTCTGCCAGCCCCTGCTTTGGAAATGGGAACAAGGGCCTGGAAATACTCCCTTCCAGGCATAGGTGGGCAGGGCAGTGCCAGGAATAGCTCAGTAGAGCTTGACCCCAGTCATCAGCTGACCTGTACAGGAGGTATTTCTGTTGGCCCAGTGACACAGCGGTGCTGCAGCTGCTCTGCAACCACAGGTGAAATCTTGGGGGAAATCTGCATGAATCTAGTGGGATATGTTGGCAGATGGAGGAAAGGAAGTGTACAGTGGGGGAGAGATGTGTGTGTGCAGCAGGAATTGGCCAGAGGGACAGGAGTGTTTGAATTCTCCCTGTGATGAGGTTTATCTGTTGCAGCTGAAGCCAGGAGTTCCTCTGCCGAGTCCTAAGGACCTGTTAGGGAAAATCTTGATTAAGAACAAAAAGAACCAATCTGTATGTGGAAAGAGGCAGAACTCTCTGAAGAAAGGGAGGAATGTGGAACCAGAAATCATCGAGCAGCCAACCCCTGTGGATGCTGAAGACACTGGTATGTCTGAAGGGAAGTGGGACTAGCAGAGCTAGAAGGGCAAAACCTCCCAAATCTCCCAATACCAGCTTGGGGCAAGCCAGGACTACTCCCTAGTTCAGTTAAGCAGCAGCATAAGCTTGGAAGAGAAATTAAATCCTCAGAATATTTTCAACACTTATTGCAGCCAAAAGAGACCATGACTTACACCCTGCCTGTCATCCCTTGGTGATTCACTGATACCCACTGGCTGTTGGGTTACTGCTTGTAGATCTCTGCTGACCACAAGTTCACCGCAGCTCACATTTCTCCACCTTGAGGGTCTTGGAAGGTTTACAGAACCTTCAGCCCCTCTCTCCTCCCTTCCTGTCACCTCTTGGGCTCAGGGCCTCTCTGGGAGAACAGTCCTTGTCATGATGTGAACACGTGAAGTCATGTGAGGACAAAGGGGACACCTGGAAATGGACATTTATCCTAAAAACACGTGTGACCTTGGTGGGAAAACAACCTTTGACTGTCACTCCTGGGTGTGAGTTTGGAGTCTGCGGGAGCAGCAGTTTGGTCTCCTGGGTGTGCTGGTCTACAGTGTGCCAGTTCATACTTGGACTTGGCCGATAAAAGTTGTGGGATTCTTCCCCTCACTGCTGCTGAGGGCTTGGCTGGGAGGTTCTGCAGCTGTCTCAGTGTCCTGCTGAGGTACCACTGATGTGGCCTGTGTGCTTAGTCTGGGCAGGTGATGTGGCTGAAGAGGAACCAGAAGAGGAGGATGAACAGCTTGGAAACCTGGATGAAGAAGAAATTAAAAAGATGCAGTCAGATGAGGTACTGTCACTTCTGGTTCTCTTCCTTTTCTGTTTGGCTTCCAGTTTTCTCTGGCCCTCACCCTGTTGAGTGGAGATGAACCCAAAATGCAAAGGAGAGTGAACCTGTCCGAGGCTTTTCTTCCCCTTTTGCAGGACTTTTGCAGGAGAAACTGAATGAGAGAAATTCTGTTGCAAGCACAGAGAATGTGGCAGAGGAGCTGTTATTGCTGACTCTGCCTTTGATACTCCACGTGATTGGAGATAACTGTTTGCCTCTGGGCTGTTGGAGAGGCTTAGCCTTGGTCTGATAGAAGTTGTTACTAAAAAAAGTGCTGCTGCTGAAGGAGGAGGGAGGAGATCATCATTCCCGTGAATGAAAACATCCATTTCCCATTTCTATCTCCCTGGTATCCCTTGGAGAGGAGGGAAGATGGTGTCCCCAGTATATCCCAGGCTCCATGCTCTGAGGGATTAAAGCCTCTCATGTGCCCTGGTCATTTTTGCCCAGCTGCCTGGACACTCCGTGCCCTGCCCACCACGGAGCTGCAGGCCTGGGAAGGCAAACCGGAGCGCTCTGGTCGGGGCAGCCCCGGAGCTCTTCCCCAGGGAAGCCCTGGTGGGTTTGTTTGCTCCCGAGGGAAGGTCTCTTCACGTGTCTCCCCGGGCCGTTCCTGCGCAGGGCACGGCCGGCCTGGAGGTGACGGCGTACGAGGAGATGTCCAGCCTGGTGAACTACATCCAGCCCATCAAATTCGACTCCTTCGAGGTCTCTGCCCGTAAGTCCCTTGGCAGTCCAGGCCGAGCGTTTCCCGGGCCCGTCGGTGCCCACGGCAGGACAGGGGCTGGGGGTGCCTTTCCTCTGAGGCTTTATCATCTCCCGCTTCCAGAGAAGAACCGGAGCTACGTCATCTCCTCCTTCACGGAGCTGAAGGCCTACGACCTCCTGAGCAAGTTCCCCGTGCAGTTTGTGGAGTATCCTTTTGGCAGCCCTCGTCCTGGGGAGTTGGGGGCTTGGGGTGTCAGAGCTAAGCTGGAGCTTGGGCTTAGGCATTCCAGAGGGCTCCTCGTTCCAGCACCTGGTAGACTCTTCATCAGAGCTAGAAAGTGTGCAGGTGCAGGAGACATGGGATCTTCCGAGGTGGCTTGGGAGCTCTCCAGAGAGATTCCTGACGGGATGCATCCTGCTGTAGTCAATGACAAGGGTGCCAGAGGCTTGTCCTTAAGTGGGAAGGGTATGGAAAAAGAGCCTGGGCCTGTCTGAGCTCTTCTCTGGGGTGCTCTGAGTGTTTGGTAGCAGAGGTTAAACAGTTTTCATGATGGAAACACGTGGGCTGGTCCCAGGGCACAGCAGGAACACTCCAGACTTGTTTCCTATGGAGCCCCCACAGATACAACAAGCGGCAGATGAGCCGGATTTACCCCAAAGGCACCCGGATGGACTCGTCCAACTACCTGCCCCAGATGTTCTGGAACGTCGGCTGTCAGATGGTGGCACTCAACTTCCAGACCATGGGTGAGTGTCGAGGGTCCTCCAGCCTCCTGCTGGGTGAGCATGGCTGTTCCTGGTCCCTGGGGTGCTCCTGGGGTGCTCCTTGTCCCTGAGGTGCTCCTGGTCTGTCTCTTGCTTCACTGCAGTTTCCCTGTGTTATTTATTCCAAGTGCCTTCTCCCATGTGCTGTTCTCCACTGGGTCCACCTCCACCAGCAGTGCTCTTCCATGTCCAGCACGCACACACACACACAGGGAGTGCTGTCACCCGTGTCCAGGCACTGTCCTGGTGTCCCATTCCACGATGTGCCACTGAATCACACCCCTGAACACACCTGCAGCCCTGGCCCTGAGTTGCTGCCCCTTTACAAGGCAGAGCTCCATCTGGCCACAGCACTGCCCTGGCTGTGCCATTGTTTCCCTGAACAGGGAGAAAGGGCCTTTCCTTGCTGCACAGACAGCATGAGAAGGAAAGAAAAGCCTGGAGAGAAAGCTATTCCTTACCCCTGTTCCTTCCTTGGAGGAGTGTGAGAGTGTAGGCGACAAAAAGGAAGTGACTTGGAAAGGGGCGAGTGAGAGGCTGGTTCCAGGGGGGATGGCACAGTGCAGGCTGGTGCAGGAACCGCCAGACAGTGTCCTCAGGACAAGTGTCAGAGAGAAGATGGACTCAGAGGAGGCCCAAAATGAAAGGGGGAAGGAGTAGAGGGGCTCAGGCAGCTACTTATCGGTGCCCAAAAGCAGCGAGTGCTCCTTAAAGTAGGTCTGAATGCAGCTCTGCCCGTGCCTTGCAGTGCAAGCGTAAGCAAACCACTTCCCTTCCGTGCAGCGGCTGCTCTCACGGTTTTCCCTGCAGGGTGCTGAGAGGCCTCCCTGTTTTGGGAGGTGGCTTTGTGAGCCGTGGCTGGCAGGGCTGGGGGCTCCCCGGTGGCTCGGGGGTCCCTGTCCCAGCCCCGTGCCTCAGGTGTGGCTCTGCCCGCAGACGTGCCCATGCAGCAGAACATGGCCCTGTTCGAGTTCAACGGGCAGAGCGGGTACCTGCTCAAGCACGAGTTCCTGCGCCGCCCCGACAAGCACTTCGACCCCTTCTCCCTGGACCGCATGGACGTGGTGGTGGCCAGCACCCTGTCAGTCACGGCAAGTCCAGCCCCCTGCGCCGCCCGCGGGCAGGGCCGGGGCAGCGCTGCCGTGGCAACCCCCGGCTGGTTTCCATTTGAAATTAACCGTAATCACGTGGAAGTGGGACAGGAGCATCTGCCACGCAGAAGCAGCCAAGGCTGGGATGGTGGGGAGGGAGGGAGTGCTGAAGCAAGAAACAGGGGTGGGGGTAAAAGAAAAGCTGGAGCAGAAAAACAGACTTTGGGGTGAAGGAACGGGTGGGTCCTTGTGTTTTGTTCTCTTCAGCAGTTGCTGACTGTGTCTCTGTTGATGACAGATACTCTCTGGTCAGTTCCTCTCTGAGCGTAGTGTGAAGACCTACGTGGAAGTGGAGCTCTTTGGGTTGCCAAGGGACACCAAACGCAAATACAGAACCAAACTGACCTCCACGGCCAACTCCATTAACCCCGTGTGGAAGGAGGAGGCTTTTGTTTTTGAAAAGGTGAGAACATCTGAGAGTAATGTAGACAGAAAATCCTGAAAGCTGCCTTTTGCCACCAGCACTGCCCTGGGAGAGGTCACTGACAGCAGCCCCCCGGCCTGGCTTTGGGCATGCTCAGATAACACCCAAACAACAATATCCAAAACAACTCTCATCAGACAAGGGGGAGCTGGAATTGCGTGGTTGGGAGGAGGAGGAGGAGGATGCTGTCAGGAGTTAGAGGTGAGGCCACTGGTGCCTTACTCTGCTTCTCTCTTAGATCATGATGCCTGAGTTGGCCTCTCTGAAAATCGTGGCTTGGGAAGAAGGAGGGAAGTTCATTGGCCATCGTATCATTCCCATCATTGCAATGCACTCAGGTAAATCTGTGGGAATCCCTTTGGCTTTTGTGCCCTTGGCAGCTGTACAGAAGATACAAACAGCTGCACATTTGGCTTCTTAATGCCCACTCCTGCAGGCAGTGGAGTCATCTGGTTAGGGCCTTGGCTCGGTGCCAGGATATCCTGCCCGTGCCCTCCTGGGAAGAGGGACTTTGTTTGGCAGCTGGAGGGCCAGGACTGTGCCAGCCCAGCTCTGCTCTGCTCTGTCCCAGGGTACCACCACGTGTGCCTGCGCAGCGAGAGCAACATGCCCCTCACCATGCCCTCCCTCTTCGTGTTCCTGGAGCTCAAGGACTACGTGCCGGACGCTTGGGCAGGTGAGGGCATGCTGGAATGTGCAGGGCAGGGGCTCTGCCTGAGTCCAAACTCTGATCCAGAAGCGTTTTCCTAGCCTGGAGAGTGCTTTCCTGCTGCACCCTTCGTTCCTGGCAGGGGGAATTGAGCAGGTGCCAGGATCCCGCCCCAGCCCCGCTGCCCTGGGGAGAGCGTGGGTGCTCCCCCTGCAGCTGGTCCTGGGGCCCACCTGAGGGGTCAGTCCCACTGTTCCTCAGAGCCAGGGAGAAGTTTCCTTGAGGGAAGAGGTGACAGCTCTCAGGGGCTGACAACAACAGGGGTTCTAGGGAGCACGGGAATGGTATTCTTCCCTGCTGGAAGAGAAGGGAGGTTCCTGCTGGTACTGAGGTACAGAGACCTTCCTTGGAAAAGGGTCAGACAGAGCTGCATGAGCACAGAAGCCCCACTGGGGGATCAACATTCGTGACCAAAACCACAGAGAAAATAACAGCATCAGCCACAGAGCTTCCTGTGAATGCTTCTCGTGTGTGCTCCTCCTCCCCTGTGTTCGTACAAATGAACCTCTTTCAGTGGGGACATCCTGAGAAATTGATGGGTTTAACACGTTTTATAAAAAACATGAGTTTATACAGCATTAGACTGGAATTGGAGCAGGGAGCTGTGCAGGTGAGGAAAGTCTGAACCTGGCTTTGGAATTTGGGAACAGCGTTGAGAGCCATGGCCTCAGCATGGGACTGAGGTGAGGGTGATCCCCTCCCTTTGTTACAAGCAGAGAACACAAACTGGCCCTTCTCCACAGTGTCCTGTCCTGGGCAGGGAAAATGAGTCCATGAGTTGTTTGCTGCCCAAGCCAAGCCCTCTCTCTGTTTGCAGATCTCACCATTGCCCTCTCCAATCCCATCAAATTCTTCAACATGCAGGACAAGCGCTCTGTGAAGCTCAAGGATGCCACAGGGGAGGTGAGTTCTTCCAGGGTCTGTTCTCTAGAGCACCTTGCATGGATTCAGCCTGGAATAAAAAGCCTTCATTTACCTCTGATCTCTGTTTTAGAGGCCTGGCACGCAGAGAAACGTCCCATCTGCTGAGACTAATGGGGTGCCAGACTCTGCTGGGAAACGCAGCATTCCTCCCTCCAATGGCTCCACAGGTGAGTGTCCAAGAGCTTCCAAGTACTTTAAGATCTTGGCAGCTTAATTAACTAACTCCTCACACCAAAATCCTTCACATGGCCTGTGCTCTGGTGAGCTCTCCACTGTCCTTTTCCAACCTCTGAACATCCAAGATGGGACATTAACAGGAGCCTCCTTTGGGATTTCAGGAGCAGCGGCGTTCGCCAGGGGAGAAACCGTGTTAGAAGTGATGCAGATGGCAGGTAACTCCTGGGCTGTTCACCTGGGCTGAGACCCTGACAGTCAGCTTATATTCCCAAATTAGAAAGACCTGCCCCAGCCCTGCCTGGTGTAGGCGGCACTAAAGACAAATCCCAGGAATCCTGAGGCTCAGGGTTCCCTTCAGCACCCTCTGTACGATGTGTCGGGCACCTGTGTCTGACTGCACTGTGCTACAACTCCCTAATTATGCCATAAAACTGATCTGAAGGCACAAGAGGAAACCTGCTGTGCCCAGGATATGTTGCCAGATAGCTGTTATGTACATTAAATTTTGCTTTTAGAAGTTATTCCTGAAGAGAGCTGTTCCCCAGCACAGAACACGGTACTGGTGAGGGGTGTCCCGTGGGGCAGAGGGGGCTCTGGTTTGAGTGGGGCCTGAGGGACGTGTGTTGGAGCTGTTTGCTCCAGTTTGGCCAGGCCAAGCCCTGGGAAGGAGCTGGCCCTGCTCAGCACAGTTGTGCTGCAAACACACCTGCATGTTCTGCTCCATTTTACACATTCCAAGTCCCAAAAAAATTACTTCCCCTGAGCAGATAATTCTCTGTGGCCTGAGAGCAATTTTGGCCATCCCCATGCCCCCGTCCATCAGGGGCAGGAAAAGAGGGAGGAAAAGGAATGAGGGCAGAGCTGAAACCCCCTGTGTGACCCCAAAGGGTTTGGCAGCAGGTGGAGAAATGCTGTGGGACAGTAAACATCCTCTGTTTTGTGTTTCAGAGCCTGAGACAGCCACTCTGGCTGAGCTGCAGCAGATGAAGCGCTTCCTGAAGCTGCTGAAGAGGCAGGAGAAGGAGCTGAGGGAGCTGGAGCAGAAGGGAAGCAAACGGAAGGAGGAGCTGCTGCAGAAATACTCTGTGCTCTTCTCGGAGTCCATCTGCCATGGGGGCAAGAAAAGCATGATCCACGTGAGGAAAACCCAGAAGAAAAGGTAACTACAGCCCAGGGGTCACCTCCCCAAACCAAGCCAGGGATCCCCAGGAGAAACACGGGTCCCTCTTCTCTGAGGGAACACGCAGCATCCACGTGTCCCTGGGCTGTTCCCGTGAGAGTGGGTGGAGGCTGGGATTGTATTGGCAGGGCCAGAAGCAGCACAGCCCTGAATGTGTTGTGCAGGATGGGGACCCAGAGTGCCCTTGGCACCTGTGCAAATCCCGTGGAAGTGGCAGAGAGTGTGGATCGCCGGCTCCTGGAGCTGCGGGAGAGGCTGGAGCTGGACCTCATGCACCTCGGGCAGGAGCACCACGAGGGCATCCGGAGGAAGAAGGAGCAGCAGGCCACGGAGGTGAGGCTGCAGGGGCACCAGCAAAGGATCCCGGGGCAGCCCCTCCCTGGAAAACCACAGGCTGTGTAGGAGTAGTACAGCAAGTCAGTGGGGTACTCTGGAAAACAATCAATTTGGGTCATTCTCCAAGAGGAGGCCCGTGTTGCTGGTTTGGCTTTTTCCTGGACTTCCCTGGGAGAATGGTTTTAAAATAAATAAGATTCAGTTCCCTTCTGAGAACAATTTAAGGAATGCAATTAAAAATGAAAATCTAAATAATCAAAAGGAAAAAAACCTCAGCCACATACTACTACACCTCATTCTTTTTTAAAAATTATTTACCTCCCTTGATGTTTCTTTGCAATCCTTCCTAAAGGAAGTTCTCTAGAAAACCTACGCTGATGAACCCTGAACTAAATTGGTGGAAAAAGGGACTCCTCCTATGGAAGGAGAGTCGGTGCTTTCAAGGTTGAATGCACAGTGAGAGAGAAAATAATTTATAATGTGATTTGGGGTTTTTTGAGAGTTTTGTTAAAGAAAACCTGTATTTGGAAGTTTTCCATGTAGTACTAACTCCCATCTTCCCTGGTGGATTCAGCGAGCCTTTAGGAGTGAGTACACTGAGTATCTTTCACACAGCTGATTGATATAAACAAAGTTTTGGTTTGCCAGAATTTTTTATTTCATGTCAAAAACAAGTTTAGGATTTTCCTGGATGTCATCTAAATACAGGGTAATTAAGTTTAAAAATTATGTGGTTTTATTTGCTCAAAATGTAGACTGAAGCCCTGAAAAGGCAAAAGCAAATTTTCTGTCTCTGCCACAACTTCATCTGGGAAACTCTTTAACTCTGTAAGGCAGCGAAGGTGGGGTGGTGGTATTTAAACATGCAGGTGGAGCTGAGCCTGTCAGTAACAGCAGCTCTGACCAAAGGCTGCTGAGGGGATTAGGAGGTATCAGAGCTCCTAAATTCTAACCCACATATGCCAGGGATTTGGGTTTGCTCCCTTTTGATGCTGTTTTCATCCCTTGAGCAGCAGGTTGCCAGGATCCTGGAGCTGGCCAGAGAGAAGCAGGGAGCCGAGCTGCGGGCGCTGCGGGACACGGCCGAGAGGTAAACACCGAGCAGGATCCCAGTGTTCCACCTGCAGTGAAATCCAGGAGTAGGGGTGAACTCCAAGGTGTGAGTGACATCACGGCAGAGAAATGCATGGAGGCTGGAGGATAGACTGGGAACTGGGAAGGTGGAGGAGGGAAAAACTCCTGTACACTTGTTCTTTTTTACATTTCCCTTCAGCATCTGCTGCTTCCACTGCTGGGGGCAGGACACATCCTGACTTTGGGAGGAATCTTTGTTAGAAACCCTTTAAAAAGGCACACAAAGAGAAAAAGCTTAAATAGGACTTTAAATATTCTTAAGCCTTCAGGCCTTCTGCTGCCTGACCCCTCCCAGCTGCATTTCTGGCCAGCAGAGCGCTCCAGAGGGATGGGATGGGATGGGATGGGGGCTGCTCCCGTGCTGGTGCCCAGGCCTGTCTCTCCTCTCTCCCCACAGCAACATCAAGGACATCAAGAAGCGGCTGGAGGCGAGGAGGGTGGAGCGGATCCAGGCCCTGCTGCGGAACACCAGCGACAAGGCTGCCCAGGAGAGGTGTGGGCACTCCCAAGCCCTGTCCGTGCAGGGCCTGCTGCTGCCTGGGGAGCTGAAGGAGTGGAACTGTGCATCCAGCTCTTTGTCTTATGCCTCAGACACATTGGAATGGTGTTTTATTTGTCTTTCCTAAATTACAGCAGGTTCTCCGTGTGTCAGGACAGGGTGGGGAGGTAGCACACGTGTGGGTCAGTGTGGCACGGATCCGTAGTGAGGGGTGGATGGGAACACAACCTCTGGGTTACAGGTTTCTGTGCTTCTTCCAAAGGTCGAAGAAAGAAATCAACAACTCCCACATCCAGGAGGTGGTGCAGACCATCAAACGGGTGAGTTCCACAGGGGCTGTCTGGGGCTTGTGAGGGTTGGGAATGATGGGAACGTCTGGCAGGAGCACAGACACCCAGAGCACGCCAGAGCTGCCCTTTGGAGACCCAAAGCTAAGTCCGTGTCTGTGTGTCTGTCTGTGTGTGTGTCCCTGCGGATGTCCGTGTGTCTGTGTGTCCATCTGTGTCCACGTTTCATGTGTCCATCTCTGTGTCCGTGTCTGTATCCATGTGTCTGTGTCCGTTTGTCTGTCAGTGCGTCCATCTGTCCGTGTCTGTGTGTCCCTGTGTCTGTCTGTGTGTCTATGTCTGACTCTGTCCGTCTCTGTTTGTTCATTTGTCTGTCCCAGTGTCTGTCTCCCTGTCCATCAGTCTGTAAGTCCATCCATCTGTCAGACCCTGTGTCTGTCCCTGTGTCTGTCCATTTGTCCAACTGTTTTTCCATCTATCTGGCCATGTCTCTGTCTGTCTGCGTGTCTGTCCATGTCTCCATCTGCCTGTCTGTTTGTCCATCCATCTGTCTGCCTGTATGTCTGTGTGTCCATGTTGGTTTGTGTCTGTGTCAGTCCATCTGTCTGTCCGTGTGCGTGTCCATGTGTCCCATCTGTTTTGTGTGTCTGTGTCTGTCTGTGCCCATTTGTTCATGTGTCTGAGTGTCTGTCCGTGTGTCCATCCATGAGTCTGTCTGTCCGTTTGTCCTTCTGTCTGTCTCTGTGGCCATCTGTCTGTGCAGTTGTCTGCCCATCTGTCAAGTGTCGGACCATCTGTCTGTGTCTCTGTCATTCTGTCTGTCCGTAGGTCTGTCTGTCTATGTGTCCGTCTGTCCCTGTGTTGGTCTGTCTCCCCATGTGTCCATCTATCTGTCCATGTCTCCGTCTGTCTGTCCCTGTGTCAATCTGTCTGTTTGTCTGTCTGTCCATCCATCCATATGTCTGTCCATGTGTCTGTCTGTTTTTCCACCCGTCTGTCCTTGTGTCCATCTGTCTGTCTGTCCCTTTGTCTGTCTGTCTTTCCGTCTGTCTGTCCTTGTGTCTTCTGTCTGCCTCTCCCTTTCTCCGTCTGCCTGTCCGTCTGTCTGTCCCTGTGCCAATCTGTCTCTTCATTTGTTTGTCTGTCCATCTCTCTGTGTGTCCCTCTGTCTATCCATTTGCCTGTCCCTGTGTCTGTCCATTTGCCCATGTATCCATCTGTCTGTCCCCCATGTGTCCATCTGTCTGACCATCTGTCCCTGTGTCTGTCTGTCCGTCTGTCCTTGCATCCATCCGTTTGTCCATTTGCCCATCTATCCCTGCGTACATTTTTCTGTCTGTGTGTCCATCTGTCTGTCGTTCTGTCTCTGTCCCCGTGTCCATCTGTCTGTCAATCCGTTTGTTTGTCTGTCCCAGTGTCCATCTCTGTGTGTGCCCATCTGTCTGTCTGTGTTCATCTGTCCATCCCTGTGTCCGCCTGTCTGTTCATCCATCTCTCTGTCCATATGTCAGTCAGTCTCTCTATCCACTTGTCTGTCCCAGTGTCCATCCATCCCTGTGTCTGTCTGTCCGTCTGTTCATCCGTTTGTATGTCTGTCTGTCCACTTGCCCATCTGTCTGTCCTGCTGTCCATCTCTCTCTGTGTCCATCTGTCTGTTTGTCTGTCCATTCACTGTACATCTGTATGTATGTCCATCTGTCCTTGCATCCATATACCCATTTGTCCATCAGTCTGTCCCTGTGTCTGTCTGTTGGTCCTGGTGTCCATCTCTCTGTGTCTGTCTTTGCATCCATCTGTATGCTTGTCCATTTGTCTGTGTCCATCTGTCCGACTGCCCATCTGTCCATCCCTGTGTCTGTCTGTCCAATGTCCATCTCTCTGTGTCTGTCCGTTTGTCCGTGTGTCTGTCCTTGCGTCCATCTGTCTGCCCACTTGTCTGTCGGTCCATTTGTTTTTCTGTCTGTATGTCCATTTCTCCGTCTGTCCATCCCTATGTCTCTGTCCCTGTGTCTGTCCATCCGTGTTCCCGTCTGTCTGCGCATTTGTCTGTCTGTCCATGTGTCCAACCATCTATCTCTCCTTGCCTCTGTCTGTCCCTGTTTCTGTCCGTCTGTCCAGCTGTCTGTCCCTGCATCTGTTTGTCCGTTGATCTGTCCATGTGTCCGTTTGTCTGTCCACCTGTGTGTCTCTGTCTGTCCATTTGCCTGTCTGTCCATGCATCCATCTGTCTGTGTGTCTGCCTGACAGTCTGTCTGTGTGTTTGTATGTCCATTTGTCTGTCCAGTGTGTGTCCATCTGTCTCCGTGTCCATCCGTGTGTGTGTCCCGGTGTCGCACTCACCTGTGCAGGCCGTGCCCGTGTCCCTGGCTCTGGGCTGGGCCTTGCTGGGCTCAGCTGGGGCTGCCCCAGGCCCGGCTGTAGAACTGGAACCTGAGGGGGGTCACTGTGTTGTTCCAAAGGTGACGGAGAAGACGCGGCGGCTCCAGCAGAAACTGGAGGAGAAGCAGGCGGAGCGCCTGCGATCCATCAAGGAGACGGAAAGCCAGGTAGTGCCTCACAGCTCCGGGTCAGGGCTGTTCCATAGCACAGCAAGTCCAACTCCCCAGGGATCCCCATCTTTATTCCACCCTCAGCCCCCCCATTCCCCCCCCGAGGGCTGAGCAGGTGCATGAGGGGCCCACACAGACCCCCAGAGCACCCATGGCTCATCCCAGAGCTCCAGTGTGCGGGAATGATGCGAGTCCCTGTCCGCAGCTCCAGCAGCAGGCACTGGCAGAGTACGAGGAGAAGATGAGAGCTCTGAACGCGGAGGTGCAGGAGATGGTGAAGAACTACACCAAAGCCACCTTTCCTGCAGAGCCACAGACGGGGCGAGCAGGTCAGAGCGTTCCTGAGGGAGAACAAGGCTCTCCGGACCACCTGGAAGCAAACATCCCAGTGGTGGAGGTGTCCAGGCTTACACTGGCCATGCCTGAGCTCCCGGGAGCTGGAACGGATGTGGAGATTGAGGAGAGTGTGTTCTGAGACAAGTCCCTTCCTTACTGTTCGTTGCAGGAAGAGCTGTGGAAGTAAATGGTGAAATTCAAGACCAGCTTCCCAAAGTACTGCTATCCCTCCTTTTCCACTCCAGGGAGCTCCTGAAATCCTTCAGCAAAGCACTTACTCTTTTATCGCTGGAAGTAGTCTGGAGAGCTCCCCCTCCAGAGTGCTGCTGTCCCTGTGTCCCCCAGCCTGAGCTCCGAGCTATTTCAGCAGCGGGAAAGGGCCTGTGCCTCCAGACCAGCTCCGGGTTGGCATCACAGCAGCAGCTACAGGAATATTTACCTGGCATTCACACCAGGGTTTACAGTTTAGTGGGGATGGGGGTGGGAACTGGGCTCAGTCACGCAGACCCGCAGCAGAGGGGGTGCTGCAGGAGCACAGCCACACCTGTGCTGCAATAACAAACATGGAAAGTGCTGCTATGAAAACCACCAGAGCCGAGCTCAAGCAGGTCTGAGACAGGGCGTTCCACGCCTGGCCTGACACGCTACAAGAGCCCGCAGCTGCCCCGCAGTGTTACCAGAGCACTGCAGGCATGGACTGGACATTTCTGACTTATTTATTTTCTAAAAAAATAAACCAGTGCATTTCCTAACAAATGAGATCACTTGTTACTTAGCCAGTTAGTGGGGTGGGAGCACGGCGTGTCCCTGTGTGTCCGTGTCTGTCCATGTCCTTGTGCGGGTGTGTGTCTGTGACTCTGCCAGTGTCTGTGTCATGTGTCCGTCCGTGTGTTTGTGTCTCTCTCTGTGTCTGTCCGTGTCTGTCTGTGTGCGTGTCCATGTGTTTGTGTCTCTGTCTGTCTGTCTGTGTCTGTCAGTGTGTCCCCATTTTCTATCCGTGTGTCTGTCCACATCTGTCAGTGTGTGTCTGTGTCCGTCAGTGTGTATCCATGTCTCTGTCCATGTGTTCATGTCTCTGTCCTGTCTGTGGGTCTGTCCGTGTGTGTCCCTCTCTGTGTCTCTGTCTAGGTGTCTGTCCCAGGGTCTGTCCGTGTCCCTTACTCTGTATGTCTGTGTCTGTGTCCCCGTCTGTCCTGTGTGTCTGTGTCCGTGTCTCTGTGTCCCTGTGCGTGTCCGTGTGTGTCCATGTGTGCCTGTGTGTGTGTGTGTCCCTGTCTCAGGTGTCCCAGAATGTGCCCTGTGTCCATCCACTTGAGTCTGTCCGTGTGTCTGTGTCCCTGGGCATCTGTTGTCTGTCTCTGCGTGTCCATCTCCTCGACTGTGTGTGTCCCTGGGGTGTTTGAGGCCTTCCCAAGGCAGATCCCAAACATCCCAAGTCCAGCTGCAGGCAGGAACAGCTGGAGCTCTTACCTTAGCAAGGATGCAGCGTGGGCAGTTCCACCTGGAGCACGGGGGCATCGGCCCTGCTTCCTGCCCCCACATCTTCTGCCACACAAACCCCTCCAGAGAAGCCTTTTAAAGGTTATTCTCAAGGAAAATTCATCCCTTCTCTCCCTGGAGGGAACCCAGACACCCAGATCAGACCAAAAGGTGGGCACAGGGTGTCCCTCTCTCCACACACACACTGCCAAGGCTCCAGGGTTTGGAGGAGGCTTTTTAAGGTGTGGGTGTTCCAAAAAGCAACCAGAGCTCAGCTGGACAACGGCGCAGAGGGAAGGAAATAGCTGCAGCACTTGGGATCCATGGCATTAATATCCTCTGAGGTTTGAAGCCTCAGGAAGAAAACATACCAGAACTTGTGCCCTTACACCCCATCACAGCCCTTCTGTTGCTGAACCAAACGCTGGCACAAGGAACTGATGCCCGATTTCGTGAAAAACGGCAGTTTTGCACAGATTTCACCTCAGTGCTAAAAAGCACCTTCCAAAAGAACTTTTCAGAGCGCACACAGGAGCACAGACCACGCTCTGCATCACCCCTTTCCCCCAAGGTGAAGCCCCTCCATTCCTCTGGGCCCACATGTGCAGGGGCACCTCAGACACAAAGCGGGGGGCAGATGGGAAGCGGACACAGTGGAATAAAGGCATTAACCAAATGTTACTGCAGAGGTTTCTGAGCACACCATGAGCCCTGAGCACCCCCCAGCAGCACAACTCACACCCCGGTTCGGTAACTCACGGGCTCCAGAGGAGAGAGGCCACCTCATCTTCCAGCACTACTTCTTCCCATGGAATTCAGACATCCTGGAGGACTCCTTCACGTGCAGCCCTGCCTGTGGTTTAGCTTACCTGCTGAGCACAGTGATGTGGTGGTTGGGTCAGGCAGGTCACTGTTGAGGCGGTTACAGAACCCAAATTCAGTGGTAACTAAGACTGGTCTGGCACGGAGCAGAACATTTAGGCACAATCTCACCTTCTTTCCACATTTTCACCTTTCAAGTGCCACATTCTAGGTCTCATTCTCTACCGCTAAACTCTGTGGCCCAAAATATTTATAGGAGTCCAACCTTTGTACTATAATAGTAAAAAACTAGATAATGGGGATTCCTAAGCAGAGGAGGACTCCAGCTCCAGCAATGAATACCAACAGGAGACACCGTCCCTGCAGTATCCAAAATTATCTTTTGCCTCCAGAATGAAGACAGTGCTGATGTGCCCATTGCACTTACACAAGGAATCACTGCACAGCAGCTCTGGTATTTTACAGACACTCTTCCTGCCCCACACATACCCACCTGATCAAGATTATCAAGATTATTACTTGCTGTCGTGCCTATTTATCCCCAGGACCCAAGGCACAGCCAAAAGCTTTCTGCAGGCTGCAGGGGCAAGGATGGGGTTCTCCTCACCAGGCTCAGTCCTACATTTTGTGTCCACCTGTAACCACAGTCAAAGGAGAGGGGCCTCCAGAGAAAGATTTGTCCCAGGATAATAAGCCTCTGCATCCGACATCAGAGGCCTGTCTGAGAGGGACAGGCACCACTGTACATAGACCAGTGCAACTGGGACATGACAGCACTCCCAGAGCACTCGTTTGATTCAGCAAATTGTTCCTATAAATCCCACCCACCATCTTCAAAGGCCTCCTGGAAGCTGACTGCCGGGACTGTGGCAGCATGGGAAAGGTTCAACATGAGCAAAGCTGACAGGAGGGAAAATAAAAGGGGAGGATTCAGGGGAAACATGACACAAACCAACAGCAAACCCTGAGACACAAGTGTAACCTTGCAGAAGAGGGAAGATACTCAGAGGAAACAACATCTCCAAGCACAATGACCCACTGAGTAGGCTCTGGGCTCCTCAGAGAAGAGGCCACACGTTGTTGTATACTCAGATCTCCCTTAGAGAGAATTGCTGACCTGAATACTACTGCAATGCAAATTCCAAACCTGCTCTGGATCCTCATGCTCCTGCCTGGCTCCTGGGGAAGGAGCTGTGGGCCCTGGGGATGGAGCTTCAATCTTTCAGCTAATCTAAGTTTATCTTAGGATTCATGTTTGATTCCACACTCATCTAAGTAATGGAGCAGTTAACTGGTGATGTGCCGTGCACCAACTGCAAAGAGAGAAACAGAAGCAGCAGGAATTGCTTTCTGCATCCCTCAAATATGGTAATGAGGGTTTAAAATTTTATAAGATATTTGAATGCAATTTTTCCAGGGCCTTCCCTCACCGTGTTTAGTCAGACTTTCGCTGCAGTATAAAAATGATGTTGAATGTGAAACCTGTCACACCTGTCTCCAAGAAATGCTTGTTTCAGGATCCAGGCTCCTGCCCTGGTCTCCTCTTGCTTTAAAGCCACGTAGCCACAGAACAGGGAAGTGAGACCAGAGTGAGGTTCACACTCCCACCTCTGAACTACAGACACATTGGGAAGCATTTCAGCACCGCAACAGCCTTATGAATAAATCAAGATCTACTTTAATTTAAAACACAAGTGCAAAGGATTCACAACTACAGACCAGCAGGAGTGTTTGTTTCAAATTATAAATCTTTTCCAAGCCCTGCTCTTTTGCATAAAAAAAAGTAATATATCTGAAATACAGAAACATTTTAAGTCAAAAATTTTCCAGTGCAGCTAAGGAGGAGCTAAATGAATTAATTTCAATCAACTCCAGCAGCCCCAAACTTAGACATCCAGTCTAGGCAAACCCCCTATGGCCCCTCCACCTGCCACAGGTGAGGGAGAGAGAGATTTCATCCTTCAGCAGGTGTCTGAGACAAGGGGGTGAGCCACCCTCTGGAGGTGTTCTCTCCCCATGGACACGCTCCACAGACTGGGCACCCACCCTGTGATGGCATCAGTGCAGATCAATTCCGTCCCAAATTACTTCAAGTAATCAACTGTGGCTTCAATTTTGAAGCAGGATCTGTAACTGGAGCAAATAGCAGAGGACAGAGGTTATGAACATCTTCTGAAGAAAATGCAATTCTGAGGTTAATTTCTGGCACAGTAGGACTGTCCCGAGAATAACTTAAATTCCAGTACATTTGCATGTGGAGTTTCAAAACAAGATCCCAGTTCCACATGTCAGAGGATACTCTTGAGACCTCACAACAACACACACCGTCACTGTACAATGTTAATCCTGACCTAGAGTCCAATTACCTTGACGATCTCACTGACCAGAGAGAGTAGCACACAAAATACCTAAAACTATGTTAGAAGAACTCAAAGAGCTGTTTAGACAACCAGAAACCTTCCAGATGCCAAGGGCTGGTGGGGAAGGGCAGACCAACAGCCAGACAGCAGAGGTGTCCCCCCACGTCCTGGAGCAGCCGCAGGGAGATGGAGGTTGGACAAGCACCTCACACAAACACAGAGATCAATCCTGGGATGTGCAGCACAGCTCAGACTTTTCCATTCTGTCTCCTACAACACCCCCAAAATGCTACCCAACAGCTGCCTCAGCACAGGATTTCTCAGCCTCTCCTGGGAGAAGGGGCTGGGAAAGAAAGGCGCCTGGAAACCAGGCACAGGAACGGACAGGCTGCTCACACTGCAGCCAGCACCAGAGTGTTCCACCTGCTGAACGGTCAGCCACGAGGACCTGGTGGTGGGAGCACATGGTCTTCACAGAGTCCACTTGGAGGCCTCTATCCAAGGGTTTCCAGAAGTTTAAAATCATGAAATGGATTCAAGATTGACCACTAAACCATACACATTCCGCAGCAAAAGAGAAGCCTGTTGATGCAAGAGAGCCACTTAGAAACAAATATATACACATCACATCGCTCCCGAGGGAAGTGTGGGCAGCTTTTCAGGTCCACATTTAACCCAAGGAAATTAAAACTGTCTGTGAAAAAGTCTCAGAGGAAAAAAATTCAAGTCTTTGTGCATTGTTTGACAGTTTAAAGGTGCCCCAGAATGAGTCAGCGCAGGACTCCAGTGGAGAACGAAGGAAGCAAAGATCACATTTCTAATTGGGAAACACCATTCAGTTCAGTGTTCAGCAGCCAAGGTGTGCAGCAGCTCACAGACATTCAGATACACAGCTTCAGACTCCGCTTCAAACGCCATCCTCTGGCAGCAGCGATTCCCAAGGCATGGAATACCCGCTTTATCCTCGGTCTCACCTGGATCTAGTCTGTATTGATTGTCTTCAGCAAAGGAGAAGCCCCAGAAGGCTGCGAATGCACGGACAGGATTCACACTCATCCTCTAAAGCCGTCGCTGACAAGTTCCAAGCACCATTCACAGGATGAAACCACCTGGGCTCTTTGTTTTTTAAGATTTCTTTTTTTATAAACATCCCTTTTTGCCCATAATTTCCCCTAAGGCAGAGTCAGCAGGTGGAGGTGCGCTTCCTGTACTGTTGGATAAGGGGCACCAAACACTCTGGAAGTCCTGTCTGGAGCAAAAAGGGATGATCCAGAAGTTCTTGTGCTGTTGCTCTTTCCAATGGATCCCGTGTCAACATCCTTTCCAAGAAGTCTCTCAGAACTGGGGAGGTCTGTGAAAAAGCAAACCAACCAAGTCAACCCTGCAAAGGCACCAGGCACAGCTCGTGCAACACCAGGCTGCCCAGGTGGGCTTGGTTAAAGGGATCCTGCACCTTCCCCCTCTGTATCCCTCTTTTCCCAGCAATGTGACATGGATCTCACACTTTTCCTGTCAGGGACATTACCTTCTGTCACTGGGAGGCACAGCACTTACAGGGGTTGTTTTCTTTCCAATGGGGCACGGCCAATTAGGACAAACCTGCCTGGAATGCCCTTCCATCCAGATCACTCCTGTTTCCCATTCATTATTTTTTGCAGTTCAGCAAGATTCCTGCTACCTGGGCACATCCTCTGGGTGGGAAGGGTGCCTCAATTCATTCTGTTAGTGGTCACAGATTATGGAAAAAGTAGTTAAATAATATTCCCAAATAGGTTTTCAGAGCCAGGAGCCCTCATGTTGCTGGTGCAAAAAGATGAAGAAGCTGCAGAACAGGTACCAAAAAGCTGAACGACCTCCCAGGTTTGGCCTTTGGAAGAGCTGTAAAAGCCTGGAGTAGCCAGCCCCAAGCACCACTTCCAGGCCCTGCACATCTCCTGCTGGTTTCATCCTCTGCATCGTTAAACGGAATGAAAAATGAACTTGGCTTATATTTATTTATTTAAATGCTGATAATGACATCCAGCTTAGGTTGGGGGGCATTTTCCCAGCTCTGGCTCACTTAGAAGCAGAACACGAAATCCTGTTCACACTGAGCTAGTGTTTATTTCAGGAGCCCTTAGGATGACTTTGCTGGGATGGCTGGAGGTGGAAGGCAGCGCCCAGCTCAGGAGCAGTGCTGGGATCCAGCCCGTATCCCTGGCAGGGAGTGTGTCCGTAAGTAAGGTGTGACCAGACCAGCATGGCTTTCCACTGTCCAAGGAGGGCAAGCACTGGGTCCAGAGCATGACTGTGACATTTTAATTAGCGTTGCAAAGGCAAAGAGGAGAGAGCAGCTGTTGATGTTGGAGTGTGTGCTGTTAGTTCAGCAGTCTACTCTGTTAAATAATTCAGCTTTAGCAGCTGCAGATCCTCTGATTAACTGGAAAGGCCGGGCAGCTCAGGATGCTGCAGAAGCTGTTTGATCTCACAGGCTGGGCCTGGAATGAAAGGACTGCTCTAAGTGGGGGCTGAAAGGTGATCACTGTTTCTTATGCCACTGCTACTTCTTCCTAAAAAACCATGAAGCCAAATTCATCTTCAGAGCAGCTGCAGTGTCTCCACGAGCTCCAGTTTGTCCTGAGGTCTCCTGCTCTGACAATAACACAGTCTTTGCAGTCCTGAAGGCTGCAAAGCCGGAAACTCCTGAAGACCCTCCTGTTTCCTTCCCTGGAAGATGAGCTACTCTGCTGACATCAGCAAGCTGGGAACTGCTGGGTCCAGCCAAGGCAGCTCTGATTTGCACTCTCCCTCTATGCCCAGGTGCCCTCACACTGTCAGGGCTGTTTCCCAAAGCAGCTACCAGCTGTCAGCAGCAGCCACCGAGGCCCCGGGGCCAAAGCACTTCCCAAGGAACATCCTAGCAAGCCCATTTCCACAGCCAGCTGTTCTGGGAACAGCTGATACAGATGCTGCCCTGTGATAACCATCAGGTGTGCAAGTGTTTGCCAGCATTCTCACCCTGTGGAAGTTCTTCAGTTTGGGAGGAGGACTGTCTCGGAGTCTCTTCATTGCCTGGACTGGAGAATCACTAAAGTAGGGGGGTTCTCCATCCACCATCTCTATCACCATGATCCCCAGGGACCAGATATCCACCTGTGGGAGAATGGCACATCAACACACACACACAGTTCAGAGCAGCAGGTCCTTGCTTTGGTGCTTTCACCAAGGCTGACAAACGGTACCGAGTCAAACACTGACCCCCTGATGCTCTTGGGCTGCTTACAGCACTTTACAAAGTCAGTTTTGCAGCCAGGTCTGAGCCTCAGTGGTGTTGCAACATGTCTGCAAGTAGCTGCCTGTGCTACACCTGGTTCCTTGGTAAACACAACTCCTTAGTGTGCTGCCACCTGCCCGGAATTCCAGAGCTCCCATCCCCGCCTTCCCCGAGGTGAGCCCCTCAGAGCTCACACCTCCTCCCCTCCCTTTCTGGCATCCATTTCCTGATCTCTGTCGTGCCCCAGGCTGCTCCTTGCTCACATCAGTCCACAGCTGGTGGAAGTCTAGGCCAAGCTGTAAGAATAGAATAAGTTTATGCCTCGTTCGTGGAAGCAGAACAATCTATTTTTTCTACTGACTTCGAAAATATTGCCATGGTCATAATCAAATCTGTAGTCACACTTGGCTTTGTTTTAAATGGAGTCTAGAGGCTCTTCTTGAAAAGCCAGTAGTTCTTTTGCTGTGACACTTGAGAAAATGATTTGCTCCCTCTCCCGCTACTGGGGAGGTGTCCCTTACCTCGGTGGTGTATGGTATCCTGGCAATGACTTCTGGAGCCATCCAGTAGGGAGTACCCACCAGGGACTTTCTCTTGGGTACATCTTTACTGATCTGAGCACAGAAGCCAAAATCTGAGAGTTTGACCTGTACAAAGAGAAAAGCAACCAACCTCAAAAATCAACCTTAAACAAGACAAAGACACCAAAGGGAGTAAGAGGATGAGCTGCAAACAGGGGACTGGGGGCAGAAAGGAAGCAAGAGACAAGGCTGCAGCAGAAGGCAGGAAACAGGTTGTCTGAGGACACATACCCTGCCATCCAGCGTGAGAAGGATGGAGTCACTCTTGATGTCCCGGTGAATGACCCCCTGGGCGTGGAGGTAGGACAGAGCCTGCAGCACCGACTCACACACCGTGGCAATCTGCTCCTCGTTCAGCCTGCAACCAGGGACAGGGGAGCTCAGCTGGGCAGCGGCAGGGCTGGGCCACAAGGGCACAGAGCAATTCTCAAGTTAAACCACAGGTATTTGAGTTCCCTATGACCTTTACTATCTCACCTTCACCTCACCTTCTACGTCTGTTACTGTGGAAAACGCCTTTGATTTGATGGTTGGCAAATTTAAGTTTTCGTAGGTTTAATACAGAGAAATTGTATTTTAAATCCTGAATCTCAGCTTATCCTGCAAGATGCTGGTTCAAGCAGTTCTGACAGGCAGCAGTGCTCCTCGATGCCAAGGTGCTGCAGTAAGTGGTGAGACAGCTCTTTTTAAAGCAAATATAGTAAAGCCATTGTTCACAAGGCTTGTTGTGCAACCGTATCCAGAAAACGTCTAAACACATTTTTGATAGCAAATACAGGGTTCCTTCAGCTTTGCCTGCACACACCTTGGGTACACTCACACCTAACTAGAGGTAGCACAGGTTACAAGCAGAGAAGACCCTCCTGATTTCCAGCACTCCCTGTTAGCACATGGAATATGAGCACCAAGAGCCTCACCTTTAGGTTTAGATAACAAGAGGTGCAATTTCAGCCTGTCATGGATGGAATTTGGTTTCAGTCAAGACTAAAACACATTACTGGAGAATTACCTCACTCCTGGAGATGCAAATCACTTATCCCCCTCAGTAAATGTTTAGTGACTGGAATGAGGGTATTGTCCTCCCTGGGAAAAGCTGTTAAAGGCTTACTTCTGATAAATGTTATGGTTAGAACAGATCCCGTTTCCACCATATGAAAAAAAGAAAAGCTCATCCTACAGCCTCTCCTGGTCAGTCTTTCCACTGGTATTCCCTGCCCCAGTTTCCAGGCTGGCAGGCCTGCTGGGAAGCAGGAGGAAGGTGCTCCAGGCCATGGGTAAGGCACGACCACCATAAGGGCATCCCCAGAGCACCCTGTGAGGGGCACCCCAGAGGCCATCTCAAAACAACTTCTCTGCCCTACAGAAACGCTTTGGGCATTAATGAATATCAAGTGGTGTGGATAAGGAAACAAATTTAGGAGAGTGTCCGGTAGTTGCTATCTTTAGGCAATGAAATTTGGGAAGGAGTCCAAATCTCAAGGCTCCGCTGCACTTTTCCAGAGGAGTTAGTAAGGTTGAGTTCATGGCTAAGGTTGCACCACTGAAAACTTTTTCTGCATGCTCTTTAATACTTATTCAATGAACTCCCTGGCCAGGAGTCAACAAATATAGTAAACAGTGGTTTTTTATGAGTGCAGTGTTTTACAGGGAAGGTCATCAAGGAGATGAACAGGGGGTACCTAAAAGGCTCGGTGCTGCGAACGAGGTTCCTTCTACCTCAGAAGTATTATCACATAATTCAAATGGATAACAGTTACCAAGTGTAGCAGTTTCAGGGCACAACAAACACTGGATCTCTGAGGGAAACTACTCTTCCCAGAAATCCCCACTGTGCACTTGCTCTCAGGTGTTGATGGTTTTGCTTTTGCTTCATACCTGATTTGAGACACAATGTCTGTGAGGGCTCCTCCCTGCAGGAACTCCATCAGCACCCAGAGCTCCTCTCCCACGAGGTAGCTCTTGTACATCTCCACGACATTGACATGCTGATAGTCCCTCATTATCACCACCTGTAAATCCACAGTGAGCAAGTGACCACCACAAAACCACTCACACCACCCAACCCTCCCCAGCCCAGCAGGACTCGCCTCCACCCCCCGCAGTAACCCTCGGTACAAGCACAGTCCTGCTCACAGGAACACGGCCCTGCTCCTCCCTTTCGGCCAGGCTGGCCGTTCCCCCGGCCGTGCCCTCCCTCACCTCGTTGAAGAGGAGCTCCCGGCGCTGCTGCTTCCTCAGGTCCATCATTTTGACGGCCACCTGGCGCCCCGAGTGCTTCTCCCGCGCGATGCACACGATGCCCGTGGAGCCCTCCCCGATCTTGACGTAGTTCTCCAGCATCGCCCGCGGGTCCCCCTGGTCCACGACCATCCTGAGGGCGGCTTTGAACTGCTCGTGGGTCACCACCACGGGGTCCTCGCCCGCCGGCTGCCCCTTCCCGGTGGAGTCCGGGGGCAGGTGGAGGTTGCTGGAGCTGGTCTGGGTGTGCCGGTTGCGGGGGGATCCGGCTGGAGAGGGCCGGCCCGGGGGCACCGCCACCGCCTTCTCCACCGGCGGGGACTGCTGGGGGGTCCCGGCTTCCGAGACCCCCCTGGGGAAATCGGAGGCGGGCGGGTCTGGCGGCAGAGACTGGGCTTTGGCTGCAGGGCTGCGCGGGGAGCCCCACTGCTGGGGCCTGAAGAAAGCGTTAGGCTGCAGGAGGAACAAAAGGAAAGGGGGAAAACCAAACAGGGATGGTTGGGTTAACAGGCAGAAAGGTCAGCAATCAGTTCTGCGCCATTCTACTCTGCCCCAGCACAGCTTGGAGTTGACCAGGGTCAGGAGCTCCAGATCTGCCCAACACATGCTGGGATGAAGATCTGCTTGAATGCAGATCTTCAGGAACCCTTTAGGGACTGGGTGCTGTACTTTAGGGACCCCCAAACTGAAGCAGTTTAAAGGGAACCTTTTATAGCACATGCTTTAAAAAAATCACCAAGACCAAAACCCCCAGAAAAAAACCCCAGCTGCTAAAAAGCATTCCAACCTTGCCACCAAAACTCAGGGGCGACCTGTGCTGCAGAGAATTTGAAAATCCTTTATCCCTCTGTGCCTCTGATCTTCCTCTGTGTAAAAGGAAAGAGGATTCATGCCAAGGCTGTAAATCACTTTGATGTCTTGGCCTAATTCCCTTGGGGTAATTACACTCTGCCTACTGAAAACTCACTCTGCACTTTCCACTGGTACCTGCAGAGCATTCCTGTCGATCAGGCACAGAACTAGCCCTCTGCTTTGGGAAAAGCACTGGGATCCAGGCCAGCTGGAGACAGCCAGCCTGAGACTCCAGCTACACAGAGCCACCTGCCACCTTGGCAGCTCCAAAGTGACCAACCGTGAATTTGGAGGGTTTGGAGCCCTCCCACTCCAGTGCCACACCGGCCCACCCCTGTTCAGTGTAGTGAGATCACAGCCCGTGGGAATGTGGCTCTGGGATACACATTCCCATGTGACCACCACACATGGGTCTCCCAAGAAGGATAAACCTTGTCATGCTCATACTCACCCTGGAAATACTGATTAATTAAAATGCAACATGTAGCAGGTGGGGTATAAAATACATTGTATACTTACACGTGTACATGTAAAATATACATAATATAGGTATACAAACACATGCAAAATAATGGTGGAGTTGCTTCAGAATGAGCAAGCCAATCGTTTGTATTATAGGGCAAAATAACTTCAAAGCAAAAAGCATTTTCTCTCTCACAATTCAGAGAGATTATTAATAAAGTTAATAATATGAGAATGGGAACCAAAAATTGCCAACAGAGACTTTTTTAGAAGAGGACTCCTTTTCCCATCTCAGACAGGAAATAATAGTATAGGATTTAATTCCATGCACTTTGGGTTTTAATCAAGGATTTTTGTCAACAGTGGGATCTACATAAGCCTCACAAACACACAGGCCCTGGAAAACACCGTTTAGTGGCATCAGGGCACAGCACAAACACAGGGGGATGTCAGGAGCTCCACCCCTGCACTCCTGTGCTGACACACTCACAGCAACACAGCATTTATTTCCCAAATCTTGTTCTGTCTCAGGAGACAGAACCCAAAAAGGTTTTCTCTAACCCTGAGCACGCAGGAGGGGCACAGAGCACATGTGCAGGCTTACAGAGGTGTGTGATCTCCTGCTCCCACAGCCCCGTGCACACCTTCTCCGTCCTGGGACACTGCGAGGGGTCGCTGCTTCTTCCACTCCTGCCCCCAGGTCGGGTTTAAAGGAAGGTTCACTCAACCCTTCCATGTGCCTGTTATGGCACCCACCTCCTAGGAAAGTGGTGGATGCTCTGTCCCTGGAAGTGTGCAAGGCCAGGTTGGATGGGGCTTGGAGCAACCTGGGCTAGAGGAAGGTGTCCCTGCCCATGGCAGGGGATGGGACTGGATGGGCTTTAAGGTCCCTTCAACACAAATCATTCTGGGATTCCACGATTCAGTTGTATCCTGTCCCCTCCACCTGCAGTTACACATTTCTCGTGCATCATCACCTCCCCCTGGGACAGACACGTTGTCACCACCGGGGGCTGCTGAGAACACGTCAGATAAACAACTCCCAGCTGTGGCACAAAGCTCTGCCTGGAGCCCGGAGATGGGCTATATAGCCCCGAGGTCTTCCCTGCTCCTCTCCTCGGACAAACAGCTGGAGTTCAAATGCACCCAAGCACATCCATTTGGCTGGGAACCTCTGCTCCTGCTGAGGATGGCAGAGACACTCTGGTTGGGCAAGACACAAGTGGCCAGTTCTAGGTATTCCAGCCAGTGTAGATGAGCCCAGAGTCACTGAGACAGCAATAAGTGTGCAGCTTGTGCTACACAAGAACTGCATTCCTTGAGAATCCCACTGCCTTGGAAAGGAAAGCCACTGTGCCCGAAGCCTTGAGCCTGATCCTTATGTAAACTGCAAGACGCAGGTTGGAGATATTCCCTGTCCCTGCAACACACTACAGAACAGTCAGTTTGGTTGGGATAGTGGTTCCTGTCATTAATCTCCCAGCTCAGGGACTCCAGAGATGCTGCAAATCAGCCTGGCCCGGCCCCAGCCCAGCCCAGCCTTTGAAAGCAGCTGACAAGCCGTGGGAGGTTGGTGGGTGCTGGATCAGCCTGGGATGGAAGAGCAGCAGTGACTCCATTTCCTATCCAGTACAGGAACCAGAGATCTTCTCCCAGCTCAACAGAAAGTGAGTCATCCATTCAGGACAGCTTTCCTGGGGGAGCTGTAGCCATGAGCTGTCCCACCCTTTCCAGCAGCCAGCAGTCACATTTCCTGTGTGACAGCACCGTGGGTGCAAACCCTGGCAGATACAGCGACACTCAGCCCACTCTCCGAGGCAGTTCTGGTTTGCACAGGCAGAAGAACACATAACTAATGGAAGCCACAGCCATTTCCCAAGTGGCAAAGCCTCCCTGGTGCCAGTGGAATGGCACTGCAGTTATGCCTTTACCTTGAAGGGCACAAGTGAGTAGGTCCCCCATCCTTGCCAGCCCACGCTCCTGCAAGCACAGCTCTGCCAACCAACCCTTGTCCCAGAGATCTGGCTGCCATCCCGAGCTGTGCCTCACAGTGTGTCCTGTGAAGCACTGACGGACCACACATTTCCCCGGCCCAAGACCATTTGGATTCCAACATTAATCATAACAATAACAGATGGCTGCACGATGTTTGCAGTTAAATTGGTTCAGCTGTGTACATAACCTCTGCAACTGCAAAGTCAACACTGCACCCACTCACAACCAGGGAATAGCTCTTACCTTGATCTGCAGGGAAGAGCCCGGCTTGTTTGAGGCGCTGGATGAAGGGAACACGCTGCGCAACAGCCTCCTCTTGAGGCTGTTCTCCCGGGACTTGGAGCCGGGGCTGCCCTCCCCCGAGGGCCTGGAGCTGGCTGCTCGCTGGGGCCAGCCCTCCTCCGGGCTCCTCAGCCCGGGGTCGCCGTCCCCCGGCCCGGCCGGCCCGTGCTGCAGCGCAGGGCTGCGCTGGAGGCAGCTGCCGTCGGCGCCCTGGAACTCGGCCGGGCCCAGGGACTGCGCTTTGGTCACCATCCCATTGGGGTGGGACTGGCCTTCCAGCCGGGCTTTGTAGTCCGGCCACATGGTCTGTCTGCGGGCCACCTTGGACCCACCGTTGCAGCTGAGGTAGTTCCCATACTTGTCTGCCCAGTCTGCTTCAGGACTCTGGAGATACATGTCCGGGGGCCTCTCGTCCCCCAGGAGCCCCAGGGACTGGGCTCTCCTCCTGCTGGTGGGGCTCCTGCCCCTCAGGGTGTTCGAGCTGATGGCAGAGAGCTTCTGGATGTCGTTGAGCAGCCCCGAGATGTAGCCTTCCACTTCCACAGTGCTGCCCCGTACCACGGTCTGGGAAACATGGGGAAGGTGGGAAACGAGTAAAAAAGTCACAGTTGTAACAGTTCAGGCTTGGTTTATATTGCCAAAAGTTTGATTTTGTTTATATAGCCAAAGTAGACTCAAGGAATTTAGGGAAAAAGAAGTTTTCCTGCCTTTTTCTCATTGTCCTTTACTGAGAGGGGGAAAAAAATCTTTGGGTCACACCCTGCTGTCAGAGCAGAAGTGCTGTCAGCCACAACAGTCAATTCTGCTGCAGTGCTCAGGCTCTAAAAGGCAATATTAGAGCCATCCTGGGATGTTTCAACTCTCCTGGCTCTGTTGTGCTGAAACTGTGTGACGCTACCTCACTATGGCTCAACAAGCTCCTGAAATATTGGTTCTCAGGAGAAGTTGCAGCATGCTGCAAGCTCCATCTGCAGAACCCATCTTGCTGTTCCAACACAAGCTTCATCTCTCCCCTGAAGCACTCTCATTACTGGAATCAGCCTCCCCCAGTCTGTTTCTCCCCAATTTCTGCTAATGCATGTCCATCCTGAGCAGTGCAGAGCACGCTGTTCCAGCTCTGCATCCCCCTCTGCTCTGCCAAGCCACTCTAATTAAACCCCGCGCAGGGTCACCACGGCTCACAACTGCCGTGTAAGCAGCGGCTGCAGAACAAGGCTCCCATCCAAGCAGGCACCAGCTCTGGACAAGTAGGACACTCGAAGCTGTCAATATATTATATAGTGCTCTACCCTGTTTTTTCTAGATCCGAAAAGCTTACAGAAGCTTTTTTAGTGCTGGGAACCAAAAGGTTCCATTTCTCCACAGAAATTCACAGCACAGGATCACTCCTACACTTTCATGAATCTCTGCCTGAAGGAAAGTCCTTCCCTGGAGTGACAACAATCTCCTGTTTGCTAACTGAGCTCCAGGGATCTTCTAAACATGCTGTATTAATTACACCAAGCCTAATATTTAGCTGGTGCAACACAGCAGCTCCAGTAATTTCAGCAGAACGCCACCACCACGCTCCAACGAGCGCCCGGTTTGCTCAGCGTCTGAGAATGAAAGGCACAACACAACATTTCTGTCAAACAAGGTGAAGGAAGGACAGCCCCACTCATTCCATGGCACACACAGCAGCTGCAGCTGGAAATTCAGGTCTTCACTCTGCTCCCTCAGCACACACACATTCCTCCACGGCCCCGCCGCAGCCACGCAACAACGTGCTGGGGACATGGACTGCTTTGACCAAAATGGACAAAAATCATTCCAGAGCGACTTGTGTGTTCTCAAAGTAAGAAGTCTCCAAGAACATGCTGTGGCCTCCCTGGAAAATCCATTTCAGTGCTCACCTCCTACTTAGAAACTCCCTAAAATTAGACTCAGGTCACTCCCATTAAGAAAGTCCTACTGTCAATAGACAGGAAAGATGGGACTTAGCCTCGCTTTGCTGCTGTGTATAAAGGCTGCATCAAATTAATGAAGAAACATCCAAATTTGAGCCAAACCTATCTGGAGTGCTCTTACACAGATCATGCCTTACTGAGCAGAATTGAGAAATTATCATTTTAACAAGAAAAGCCCCTTTTTATAAGCTACACACAAAAAAGGGACAACTCTGACAGCTGAATCCAGGACTAAGTATAAGGCCTTGGCCAATTAGCACTTGAAAAAAATCTTATTGATTGGTATAATTGAACAGGAATTAATTCAAATGGAGTTTACCCGAAATACTCAACTATGTGATGCAGTCTCAGAGAGTATTTGCACTTGGACTTACTGGGAAAAAAACAGTGTTAGTTTAAGATTCTCCTCTAGTTCTTAAAGCCTGTTGGGTATTCTGTCCTTGTTCTCTAAAGGCTTTGCACCTCCTTTCAGCTTTTGCCATGCTCAGCTTTAATAAGTCACACATGAAAGTACCAACCAGCATTAGGCTCAGGGCAAACTCCTGGAAATGCCTTCATGCACATTCCTGTTTTGACAGTGATGCCTCACACTATTTTTGGAGTATTCTTTGCTTAATACTCGAGAAAATGGCTCAGTTTGCTCTGGAAAAGCCACTGGTGCAGTGTCAGAAGCCTCACTCATGTCAAACTACAGGAGAGTGTTGCCATTTCCCCCTGACCCACGGCCCCACACCCTGGGATTGATGGAAATTGGGTTGCTTGATGTGATTTGTTCTTGATAAATCCACACTGGCTGCCAGCTATTACCCTGCTATCTCCTTGGAAGTGGCTGCAAATAGATTACTTGCTTATTTGTTCCACCCTCTTTCTGGGAATAGAAATTATTCTGACTGATCTGCAATTCCTTGAATCTCACTAGGCCCAGCTGACTTGAAAATATGCAACTTCTTAACCAAGTCTCATTTCTGTTCACGTTCTTTTCTTATTCCAGCTTGCATTCCCATCCCTTCATTCTCGTGCTAATTGTGTCAGCCCAGTGAACACACTTACTAAAGGCTGCAGAAAAATCATTAAACACTTAAGAATTCCCGGTGTCATCTGTTATTAACTTTCTTCCAAGATCAGCAGTGAGCAAATTCTTTCCTTCATCCTCCTTCTCCTCAGTGCACTTACGATGTCTCCTCAGTGCCCTTTATGTTCTTTGACAATAATATCTCTTTTCATGCCTTGGCCTTCCAGTTTTGTTCCTACATAAATTTCTTTTCTCTTTGCCCTTTATAACTTGACCTAGTTTCCACCCTTCTGAGCAATCCTCCTGCAGTTTAAGCTCATTAAAGAGCTCCTGATCTGACCAAGTTGGTCTCTTATTACACATTTCATCTCTGCTCTGGACTGTGCTCCTATCCTCTACTATATTTTGAACCTCAAAGCACATTCAGTACACCAGGCAATCCCTCCTGCCTTTTTCTTTCACCTGTCCTTCCCGAGCAAGTCTTTCCTTTACAAATCAGCGTTCTGCTCCAATATGATGTGCCATTTCAACTGCAGGTCTGATTATGTGTAAAACTTACATTATACCAAATATAGTGCCATTTAGTCCCCATATTTTTAACACCTATACACAAAAAGCTAAATATATTCATCAGACGGCCAACTCTTTTTTATATCCCTCCTAAAATCCAAATAGTAACATCTCTATTTTACAACTCACCTTTCAGCTTTTAGGCCCCAGTAGCATTGTGGGTTTTTTTTTAACAGAGAACAAAAACCTCCCACAAGCTCCCAAGACTCTTTAACACAATAATTCTGTCATTATCTTTCATTTCCTTTTCCAGCAGCCACTTACACAGTCTCCAAAGCCAGTACCAGCAGGCAAGTGAAGCCACCCATCCACCAGAATCACCTGTTTCTCCTTACTGAAGGACTTGCTCTAAGGACATGCTCCTGTTTAATGTGTCCTATTTTCCATCAAAATGCTGGTTTATGAACCCTTTTAGCCCAAACCCTCCTTTAGTCCTTGCTGTCCTCACTTGTCCATGAACAGCAAGCCAGTGTACCCCCCTCTCTCCCACTCAGGCTTCCCTGGCAACTTCATTACCAGCCCGATTTGCTCACCCATGAGAATGACAAACCTGCTAAAACAGGTCTGTCCCCGAGTTCTCCCCCTCCCTTCCCTGTGCAGCAGCTGAACAGGTCCTGGGTCCTGTCAGCCCCACGGGAGCTGGGAGGTCCCTGGCACAGTGACAGGCAGCCAGCTGGTGCCAACAGTGGCACTGCTGCAGTTTGGGACACTGCAGTGCTTATTGCCCATGAAGGTTCTGTCAAAGCCCAGCCCCTGCTCCCCCTCGATCCCAAACGGCTGCCACCCCGAGCCCCATCTCCGGGGCAATGAACACCGCGAGAGCCAAGAGCCGCCTCCCTCTCTTACCTTCATGGGCTGGAGCTGCATCCTCGTGATCCTCGAAGGATCCACCACTGGCTTGGGGCGCCTCAGCGTGTCCAGAATGTTCTGCCATTGGGGGGGCAGGCCCACAAATTTGCCCTCCTTTGGGTCAAACGAGGTGTGGACACGGTGCTCGAAGTTCTGCGGAGCCGAGATCTCCGGGCGTTTCTTCTTCTTCTTGCGGAACATGACGCCTGCAGGGGGAGGCAGCGCCGTCAGTCGGGTCTGTGCCTGCAGTGCCCGGCCGGCACAACCACGGGCGCTTCGGCCAGCTCGTCACACTGCACCGAGAGCTTTCTCTGGGGGAAGGCACTTCAACAAGTGCTTCACAATCACATGAGGAAGCAGAGGCACCAACACGGCAAACGTTTGCCCAAGACCACCTGGCAGCTCCATGGCTGAGCTGGGATTTCTACTGACTTCCTTTATTTCTACAAACTCACATTACCTGATATAAGCACTCAAAAATATGTTAGAGATGCGTATTTCTACCTTACAGGCTCACACCTAGGTTCAACAGCTCTGGAGAGCAGCCAGTGAGCATGTGGATGCCACTACAAGCCTGCAATGAAAGGTGGTTATGGACAGGGCTCGGGTTGGCTTCTCGCTGGTTACTGCAAGTAATTAATATCCACTTGGTTCCAATTTAAAGTCAACAGAGCTGTTGCCAAAGGAAGATCTGCCCAACACCGACTTCGGATCTCAGTTTTTCTTGCTTAGAGGGCCCGTGAGGGAAAGAGAAGGTGGGAGGTGGAAATGAAACTCTGTCAGCAGGTAGCTGAAGAAGCTAAAATTAAAAACTAAGGCTCCTTCCCTTGAGGGCTGAGAGAGACAGCTTGTGTGAACAGCCAGGGTAAGTGCAACAAGCCAGAAGCAGCTAACTGAAATATTCCCAAACACGGGAGACATTAAAAATCTATTTTGATTAAAATCAATTCAAAATCTAGATTTTATAGCCAAAAAAAAGGTAGTTAGATAAATAGAAAGCTAAGAGATCAGACCTCTCTGAAATTGGGAAGACATGAAGGAAAAGGAAGAACTGGAGCTCTGTGTGAAGGAGGTAGGAAAGGTGGAGGACTGCAAGGGATAGACACAACCTTTCAAGGTTCCTTCTCCCCTGAAATGTTCCATGATTCCATTGACTGGTTTGGAAAAAAGCTCCATGGGTTTATTAAAGCAATTAAGATCCACCAGTAAAAAAGTTAAATCGTTTATATGCCCTTCCCTTTCCACTGACAACTTGAATGCTGGCATTTGCCTCTCTCTCACTAACACTGCTTACACAGTGAATGGTTCCTCTTTCTTGACATCAGGCACAGCATTTTTGCCACTTCAACTTTGTAGCAGGTCACTCTTCCCCTGTACAGGACCTCAGCCTCCAACTATTTGTGCTGAACAAATATTTGCAAGGGTCAGAGGCACAGACCACAGAGAGATAACCTTCTGCAGTGGAGACAAGAACACACTTCTAGAGGACACCCATCTCCAAAATCAGCACATCACAAGGAAACCTAGGGCAAACATTTTCCAGGTTGTCCCATGCTAAACTTGTTTAGGGAGCAAAGGGCAGCCACCAGCTGAACAAAGACTTTGATTCCTGGTGCTAGACAGAGGTCTTGAAATCCAATCCACACTGGCTCCCAGTTTGGTTCCCATAATCCTGCAGCCACAGGGGTGGGAAGCGTTTGTATGGCACAGAAGGAGCTTTACTTCAGTCCTGCCACCCACCCCTGGTGAAACACCTCACACTGACACCGGTCACTGCAACGCTGTGGCAAAAAGCCCACTACAGATATCTCACAGCTGAAAAAGAAAACAAAAGGTTAGGAAACTAAAAAACAAACACAAGAGAGGCTGGAAGCAACTGTTCTGCTTGGAAGAGGTTTCACAGCCAGAATAATCTCTGCTTAGAACAAGCTCCAATGAAAACACAAATCCTTCTCAGTGGAAGCTAATGGGAAGGGGGTCTGTGCTCCAGGTCTGAATTGCAGCTTCTCAAACAGCCATTCATCTCAGACTCCTTTGGTGCTACTTACTAACTAAGAATCAAGACTGAGGTCAGAGGACAATTCTTTAAGGAAAAGTGCAGTCAATCCCAGAAAGGAAAGATGCTCATGGTGTTAGTACTGCTCAAACCAACAGCTGGAGCTGCTGAAGAGCTGCCCAGCCTCCAAGGAGAGCAGGGAGTATCTCTGTAGTATTACTGCAAGTGGCTCAGTTCTGAATCCATAATACATATCATGCATGACCGCTGCTTGATCCACCAGCTCAGGGCTATTTCCAAACTCAGAGATATTACTATTTCAACCAGTCCTTTTCCTTCTCCTGCTCCTTTCTCTCACAGCTTCATAATGAAAAGAAACCCAGGGCATAGCACAGCCTCTTCCAAGTTTGCTCTTTAACTGCTTCAGGTGGCAAAGAGTCCTGTAAAATGGGGTGTTCCAAATGCCACAACCATTAGCACTTGTAGCATCAATGGTTTTCTGAACATGTTAGGCATTTCCCCACAAGGAGAGTGATTCAGGCTGAATAGCTTCAAAATGCAAATTTTTAAAGCCTTTTTTTGGCCCCAACCAGAACAGTGGCTCTGTCAGCATCTCAGCTTGCACAGGCACAAACACTGCATTTGTATAGTGCCATGAATCCCCATAGCTGTCACTCAGCCCCTGCCCTGCCATCCCAGAGCCCAAAGCCCACCCAGACCCTGCAAGGAGCACCTCCAGAGTTTCTGGTCGGTTTTAGGTGACTGGCTGACATGGCCTGCAAGTACCTTATTGGCTTATAATAGACATCTCAAAAACAACACAATGTAATCAGCTCCACACACAACACACCCCTGGGCACCCCGTGGCATTTGCTTTACATCTGATTAGAAAGAGATCAGACAGGTGGTTTAAAGGTAAACTGCATTAAGAGCAAATGAAATCCATACACTAAAAATAGTTATTTGAAATATGGATTGTAATAATCTGGATAGGTTTTGCATTTCATTGAGGAGCTCTGTATTTAACCAGCCTCCTTTCACTTTGTGGTTTTCATGCAAGAGCTATTTAATTTTTATTTCCAATACCCAGCTAGAGAATGTTTAAATAAAATACATAAAAACAGGCCTTTTCTCAGTCAGTAAGAAATTCATAAGAACATTTTATGCATATAAGACTTTGTAAATCAAGCCAAACCTGTATTTAAACATAGACAGCACCCCTTTAATATAACAACACAAATACTGTGACACTGATTTTATAATAATCTACTAGACTTCAGTCTTCCATTCAGTGCTGACAACTGTACTGTAAGAAATGTCACAAACATAAATAATAAAAGTCACTACCACAAGACAAAAGCAGTCGGAGATTGAAATTCTCTCAGCGATCCATTCCTGCTGCCTGGGAAACCACGTTAGGTTTTTCAACTCCAGATATAGCTGTTCCTGGATGATACAGTTCCCAAAGCTGTCACATCTGCCAGTGAGCACGGGAAAAAAATCCCACAGCCAGCGGATCCAGAGCAGGGGGAGGGATCGGCTGGGAAGGAGGGGCAAGAAGAGAGAAGGGTCAGGCTCAGATGAGAGGAAGGGGTGGGAAGATTAAGGATGGAGAGGGAATGAGAGTTGGGAAGGAGAGAGGAATGGGAGGGAGCCAGGCAAGCCGAGGAGCAGAGTACAGAAATGAACCAACCCCGCTGATAAAAACAAGTAGCTAAATGTTATGAGAAATGGCTCCTTCCAACGCCCAGACAAAAGCAGCAGCAGGCACTGGCACTTCACCCGACCTGCCTCCCCCCTGCTCCCGGCCAGCCCCACGCTCTCAGGATGCAGGCTCCTGCCCTGCCTCCCTCGCACAGGCACTTGATGGTAGCAGGGCAGCGCGGAGCTCGTTCAGCCTCGCTCGGGCAGCTCCCCGATCCAAATGAGCCTTCCCTTCCCTGCCCGCTGCAGCACCGAACTCACTGCTCGGCTCCTCGCGCCGCTATCGCGGGTCTGGACACGGCTTCCCACATTCCTCCCGCCGGGACCGGAGGGAACGCTCCAGCCCCGGGCGCAGCAACGCCAGTCCCATCATTTCCAAGTCCTCCCGCAGCTCATCCGCCAAACTGCTCTGGCCAGCTCCGAGAGGAGAGGGAGAGGAGGAGAACTCTTCCTACAGGACCGGAGGAACTGCAATATGCAGATGGAGTTTGCAGTGGGAAGATGAAGATCACAGAGAACCCGCCAATGAAAAGGAAAAGCCCATTTCCATGCTCAGCTCCGCAGGTCAGTGTCCTGTGCTGCCTTGGGAATGGCTCCCAGGTTAACCAGGCCGTTAGCCATGCGTGGCACATGCACACGTGTGTTCACACCGAGGGGGTGGGAGGGTGCACATGGGGAGTGCAGCTCAGACCTACAATCCTCCTGGTTGCCTTCCTGAGCCTTCCCACATCCTTTTTATTTTTAACAGGCCATCAACATTCACAGCAGTTTGCAGACACAGAGAAATGACAGGTTAGGTCCCTGAGGAGCTCACAAACCCAAATGTGACTTCGCTCAGCATGAAGTGGCAACAGGGGTCAGTGGAAAGTAAAATGGCCCAAAATCTGAAATGGGATCTAAGAGCACAGCTCTGACACCACGACACCTTCCTCAGTTGGCTGCAATTCTAGTTTTAGAAATACTGGTTGAGGCACTTTTTTCCTCCTAAAGGAGAGTGGCTATTTGCTTGCTCTGCATCCCTTCCCCCGTTCCAAGTCCTCTCCTTGCACTTCTCTCCCTCCCCAGCCCCCCATGGCAAAGCTGTGTGTCGGAGCGAAGCAGCAGCACAGCAAACTGATGTAATGCTCTAAATCCTGCCCAAACACACACATGAGAGCACAGATTAATATTACATTAGAAATAAGCTTAGGGAGAGACATATTTGTTACATTGGTGGGTTTACTTCTGATGAATGAGAAGAACAACTCAACTGTTGGAGATTTTTGTCATGCCTCCAGTGAGCAGGGTCTGAAGGCTGCAGCGCTGCCTCTTCCTTCCCTGCTCCATTTTCTTGCTCATAAATTAGGGCTAAAACCTAAAAGCCAGTGAACACTTATTTGCTCAGCTTTCTTTGGATGCTGCTGGCTGACATATTTTTAGGTGTGTTTTAGCTATACCACACCAAATTCATTCTGGGACCTATCAAAGCACTTGCAAAGAAAAGACCTCTTGAACTTTCCAAAACCAGTGCTGGCATGTCCCAGTCGCTAATGGGCTTTCCCTTGACAATAATGAAGTTTTGTCTTATTTACAGGCCCCTAGGAATCCCAGTTGATGTCACTGTCCCATCGGGCCAGTCTCTGCAGTCAGGCCCCACCCTCCAGGGTTTCATCTAAACAGACAAAAGGTGAGGAAAAGGAATTATTATCCTCATTTGCAGACGAGACGGAAAAAAAAATTACTAGCCCGGTTTCTTCCCAGCTGTGTCTAGAACAGCAAACCTGAAAGAGCTCCCAGGTATGTCTCCTGGCCACTTTTTAACTTTCTGTCAAGGCCAGACGTAGGCCCAACACACCCTGGCTACAGCCAGAAAACACAGCCAAGACACACTCTGACCACAGGTTTGATCTTGACACCAGCATGTAGGTCCAGACGCTGTGACAGAGCCCAGCAGCACAGACAGAAACCACACCCAAACCTCAGCTGCAGTCCAGGGCCTTCGCTGTAAGAGCAGCCTTTCCCCCTGGGTTTGGTGTCTGAGAGGGTACAGCCACTAAACCCCACTGCAGCACCACAGGAAACAGCAACTCCTGTCCACCCAGAGCCTGCAGGACATGTGCTGCAGGTCACTGGGCCGAGCCCAAAGCTGTGCTGCAGGTCACTGGGCCGAGCCCAAAGCTGTGCTGCAGGTCACTGGGCCAAGTCCAAAGCTGTGCTGCAGGTCACTGGGCCGAGCCCAAAGCTGTGCTGCAGGTCACTGGGCTGAGCCCAAAGCTGTGCTGCAGGTCACTGGGCTGAGCACAAAGCCACGACACCAACTATGACCCTTTTTCCCCACTTAATGTGGGCTGTGTCCTGCTCTGACTGTACCAAACCACGCAGTGCCTCACACCTGCACACCTCGCTGATCCCTGTCTCGAGAGCAGCTGCTTTGCTCCACAGGCATTTAATGACATTATTTTGCCACAGAGGATGCATCAGGGTTAAAAACAAGTGGTTATATTTTGCTGTACATGCAAAACACCAAAGAGCTTCAAGAAAGGCCTTGAAGGATTCAAGGCTCCAGTTTCCACTGTCTTGTGTGACAGATCCATTCAAAATCAGCATAAAAATACTACCGAGATTAGAGTAAGAACATTTAAGGTTCTGTCTCCAGAAATCCGCATGAAGAGCAACAGCATCTCTGCCAGACAAGAGGTTACGCTGGGACAAGCACAAGGGGCACATCTGGCAGGCGGGGTCACATGGCAGGGGAAGGAGCCAAGGCGCTGGCTGTGTCTGGGGAACACGCCATGCCCCTCCAGAGCCAGCTGCCCCTGGCACCAGGGCTGGCAGGAGGGAACTGCAGCTCCACGCTGCCCATGGGCTCGGCACAGGTCTTACTGCATGCAGGGAGAGTCACACGCCGAGCAGGGCTGAGTTCTCCCAGGCAGAGGCACTGGTGCTCACAGTGCCCACTCCAGCAGCTCAGCCAGGGGCTGGCAGAGACACCCCAGCGATGTCCCAGTCACCCAAATATAGAGATGCAAGAGTTAAACTTCATTCCAACCAACACCAAACCATCTTAGTCCCTGTTTATGCTCATCATGTTTTCCCAAAGTGAGATACAAATATATTTAATTGCTGTCAGCGGCCTGCAAGGCAGTTTGCCTGTGTTATCCCCACAGCATAACTATGGGAAAACTGCGGCCCACGCAGTGTGCCCCAAAACACAGAGGACACAGACTAGCTTGAACCCCTCAACCTGGCTGACTCTCAGTGCCTTCCTGCTCACTGCTGCCAAAACTGAGATGGAAACAAATTGTAACAGACAAGTCTTCTCCCAGGGAATATCGGTTCTTCTGCTCTGTTTGCAAAGGGCAGACCTGCCAGGAGTGTGAGTGCTCACACAGCCTCAGTAAAAACCTGGTTAAAACCTGAGGTGCCCTCAGAATACAACACAAATAACTGGTACTGGCTGCAGCTATACTCTGTTCATCAATTAATTACAAAATAATCCATTTACTAACACTGCCAGTTAAATGGCTCAGCCCTGCAGAAAATGTAATTTCCTGAGATATGTCTGAGGGAAATAGAGTTCAGCTTTCAGTCTTTGTGCACCCTCCATCCCCCTTGCTCTCTTTTGCAGCCAAATGGAAGATCAATCTCAGAATGACGGTATTGTCACTAATGACCCCATCTCAGTGCATTAGTCCTCAAGCTACAGGCTAATCCTGCAACTTTAAACCATATTGAGAAATTCCCAAAAAACATCCAAGTCTCCATTGCACTGAGTTTGTGCAAAGATAACTCAAAGGCAGGGGACTGGGGCAGGGTCAGTACCACAGACATGTCCTGTCCAGGTACAGCCCTCATGTGCTGCTCCCCACGGGATGGAACTTGAGCACCATACCCTGCTGGTACCCAAGAACACAATCTGTGTAATACAGAGCTCAGGGCCTGGCTGAGCTTTCACTTGCAGTTGGGCTAAGCTAGTCCAAGCTGTTTTAACCAGTTTTCTTTAAAGCAATTTGCACAAACATTTAGCTCTTTTCTCTCCCTGTGAATTTCCCTAAGCACATTAGGGAAGTAGGTTAAAAAGAGCTCTTTTTTCCTCAGTGGAGGTAGGACAGCCAAACTTTTAAGGAACTCCCCTTATTAATTTCATTCTCCTTGGGAGTGAAAACCATTTTGTGACCAAACAAGAGTTACGTTCCTCACTTTTGCAAGCAGCAGGACCTAGAGTGTCCTTCCCAGGTACATCCACACTCACACCCACCTAGACAGAAAAAACCCTGTGCAGGGAGCAGGCTTTCCATCTGGGAGCACAGTTACTAATCCAGCCAGCTATCTGCTTGGCCACTGTTTGGTCAGCTTTGCTACTGGGTACAAAAACCATTGCTCCCACAGCACATACCACGTACGTACCAAGGCAGCAGGAAGATCAACATCAAAATACAGCTTCATCACACTCCAGGAATGAGACTTTCCGGTTGGAGGGAGAGTCAGGCAGCAGGTTCCCTTCCCCAGCAGCTGTGTAAGGGCTGACTCAGGTTTTACCCAAGCACAGAACTCAGAAATGCAGAGGAAGACTCGGCAAATGTCTCTTGCCCTACATACATCCCCCGGCCTCACCCAAAGTAGCATGCACTCACCACAAGTTTCTCTTCTGTTTTTCAGTGCTGTGTCCCCAAATACATTAAAGCACTAGTGTCCTGGCAAAGAAGAAAGCAAAGATTAATGGACAGGACTGGTTTCTGTCGCTGCAAATACTTGGCTGTATAGTTGGTTACCACCTGACAAAAACAATTAAGTACAAATGCCCAATAGAATCATAGATTGTAACTTAAATAGGAGGAGATTACTCAGCTTCCAGCCAGCCAAAACACACTCACACCCAGCCCCACACGAGTACTGCAGCGTGGCCTAAGCAGGAGTGTGGGAAGGATCCTGGCCAGCACAGCAGCCCGAGGTTGGGAGTGCACACAGGAGGGTTTAACTGGACCTCTCTGTAAGGTACACTGAAGGTCCTCACAGATACCAGAGACTTCAGAGCAGAAGTTGCTCTGTCTCCCGTAAAGGCAACGAGCTGCGCGTTCCTGACATGCTGTCTGCTCTCTCAAGCATCATCCAGAGCAATTCTTAACCCCTTCTTCATCCCAAGGTTTTAAGAGCATCACTGTTCTCAGATTGAACAAGGCATTTTCCCTGCTGCACTCCCCATCCTCTTGAGTGTCAGTCGGGTGAACCACCAGACCCCAACACCACAGCCCCACACCTTGTCCCACCTCAAAGACCCCGGGAAGACAAAAACAAAGATCTTACTGGGAGTCCTGCTGCAACAATGCTGGTGGTGGACAATTCCAAGGCAGAGGAGCAAGAAAGGTCTGGAGGCAAACTCTCCAGAGTTTGTCATGCAGCAAAGCCGATTGGAGGACAGTGTTGCTGGGCTGTAGGAGCAAAGACAAAGTAAACTCCTTTGCAAAGGAATCCAGCTCCCGGTTTTTCTTCCCATCCAGAACCATCCCTTGAGAGAAAAAACTGTATGACCCCTCGAACTATTCTGCTCTCCCTTGGCCCCAGGCTGGCACTGCCAACACACGTGGGATCGTTACACTGATCCTTGGCATGGCTCAGCTCCGAAGGGAAGGGGTTAAGCCAAGGCAGCACAGCCACTGGGGAGTGGAGACATTAGTTCAAACTGACAAACCCAGTCCTCTGTAAACACAGGGCACAAATCCCACACAGCAGCGGCCGTTAGGATGGCTGTTACGGCTTTAAAGCAAGCAAGCAAGTCAACGTCCATCCCCAAATCTGCAGGAGGGCACTTACCCCTGACTCCTCATTGCTCGGTGCCCAGAGGTGAGGTGGGAATGCTCCACCACCAGAATCCGCTGACACGCCGATAAACTTGAGAGAGAAAGACGGCAGGAGAAAGCGGGAGTAGAAAAAGGGGTGGAGGCAAGTCTGACATGTTTGTACAGTGCCTGGTGCACCTAAGCTGCCGAGTTTGATTTCAGGGTGTGGTAGCAGATGGGACACAGAAGCACTCGGCACAGAGAAGCCTCGGAAAACGACATATGCCGAAAGCAGAGCCTCCTGGGACCATCTCACCTTCTCCTCACTGTCTTCTTTCTTGGTCCCTAGAGGGGATGAGAGAGAAAGAGCTCTGAGTCACACCTGGGCACCGAGGTGTGCTGGGTCTTGGGCAAGAACCTTGGGGAGATCCTTTCCCATTCCCCTCCGCCCCACTCCACTGAGTTATTAAAGCTCCGCTCCTCCGCTCTTCTCTCTCGGCTCCACAGCCTCGAGGCCAGGAGCTCCTAAAGAATGCGCCATCGCGCCCTGCGTTTCAGGACCTGCCACCAATCCCTTGTCATTCCCGGCAGGAAAGCTCGGATTGCTGGCTCTACGGCTGGCTGGAGAAGAATTCACCCCATCGATTTGCATTGCAGATGAGCAGCACATGACCTGGTGCTTTTCCTTTTGCCCTGTCCTACCGTGGGTGAGTCAGTGCTGCCGTCTCTGGAGTCTGGGATCACGCTCCCATCCCGTTGTGCTGCCTGTGCCGTGCCTCTGGGTTTCCTGACTCCTGGAAATACTTTCCCCAAAGGACTCGTTCCCAGCAGGACACCAGCTCCACCCGCAGCAGCGTCGGACGCGCAGGTGAAAGGGGCAGAGGACACTTTGGGGATTGCAGCCAGGAGGGGTCACAGCTCCTGTCAGCAAAGCCATCAGCTGCTCTTGCTCCACTGCATATCGGGAGGATTCTTGGCCTCTCCAAACCACTAACAATCCCGGTTTAACCCTCAGGTGCTTTTAGGTCCAAAGACCAGAGATAAAAGCCATAAAAATCCACCCCCTTGACTTTTTAGGGGTTGTTTTGGGGAATTTTTTTTTTTTTTTTTTGAGGAGGGGTGTTTTTTGTTTTTTGAACTGCCCTTAAAATAAATAACTGACATACTAACAAACAGTCATTAGGCTGTCATCATTATTGCTGGGAGTGGCTTGTCCGGCAGGGATGGGCCAGTCCAGTGACCTTTTAGCCTTGTTCCCTCATTCCCATTTCCCTTCCTACCTCTTCATCCCACCTCAAAAGGTTGCAGTATGTTTGTACAACAACCAGGGTCACAGAGGTAGTTGGGATTCACCAGCTCTAGAGGACTGTAGTGGAGAAAAAACTGGGGGTTCATAGAGAGAACCTAAAGGAAACCCTGGCAGTGCAGCTGATGGTCTGAGGTTCCTAATCCTCATTTCCAGACCTGCCAGCTAAGTTGTGGAAGGCGTGCAGTCACCACTTGGATGTTCCACTGCAGGTCCCTGCCTGCCACAGCCTGCCACAGAGACCCGGGTTTCCTGCCTGCTCCCTCCCTAGGATACAGGAAATACTTAGCCAGGTTCCTTTCTGTCTGGGGATTAGCTTGTCTCTCCTCCAGGGCAGGCCCTGTACCCAGATGTAATCAAAAAATGAAAGTTCATGTTAATAGTAAAGAATAGTGAATACCAGAGGGGACAGCATTCTTTCCCAAAAGGCTGGAAGGAACTCCACGGCAGAGCAGCGCAGCAAAGGATCAGAGGGGAGGAAGCTGAGGTGATCCTGGCAGGTGTGGAGGGAACGCCACGGGGAATGCAAACTGTCCCTGTCATCTGTGCACCAGGGCTTTGCTGCCGTGCCAGGCACAGAGGAGTCACCCCCAGCACCGGGGCGTTGGGAGTGCCACAGACAAATGGCATTTACAGTCTACCAGGAGTCACCCAGGCTTGGAGCTGGCTCCAGATTTGCATGAGGATTGTATTTCCTGGGCTATGTGCTGAGGCAGTCTTCTAGAACAAGAGAAGTCCTTTATAAATGGAAGAGCCTGATTTTACTTGTCAAGACAGAAGCTTAGATGAAACCAAGGCAGCTCCGAGTCAGTGTGAACCTCTGCTGCCTACCCTCTTAATGAAAAATTAGGAGACTTTCCAGTCTTTCTATTCACAACTTTGGTCCCAGCAGTCCTACACACTTTGAAGAAAAATTTCCCAGTAAAAGCGACGTACCTCTAATTTTCCCCTTTAGCAACTGTTCCTTTATTACACATTTCACTGCTCCCTGCCTGCCCACTGCTCCTTTCTTACCTAGAGAATTGCACAAGACAATGTAAATAATTATACTGGTCCATGTCCATAAACACAGGCCTCCACGCCCCACTCCTCCTGCAGCTGCTCTGTGCTGCTCCTCCAGGCCTGGCAGCACAAGTGCTGCAGGCTACGCTGACTAAAGGCTTGCATCGCAGCCTGCCTGATTTATCTACCAGCAAAGGCCCTTCCGTGCTCCCTGTCCCCTCCCCAGACACAAAGCCAAGCCAGTTTCAGATCCCAAGTGCTGATCTCAGCTCGCTCCTCATCCTGCCCAGTCACGTCACTGCGCCGGGAGAGCTCCAGGACCTCACGTCCTGCACTGCTGCAACAGGTCCCATTGAATCCCTCTGCATCTCTACTAGAACACATTTTGGTGAGGAAAAAAACCACTATACAATGTTTTCCTATTCCAACAGGCAAGACTGGGCACTTCTAAACTTCAAAAGTAAAAAGTCAGAAACACCTAGGCCAACTCCACCATGTACCATCTCTTTCTTCTACCTCAGCCAGGAGAAATGCACCTGCCCACCTGTCTGAAGTCTGTGGAAACGGCAAAACTGCTAAGGAAAAATTACTTTTATTCAACAAAGCTTCCAGGAGAAGTTTAACACCAAGGAACAGGAAATCTGACACATTCACAAAGTCCCAATAAGAACTACAGCAATTCTACCCACAGAGCCAGACCTTCCAGCTGGGCTCCACCAAGCTCAGGGATTTGACAGGAGGCACAAATGCTGTTCCACAAAGAACCCCTTCCCTCCTCTCTTTCATGGCCCTGCAAATCCAGAGTAAGCTGGTCAGGGAAGTGAACAAAATACATCAAGGACGGGGCCAGAGGGGTCACTAGAAAAGCTATGTTGCAAATTCACAAATCAGCACCAACTGGTGGGAGGAAGCTGGAGATAGGAATCAAGTCTGGGAGTCTCATAATCACCACATGACATTAGCCAGGGCTGGAGATAAGGAGGCAGCAATCCAGAGGCAGTTTCGCTTTAACTGAGTGCTTGCAGCTCCTCCACCTTCCCCCAAGGCTCTCGGTTCAGAGGGGCCAGGAGGTGCCAGGAGAGCTGCCTGCATGGCCCAGGCTGGGGTTATCCTCCTGCTCTCTCTGCATTGCTGCCCTTGTCCAGGGAGTGTCCAGAGATCCCAGCAGGACAAGGCCCTCCCGGCACTCCCACCGCACCAGCTCACCCTGTGTGCTTGTAAAACTCTCCAAGGTTTACAGTCTAAGCCAGGTGGCATTCTTTCCCAGTTCCAAACAAAACACAAACGGACCAGAGCTGAAGAGCTGGAAGTTGGTTTAGCCAGAGCACACTCAAATCTGTGAGGGCAGTGGGGAGCTTGGAGTCCCTCTTCACCATATGCACATTCCAAGCACAATCAGCCTGGGTCACATGGAAGAAGGAAATCTGTGCTGCTTCAGGCTCTCCTGGGGCTACAGCCAGTTCTCCTGGGCCAGGCAACTCCAATGGTGGAACAAAGCACAGCCAGCAAGGAAACAGCACAAGGAAATTCTGCCAGACTGAGAACACCAGAGGCAAGAATCACAGAATCCTCAAGGCTGGAGAAGACCTCCAAGATCATGGAGCCCAACCTTTGACCCAGCACCACCTTGTCACCAGCCCAGAGCACTGAATGCCATGTCCAGCCATTCCTCGCACACCTCCAGCCCCTTCCAATGCCTGCCCACCCTCTCCATTAAGTCAGGAAAGTAGGTTAAGCTTAAAGAGAGTAAGAAAACAGCAGACTTTAAAAATTTCAACTCCCACTCTGGTGAGAAGTTGAAGCTAAAGCTCAAGGAGATCACCTGAACATAGCACAGGCTATTTTGCTACTGGTTAAATTCCTGTGGCTTGGTAGACATTCCCTGCAGATAAAATCAATACAGCTTGGATCACAGCCACCTCACACTTCTTCCAGATCTTTTACTTGCAAAAACTGCACACACTCATTTGGTTATAACAGAATTAACGTCATGCTCCACCAGACAAGCCTGAGCCACCCTCTACAAGAGGCGCATCGGCTGCTTCCCACAGAAGTCAGGACGATCAGTCCTGCAATGGCAGCAGCCCAGCAGAAAGCCAGCGTTGCCTACAGATTCCCAGGTCACCTTGGGAAAGTCATTCTGCACGCTGGTAAAATGATTGTGACAATGCTCAACTCCCCCACAACAGAGGCGGCTTAATCTGTTGTTTTTCCAAGCAAGCTGCGATCCTTGAGGATGCTATAGAAATGCAGATTGAAATCCCTGGCTGGCAGCAGAGGAGCACAGACCCAGCCTCTGTCCCCAATAACTAGGTCAGTCAGCTATCGCTCCAGAATTAACCAGAATCCAGCAAATTCCTAGTGGCCGAAATAACGGCAGCACAAATCTAACACCCTGTGCTATCATTACTCACCCTCTACCTCTGGGTATGTTCAAACCCAGCTCTCAAGAGCTTAGAATAATTGGAGGGTTGGAGCTTATGCTTGTCAAAATCCGGGCACGTGGCTCCACGCAGCACAGGTTTCCCATCCCACTTGCTCGTGGAGGCAGGGAACAACTCAGCCTTAGGCAGCTGAAGGCATTCAGCCCACCTCAGGAAAATCAGGAAGCTGCACTCCTAATGCCGTGGCAGGGAACGGGTGTCACACGCCCTCCCAGCAGCAGCCCCCCTGGACAGCAGGGGCAGGAGGGGCCACTGCCCTACAGTGTATGGGAGCTTATCTGGGGGGGGAGGCTGGTAGGGGCAGGACAGCTGTTGGAATAGAATCCAAGGAAGAGAAGAAGGGAAGGGTTGACTCCTGCCATGGGGATGGGCATCCAAAGCGCATCTCAACCCCTTTCCAGGGGATGAGTGTTCAGAACTTACTTCAGCCCACTCCAGCTGCTGAGGCTGTACCAAGCATTTGCTTTCCTCTCACTGGGAAGGAGATGGGTGAAGGGTTAAACCATGGGGGGTTTAGTATTATTACTATTATTTATTTTCAATCTCTGTTTTTCTCAGCAGCCTGGCCTACAGCTCTGCAGCCACAAACCTGCCGTGCAGGAACTGGACCTTCTTGTTCTGCCACTGAAAGCAGCATGTCCCAATATTGTACCCTTGATTTCCCTTGGCTCCACAAGCTGTGAGTGCTCTGGAGTCCTCTGGAGGGGTTGGAAAGGATTAAATGGTTATAATCCCCACTTAAAGATTTACTGATATAATATAGAAAAATGGTAGCTGTGACATCCTTGTCTGGTGCTCTAACTGCTACAACAGAGGAGAGAGGAAAAGTTCATTTCTACCTCCCATAAGAGTGATTTTTGGTCTTTCCTGACAGTAGTTACAGAAGCCTCTTATTTTCTTTATCTTCAGCAATCGCCTCCAGCCTTCATTTGGGCTGGAATTTATACCAACCTCAATCCCAGCCTAAGACAGCGTGAGGTGCTGATTGCTCTGGGACAGTTTCAGCAGCACACACAGTAAAGCTCCAGCTGCCGTTTTCTCCATTAAAACCAAGTTTCAAAACTACCCAAAGCGTGTGTGCAACTGCTAATGCTGTGAGATCCCACACTAAGGAGCTGAAACACGCACTCAAGTCAGGCAATGCCTGCTCCAGAGGACAGGCACCCCGTGGTTAATGGAGGGCACAGCCACAGCCCTCCTGAGCACATGGACCTGCTGGCTCCTGGCAGAGCAAACATCCTTCCTTGGGAATGAGCCTGGGCCCTGCTGGCACAGGGGAACCGTGGTGGAACAACTCAACTGGAATCCTCTTCCATGTGACAGCAGAAAATAATCCGCTGAGACATATCTATTTATAACTATATAAACGTTAAAGGAAATCTCCACATTCCGAATTAAAATAATTCCAGAAGAAAGGAGCGACATAAGACATAGTCATTTAAGCTGTAAATAAAATATAATGTTTCCCATCCTGCACATTTACAGATTCTGAAGATGGCATTGTAAAAATATCGGAAAAACTACAGTTCATCATCTACTTCATCCTTCCCCAAACTACTAATTCAAAAACACATTTCTTGCTCATGTGCTCTCTGAAGTGCCAAATAAATTTTACAAGTAAATGAATTCAGAAAAAAATACATTACAATGAGTATTAACTTAGTTCATTTGCACATGTGACCTCTGAAAACAAAATCTTGTTAACACTCAGAACGAGCATTTTCTTATTTCGGTCTTCAGAACTTTGATGAAAACTGAAAGCCTGGGGTAGAGTTGTGCCCAAAGATTTGCTGCAGAAATACTCGAGTAGTTATCTGGAAAATTCCTTCATTTCCTTCTTTGAGCTGGGACTGCCATTTGTTGAAGGTACAGCCACAGCCACAGAAGGTGATCCCAGACCACCAGTCAGGGGCAGCCAGACACAATTCAGGTGACCCCGAGTTCTGAGAGACCTTTTAAAAACGTGCCTTTAAATGCCGCAGCAATAAAAGGCTCCGTTCCCTAAAGAAGTGCCTGGCTCAGCTCTACGTCACTGAGCTGCTGCTGGGAGGCGCTCCGGGAGAACATATTTAGAACTTGGAAGAGAACACAAGAGCCCAAAGAGCTTTGCAAAGGCCCGCTTTGGGAGTGAGCAGCTCAACTGGTGTTTTCTTCCCTGTTAACACCAGCCAGTATTTTGTAAGAAAGGGTCAGAAATCAGGGGGTTCCCTCAGCAGCAGTCACAGACAGGAGCGTCGTAGGGCTGGTGAGGTGCTGCAAGACCTGACCCACACGTGACATTAGTTATCACATTGAAGTTTCCAATGAAATAGGCAGCATGTGTCATTTTATGGCCCGTGTACTGCAGAGCAGCAGCTGGGTTTGCAGCAGCTGGGTTTGCAGGCTGATGGCCCCCTCTCCCTGCAGAGTCCCTGTGAGTGTGCCCGGGCTGGACAGCTTGCTGCAGCAGCGACAGCTCAGAGGCCACTCCCCACAGGCTTCTTCCCAGACTCAGCCCTAACAGCTGTTCTGGGGGTGCAATCCAAAATCCCTTGAAAGCAGAGCTTTTTCACTGACTTCCACCAGTGCTCCAAAGATCCTGATTCCGAGCTGTACGTTACAGGAAAGAAGTTAATTTCTAGCATTGTTATAGGCAGTGATGTACTCTCTTGGCCAGGGCCCAAAGTACTCATTATGAAGTGTAACACCCTGCTTAATTCTTCCACAAGCCAGTCATAAGGCTACTATGAATTTTAATGAGCATTGAATCAAGACCCAGATGGTTTTTTAAGCCAAATTATCCAGTTCTTGGTTATTTTAAGATCTGTGTAGAGCCTTCTGGCCATCACACATATTAACTCCTCTGTTCCTGGTTCAGATTAAGGAAAGACTTTCACACCTCTTCTACCCATCTAAGCCCAGCTCTCCATCTCTGCTGTGAAGACCCTCAGCTCCTGCTGTGCCTTCAGAAGTCACAGATTTGAAAGAAAACCCCAAGGCTGACACAGTTGGGGGAAAAAAGGGTATCCAGAAGATGTGGCAGAAAGGAGAGTCAGAAGACCAGAAGGGCATCACTAAGGTAGCCCTGACACCACAGACAGTCCAACTGAACCCATTCCCAGGGGAAAGCCAACCAAGCTCAGAGAGATCAAGTTGACATGGTCTGTTCACAGTCCCTGTCTGAAGCTGCTGGGTACATTTGCTATCTAGTTTGAAGTTACATGTTTCATTTTAACAACTAAGCCACCTTTCCCTCCCGTGGTGCTTCACCTCTCCACGCCACAGCAGCAGGACACGGGCCCTGGCCAGGGGACGCTGCTGCAGGGCCTCAGCTGGGGCTGCACCAGTGGCCCCGCTCAGAACTGAGCTGCACTCACTGCTCAGGACCAGGCTGCTCCAAGCCCCATCTGTCCTCACTTGTGGGGCTTGTTCTTTTTGCATTCTGAGACTATTTCCCACCACCACCACCTAAACCATGTCTGGTAAACAGATGGACATGACAGAAATGGGAGCATGACATGGAAAGGGTAACTCAAACTGAAATGCAGCATTATGCAAGCCAGCTGTGGAGAATAAATGCTGTTATGTCACTGGCTATTAGTCAGGAGTGGTTAATAAGTTTAAGCTATTTAACCACCTCATCAAAACGTGCATCACAGCTTGAGGAATGCAGGCAGAGCTCCGAGATGGTTTCACAACTAGAAATGAGGAGTGGGAGGGAAATAAGGAAGATCAAGATGGTTTAATGTCCTTTCTTGCCTCCACGTGCATGACACATGGCTCAGTTGTTCCAAGTCTGGCCTGAAGTACCTATTTTTAATCCACTGTGAACACCCTGACTGAGCAGCAGGACTGCAAGTGCCACACTGAACTTGCCATCATTCACTACAACAGAGAAGGAGCTCGACCTCCAGCTCTGCGCTGGGATTGCCAAGTCCAGTTCAGGAGCTCAGCCAGCCCAGCCTTCAGAAGAGGCCCAAGAGCCTCAAGCAGCTTGTGCTGTAACAGGCTTCAGTCCCTTTTGACTTGAACCACATTTGAACTTCTTAGCAGTGAAAAATCCTTCTACCCTGTTCCTATTCCTCTGAGCAATTGCACACAGGCCCCTCATTATTACATTAGTGTAATTTTGTCTCTGACATTCCCCCAAGAGGAATTACTCATGTCCTGCTATTATTTATTTTACTGCTAAGAGCCTGGGTTTTAGGAGTAGTTTAATTAAATACCAACTCTCCTCCTCAATTAGGATCACCTTTATCTAGCTTGCTCTACTTTGCACTCTGCAGTAGCATCACTTGTTTCCTTCTGTTGATCCCTCTCTGGAGCTGCAGAAAGCCCCCCTCTCCTGTGAAATCCTATCAGCCAAAACACAAGGTTTTACCCATGTAAAGAATGATCCCATGTCAGATTTGGTGCTGAACACTGGTTATGCAGAATTCCAATCTAAAACGATGCCAAGTGACTCTGCCAAGAGCAACAGCACCTTCCATAGTACCCCAGATCCCCAGGCTGCTGTGCTGTCCCATCCACCAGCCCACAGCGTGGGGCTCCTACCGTCCCTCTTGGGTTCCCCTGCTCCTCTGGGACTTTGCTCACACTTCCCTTGCTCCCTGATGTTGTGGTTTCCTTGGGCAGTTTGAAGTGCAGTGTGTCCACCCACTGGATAAACACCTCTTCAAAGCCTTTGCTGGCCCTGGATCATGAATCAGATCACAGTGTATTCCAGACTTCAGCACACAGCATTCTTGGAAGCTGCTCCACATTAATGTTTCAAGAGTCATTCATTCACGCTCCCCAAGTGACAGAGGCAGAACTGATGACTCCTGCCTGGGAAGTTGGCAGGAACAGCCTCAGCTATTTCCACCAAGTGGAATCCAAGCGCGGCACAGCTTCCAAGCGCCTTGGCTGCCCCGGCGGCGGCCGCGGCTGCGGAGCCAGCCCCGGGGTAGGCAATGGCTGCGGGCACCGGCCCCTCCTGGCACAGCCCCCCGGCTCCACACGGCACAGGTGCCTTCCCCAGGCAGCCTCAGCCCCCCCAGAGCACACATCTCCCTGCAGGCACCGCTCCAGTGCCCCCAGCCTGGGGGAAGGAAGAGGCAGCAGCCAGAAAGCATTTTCATTTCACTCCTCACGGAGCCCACAAGGCTTTTTCCAAGAGTTTACAGACTACAGTTACTTCCCCAAACAGAAGGTGGATTTGCTTTTATGGGCACACATACTATTCCTTTTCCACAGGCAAAACAGAACTGCATCCAATATCAGATCCATTAGTGTGCAAAAGGAAGATGTGGACACTCTGCCTTGCACTTCCAGGCTCAGCAAGTGCATTCCTCCTCTGCTGGACTTTCATCAAGGACTATAATTTATCCCCCACAACCTAAGCACACAACTCTCAGTCTGGAGGGTTCCCAACTAGGAGGAGTTTCATGTTATGGTTTATACTGGGCAGGAGGAGATACTGATGATCACACATTTTTTAGATGTTACCAGGTATTTTTCAGAGCCATCTCTCTACATTCAAGGTATGTTTTCTCTACCTTAAATAGGGTTTTTCCTGCAGCTGGGACAAGGACCTCGCCTCTTGTCTCTCCACAAATAGTTTTCAACAGCAATAAACTGGTTGTTCAGGTGTAGTTCAAACAGATGTTTAGAAAACCTGTCCTATCTCCTTTCTCTGGCTTTCACCAACATTTCTTCAAACCATGCCAATTAAAAACCCTCCAGTTCAAATTCCCAAGGCAGGAACCATCATTTTGCCTCCTACAGGACAACAAATACTCTATAAATGTTTAAAACCACTAAATGAAATTAATAAGCCATAAGCTGATGTCTATTTACTAAATTTCACTTTCATTCACCTGCTGTTGTACAACATCTATTATTCTGCTATTTAAATATATGGTTTAGAGGCACAGTCAGGCATTTATTCACCACTAGAACACAGGCAGGCACAAGGCAATGTTAAAAACATTCTCCCTCACCCCTTTCTTATGGCTTCAGACCTCAGAAAATTAGTTCTTACTGACTAATTTAAATTTTCAGCCTAAAAAGGGTGTGCCAGAGACAGATTCTTCTTAGTTCTACGGCTTGGGAAGGTGACAAAAATGTAGAAATCACCTCAGTTTTAGAGTTCAGAACTCTGGACCCTGTTGCCCCATCTACCTCCCACAAGAGCAGGCTTACCTTGAAAAAAAGATCCTGGAGAAATACTTCTGGAGTGACTTCAGTCCCTTCTTCCTTCTAACTGCAGGTCGCTGCTTGTCTTAAACAGGGGAAACATCCCTTGCTTCAGGCACAAATCCTGAGCAATTTCATCTGAAGGCTTCTGCACAGAGCTGCTCCTGCACACGCAGAGCCCCGCTCCGGCTCCGTCCTGCCCGGCCCTGGCAGTGACCCCGGTGTCCCCAGCCCTCGTCCTGGCAGCAGCACAGGAAGGCAGAACAGCCTCACTCCGATCAGTGCCGTGAAAGCCTCGCTCAGCCGAGGAGATCTCACTGCAGACACATCCCCTGGCAGGATGCTGGGACGCAGTGAGTCAATGTTTTCTGGGACCTTTCTTGTCGTGGGCTGATGCTGTGAGCTCAGCAGAGAGGATGGCACAGTGCCTCGAGTGGCATTTTGCACAAAAGGCAAGAGCGAGGTGCTCATCCAGATTGCAGCATGTGAAGATAAAGACTCCGTGCATTTCAACCAAGCCTGGAAATCACAGCCTTGGCTTCACCTGCCGTGGGGAGGGAGCTGCCCTGACAGAGCCTCACGCCCGGACAGGCTGTGGTTCAAGGCTGCTGGGCCCTACAAACAGCAGGCCACAAGTGGCAGGTGCAGTGCTATCCCATCACAGAGCTCCTTCCCTGTGTGCTGCCATGCCCCTCTCTGGATGTCAGGGCTCTGGGAGCGTTGGACAAGTCACCCAAAAGCAGCACATGTCACAAGAACACCAACTCTAATACACGGTTGACAGCTCTGCGGGCTAAATTTCAGCACCAGATCTCCCAGCACCCTGCAGAAGGAAGGGGAACTGTTCTAAGGCTTCATCCTCCTCCACAGGGATGTAAGTGAGGACAGATTTCTTAGGCTGGAACCATTACGTTCCTCTCCTCAGTCCCCAGTGGAACGCAGCAGAACCCAGTGCTGGAGTCAAGGCAGAAAGTGCAATGGCTTCCCCCACTGCAGCTGCTCCAGAAATCAAGTCAAGACCAGCAGGGCAGCCAGTGAGGCAATAAGGTATTTTCCACTGCTATCTTGATAAAGAAGCCAGTTATTTACAGCTTTCTGGCATGTCAGTTACTTTAGTATTTCCTGAACAACATTCAGCAAGGAGACACTTTTTTCTTTTTTAAGATGAAGGTGTTTTATCCAAGAGAACTCTTTTTTCTTGCTTTTGGAGTTGGCTTCCATTTCCCTCGTGGATAACCACAAGCACATTTTTGTGAACATCAGGTAACAAGAAAGCCTGCTGCTAATTCTTTCACATCAGGGCCTGGGGAAAAATGCAAACTGTCGGGTGAAAGCTAAAAAACAAACAGAAAAGATGGGAGGGGGAAGAGAACAGGAGTGAGAAAATAACTCAGGAGTGAGTCAGTCATGCTCCTCCTGCTTAGTCACCTGTAGTGCTGCTCTCCAGACACACGGGAGATGGGGAATAAGATGCCTACCTGCCTTCCACCCACCTCCTCCCCACAGGGATTACACAGAGAGGAGATGGGGCAGAGTTTTGGGAACAGCCATACCAGGGGACAGTTCTCCGGAGCAGCAGAGCTGGCAGTTTCCCCTTGCTCCTGTTTCCCACCCCTTCCTTTTGCCCCTGCACTATTTCTCAATTATATCCTCTCGATTCAACCTGTTCATGTGCTGGGTTGAGTTCCTCTGGCAGTAGCCTGCAGTTTTGCCATCGGAGGGGGTTGCCATGGAGAAGAGGGTGATGTCACTGACACAAAAAGCACCGAATTTACAAATACAACAGGAACGGAGCTATTTATAAAGAGCTGCTTCTCTTCCCCCACTCTTGGCTGGGGTGGGTGGAGGCAAAGGCAGCAGATCCATTCCTGATGTTTCTGTCAACAAGTCTCAGAAATTAATTTTCTGAAACTGCTGAGTGCTGCCAGCTTTGGGACTTCATTCATTAGAGCTGGATTCAGCTTTCCAGCTCCTCACTGCTTTTAGGGCAAATAACTGTGTCTCTGTAGTAACTTCTGCCCCCAAAAAACCGCAGCATCGCTGAGATACACTTGTGGGAGCTCTGCACTAACTGCTGGGATCACAGAACATGTGGAGGGGCAGAGTGCAGCTCCTGGGACTGGCTGCCCTGGCTACGGGGGTGCCACTGGACATCAACACACCCCTCAGAGAAGGAAACACTCAGCACACAGGAAAATTGCAAAACACAGAAGAGAGGAGAAAGGGAGGATTATAAACTTAGACAGGAACAAAAAGAATAATTTTTAAGTGCACTGGGAATAAAAGGGCGGTTTAAGAGCAGGACAGGAAAGTTATCATAGACATCAAAGGAGTATTATTTATGTGTATGGCACCCAAAGAAAAACATGCAACCATCTATCACACCAAAATCTGACAGGAGAGTGACATCCTAGAAGCTAGATGCAAAGAATTATTCACCAAGATACAGGCCAAGGCCCAAAATTCAGTTTAAAAGTTATAAAAACCCTTAGGTTTTTGAAGAAAACAGCTTGGATCTTGGCAGCAGGTGGCACAGCTACACTCCAGCTTAAACAGCAGCACCAGGCAGATAAATGGTTTCCCTGTTTTACTCTCTGGATACCAATCAACACCAAGCCCATTTTGGTGCCATATTACTGGTTACGTTGTGCATTTCAGCTGCCCCAAAGCACCACTGTGGTAGGGAGCCACAGAAGTTTCCAATCCCAAAGCAGGTGAGGAAAAGCAGCAACTTAGAGTGTAGCGTTACCTTGGTTTTGTGAGCCATTTCCCTTCCACAGAAGTGAAAATTTGTAAATATGCATATGTAGCTAAGAAACATACATAAAAGTATAATAGCAGTTTTATACATGAGCAAACTCCAAACTTCCATGACCTGTCCAGTCTCCCATGCAGAGCCAGGAGCAGTGGGCAGGGGAAGGTGTGTCCTCAGTCTGGAACCCTCTTTGTCTCAGTAAGCCAAGTTTAACAAAACTACAAAAGCATTACAAGGGCTCTGCTGGAGCATCCACAGCTCAGCACCCAACAGGCTGGCAGGAAAAGTCAGGAGAAGCAGGGCTCTCATCTCTGCTTTTCAACAAGGTCAGCTACTCAAACAGCATTTCCTAATTTGCTGTCTCCCATTTCAAGACGCCCAGTGTGTACTTATTAGGGAAACAGGCAAACTAACTCTTTTCCATCAGCCTCATCCAATGCACCACTGTGTTCCTCCTCACACAGCAGTTGTTCTGCCCTTCCCATGCCACCCACACTGCTGAGCATCCTGTAGGAAAGGCTGGGGATACATCAGGAAAGATCACCGTGGAAACACAATGAAGTTGAAGACAGTGAAGAATGTGCCATACCGTGAAAGCCCACAGAAACTTAAGCTTGTAACTGAGAATGTTCTGATGTGTGGACAAGTACTGCTGACTTGGATAAAAGCCTCCTCAGTTCAGCTGATAGGAAGGAAAACACCATTTTGGACTTGGTGCACGGAGCACATGTAAAGGAATGCTCAGAGATGCAGTGATGGTGGCTCCCATGTTCAGCCGTGTGGGAATTACCTGGTCAAAGAGCTGAGAACGGGATCAGAGAGAATTTTCCATTGTTGTCCAACTCCCCAAGTGAAAAACGTGCTTTTCCAGGACATAAGGAGGAAGAATAACTTTTCTACTTGCATACAAATGGACTTTTCCTGTTACACATTGTCCAGGTTAAGAAAATCAGAGACTGCCTTCACAGCTGAGAGTAAGGTTTGGGGTTCAGGCTAGTCAGGACTCTTGATAAAAACCTGCTGCTTTTAGACAGGATGTAAGCCAGTTTCTAAGATAAAACACTGTGGCTCCAGTAAAGCTGTATGAGGAAAAGCCATTCCTACTTCCCCTACAAACAGCAGGAGCAGGGGATGTGCCTCTAAACCAAGGGGTGCCCCCTGCCATTGTCTTCTCAAAGGATGTCAGCAGGACTGGGCTGGGCACCAAGGGAACAGGCTCAGGAGAGGACAAGTTGCAGCAGCTCAGTTCACACACAGGTAAACACCAACCCAGGCTGGCTCTTCAGGAGCAGCTGCAGGTGGGGCAGAAGGGCCCAGTGCCGTTACTGATGATCCAGTGCCGTTGGACTGGAACTAAGGAAACACACCACCAAGCCACGTTCACCACAGTTTTGCATTATTCCAACAGTTTTTCCCCTATAAAATGATTCCTGGGTGAATGATTACATAGAGTACCACACTACTCTGAAGTACGTGACTAGTTTAGCTTCGAGGAACCAGACAGCTCGAGAACCTGCAAACTGAAGAGAATCCAAAGCACTGGGAAAACAACCAGCAGCTCAGGCCCAGAACTGAACACTAACATTTGCCTTTGTGTCACTCAGCTGCTGCTCCTGCTTTGTAAATCACACTGCCACACCAGCTGGGGCCACGGGATCAATAATTAAATAGCTCTGGATGGTAATTATTGCAAAAGGAGAGTAGGGAACAACCATTTCTAGAACCAACAAAAGGAACAACGTTTTTCCCCAGTCTTACTTCGTGACCTCAATATCCACATGTTGTTTAATAATTTAAAATGCTATGGAAATGAAACCTCTGTATTTCTAAGTTTCCAACCATGGCATTCTGCTGGATTAAGCAAGCAGAGGGGCGGTGAGTGTAAAACAGGAAGAACCAAGAGAATGAAGCTGGTGAAGTGTTCCTTTACCCAGCTCTAAGGGCAGTCTGTGTAAGCAGTTAATGTAAATGCAGTGCCCATAGCCCCAGGCTAAAGCAGAGGCTCTAACCGGCAGTTCTGCAGCCCACAGCCAAACAACTCTCTTAGAATAAGAACTCTCATCCTTTGCACACAGCAGATTCCCTCTGGGGAAATCACCGGGCACAGCCTGGAGCACAGCACCTCAGGAGCTGCACTTCAGCCCCAGGTCATTTGGAATATTTATTAAGTGGGAAATCAGCAGCAGCACAGAGGAAAGGTTTAGAATTACTTGCTAATACACATGCAGGAGGGGTGATTTGTCTACTTTGAATAACAGAATCATTAAGGTGGAAAAGACCACTAAGAGCCGAACCAGCACTCCAAGCCCACCACCAAACCACATCCCCAAGTGCCTCCTCTATATCTCCTTTAAATCCTTCCAGAAATAGTGACTCAAGCACTTCTTCCTGAGGGTGCTCCAACACCCTTTATAGATTCTCCTCAGCCCGCTTTCTGTTGTTTGTCCTGTTGGTTTTATGCTTTTACAGCAGTACCCAGGGTAAGTCTTAGTTGGGCTTTGGCCCTTCTAGGCTTTCTCCCTGCATAAGCACACAAGATCCTGGTAGCCTTGCTGTTTCCTACCTCTTCCAGTTCCTTCTGGAAAAACAAAAAGCCGAGTGCTACCTGCTAGCACAAGCCCAAGCTTACACCTCCTAATCTATGTAACACAGGCCCCAGGCTGGAAAAGTCTCAGATAACTGCACTGAGAATACATCTGATAAATGTTATCAATTATCTCAGGTTTAGGATTTTAAATCTAAAAATGACATACCTTTTGAGACCAGGAGATGATGAGTACTCCTCAGGCTTCCTTACAATGATCTCTTCGGGGTCAAGTGGGTCTGGGCTCACCATATATTTAACTATGTGCAGGTGTACCTTGGATAGTCGTTAGGTTCTGTCCCACCATTGGTGGTTCCACTCCCTGACACTCAGGGGTCAGCAGGAGCACCTGTGTGTGGGCACTGATCTCCAGAGCCCTGGAGACAGGGGAAGCAGCTTCTGCAACCCCAGCTGCCAGAGCTTAAGGGCAGACAATGGCTTCCCCCAAACCAGTAGGGTTTGCCCCACCCACAGCTCCAGCACATTTGATCAGCCTCCATTTCTTTACAGGTAGCATATATTTGGGATTTAGGGACTTCCTGCCATTATTTTCACTTAACACAGCAGAGTGGACATTAACAGCTTGATTCTGTCACTGCTTCTGAATCAAAGTAGTTCAAGACTAGAGATCTTCCAGATATCCCTGTTGTATCTCTGGTCAAGTTTTATTCTCAAACAACCTGGAACAACCATGATTCATTACTTCTTTGGTTTACTTTCCTTGGTGCACTTTTATTTATATAAGTGTATTAAAACTTTCAAGAGCTCAGGTTCCATCTGTTTTGTGATAACCTGACTAGGACTTGTACACATTTCACACATCTCACCCTGCCAGCCACCCCTTGTGGCCCTTCCTGTCATCCCAGGGTCTGTAGTTAACTTTTCCTTGGACACTGCTCAGACAATGTCCATCTCCAAATATCTCGTGGGCAATCTCCTGTTCCGTGCCGGGTCTGTGACAACCCCAGCCTGTGAGAGCATCTCTCTGTTACACAGTGACTCAGAAGTGATGCTTAGGAAAAGCTTTGAAGCTTGGAGGCAGAGTTGCTTGAAGATACAACAGGGATGTCAAAAGAAGACCTCCCTGCCCTCCTGGTACATGTTGGTGCAATGGGCTCATGGGCTGGGGGAGCAGAGCCTTACCTGTGTGGGACAGGTGGAGTTTCACTGGAGTACAACTCGGAACAGCCGGCACAAGAGGTGACTGCTCTTTGTTATCTCTGCTCCTTCCTCTGCTATTCGTGTGTGTTTATTGTGGCCAGGTTATAAAGCCACTGCTGTGTTTGTTTTACAGTACTTGGGGGCAGTTTTCTGTTGTCTGGGACACACATGAAGAGTGACTGATCAGGGACAGGCTTATTACATGGAGAAGGATTTAGTACACATTTGTTCAGACAGAAAACAGGTGCCAAGGCAGCAGCAAAGTAACAGTGGAGGATTGCAGCAGAAATAGATCTCCTTATAAACAAACAGGTTCACTTACAGATTTTAAAGACCTTTGCTGAACTTCTGCTGAGAGCTCTTATCTGTGTTCAGGCTGTTCTCAAAAGCTTCCTGTCTGAATTAGACATGGTGAAGTTGTTCTGTACTGGCTGCAAACATGTCTTGCCTGAGAAGTCCTTGGGATGAGCAGTACTTTGTTAGCAATGTTCTCTTCCTAAGCTACCTGGTTTTCGTGCTGCACGATATAAACTCAAACAGGAGCAAGTGAGACCCCCAGATTTTGTCTAAAAGGCAAAGGTTAGAGGATCAGCAAAAGAAAATAAATTTCAAGTGAAGAACAAACATGCAATCTTTTTAGAGGTAGCAGAACTTAGCTATGCCTTGCACTCCTAGTTGCTCTACCAGTGATCTTGGCTCTAAAGTCTGGCTAGAGATAAACCATTATTTATCTGCTTGCTCAGTACATGACTTATCAATGACTTGTACTACATGAAGCATTATTTAAGGCATTCATGGACCAAAACAAATTCTTCTGCAGCAGTTTACATTAGATACTAAATCTGGTCTATCAGAGCATTTAAGGTCCCATTCCTGAATTACAAGAGCATATAAAAAAGGCATTATGAAGCTGGGAGAAGAAAAAGAACACAGGGAAAAGCAAGAGGAGTAGAGCTGGAATACGCAGAAAAAACAGGAAACAAGGTGGCTTGTAGCCATGTGAAAGAACCAGAATTAAGCTCCAGAGCAGAATTTGGAGACAACACAAACAGGAGAATCAACAGAACCACAGCTGGACAACTGAACCAAATGAAAGAACCCAGCCAGTCTGGCTTTCCAGGGAGATGCAAGTCCTGGGGATGCAGTCACGTGCTCTCACTTTCAGGAGGGGCAGAAGCTGCGAGGAAGTAAATCTCGAGTCTGAGGAGTTTCTCTACATTTAAAGTACATAGTAACTTGGGTTTGGGTCCTGTAAATTCTGTTGCCTTGAATAAAATGAAGCCTTTGCATTGGTTTCAGTAATGCAATGTATAAAAGGTTAACACAAATATCTATCCACAAAACCTCCCAAAAAACCTGCAAACACTTCACTTATGACAAATTGAGACTTCAGGGAGATTTCTGGAGGATGCTCAAATCCAATCAGGAACTCCAACCCTTGCAAAAGTAAACAAAACACTTGCCTTAAGAAGCCAAAATTAAGTGTATGGATTTTTCACTTATGTCTTCATCTACTCATTTCTTATGACAGCCACCCATGAGAGCATATTCCAAGTAGAACCATTCAGGTTGTGTTCCAGTGTGCAGGAAATGCCACGTGGTTGAGCCATCAAACGAGGGGCTCCCGTATCCAGCAGCCACAAACAATTCCCAGCAACAGCACTCCAGCACTAAGCCAAGTCTTTCAAAACCATCTGACAGCAGTGTTTAATGTGACTGAGTTGCTATCAAAAGACAACTTTATTGATCAAACACTAATTGAGTGAAGGACTAACCGAAGACAGGACAAAGGCGTTCCGAAGAGCGCGTGTGAAGCAGGTATGAAACACATCTTGAAGGAGCTGTACGGGGGCAGGGGGCAGGCAGGACAAACAATTTTCTCTGGCAAACTGCCCAGACACAGGTTAACCTCCTAAGGCTCTTAAGTGATCTGGGCACTGATGCAACAGAAACATCCTTCAGCAAGTCCCGTGTGAAGCACTGCAGACACAGCTGCAGTCACTGTCACGCTTACATCGAAAAAAAATAAATAAGAAATCAACAACAAATTCTTCTCTATAATACAAAGTGTGTTTGTCCTCTATGAAGTCACAGGAAGTTCTAGAGGAGGAAGGTTACTCCCAGGGCAGCTAAGGACTCACAAAGTCGTTCTTGGAAACAGCTGTCAAACATGTCACCAATTTCCTCTCTCAACTCCTGCAGCAGAGGCACTGTGGACTTACCATCTGCATTCAGAATTCTCCCAAAAAGTTTACTCCAGAAATCACTGGCAACAGTCCTAAAACAAACAGAGCAGTGTTCAGTGGAACAGCACACACACACAACACACAAACATGTCTGTCAGGGTCTGCATTTATATTCAGCACTAAACATCCTGGGAGATCCACCCCTGAAATAGTCCTTCCAATCAAGGCACACTAGGAATGTGTGGTTTGTTTTATATGCATGGGCCATTTGCCCTTTCTCCAGTAGGAACTACACACATCCAAACCCCACTGTCTGTACTGTTACCTGTTTTGGTGCCCCTGAGCACTATCCCCATTTACACTGAGCCACAGCACTCCTCATTTCAAGGAGTTACCAAGAACAGTTTTGAACCAAACTTGGCAGACTCCTTTCAAGACGAGGCTGAGGTAAATCTTGCTTCCCCCCTTGCAAGCTAAGTTAATAGGCCATTATTAAAGGAAAGCTACAAGAGAAATAAAATTATTTTTTCAAAGGTGTTTTACAGCCAGTTTTACTTTGTTGGTTTTTTTTCCTGCCTCCCATCTGCCAGAGTTCTGTATCGATAACATTTCAGAGACAATTCACAGTAATAAATCCCCTCTCCCAGATGTACCCACACAACACGAATAAAAAGGTTAAGCGACTCATTGAAGTCTCAGGAAACTGATATCAGAGCTAACCCTTTGTTCTTCAGTCTTGCACTGCTACTGACTACTGCAGACTCTCTCCCCTGAGCCAGGAGGTACAGTGGCTTGGGAACAAATCATCTGCCTCTGCTTTATATAAGTGACTCACCAAACAGCAGCAGCCAGAGTCTCAGAAGGAACCCAGCCTGTACAATTACACTAGTAACTCTTATATTTGCTAAAATAATTAAGTCATGCAGAACCTAACCCAGCAAAAAATATGCAAGACTTGAGGCCATTTTCTCCGTGGGCTTAGATGAGTAAGAGGCATAGCAGAAGAGATTAAGTGTTGGTAAGGAGGTCTAAGGAGTTCTGAGTAACAAAAGGAATCCTAAAAATTCAAACACAGCTTCTGTACCCTACCTCACAAACTTGCACAGATGAAGTTTTCTAAAATACTATACCAAAAATAGAAAAACTAAAAAGACTCTGGGAACTGAAACATCCCCAAATCCATTCTTTAATAATGGTAAAACCCCTCCCCTGAAAACCAGGCTGTCCAGCCCTCTAGTGATATTAGGAGATGAAAAACTCAACTTGATCAGAATTCCCATTCACCTTTCCCTAAGTCTCTATCACTTTCAGAAGCAAAGCACAAGACAGGATGGAAAAGAAATTCCTTATAACTCCTGAGTTATGAACTGATGCACCCAGGTGAGCAATGAGCCATTCCAGCCTGGTTCCAGCTCCACACAAATCATGCCCAGCTTCTTCCTTCATCTCCTCTAGCCCTTCCCAGGTCTCACTCCTCTTCTGCCCAAGTCTTCCTCGAAGTTCTACCTCTATCAGAATCCTTAGTTTTTCGATCCAGTGTCACCAGCTTTTATTGCAATCCCTTCCCAATTGACTCCTCCCCTCCAAACTCCAATGACAGTCAGCCTTGTCCTTCCACATTCAGACTTACTGTTCCTCCTGCTCCATTTATCCAGACAGTTATTGCTATTTTCCCCATACCCACATCCTGATCAGATCCCCAACACCATATTCTAACCTTCTCAACTCAGGCCTTGTGTGGCTTCATCTGCAGCAGCTCAGTTTAATCTCTTGCAGAATTGAAAAAGAATCAGCAGTAGAAAACCAGATATATGCCCAGTAAAGAAAAAAAAAGGCATTTCCCTGCTGTGCACAGCAGCAGATGAGGCTTTTCCCAAAGGCTGAACACAAGCAGCTGGGAGGTGTGAGCAGTGCAGGTTGCTAGGGAACTGGACAGCTCCACACTGCCACAAGCTCTCCTTAAAGCAGCGCTGGCAGGAGTGTACCCACACAGGCACTGCCACCAGTGCCCGTGATCCTGAGCACAGCAATTGCTGTCGTGGGGGGAGAGCTCCAGAAAATCCTTATGAAGTGCCAGAGAATGCTGCAGGATGTGACTAAGAACATGAACTAGTCTAAGAACCAACAAAGGGCAGAGGAAGGCAGAACAATCCTACAGCCCAAACATGTGGCTAAAAGAGAGCAGCAGCAATCAATACCTGAGGACAAACAGCAGCTTCCAAAAAGAAGGTGTTTGCACTTGCACCTTAAACGACAGTTGTAAATTCTTTTCCTTCCTGGGCACGTATATGGTTTCTGCAACTGTTCCAGACAACCCTGGCCTCAGTGTCTCAGCAGAATGAAGAAAGAGCAAACCAAGCTAATCCACTCCCAGAACAACATGCTCATGGGATCTTTTCTGTCCCCTCACCACCCACCCACTTAGTAACTTCTCCGAGCTTGGTCTGTGAGGTGCAAAGAGAGAGACTATGGCAGTGTGGTCTGAAAGGATGGACAAAGTAAAATCATCTTCACTGGACTGTTCGTATTCAGCTTAAAATCATCTCCTTAGCATTAAGGCCACCAGTGAACAACTCCAGCAGCTTCACAGTTCCAGTCCTCACAGAACTAACACTTCCTGGCAGCAACAGCCCCAAGTTCTGTGTTCCAAGCTGAGGATGGTACCGCTATAAGCAAAATGAAGTCAGATGTCTGTTCTTTCCCAGCAGCCTCTTCTGCAAAAGGACTTACTTTGATAAGTTTTGGCTGATTTTCCAGGTGGAATTCTCTTGATAGACCTGGATATGATCCCCAAACAGCATCAAATGGACTATATTCGCAATGCCAACCAAGTCTGCCTGTAAACAGAACAAACATCACAAAGTTCAATGCCTGCCCCTTTCTGCAATCCACTACAGCTTTCTGCTTTTGGTGCTTCTACACATTTAAGTCTGGATTGGTCCTCGCACCAGAAACTTCCAGAGGCTGTTAAGCAAGAAAACTTCAAGAAGTAAAATTCTGGTTTTATAGTAGGTTTCTAAACAGATACAGTAGTCACAGACACTCAACAGCGCTGCCAGTCCCCTTCACTTACTGCCAAAGATTCCATCAGATGTCAGATTCAGTATTTATTGGTCAGAGCTTTCCACAGCACTTGCAAATTGCAACTAAAGAAAATAGATTTTGTAAAGGAAACACAGAAACTAAGATGTCCTGCTAAACAGAGACTCACCTGATAAGGAAGAGAACTTGCTGCCAGAAGCTGCTGCCCATGAGGGGTCTGAGATATGGGAAAGCTGCTGCACAAGCTCCCTTGAGGCTGCAACCTCAAATCCAGACTGTGAGAGAAATCCACCACCTTCAGAGCACTTGCCACGTCCTCGTTAGCAAAGGCATCACAGATCCTGAGCAGAGGAAGCATGTGAGGCACAAGACAATCCAACAAACTTTTTTCCTGTAATTAATTTAACAGCGCAGTGAAGGTGAGTCTTAGCCATGTCAATGCTCCCCTCTGATGGCTGCCTTCAGAACTACTGCTGCAAGGGCTGCCCCTGGACAGAGCAGCTGGGAGCCAGGGATGGCACTGGAGTCTCCAGAGTGAGCCATGGGAAAGGCCAAAGAGCTGAGGATGCTGCTGTTTTAACAGTTGTCACAGTTATCCAAACACAGTTTGTGCAATAGGACAAGAGTGCAGTGCTTAGCACTCCTCCCTCTCCTTCAAGATCTCAGGGTGCCTCACACAAAAAATAGTTAAGCCTGACAATGCTTTAACAAACCTTTCCTGGTCTAGAGGTGAGGGAGGACAAACAGGAAGGGCAGGGAGAAGCATCTGTATTGAGGACTGCCAAGCCAACAATACCCACAGACCACAGCTCTCACTACTGTTCTTCTTACAGACTTGTGTGCTGAGCATATTTTTTAATTTAGACTGTGCACTTGTCCTTTAAATGTCTTAAAAACCCAAACCACTACCCTAACTTTTTGGCAGTTGTTTTTTTTTTTTTCATTTGCCACAGAGAAATCCAGCAGAATGTATCCAAGTCCATCAAGCCACTGTTAGATCAGTGACTTCCAAAATAGGACGCAGCACCCTAAGGGATGTGCAGTACAACCCATTGCAGGGTATGAAGAAAATATAAGAACTTCAGTGTGTATGTATGTAATTTACAATTAAGTAAATAACATAAATAAGTTATTAATAAAATAATCACAAAGAAATTCTAAATAAAAAATCTTGGGGGTGTGCGTGTTGGATGACTGTAGGCTCCAAGTAAATTTAAAGGCAATAGCTATTTCTGACATATCAGGGATAACGAAGAACAGCCTCAGTGAATTTATGTAATGGAATTCTAGCTGATTCATTAGACATTCTGGTTACTGGCTTCCCACACTTAGTTCACAGATCACATTCCATGGGATGTGAGACTTTGTTAGCATAATATGGGAAAGAACTTCAAGAAGAAAACTAGATCTGTGCATCAAGGTACAAGCTGGACTGCAGAGGAAGCTGAGCAATCTGTTTAAAGGTGTCTGGATATTCCAGTCCCACCTGTCCTTTGTCTTCTAATTTCCTGGTTTTCAGATATGTAAAACCAAAGGCAAGTTACCATATCCAGTTAGAGGTCCGGTGCACTGGTAAAGTAGAAGCTTGGAAACACAAGCAACAGCAACACCATTTTGCTTAGCACAAGTTTGACAGCATCTTTGTGTAAACCTTCTAGAGAAAGATTTATTCCTAAACAAAGTGTTTCTACTCTTTCCAAGCTACGCTGGAGCCTAAAATACCTGGTGTGCAAGACCAGTACCCCAGCTGAGGAGGGGAAATGAGAGCAGCACGAGAGCTGTAGCTGTAGTGAGTGTTCCGTACCCCCACATTCACACAAAGAGACAAACCTGTCTCCCAGAAAGAACACCTCTGGCCTCAGATCTCCATGGACAATCTCAGCCTTGTGCAGCTTCTCTACCACACCCAGCAGATTATAAACAACCAGGAAGATTACTTCCTCCGTGATGGACTCACGGCCACGGATAACATCCTGCAAAGAGACAGTAAACATGGATCTCTGTGCCCTTCTACCTTAGATTAGGTCAAGTATTTATAGCTCACCTTTTTTTTTTCATTACTCATCTGTACAGAGATAACAGTCCCACCCTAATTCAGTATAATCAGATTTTGCCCATGGTCAGCCCAGACAGAATTACAAGAACCATGAGCTCTTAGGAGACATTATTATTCAAAACTGAACAAAAGATCAGGAGGAGAAAATTGAACTCAAGACTGAAATCACTATTTAATTTCTATCCTATTTACACACAATTCGAAATACACTTACAGGACTTTATTTAAAATATAAATCCTTCAGCAAGACATTGAACGCTATGACCTTGCTATAGCAGATGGAAACAGGCGAAGTTAAACAACAGTTTTAGATGCAAATTTGTTTGGAATAATATGTGGTTCTTGGCTCAGGTCCTTTATCATTCACAAAGACAGAATATGTGAAAAATTTGTTCAAGATCACCTTCTGAGAAGCACATGATCTATGGATGAGAAACCAAACCCCAGTGAGGCTGTAACAGACAGCCCTGATTTGTATACGGATAAACCCCGAGGATCCAGATTGCAGGACTGAGCAGGTGAAGCTCTTCAGCCAAAGTCCCTACTGTACCCAGGCAAGAGTCCCTGTGTCTAAAGCTGTGCTGGCTTGGCCCGTACTGACCCCCAGTGTGAAGCGGTTGATGTCCCTGTGCAGCACAGCACAGCCATCCCGGTACAGGTAACAGCTGCAGCTCTCACTGAAGCTCTGGTCAAAGTCAGCCTTCAAACGCCTCTGCAACTCAAGGGTGATATAAAAATCCCAAGGCACAGGCTGAGAATACACCTACAACAAGGTATGTAAAAAGAACATTTATTTTTGGAATAAAATGAAAATTATTCATCTTCATATTCTCCTCATCCTTTTTTTTCATCTCCCACTTTACTAAGGAAGACATTTTCCACAGCCAGAAACTTTTAATCTATACCCACAATTAGAAATACGACTTGAAGTAGCAAACTTCATGTAGGAAATTGAGACATGAAGGCCAAACTTACTACATTTTATGGATGAGACTTTACCATTTCACAATTCTTGTACAAAAACCATCGTATGTGTTACCTTTATTGCAAATCCCTTTGCATCCAACTGGAAAAGGTTAGCTGGAACAGCAAAAAACATTTTGTACTCTTCATTGCGCCAGTATTCCCACTTGATGCAGTAAGTCTCATGCCCTGGGATGAAAGTTTACATTCATAAGCTGTCACAGCAAACAGACATTCCCAGGTTATTGCCCACCTGCATCACACCCAGCTCTGCGAGTGAACACCCACTGAGCACACAGACGGACGCCCTGCACTGCAGAGGCCCTGGCACACCTACCCAGCTCAATGTCCTTCTCAACCTCCATGGCAGGCAGGGCTCCAGGCTCCAAGAAGAAATCGGGAGAAGCAGCCAGTGACTCCAGCACAGGCTCCAAGAGCTTTTTACGCTGTTCAGCGCTCCACAGGGGCTCAGCCACAGCATCCCCTGGGAAGGCAAGCAACAGCAAGGGCAGCTGAAACTCAGCAACAAGTCTCTGCCATTTGATTACACCTGCCAGGAAAAGTACCCTGGATACTGGAAGCTTTCTGTCCACATTCTGATTTACTGTTCACCTTCCAGCAAATTAATTCATCTCTGCCCAACAGTTTGTGAAGTGAGTGTGACACTCCTCTTTACAACTGCCTCACAGGCTCATGTCTCAAGGAGTCTCCTGTAGCATCATGCAAAATATATCTTCCACAAGAGACAAAGCTCTGGATTAATTCAGCCACAGCAGAATTCAAACTCATCCTGCAAATCAACACTCCTTGTTTTAAATCTATGCCCAGAGTAAGTGATCAGTTTAGGATTTTAAAATGAAGGGCTTTAGTGAAATTCAGTCCCCTTTGATTATAGCAGGGGTTTTATGTAAGAAAAGGAAAACAAAGTAGGACTCCAACACTGCTGCTCACTGCAATATTAAGAATTTTGTGGCTTTTACCTCCTGGAAGACACACAAGATAATTCCATGTAGGAATTGTATTTTCATTCCCGGTCCCAAGCATGCTTCATCACAAAATAGCCTGCAGGCACACAAGAACCTTCTTCTCCAGAGTAGATACACTGAGAATTTTCAGATACACAATTCTAATTAAAGTATCATGAGCCAAAATCAAAGGAGTTACAGCAGGTTAAACACCTTGAAAAACCATCATTCCACATACACCTAATTCTACAGGCCAGATTTCAAAGGCCTTTTGTGACCATTCCCATTCTAACTTTTATATAAGTATTTAGAACAGAGAGAAACAAGGGCCTTTAGCTAGACTATTTAAGTACCAGTATTGTTTTTCTTCAATAGGAATAAGAAACATACTGTGAAACAGCACCACACGTTACAGTACAGTTCAAATTTACACCAAAATTCTGCTACTTAAATTCTTATTCCCCTTTTTCAAAGTAGCAGTTATCAGCACATCAGGAGAGACACAGTATCATTACAAAGAAAAAACCAAAACAAAGCTGCCTTACAAGTTCTCACTGCCCTCCAGTCCAAATCTTTCATTTCAGAATCTGACCTCATTATTCCTCCATGCTCCCTGTTTTACTACCTTAATAACTTCTGCCCCCTTAATCTTTACATGTTTTGGATGCTGAAAGCTTTCTGTACTGCAGCTCACTGCTGCTTCCAACTAGGGCCACGAGTTCAGGCAGAAGTCACGGTGATGGGAAACACACAGGAAGCGCAGTGGGATATGGGAAGGACAAGAAGAAACACACTGAGTGACAGCTGCAGGTTATTTGTTGTGAGTGACACTCGGTTTAGTACTAACCATGAGCGTTTGCACAGACACCTCCAGAATCAGGAGCCGTTTCAGCAGGCAGGCTCTGGGCCAGCTCCAGTTTCTCCGGGACACGCAGGTATTTAACAGCAGACATTTGTGTTACCGAGGACAGAGAACCTCCTGAGACTGAAGAACCTGACGAGCGAGTGTCTTCCAGGCTTGCTTCCATGATTGGGCTGGAAATAAAGTCATCAGCTATTCAGACTTCCAGAACATACAGGTTCTAGATAATGCCAGCCCAGTGACTAGGAGAGAATACTGTGCACTTCCAGATTTAATTAACAAAGAAATCCTTTCCCATCCTTAGTGGAAAACCAAAAGTAATGTCAGAGCTTCATTCTGGCTTTGATGATTGTTTATACTCGGAATCTTAGTCTACAGATGACTTTTTATCTCCGCTTCCACTAAATCTGACTGCTACCACAGGAGACATACTGAATATTCATTCCTCCTCTCAGTGCTTTAAAGCAGTGAAAGGCTGGGTGGGAAATAACTCTGCCTAATTATAACCAGCATGGTTTCCAGGGAGCTTCCCAAGTAAACAAACACCTTTGGCACGGTATACGTGTTTACATACTAACAGCCAGCACACCAAACTCAGCTCTAAATTAAGAAAACCCCATATAAGATGCTTTTCTTCTTTACAACAACGAAAAAGGAGATTGTTTGCCATTTTTTTCTTCTCTCCAGCTTCTCTCCTCTGTAGAAGAACTAAATTATAGTCACCAGATGCATCTTATATACTTAAAATAACTGCAGAAGCCTACGAGTATGAAAAGAACTGATGATTCTGCTTTTCATGTCTGATAACCAAGACAGAATGCATTTATTAATTTGGTACAAGCACGGAGTTAAGGCCCAGAATGCTGAAAAGCCAAGTGGGTTTGCTCTAACCTCTTGAATCTGCTCAAGGAAAAGCAGACCCTGAGCTAGAGAAATGGCTGGCTTTGGAATATACTGGTCTATTCAGAAAACTGTTTCTTCAGCAACAATAAACCCACAACTGTGAAAGATACACAGGATCAGGGCCTTAAGGTACTTTGCTGCTAATTACCTCAGTTTATTTACACAGAGAGCTTCGCTGTACGCTCCCTCACACACCAGTGTTTCCTGATCCAGAGGTGCACTCTTGGATTCTGGACTATCCTCCTTCAGGTCACTCTGGGAGAAAGCAGGAGCTTGGATTCTCTGAGCTCCCAGCCCGTGAAAGGGTGTCGAGGCCAGGTGGGCAGCCCTGTTAAAGTCACACGTGTCTTCTGGGTTGGCACAAAGGGGTTTGTTCTTGTAGGAGCCTGTCACAATTGCATCCTCAGTCAAAGCTTCAATGCCATTCAGTTCATCCTGAAAAAAAGCAGGAAGAGATGGTCAAAAGCCTGTGCATTTTATGACATTTTTTTCTTTAATTTATTGAAAAGGTGAGCATTTCTCTCTCTCTTTTCTTCCACCCCACTACCTTCCAAACACTCTGGCCACTAATGACTTGCCTAAATTTTGGAGGACTCCCTACCACCACATCTCCATACTGCCCACCCTAAAGCCTAATACCAACATGAATTTCCAGTGTAATCTTAACATGCCCCAGTTCAAGTCCTGCCGTGCCAGACAGCAGTTTCGAATCCCTGCTTATTGCACATCAGGTCAGTGTGACAGGACAGGCAGTGCTGGTTCCTCCTGGGCAGGGGCTCTGCTGGGGGTGGGCTGTGTCCTTACACAGGCTTCTGGTGAGATGTTCTCCTTTGCTGTCAGAGAGGCCAAAGGTTTACGAGCAGCGAGTGGGCGACGGGCACTTTTCTGGGTCTGATCTGCAGAACAACTAAGACAAAGTTACATTCAATTACATATTTATTAGAGCAGCTTCCAGTCTTCAACAGATTCCTCAAGAGTTTTTCTCTACTGACAATTTCAATCTATTGTTTGCTAGTACAGAACTACCAGTAAACTGCAAAATATACAACTCTCGAAAACAAAGCTTATATAGCAGCTTAAATAGTTCTAGGCTGAGGAAGAACAACAGAAGAGTATTTCCTCATCATGGACTCTGAGTAATGAAATAAAAAATAGCAATATAAACAAAACAAAATGCCACCCCACACCCCTGCAAGAAAGAGTTACTTCAGAAGTTACAGAAAGTGGTTTGATAATTCAGTGTTCCCTCCTTCTGAAACCTAGGTCCCAAATATTTCTACCTTATATTCTGATTTGTTAAAGTAGAGGATTCATCAAATATAGAGAAAAACGGAGCAGGAGCCAGTGGGGGAAGCAGACCTACATCTGTAAAGAAAAACCAAGAGATTCTATCATATCAACAGTTTTTCCACAACAGTGTATGCAACACTACTGAAAATATTCATATCAACAGTTTTTCCACAATAGTGTATCCAACACTACTTAAAATATATAATATACAGTTTTAAAACTACTGGTCCTAGCAAGAAGTTACAGAACTGGCATTTAAAGCACCCCATTAAAAAAGGCTGGGTTTTGTCCCATTACTGAACCACACCTTTACCACCATATTATGGGAGCTATTTTGCTCTTTTTAGAGTGCCTCAGAATTGGTACCTTCTTTTGGAAGGCTGGCCTCATCTCTCTGTTCCTCCTCAGGGTTTGAAAACACATTTCCGTTGTGGGTGTCTGGGGATACCTCAGCAGTTGGGATAACCTCTGTCCACAGCAACAGGAGTTAATTCAGGTCAAAAGTAAGTTTTTCAGCACACATCCTTCCCAACAACAAGACTTCCCCAAGAGAAAAATACACAATTTCTGGTTGTATTCCTCTAGCAGCCCTCTGAGGAAAAAGGATTTAAGATAGTAACAATCTAGCATTTCACTCTTTTGAGATTTTAGCAGGACTGCAAATATGAAAGCTGGAAAAAAGCTCTCCGGCTGCTGAAAGCACAAAGCTCTTCTGCTCAAATATCCTTTCAAATAGTGACATTCTCAGGCCTCAGATACTCAATCTGCTGAATATGGTTAAAGGAGCTCCCAGAACCTTCTCATATTCATTCTTCTAACACAACCAGACTTTTACTTTTAGTCTGCTGCAGTCTTGCTATTCATATAAAAAAACACTTCCCCTTTTTACAAAGCCTTCTCCTTAATGGTAAAAATAATTTAATACTTACCCTCAGAACAAGATGGTTTATGTAGTTGAGCATCTTCACAGACCTGGAATTCACTGCAAAAAAGATATAAACTTGTTTTTCATATTTTACAGAGCTTCACAAAACAGCAGTAAACTCTATAAAAAAGGCAACATTTGATACTTGCAGGAATTTCAGATCCCATAATCAAAAATATTGAGAGAGAAATAGAGAGGACAGATCCTGGCTGCAGGCTGACAGAGGGGTCTGTTCCACCTGCCTGCAGAAACAGGCTGGCAGTGATCCACGTTACTGCTAACTCCACAAACCTTCTCACTGCTGGCAAAGAGAACCCTCTATTACCTTTGCCACTGAAGCTGCTTCACCCCAACTTCTGTTGCACTGGAAGAAGTAAATCCTTGTGGTCCCAAAGGTGCCAAAGCTTCTCTTATGTCTGTTGCCTATAGAAACAAAACCGTGATTTGGTTCTACAGTGATGGAATCACAAGCCATGTAAAAAGGTTCCAAAACCATTACTGTGATAATCCTGTGTAGGTCAGTAAAACCCTGAGACATGAATAGTTGTCTTTAGTCATTTTTATTTGTACTTAGCTTACTGTCATGAAACAAAGTCCATTTTTATTGCACAGTGTAGTTAAAACTTTTACTCTTTGCAACCCTGTATAACTTTCACAGATTTTAGCAATCCTACAACTGCTACAGACATGTAAGCAGCTATTTGTAAAAGAACAGTTAAGTGAGGACAATACCTGTTCACATGATTGTTGCTGCTTGTCATCTTCTTTCTTCTTCAATTTCTTCTCCAGTTCCTCAATTTTCCTTTGTATTTCTTCCTTCTTCTGTGCTATGGCTTGCATTTCCTCTAAGGAAGAAAAGCTTGTAAGGCCCAATGCATATTTCCCATACAGTCGGTGGCTAAAGACTAAATTATGTGTAAAAGGCCTTTCCCTGTTCCACAGCTTCCATGTAAAGCTGTCAGATGTGTTACAGTCTCTGTACCTCAGAGCAGTTAAATCTCTCTTCCGACAGAAACAGAAAAGCAGCTGCAATAACAGAGAGCAGCAAATATAATGTTATGACCCCTTCTCTGAAAGCCTCACTTATATCATCCATTTTGAACCACACCTTCAGCTTTCTTTTTCGCTTTCTTCCTGTAGATTTCAGCTCGAATCTCCTCCAAAGAGAATTCATCGACTCCAGCATAAACCTTGTCCTTGCAGTACATCACCATCTCTTTCCTCTCCTGCGTGTCCTGCTGATGGTGCTGCACTCGCTGCAGCGGGTCCTCCTTCTCAGGTTTGCGAGCACTTAACACGCAGTTTATGCTGGGCTCGATTTTGCACGGAGTCCTGGAAAACCATGGATTTGTTACTGTCTGTGGTACTTCACTGTAGCACAGAAAAGCAGGCACAGAAGACAACGGGCTCATTTCAGACTCTGGTTGTGGAACAGTGTAAAGACCTTACATTCTGTTGTTAGGAAAAATAAACCATCAAAACTGGAGCGATAGCAGATGAAAGGCCAGCATACAACTCTAAACTGGGTAATAAATAAATAAACCAAAACAAACGACAACAACCAATCCCAAACAGTTAATAAGGTCCAGTCACAATTCCTTGGTGGGAAAGGGCTTTCTGAAAGCACTACTCACCAGTGTCAGGAGAGAGGAACCAACACTGGTACAGCTTTACAGGCAGCAGCAATCCAGCTGACTCCAGCTGGACTGAGCCAGCTGTGCCTCAGTAAAAGATGATCTGAACAACTGACCCTAAAAACTGGGTTAACTGTGGTCTGGGCAAGCAGATCCAAAGAAAGCCCCACACACAGCTCCACGACATCCATTTTGGTTTGCATGTGAAGGGACTTCCAGCCCTTTCACTGTGTGGGAGATCATGAGGCAAACAAGTGCTCCTCATATTTGGGTTTTTAAGGCTTTTCTGGCAAGTCACTACAGGGTCCTTCTGCCCAGACCTCTGGATGCAGCTGAGGGCGTGATGTGTGTCATGTTTACACAGCTTCAACACAACACTTTCAGACCTGACTTGGCTGGTGAACACACTATCATGAGGAAATGGACTCAAAGGCAGAAAAAAATAAAATCTACTTTGAAACATTCAGCTACATAATATAAAACTGCATACAAAATCTCTGCCTGAGTTGCTTAGAGCTAATTTACATAATGTTCAGTTCCACCCACTCCTTCTCTCTCCCTCACATAAAAAGCTAAAGTAAGTAACACATCTTCATCTGAGAGACCAGCATGCCAAGAGATTTAATTCTGTGGTATCACTGACTTTCAGGAGCAAGAAATAGTTTAAACAGAAATATATTTTTTACAGATTCTTCAACCAAACTATGGCACGTCCTTGGTCAGAGCTATTCTCAGTCCACATGGAACTCACAAAACCCACAGGAAAAATCCACGCTGTTCACCACGTCTCAGCATTCCCTGATTCCATGCAATTCAGAGCTGTGGAAACTGTAATACCAAACAGTCTTTTCCACATCGCTCTCAGGTAGAGCCTGTGTATTCCCTGGCCATCATTAGCCATAGAAAGGTAGAGCAACTTCGCAACAAAAAGTCCCCTGCTCTAACAAAACCACCCCATCTCCTGGGATTTATTAGAATTTCAGGGAGACTGCACAAGCAGGAAGGTAATTTCAGGCAAAGCAGCATATTCACTCCTCCACGACCTAAGCAACATTGTTGTCATGGCAACTCTGATAGCTTGTTTCAGAATAAAACTCCAGATATGCTGAGCACAGAGCTCCCAAGACAGAAAAACAGCCCTAAGCCTGCCTCAATTTGAGGCTGTTCCTCAGCAAAGGGCACCCTAAGACAGGTACCTGTGGGTTTGTGCAAACACAACGAGATAAGCTATTAGACTAATTAGCACATATAAATATGACATCAGCTCCCTCATCATGAGCAGCACTGGCAGAACACTTCCCATGTCCTTATACAACCTCTGCTGGAGCCTCTGCCATCAAGCTGCAGCACTGACTGCTTCCAGGCTGATAGATTTTAAAACTCTTGCAGCTCTAGAGGCTTGACTACTTGGCAAAACAAGTCAGAATTTTAGGAAAGAGCTTTAGAATTCCAAAGGCAATTCCCATCTCCAGCTCAAGACTCACATCATTTGAGGCTGGGCTGCCTCGTCCACGTAGGGGGTGAAGCTGGGCAGGGGGCCGGCCACTGCCACGTCAGGACTGGCGGCGCTGCGAGGACGCTGAGGGAGGAAAGGCACCGTTATAACAACTGCAGCATCATCTGGACACTCCACACCTCTCTGCACTCTGCATCTCCCTTTTCCTGGTGCTCTGCTCTTCTGGAGGGTTTGTTATACAAAAAAATTAAACCTAATAAACTTTTCCAAGATTCATTCCACTCTGACACATAAATAGTTACAACCCGTCAGCTGAACACTGGCACCTAAAAAGCAAGACACTCCTCCCATGTGACCTCACCATCCCAGTTTCTGTTATTCTGAGGGAATATTATATGTACACACATACATGTATAGAGAGAGGGAATGTTATTCTTGTCAAGGTGGGTATTCCAGTTGCTCTTTTTCTGTTTTCCACAAGTGATTCAGTCCTCATTTTCCAGCTAAGATTGTCCCAGCTGTATGACAATATTCCTTCTCCTGTCAACCAAGGACCTCCAGACTTGGTCTTTTTTCAGTTTTCCTTTCAAAGGCCATTCCAACACCACAAAAATCCCTTAACTGTTTCTGAGGTCCATTATTTAAGAGAACAGAGTTTAGTCTGACAACACACTCCTCTCATTTGCTGATTTGAATTCCCTGTGACCCTTCAGCACAAAAGTTTCCCAAACTGTTTACTTAGCCATCTTCACACCAGTAATTAGAGAAGCTTCTTTCCTCTGTGCAGGTTTTAATATCTCAAAGCCTTCACCAAAGGTTATTCTTTCACTACTCTTGAGTGAAGGGGAATTAAACACCCTCCACTCTTCTTCTAGTAGCAGGATATTTTATTTTTTTAATTAAATCTAATAAATTTCATTAAGAGGAGAACAGAGAGAATTCTAAGGCCAGACATTAAAAGATATACAGAAGCATTTGGAGACAAGAATGAGTGTGTTCAGCAGCCCAAAGCAACTGATAAAGTAAGTTCTACATTAATAATTCCTCCTCATTCTTCTCAAACTAAATTAAACCTGTGATTTACTGAACTTTTCCATTCATTTAATCAAATTGCTTTGTATCTGGGAGTAGTATTCCTGGAGTTCCTCTGAATTTCAGCCTATTTGCATCCCTCCCCTCATCCTAGTTTTTGTTCCTAAGGTTCACTTGTAACCACTTCTATAGTGAGAAGTCTAAAATATTTTTATCACCTGATTACTTTCTATTCTTCTTCTTGAAGCTACAAAGAACAGGGGAGCATTGGGGGGTTATCTGAGCACCTAACAACAAACTTCATTTCACAGGATTAATTCCCTTCAGATAATGTCTTGGATCACTTCCCTAGAAGAGCTAAAACACCTGAGCACAGCTGTTTCTTTTCCTGTCTCCTGCATTAATTTAAACCACTGGAACCTACTTGCTGTCATCCCACTGTCAGGATAAATATCCCACTGATATAGCAGTTCTGCAATTCTTTTGATCTCCACTCTGCTGAAGCACTTCCAAACAGGCTTGCAGGATGCTGCACATGCCTTGTTTTTGTAAGACAGGCAACAAGTTCTTCCTTCAGGTGGTATTTTACAACATAATTTGACTCTTAGTCTTCCTTCTCACAGAATCCCTCTTCCATTCCTTTTCTGCCCTCCAAACAGCTTGGCAGGCCACCTCTACCAATTTTTCTGATTTGCAAGAAATACAATTTCTTGATATATTAATTCCAGAGTTTTTTAAACTTATTCTATCAGCTTGCTAAACTTGAATAGGTTATGCATAGCCGGAGTCTTTGGAAGGAAAAGGACTGTTCACAAGGGCCTGGAGGGATAGGACAAGGGAGAATGGCTTTGAGCCCAAGGAGGATGGGTTTGGATGAGATATTGAGAAGGAATTCCTCCCTGTGAGGGGGGTGACACCCTGGCCCAGGTTGCCCAGAGAAGTTGTGGTTGCCCCAACCCTGGAAGTGTCCAAGGCCAGGTTGGAGCAACCTGGGCTGGTGGAAGATGTCCCTGCCTGTGGCAGGGGATGGGACTGGATGAGCATTAAGGTCCTTTCCAACCCAAACTGTTCTGGGATACTGTGATTCCATTATAAAATCTGTATTTACTGATAGACACAAGCCCCAGGCAAGGGAGAAAGACATGACTTTTGTTTCAGGGATCAGAAGTCATCAGCTTATACACACCTTCCCCTCTTTTCCCAGCCCATTTTGAGACTCCTTACCCTGCCAGAGTTCCAAGGTCCCGCCCTGAGTTCATTCTCCTTGGCCCTGGGAGCTGGAGGTGCTGCCCATGACTGTGCTGTAAGCGTGGGAATCTCAACTCCAGACGCTGAATTTTCATCAAACACAGCAAAACTGGGAGGATTTGGAAGCTGCAGAGGAGTTTGAGGCTGGACGCTTCTGGTTGGGTTCCTGGCTACGAGCAAGAAGATTTATGCAAATTAACCTTTAACTATCACATTCAATTGCAAATTCCACGACAAAAAGATGCAACTCTTCCAGTAACAGGTTGTTTCAGCTCTTGAATGTACCTTTAACTGCATCTCCCACACGACTAATGGGTGCTCTCACTTTTTTCTTCCCCCTGCCTTTGAGATCTGCCAGTGAGCTTCTCTGAGGCTCTGCAATTTCCAGCAGACCTGCATCTTTTCCATCTGGACTTTCCCCAAGTGCCAGTAGTGCCTGCCGAGAAACACGGGCCTGAAACTGCCTAGAAAAGGATGGGACAAGTCAGCGTAACCTTCTAGCAGGTACCCAGGGAAGCACCTCAGAGTAAGTTGTTCCTTACCTGTGATGGGACTGGAGTTTGTCCAAAGGCTCAGCCTTGCGCTGAAGCCCTTCCTGAAATATCAGATCTGCCTTCTTGAAGTTTCCTCTGGCCTCCAGTGCCTCTGCCCAGGTGATGTAGAGCAGTGCCAGCGTGGTGCCAATCTCCTGGCTGTGCAGGTAACTGTACAGGTCCAAGGGCTCGTTGCAGCAATTGCCCTGAAACAAGCCCAGCTCAGTAATCCCATTGGATTGCAAAGGAGTCCAAACCAAAAATCTGCATTCTGATGCCTCCAGCAAGACCCCACAGATTTCAATGCAAGTCTGAGAGGAGCAGCTGCAAGGCCAGGATGTGCAATCATTTCTTAGATTACTTTTTTTTAATCTGAAGTAATTCACTGATTGACCTATGTCATATTAGCGTTCCTGAGAACAGTTATCTCAGCTTTAGATAAAGTACAGCATACTCCTTGACAGTTTTGGAACTGGTAAATCAGCTCAGGAAGCTAAACCTGGAGAAAAACTGCTTTAAAAAGACGAGAACAACAAAAACTACAGCAATGGAGAGACAGGGAAGGACCAGAACATGATCAGCTTGGTCTGGCTGAGCGTGTTCTGGTACAGGATGTGGATACAAGACAATAGAAGCTAAAATAACTGGTAGGACAGATATAACACCTAAAATATATCTTTACATCACTTCCCTTTCTCTTTAAATTATTATTTGAGCTCTACTTAGTCAAACCAACTTTTCTAAAACAAAACTTCTGAAGTCCAAAAGTGAACAACCCTAAAAAAGGTCTCCAGATCTCATCGAAAAAGACAAGTGGAATTCAAAAGTACCATGTTTGCAGAGGGATATTGCACTTGTTGTACAACATCCTTCGCCTCTGTTGTCACAAAGATCAGCTTAGCTTTGTGCAGATGACATGACAAGTCCCCGGGAAAAGCAGACCCAAGAGAGATTCAGAAAATACTCACAAACTTGAGCCAGAGACTAAGATAGCGAGGGTCTTTGTAGTATCGCTGCTGCTCATTGAGGGCTTTCACTGCCCTTTCCAAAATTGCTGCGAGATTTCCATCTTTCCCACCCTGGGGGAAGGTCTGCTCTGTCCACTTGATGTACCTACAGATGGAAGATATTCACAGGAAGTCAGTTCTGAATAAGTTGCTGTACAATCTAAGAGGATTTAGAAAAAAATAGGCATAACATTGAAACACAATACATTATTCAAAAACTATTATAGAATTTAACTTTGAATGACTTTCTAAATTAGAATGCTTTTCCCTTGCTTTTCCAAGAATATCTGACCTTTCTACTCTTTTTCTGGGAAAAAAAAAAAAAAAAAAAAACAAAAAACAAAGGGAAACTTACCTGTCCCACACATCCAGAGGGTCATCTCCAGAGTAAAATCGGATTTCTGATTCAAATTCCCTAAAAGATAAAATTATCCATCCAATAAGTACATGTGTATCACTGGAAATACATTTTCTACACTGTAAACTAATACTTAATGATTCTAGTTAAAAGTACAACCAAATCTGCCTGTGTTTGCTGTTTAAATGCTCCACTGCAAAGCTGCAGTCTGTACCACACAGCACCTACCCTGAGCAGTTCTGAACACCTGGAGCGTGACAGAAGCACAGACATCAGTTACTAAACAAACATCTTGTGTGCCTTTTTAATGCTTATGAGATTAGTACAGCTAAGTAGGACATAGAAAAATGAGGAGGGGGGAATATAAGGGGAAAGGAGGTGTTATAACATCACCCACCGTTTTTTGAGCTGCACAGCGGTGTGGCTGGAGGAGTCCTGCTGAGCCAGCGCCTCCTGCAAGCTGGACATCACTCGCCCCTGCCTGAGAGGCTGCACATTCTCCTTGCTCAGCTCCCACTCATCGCTGCACTCCTGGGACATGACCGCGGCTCCTTTAATCCTGCGCTAACAACAACAACATCACGTGTTGACAGGATACGGACCTGAAACCTCACGGACCCGCCGTTCATCAGCTCATTCACGCCAAATTTTCTCCGCAGTCAAAACACGCCGTTTAGATGTCCAACTTTTAGAGGGACTTTGGGTTTTAATTCCCTTCCATGGGAATTACATGAAACAAAAGCGAATCTTGACAATGAAGAACCTCGGACAGGCGACGTTTGCACGGCAAGCCACTCAGACGATGGCGTTTTACTTCCCAGTGATCGCTCCCTGCCCTGCCCCGAGACTCCCACCCTCCGGCCGGGGGGAACCTGGGCAGGACCCGAGTTCATTCCAGCCCCTCTGGCTCTTCACCTGCGAGTGGCTGTAGCGTGAGAGCAATAATTCTCCACTGTTCAGTAATTTTCTATCGGCCCTTACAACCTAAATTTCTGTTAAGGTAGTTGCGTAATAAAGCGAGTTTCTGAAAGCTTTAGTTAAAGTAGTGGTAACATAAATATCCAGTTTTCCGACAAGAGATGCCCTGCAAAGGTGCTCTGTAACCAGCTCAAGTTCAAGTAAAGTTCAAGCTCCAAACGACCCGCAGAGACCAGCGGAGAACCCCTCGGGCCGCCACGGCCCCGCGGCCCTCCACGGCCGCCTCAGCCGGAATCAGCCCGCAAACAGACTGTTCCAAAACTCGGTCCTTTTAATATCTAAAGAGATGCGCAGTTCTGGAAAAAAACTGCCGCAAAATCTCTTCGCTACGAGCTTAACTACAGCACTGCGCAACAGAGCGCGGAGTGCGCGTACAGACCGCTCCGAGTAACAGCACTGACCTCATCTTTTGCTCAGTTACCGAGGGACCTTGTGCTCTGCCGAGTCCTTCCCCGCGAATATCCCATCACGGTCCGTAGCCGTATTTTTCCCAAACTTACTGTCCCCGGCAAATAATTCACAAAGCAAAACAGGTTCTCCGAATGAGAGTTTAGAACTGCGGTCTCACCCCTCACGGCCCCCTCTGCCCCCCGAGCCCCGCGTACCTGTTGGCTCCGCGCGCCCCTCACGGCCCGCGCCCCTCAGCCTCGCGCCCCAACGGCCGCGCCGCCCCAGCCCGCCCCCAAATTCAAACGTCCGCCGCCTCCCCATTGGCCGCTGCCGACACCCCGCCTCATCTGATTGGTTCATTTCCGCGGCGCCGCCGCGGGGCATCACGGGAGTTGTAGTTTTCCTTCAGGTGACTCCGTCACGGAGAAATAAATAGTTTTGTAATTAATTCCCTCAGAATTAATCTCATTAATATAGCTTCCTACTGTCAGAGGGTGGGGTTAGATAGGATATTATGAAGGAATTTCTCCCCGTGCGGGGGGTGAGGTCCTGCTACAGGTTGCCCAGAGAAGCTATGGCTGCCCCATTGAAATTAAAATTTTCCAGCCCTTATTTACATGGTACAGGCAAAAACCCGGGTTTAACAACCTCATCGGGGGAGTGAAGCGCTTTAACAGCTCCCCACAATAATTTCAAGTTGTTCTTCAGCATCACCTTGTGTTCCTGTAGGGAACTGACTGTGTTGGGACTGGTCGTTCACCTCTCTTTGAGTGAAAGTTAAGATCTTAATAAAATCCAACATCTTCAGAGTCTTAAAAATACTGATGTCTTGCTCCCTTCTGCATTCTAGATCTGCAAAAACTGAAATATGTGGCAGCTGCAAAAAAAATTTCCCTAGACTTGGACAGGAATATCCTGTGAGTAATCTAGATTAGCTGCCTCCTATTATTGGAAAGGTGATCAAGAACAGAAATATTTCTCACCAAAAAAAAAAAAAAAAGAATATTTGATGAGTAAAAAGTGATTTTTTTTCCCCTTCGTAACTGATCTTAACTCCCAGACTCTGAAGGGTTATGGAGATTCCATATTCCCAGATGAGACAAACTTGGATGATGGTTTTGATGGGTGGTTTTCTTCACTACATGGACAAAAAGTTAATGACATACCTAAAAGGGATATATGGCCTTATATCTCCCTACAAAATCTGTTACTTTTATACCTGAACAGTTAACACACTTAGTCTACAATAAAATGCAGAAGGTATGTATAAAGATACATAGATCCCAGCACAACACGGAGTATAACTTGGGGTCTTACATTTTTCAGCTCTTCCATTATGCCTCACCATACAAGTGTTTATCTCAACTTACACAAAATCAAGGTGAAAACCAGAATTCCAACCTCTGTCCTTCATTACAGCAACCTCTCTGCAAAAGGAGCACAGGAACACCAGTTCTATCCAGGAATTACTGCTGGGTCACTTCCTCAGCCTCAGCTGTTGCTTTAGTCCTAAATCTGTTCCTTTCAATGTTTGGTGGACTCTTGCGTTGTTATTGATTGGATAAAATATCTATTTATGAAAAGGGAAGGCCATAATTTGCTTAAAGCCCATATGATGGAGTCGATCCTGTTTCTTTAAGTTTTCATTTACTGCTCAGGTCTGTTCTATTTTTATGAGGACTTTAGTAACAAACTAATGAAAATATAAAATGTACAAACCAAAATAAAATCGAATTGACTTTTTTTTGAGGGAAAAAGAATCCGTTTTGGAGCTAAGGTCACTCAATATCCAAGAAAAACCAGGTTAAAACAGGTGTCTTATGGCTCACTATTTCTCATTTGGAAGTTGTTCTCTGAGGAGGAGGATAACCTCTCCGGATGATGTGACTGAAGAGATCAGGGTTCATTACTGACTCAGATGAAAGGGAGATTGTTCTGCTCCCCCACGTGCAAAGAGAAAGGTCTCCAGTTCTCTTCCATCCCTTCAAAACCAAACCAGCAAATGTCCCCTGCACTCTGCCGGGTACCAAGAGCATTTTTCTCTTGGGGGCCAAAAAAGGCAAGAAGGTGCATTTGCTGTCAGTTATGCCAACGAGACTTGATGAAATCCAGGGGGTTATTCAGTTCTAAATGGGGACAGAATTTGAGCAGAAAGGGATCTTCGGACACCTGGTGATTTTTTGGTTTGTTTCTGTTACTGCCTGCAGGTAAAATGTCTGCATTTACTTGATTTTTTTCCAATCCAGCTTTAGAGTTTCCCCTGGCAGCTGAGAAGGGACGTGGCTTCTTTTCCTTGTAGAGGCCAAAGGGAAGGTGAAACGGGCCCTTCCCAGGAGTGTAATCCCAGGAGAGGGTGCTCCAGGCTTGGGAAAGCCCTGAGCACCCTCTCCCTTGGGAGTTGTAAAATCCTAAACCCACATCTCCCACTGCCACATGGAACTGCTGGTATTCACCCTGTAGGTTTGTTCACTGACTTTTTATAGCTCTGTATTTCAAATATTAAACAAATATCATTCTAAGCTGGTACAGAAATAAAAATCAGAGCGTGATTTGGGAGAGGGTGAAAGAGATTTCTTAAATCTACCTGTAAGAGTTAAACTTCCAAAAGCATTTGAGTGTCTTTGGAGTGCCAGGATGAGCTTTTCAAGGTACTTAGATGTTTATTTGCCATCAGAAAACACTTAAGCTGACCCAGTTTGCTAAAAGCATTTCTATCAGTACATTTTTCTTTCCCGTGCAGATGTTTATAAATGGACATGATTGTTGTACAATAATGCAAAAAGTTTCTCAACATTCCCAGCCTCAGCAGACAAACAAATCCATACAGACAGAGGATAAACTCAGATGGACTTGAACTTAAAAGGTTACATTTTCTTCTTGTTCCTTTCAATTTTTTATTCATTTTTTTTTCAAAGAGGCAGGAGTGAAGGACAGGATCTGGAGGCTTTAAGGCAATAGCTGGAGGAAGCTGAGCTCTGCCTGCTGCCAAGTTTTATTAGTTCTCCTCACGACAACAACAGCCACTCCACAGACACAGTATTTACCAACCACCACCTCCCTGGACGTTAAACAAGGATAACCCTGGAAAGCACCGCATGGCCATGAGGGACACTCCAGCCTCTGTGCCCCAGGGTGCTGGGCTGCCATCAGGAGCTGCTGGAGAGCTCTCCCAGTCCCGTGGGAAATGCTTACTGGAAACAATCCCAAGCAGCAGCAGGAGCCTTGTTTACATGGCAAACACTGGGTGCACTCCCTGCCCTCTGCTGGCAGCCAAACCACGCCGTAATTCCCGGGCAAACAGCTCGGCTGCAGGAGGGATCAAAGCTTCCCTCATCTCCACCTGCAGCACAGGTGCAGCTCCCAAAGGCCACACAGCCAGGGCAGCTCTCAGGAGAGCAAACGGAGCACTGCAACACTGGGACAGGGACATGGATGCAAAGCAAGTATGGGCCTAGAGGATAAAAGCCTCCTTGCAAATCCTTCATGCTCTGGAGTGCCTGTGGATCCTTTGGTTTCTTTCTCTCTCTTGGGTTTATCTGGAGTAACGGCAGCAAAGTGGAGATTGGTTTGTAGGGAAAAGGCAGGATTATTTATTGGTTTTGCTCCTCTACCATGCACTTACTTTGTTGCAATCCTGTGCTGTTGTGCTAAGCTGAGAAAACGAGATAAACACCAATGACCCAAGTTGCTCCTGCTGCATCCCTGCCTTGGACAGTCCAGAGCTTTTTCCTGGAAGTTAAAACACTCCAACAACCCATGTCTGCTCCGCAGTGAGCCCCAGGGTGAGAAAACCAGGAGCAGCACAGATTTTATGCTGATGATCAGAAGATGCCAGTGGAGACTGGCCCAGCCTTTGGCTGCCAGCTGGGGGAAGAGAGGGGTCAAGGGAGGTGCAAATCTGGACAGAAGCATCAAACACCTTCCCCCCCCTGCTACCTGGAAACACAGTACTGGCTTGGCAGGGCCATACCTGAAGGCAATATCTCAGGAGCTCTTTTCCCTGACAGATAGGAGATAGACAGTTAAAATAGTGCCCAAGGAGCGGGTTTATGGCATAGAAAATTGATGACAAAGTCCTTCAGTAAAGAACAGGTGATCAGTGCCTGTTAACCAGTGATAGAGGGCACAGCAGCTCCTGAGTGTAGAACCTCCTGGCTGGTGGCAGGATGAGGACTGTGGTGGCACATTCCAGCTGCCTGTGCTGGAGCACAGAGCAGAGCCAGGCCCTGAAGTTCGCTCCTGGATACAGTCACAAGAGCAACTGCAGGCTCAGGGGGACTTGCTGACACCAAACTCTAACACCCTGAAGGGAACAGCCAAGAACTCACTGCTGGTTTATCCACCCACCAAGGAGATAAACACTGCACTGTGTAACTAAACTGCTTGCTGAGCTGGGCTAAGGTCAGACCTGGGCTGCCAGGTCAGTTCAGGTGCAGCTCTGCTGGACCTGCAGCCAGTTTGGGAAAGGTGATGTAAAGGGACCCAGGGAAACAGGCAGGAAGTAGAGAGATGAAACATGTTCCCCCCCCTCAAATCTTAAGCAGTGTTCCAAGGTTTCACTAAAGGGGTAAATGAGCTGTAATCTCTGGCCTTATTTGCTGCATTCAGACAGGCAGGGCAGGCAATTCATCCTCTGCATTCCAGTTTGCTCCCTGAGCAGAAAGATGGGCTTCATGACAGCAAAACTACTGAGGTTCCCCCATTGTGGGGGGGAGTAGGCCCATTTTCATTATAATTCAGTGTCATCTCCTGTCACTGCATCTGTATAAGACATGTGGAGTGTCTCCTCTGCAGCTGAGGATGGGGAGCTCTCTGAGGCAAAGGACACTCCCAGCCCTCCATGCTGCTCATCTGGGTCAGAATCTTCCTCTTCATCCTCATTCTTCTGCAGATCTTGGTCACTGTCATCATCATCATCATCATCATCATCTGCTGCTGCTGCATGGTTCTCAATCACTTCAACCCTCTCTCCAGCCTCTGGATCCACATCGGTCTTAAACCACACAGCCTTGTAGCCATCATCTGCCACGTGCCTGTCTGTCTTGAGGATGGACTTCACCTCTTTCTCCTGTCCAGTCTCTCCTTCCCCTTCTTCCTCTTTGTCTCCCTGGTTGGAGGTGGTGCTGGAAGCTGTAGAAGCCCTTGAGAGACTCTCAGTTTCCCCTGCATCGTGGGAGGGTGAGGGAGGTGCTGGCTGCTCCGGCCCGCTGGTCCCCGACCAGACACTGCCGTTTCCCGATGTCTGATCCTGTGTGGTGCTCACCTCTGGGTATTCATATTCCTGGTAATATTCATTGTGGTGACCCCCAGAGATTTCCTTGGAGAGCTACGGGAGAGACACCTTGTGATTGCAGTGACAGGAAGACAAATGGGGGGCGGGAGGGAAGGGGTGGCTGAAGTGACTGAGCTCCTGCCCAGGGAAGTTCAGCTTGGTTTGCAGTCAGACCTATTTGAAGCCAGGGAAAGATGCAGCTCCCTGGAACAGCCACTTTTTATTGACTCCATTTCTGGAGCTTTCTCAGGGCAGTGTGGGCATGTTTTCCAGGAGGGCTGAGCACCAGCACTGTGCACTGATCTGTCCCCATCTGTTTGAGGTGTTACTCTGGAGGGGCATTCACCTCACCCAGGGGGAAGGACTGTTGTTCTCCACCTGAGCCATGTGCTCTGCACTCATGTCTAGGCTACTGGCAATCCCATCCTAAGGCACAGACCAACATCTGGTTGGACAAATTACACCCTAAACTCCAAGGTGACCAGTCTGCCAGGGCCCTGAGAGGTCCAAAAGTAAATAGCTGAAGTGCAGACAAGTGTCTGAGCCCAGGCTTCTCAAATAGGAGGGACCTTTCCCTCCTTTGACGATGGAGGGAGGATGAACTGTGGTTTATACTACAGACATGTATTTTTCAGAGACCGTCTCTGACATGTGTCACATTCATCCTAGATTTTGTGCTCCATGGAGCTGGGGTCCTCTCCTTACCGTGTCTGCTCATCATCTACCACACAGCTCCAGCCTAGGGGGCAGAAATGAACAGCAGCAAACACCACCAAAGTGATGCTACCTGTGCAAACATTGTGTTGGGAGCGATTTACCACCTTCACACAAACGTCTGCTGTTTGGGCAGCCCATCCATTCTTTAAAACCTCCTCAGATGCCACTTTCTAACTCTTAGACATTCAGGTACAAACAAGGCACTTACCTTCTTCTTCAGCAGGTATTTGACAGGTTTTCCATACCATTTACTGGATTTCCATACCAGCACTCCAAGGAAGACCAGGGCAATTAAGAGCAGTGCTGCTAAGGTGCCCCCTAGGATAGCCATGTCCTGAGCAGAGTACATCTTATCAGAGGGGGTTCCAGCTACAAGGCAAACAAACCAGTGTTACAGAGCCCAAACTGGCAGCCAGTGTGTTTAACACAACCCTTCATTGTGGGAGAAGCTCCAACCAAATTTGGAAGGACAGGGAAGCATCCTGTGCTGCAGAATGTGACAGGGATATATCTGATATCACAGAATACCATCTTTTTGCTGTCCTAAAAGCAGAGGAGGGGTTTTTCTTATTACATAGAATATTGTAATTTCCAATAAATTCCATGAAGTGGAAATAGTAGCCATTCACAGGACGATGACTTTTACCTGGTGATTTAACTAAATCAATATATAACTGACTGCATTAGGCAAGCAGATGCCACATGGAGCAAAGTTATGTAGGTCTTTGACTTTCCCACTTCACCATCTTGCACCAGAATGCAACAATGAGGTTGGTTTGTACATATGTGTGTGTAAAGGCAAAGCTTCCCTTAACCCAGAACATCCCCTCTGATAGTGATGAGCACGTTAAAATAGAAACCAGGAAAGCATAGCAGGAAATAGGAAAAGCAGTAGGAAGTGCCCAGGACAGGAAACCCTTTCCTGCCCTTTTGTAGCTGTAGCAATATTCCCCAGCCTGCCAGCCACTGACCAGTGTGAGGTATCTGTACAGAGATCAACAGTGTAGTGGAAACACAGAAACATCCTCAGCTTGGATTGGTGATGGGATTCTTTAAGTTTTCCAGCTTCATTTTGTAGTGTAAATGATTCTCATTAATGATTAATGATGAAACACATTTTTCTTCTCCTCCTGATCATTCATGGTAATGGACTTTGAGTATCCCTTCCCTCAGTTTATCATTAATGCCCTGGGGAGGGCTTAGCATGTCAGGGACTTTTTGCTGCTTACTCATGTCTCCTGGAGAGCCACAGCCCAGAGGGTGTCCCAGAGCTGTGAAAGGTCTCAGGCAACCCTCCTTTGCCATGACAGGACATCCTGGGTTATTTCCCAGCTTGAATCAGCCCCAGATTTAGCTTTGCAGTAATAAGAAAAGGCACCACAATACACAGCACCACTTAAGGTCTCAAGAGGTGTGTAAGGGTGTTGTTGGAGTATTTTCTCTCTTAAAGCCCCTGCAAGTGTGGGGTTGGCCCCAGCCCAGGCCCACAGACCCAGCAGGTGACCTGTCATGGCCAGTTTGCCCAGAGAAGTAGAAAAGACTCCCCAGTCATCTCCAGAGAGCAGAACCCAGAGCTCCAGCCTACCTGTGGCTGGCAGGACCTCCACCTCAATTACAGTGCTTGCCTCCTGCAGGCTCAACACATCTTTTCCAACAGCCTGTGGGAATGTGGGAAAGAGAGGCTTAGGGACTTCCAAATCTCCAGCTCACCCTCCAGGTCTGGGGGGGCCCTCTGAGGACAAAGCATCTTGTTCATCTCCCCACCACAGCCCTGCACAGGGGCTGGACAGCCTGGTCACAGAGGAAGAAGAGCTCTGAAGATGGATGACCCGAGCCAGGTCCGTGCTCTGTGCAGAGTTCCCAGCACAGTGCAGTGCACATGTACTGAGGTGGTGAGGGGCAGGAGCAGCATGTGCTGGCACCTCTGTGCCCTGCCCGTGGAGCTGCAGCAATGCTGTGGTCAGGCTGGCTCAGACAGCTCCACAGGGCATGGCACTGTGCCAGGCAAGCCTGAGGGACCCCACTGGGCCTGGCAGGCAGATGGACAAAGGGAACATGCAGCCTCTGAAATTATTAACTGCTTCCTTTGGCCCCAGCAAACAAAGCCCTGGAATTCCCCTCCTTCCACAAGCCTGACAAAATAAAGCAGAATGCTGCCCTACCTCGATGGACACGGTTCCTGGGGACTGCAGCACCACGTTGGTCAGGATGAGTCCGTCTCTGGTCGCAGTGAAGTCGCTGCTGTTCTTGATGTAGTACTCAATGTTTGGGTTGAATTTCTGAAAAGCCAGACTGTGATGCTCAAACCACACTGTGCCCCACGTGCACCTTCCTAACAACCCCTTGGCAGCACTTGTCCAAGGCACCTGAACTACGAGCAGGTGTGTGGTGCGAAAAATACATCTGCACTGAGCAGCTGAGAAAGGCTGAACTCATCTGTGTTCCCCCTCGTGCTCAGAGTATCACAAACACCTCAAAAAATTCCCAAGTGTCACCCAGCTTCTGTTGGTGACTTTACTGTTTGCCCAAGCAAAATACATCTATGCAAGGGATCCATGTGGGACTGGCTTTGGAAGACAGGGGTCCAGCAGCTTTTCCTCATTACATCACATCATAAGGGGTACTGACCTACATGGAATTTCCAAGGAAGTATAATATGGAATACTAGAGGAAAACATGTGTTTGCCTCTCTCCACCTCCCCTTCCCCCTGTTTCCTGATCCTGCTTTGAGCCCAAAGCCATGAGAGAGCACCCGGTGCATTTGCAGGCTCTTACATCAGGGAAATCCTCATCGGCCGCCGTGATCCTCAGGGGGGTGGAGGGATCTCCAGCCTGGAAGACAAAGCTCCTCGGGGGCAGCCCAACCTCCACAGTGCCATTGTAGAGCCCCCTCTCGAAGTGTGGGGGATAAAGGCTCTTGTTGATGACCTTTATCTCTACAGTGGCCACCGAGTATTTCCGGACGTTGTTGGCCTGGGTGGCCTGGGGAGGAAGAGAGACAGATCCGGGGAGATGCTTCTCCTGCTCATGAGGAGACATGACAAGACAGGCCTGATGTCATCCCAGCTCAGCAGGATGCTCCCATTCTGTGACTTTCCTTTGCTGTCACCACCCACACCTGAGGGAAACTCTCTTAACAGCTGCAAGAGCTTTGATGTGGGTTGGTGTAAGACATGGGTCACATACTGGGCCCTTCCAAAAGAAAGGGAGGAACTGAGTTATTCTTAACATCACTGACTCCTGTCACATCCTGGCTGCTGCTTCCCAGAGATCCAGCTGTGCTGGGTGACTGTCTGCAATGGCATCACTTACCATGACTTGCAAGAGGAAGGAGTCTGGGGAGGTCACTATTTTGTTCATAGTGAGATTCCCTGTGTCTGCATCCACCGAGAACACCTCATCTGTATTCCCTGGGGAAATGGAAAGGCCATTCAGTCATCAGATTCCTTCAGAAAGTGACCTGGGGCTCACAGACTCATTCTTTTACATCTTCATGACAACTTCTCCAGGGCACAGGGCCCTTTTCCTTGCCTACCTGGCTGCTCCAAGGGTGGAAGTGCTGTCCAAGGACTCAGAGAGACACAACACACATGTGTTAACCCAATTAATTGAGGTAGGACAGCAAAGCTTTGCATTTCCAGTGCCTGGGCCCAGATACTGTCAGTTTAAATTCTGATAAATGCCCGAGCCTCTGGTGCAATTTCAGGACTGGAAGTCTCTTTCCAGTCCCCTTTCTGTTCTGGGAATGCTTATTTCTCTCTACTGGCTACAGAGGGAGTCTAGACACAAACCCTGTATTGATGTAGGGGTAGAAATCAGCTTCCCACATGTGTGTGTGAATCATAAAAGTACCTATGTTGGATACATGTCAAAATATAAACAGAATTTTTAGTTCTCTTCCTCACTCCGAGGCACTGTGGACTCTGGTTAGACAAGGACCCCCAGACTGGGGCTCCCCCTTGCCTGTGGGGTAGGGAGGCCACATGCATCCAAAATGCCAGTGGAATTTAAGGTTCTCTGATGTTTTGTTATCAGGATATGCACTGCTGCATGGGGCACAGCTAAAGGGAGAGGAACACTCCACCTCACCAACAGCTTCTACCTTTGCCATGATAATTATGCAGAACCCCACTATTGCTAAAATAAAACAAAAAAATAAATCCTTTGACTGACTTAAAGAGCCCAATCAATGATTGGCAATCAGTTGACTGTATTCAAGTGATCTTTTTGAAATCAAGACTAAAAACAGGATAGATGAGGCAGTGGCAATGTGCTGGGGAATAAAAACACAATTCTTGGTACTGCATGAAAATTATGCTGATAAACGGAGAATTTTAGGTTCATCTTAAAGACCGAATGAAAGTGGCATGACCAGACTGGCAAAATCATGTCTAAAATCTTAAAAGATAAAATATGTCTCACCTCCCAGAAAAACCAATTTCATTGAGATTGGGCTGTGGGACTGTAATTCTCTTTTTCTTCCTCTCTGTACAGACTATTTCCTCTACTTAATCCACAATGTTCTGTGGATCTCACAGTGTTTCTGTGGCACAAGGGTGGGCAAATGCCCAGGCCCTCAGTGAGGTGCCATGGGGGTACCTGCTCCTGGAACCATGGGGTTTGGAGCAGTGCTCTTTGGGGAAGGTGGCAATGTGACAGTGCCCACTCACCCCCAACGATGCTGTACACGATCTTCTCGTTTATGGTGTAGTCAGGATCAATGGCATAGATGGGTCCTGGTCTCAGGATCAGTGGCTCCACCTGCAATGAGAAGGCAAAGCCTCACATGCCACAAACGGGCACTAAATGAGCCATCAGAGCTCCCTCCCCTGCCAGCGTGGCTCCCGTGGCTGTGTGTGGGCAGGAGGGGGTTTATGGCTGGGACAGGGCAGAGGGGAGCCAGCCTTGGGAGGGGTGTGCTGCAGGAGCAGCAGCAGCAGTGCTGCTTGGGGTGAGGAATTCCACCTTCAGGGGGCACAAAGGCTCCCTGTCCTGCTGCCCCATCTGCACTGTAACTGGAGATCAGCAGGAGCTCATGGAAGTTATCAGCCCTTCCCAGGGGGAGCAGCCTCGGGGCCCTGTTTGGTGGCTCCTGCTCACCGCCATCTCGGAGATGTTGACGATCCCGGAGTAGGGGCTGCTGATGCAGACGCTGGTGTCGCTGTGGAGGAAGGCACAGGGCAGGAACCAGGGTGCTCTGGTGTCTGCTTGTGTGATCGTGATGGTTATTGTTGCAGTGGCTGTTCTGGTGAGGTCGGGGCTGCCCACAGGCCTGTCCTGCGCCCAAAGGCAAAGCACGCTCGTGAGATGTCAGTTTCATTGCCAAAAGAAGGGCCCATCTGCCACAAGCAGTGGCCCAGGGTCCTTTAGCCCTTGTCACTCCACTGTTTAAGGCTTAGCAATTCATGTGAGATTGTCTGCTGACAAAGGTGGGCTGACTGCAAGTGTGTCCCTGTAACTGTGGAGGGTGAAAGGCTGCTCCAGGCCCACCACCCACCCTCCCTCTGCCACCCCAGAGATTTCCCATCCAAACTCACCCTTCAGGTAACAGACACCAGGCTAACGAGGCATTCTGTTCCTCCCCAAGGACTTACCCTTGCGTACAACAGCAACCTTGTCGACTGAAATTTATCATAATCCAGTGCTTTTTGTAAATAAATTTCAGGGTTATTAACTCCTTTTATGGCAAAATAACCGTCTGTGCCCTGGCAAGGGAAAAGGAAAAATCCTATAGCAGACTCAGTCACAGACATGTTCCAAATCCTGCTCATTGCTGTGTCTTCATCTCAATTGCACCTTTAATCCTGGGGACCTGCATGGGGGGGCAGTGTGGGAATGCTGGATCTATTTAATCTTTGGCACTGCACACTGGAGTTGCCTGGCTTGTCAAAAGGTGTGTTCCTCCTCCTGGATGAAGCCTTTCACCTCATTTATTTCCTACACTCAAAAGGTTGCCAACAAGCCTTGATTTTTGGTCCCTGAGAGCCAAGCAATCTCACTTCCATGCACAAAACAGGTTAAAGATGGCTCAGCATCTGAGGGCTGGCAGGATCACCTGCCTTAGCCTCATGCAGCTGGACTTTGGAAGAAACTGTTAAGCCAAGCTGAAGTAAGGTACTCTGCAATTTCCTCTACAGCCTTCCGCACTCACTTTGGCTCTCCTTTAGTTTTATGTCTTTAGTCTGCAATTCCTTTGAGTTCCTCAATCCTCTCATTTTACACCAATGTGAATGCAAAGTCTGCTCCCAGAGCTGAAATTCAGAAACTGGTGGTTTCTGTTCACAGCCCCTAAAATTCCCTGGGCTTATGGAGGTAAGAGATGAAGAGTGCCAGGCACTGTCTGATCCCTCCACAATGCTTTTCCAAAGTGTAAACATACATTTGGGGTTTCTCTTGATTTAGCTTGTTTTCCATTTCTAGCCAGCCCTTGCACTGCAGGCATCAGGGACTGTGTGCACATCCATTTTCTCTGCTGCAGTTGGCAAACAGGGCAAGGACTCCATTTCCCATCTGACTCAGGGCAATTCTGGGCTCCCTGAGGTACAAAGGTCTCTTCATATGTTTACAGATCATCCCAACAAGACTTCCCTGAGTCATAATGGCTCTGAATATCCCAGATGGAAGTTTAACCTGTACAGTGCAATAAAAGTGTGAGCATGAGAGAATTCAATACCTGCAGCATTTTTAGCTCTGTTCTGTTAACCAAGTGTTTGGGGTTTGTAAAAGATGAGAGCTAAATGCAATGACCTCTGCCTGAGAACTGGAGCTCTTCTGAATCCAGCTTCCCCAGAGCTACTGCTTCTGCCCAGAGATGCTCACCTGCACTGTGGCTGTGAGTTCATAGTAGATGATGTCCAGGTCAGCATCGGTAGCGCTTAAATCTTCACGGGCCACAATGGTTGCATTCACTTCTGTATCCTGAAAAAACACATTGCTGGGGTTATTCTCTGTGTGAAATGGGCTGAAGCCTCTCCCTGCGGACCCTTCCCCAGTCCCACAGCACTGAGTGACCCAGTGCCTTCTTTCATTCCAAAAAGCACTCACCTCTCGGACAGACCTGATGAGAGTCGGCTGCGGAAACTGCGGATCGTTGTCGTTCTCGTTGAGAATGGTGACAATGATTTCCAAAGAACTGCTCTGCAGAAGGGGCAAAGGGAGAGAATCAGAGCCAGAGGGAGGCTGTTGGGGCTGCTCCTGGGTTGCAGAGTGACCAGAGCAGATGGTGTAGGGAGCAGGGCTGGATGGAGACTGGATGGGGCTGGGAGAGGAGTGTGTGTGCCCACAGGGAGAAGGAAATCTCCCCATGCTGTGTGGGAAGAGCAGAGGGAGGCACGTGCTGGGTGCAGTCCCTCATGCTGGGGCTCACCTGGCCAGCAGAGTCTTCACAGCTCAAGCTCACCACCAGTAGCGGGTCTTCCTGCAGGAAACACAAACCCACCACTGCAGAAACAGCCAACGTGTGCAAACTCCTTCCAAAGCAAAGGACCCAAATTTATGGCTGAATCAAAAATGCTGATGGGCCTTATCTTGCTTTCAGGTGTAGCTAACTTTCCCTTTCTTTCCTTAGTTCGGGGATCTTGTTTATGATGGAGTCAAACCAGCCCAACCTTCCAGCCTCTCTCCCTGCATCTCCAGTAAGATGCTGACAGAGCTGACCTGTGATTTTCTCCCACTTCAGGTGAATTCAAACAGAGACTTCTCTGTAAATTGAATGAATCAGAAATGTTCCATGTGGTAAGTGCAGTGTCACCTGTGTGGTGTGGCTGCTGCTCTTGGCTCAAATCAGTGTGGGGTTTTACATTGAAAGAGAATTTAAGAACAGTTGTGGCTGTACACAGAGCACTCCAGCGAGGGAAAAGAATGCAGCAGCGACCTAAATGAACAGCGACCCTTTTATGCTGCCTTTCAGCTTCACACAAATCATAGAACCACAGAATGGTTTGGGTTGGAAAGGACCTTAAAGCTCATGCAGTCCCATCCCCTGCCACGGGCAGGGACACCTTCCACTAGCCCAGGTTACTCCAAGCCCTGTCCAACCTGGCCTTGGACACTTCCAGGGATGGGG
>JAWWES010000168.1:9087640-9124392 GCA_035583135.1 Lophotriccus pileatus | reverse complement strand
CCTTCAGCACGGAGAGCTCGTTGGCGTTCCGCGCCGTGAAGTCGTAGCGGATTTTGGCATATCTCTTGGGCAGGGCCTCAAAGTTCCTGCAGCAGAGGAAAACCCCAGTTTTAATGCATGATAGAGGGCCTACTGGTAAAACAGAGTGGTGATGGCAGGTTTGTCTGTGTTTGGAGGGGCAGCATCCCTTTGCTCCTCTTTTTGAGGAAGGTTTTCACCCCTTATTTTAGTGAAATATCTTGATTTTGGGGACAAACAAGCACAAAGCTGTAGGGGGTTTGGTTAATGGTCTTTTTGGGGGAGCTGTGAAGAAAATACTGCTTTTTAAGGCCTGGAGGAGCTGACAGGGCACGAACCATACTCTTGGATTGTACCTCCTAGGAAAAATTGGGGGGGAAACCTTCCTGTCCTGATCAGTGGAAACAACAGCCACAGATGGCAGAGCAGGGAGAAGCTGGGGGAAAGGGAACTGAAAATGAGAGCAGGCAGAACTGGCTGGAAATCTGTGGGGTTTACATCAGGCCACACTGAGCTGCTGACACAGAATTCTGCAGGTTTCCAGGAACAGTTTGAATGTTTCTGTTCTAAGATGCATTGGGAGAGGGGGAAGACAAATGCATTCATGTATCTGCTTGGGAATTTCTGACGCTCGAACACAACACTTCTCCATGTTGAATTAGCTTTTTGTTTGAAGAGAGACAAAATAAACATGGTAGATTGTTGAAAATGAATGGTGAAAAAAATAGAATGAAAGATTCTCTTTGACCCAAACTGAAATGATTTTTCTTTTTTTCTTTTTTGTCTTTTTGCCTGGCTGGGGAAAATTTTACAGGTCCCATTTTCTTCTCCAGTTGAGTGTAGTGTTATTTTTTTAATTAAAAAAATGTTTGCTTTATGGAAAACTGTCTTGCCTTGTGGAAGGACAGGTAGGAGCTATTTCAGTGCACTTGGATCTTTTTGCTTGTGATGTGTAGCCTCCACAGATACCTGATGCCGTATTCCCTGTGGGTTTGGAGCAGGGGCTCAGCTTCTCCTCCAGTTTAGGTCAAGGTCTGTAAGCTGGTGAAACCAGTGCTTCCAGCACTGCCAGCAACTATATTTTTCCATTTCTGACTTACTGGGTTTGGTCAGTGATTTTAAATCCATGTACTGTGGAAGCTCAGCTCTTCTGAAGCTGTAAAACCTGGCTTTGAAAAATTACCCCATTATGCTTAGTTTAAATTGATTTTCCTGGCTTTGTTATATGTTTTTGGTGGTCTGAAAAAGTTGAAATCCCTAGTTTAGTGTTTGATACACACCAGTGGTTGCAGTGTTTTGTTTAGTTCCATGCTCTGGGACAGCTCTTGGTGTAGTTACACCCACGAGTAGTATTTAAGTTGTAATTCCACCGTGGGGAAGAGCTTGGAGCAATCAGATTGAATCCACCCGGCCAGAAAGGGAGCAGTGGCCTTGCCCAGCAGCACCCTGAAGGCAGGGAGGGGGAGGAAGGCCCGAGTTAGGTCGGAATTACTTCTTTTGTGGCATTCCAGAAGGTAAATGAATCATGAGGGAGGAGCTGGCGTGTACTCTGTGTGCACCTGGGCTGTGCACAAGGGACTGTGCTGATGGCTGTGGTACTGCCTGGGGCTTTCAGGACACTTCTCTGCAGCCCAAAGCCCTGCAAATAACTGTAGGACTGATGTGTGGGTGTTTTTGCTAACATGGGGTCTCCTGGCTAGAAAACTAGTTCAGACTCCTCTGAAAAAAGCACAAGCGCAGCAGGAAAATGTCTGTGCCAGGACTGTCATTGTGGCAAACTGGGCAGACTCAACTTCAGTGCAATGAACTTGAATTTATTGTGGTTTTTTTTTCTTAACTGTTACCTGTGAGGAAAACTTGCCACTGACAATCTGAGAGGCAGGTAAACAGGTACAGCACCTGAAATCCTCAGCTGCTCTCTGTGAGCCCACGCTGTGCCAGGACTGGGGGGTGTCCTGGGGAGAGGTGGCCTTGGCAAAAGGCACCCTGATAATTTCTATCCCAAGATTCCATGCTGTTGTTTGTAGTTTGCCTGTGCTGATGGAGGTGGAAATGTTTGTCTGTGTGTCTTGTCTAATAGTCACTAAAAAAAGACTTAAATCTTGTCATGTAAACAAAAATCTCTGTGTTTTTCCCAGCCTAACTGAGAAAAGGGGAATTGGAGAAGGGAAAGGATCCTAATTCTTTCCCTGTTCCACACACTCTTTTCCTGCATCTGTACCACTTTATGGTCCCACCAGGACCTGTGACGTGGTGAACAGGAAAAATAAGTTATTTTCTGATATAATTGGATTCAAGGTATTCTGCTGTGATATTGAACTGTAAGCTCTGGAGCAACCTGGTCTGTTGGAAGGGGGGGGTTGGAACTGGACAATCTTTAAGGTCCCTTCCCACCCAATCCATCCTGTGGTTCCATGATTCTAATGTCTCTAAACATATGGAGAGCAGAAGCCCCTGATCCCCAGTGTCAATTTGGTGGGCTGGGGGTAGGGAACAAGACCTATGGGTGGGCTAATGAGGTCAGGCAATATTTTTGCCCCTTGTGGTGGAAAACCCCTGGAAGTGCCTTCCTTGCAGAGCTGCTGGTGATTGAACAGCAGACAGTGCTTAGGTGAGTGATTCCTTGCCCGGTCTGTACCTTCTCTCAGGGGTCACTAACAGTGGCAGGGAGTGAGCTCCAGGCTGCCCAAACGCGCCGGTGTTGTGTAGCTGTCCGTGTGTGTGTGAGGTTCCCGGGGGCAGCTGGGATGTGGGGATCCCTGACCTGTTCCCGTGCTGGGTGACGGCTTGCGTCTGGTCGGCTGCCTGGCCACGCTTGAGTGAGGAGTTCCGGTAGGGATATCCGTTGGCTGAGGAGAGCTGGGAAGGCAGACATGGAGGCAGCGTTACCAGGGAGGGGGGAAAGGAGGTCGACAGTGGTAGATGAGTCATGGCCTGGAAGCTTTTGGTCGCCATGAGGTGCGCCCCAAAATGTTCTTCAGGCAAACCTGTGTCCCTGGAGCTCAGTTACATGATATGGCCTTTGGGCAGGAGGGGCTGGTTATTGCTGCCCTTTTCCAGCCTTAGTTTCATTCCGTATTTAACTGGAGCGACCAGAACCAACTGAGTTTTGAGCTGTCTCACCACCACACCCCCCACAGATCCATCTCTCTGGAAAAGGGGGAAGGAGAAGAGAGGATCACAGGGACACAGGACTAACCTCCTCCTGCAGGTGGCCGATGTCTATTTCCCAGGGAGCTCCACGAAAGATTTCTGTGGGTGGTTCCCAGCCGTTGCGGAATTTGGGGATGTAGGTGGGGATGTTTGCGTCTCGGGGCCACTCGGCTCTAGGACACAAAGCGGGAATATGAGGTGAGACTCACAAGGAATGTGTCTGAGGGCGTGTGAGGGAGAAGCAGGAGCATCAGGGCATCCTTGACCTGATAGAATCAACAGTCCTTTCATCGGCAACCTGGTGAGGTGGCAGCTCTGTCCTCACCTGGATCTGGTCCATGTCTCCCCCAGGGAATCCCAGAGGTTGATCTCTTTGGGTGTCAGGTGTCCTCTGAGGAAATCTGTGGCGTCTTTAGAAAGAAGTGGGCTGACGACAGAGCGGGCAAGCTCAGGGCCACCACAGCTGTTGATGATCTGGGTTACACACAAACCACACAAACAGGAGAGAATTTGCAGGAAACGGTCAAAACATCGAACCAGAGACACACAAAGGAGCAGCAATCAAAGACAAAGCTGATCCTGAGATCAGCTCAGTCGCCTCAAGAAAAATTAGCCTAAATCTTTGAAGAAGACTAGACAGTTCAGAGGAATGTGAGAATTTTTTATATTGGAGTCAAAGCATGGTCTGATCTAAAAATGAACTGTTGGTAGAGACATCACAAGCACTTCAAAAAATGGAAAATATCTTGCTATTTCTGTATCCCTTCTTGTCCTTTTCCACTGCTTCCTATTTTCAGTGCAAATACTGAGCCAGCTTTGCCTGAAGATGAGAGCAGGCAGATTCCCAATGTGAACAACAGCTGGCTGGCACTTTTGTTCACTTTTTGTTCAGGCTTTATTAACGGGGTGGAAATAGGATTTACCAGTTCCAGCGGTCCAAATAGGAAATGTACCAACTCCGAAGCGCTGGGATTCTGGATGTGCTTCCTTAGTTTGGCCTGGAAAGAGAAAGGAAACCGGGATTAACCCTGACCTGAGTGTGCCTTCTCTTTTCTGTCACGTGGAGGGATTGCTGCTGACTGATAAGAATAAGTGACTGAGGAGTAGGAATCTCACTAGTTCCATGAATGAAAACAATAGGACAAGTGTTTTGTAGGTCCTTTGCCAAATTGTTGAAGAGGAAAAATCTCCACCAAGGTCTTGCCTGTGGCACCTACAGCTGCCCTGGTCACTGAAATGCTCCAAATCCAATGGTATTTATTGGAGTAAGTTGTGGTGGAGTGGAGGAGCAAACACTTAGGGTGAGTTTACTGTAACAATAGGGTTTTATTAGCAGTGATCAGCTGAGCTGAAATCTCTTCAGTTTGTCCCTCCATTCAGCTCCTTTTCCTGTCCTGGGCTCCTGGCATTGCTGCCATGGAAAACAGGCTCCCTGCTCCTCCTGAAATGCAAAGGATTTTAAATGCTGGTGGTTAAACATTAATGTGGAGTGGAAAGTGTGAAACAACTGATGCCAACAAGGGGACTAAACGAAATGGCCCTTCTCAAGGACTTCCCAGACATATGGTGTGGAGTGTGGCAGTGCTGTGCCACAGATTCCCAGTTCTCCTCCATGCTCAACCCTGGGCTCTTGCCAGGAGATAAGCTGCTCTTTCCAGCCCCAAGCAGGCACAAACTATTCATATCAGCCTCTGAAAGAAAAGGCTGGAGCTTGCTGTCCTGCATGGAGGTTGTTTACAATCTCTGTGGTTTCCTTACTAATGAGTTCTTGTGGGATGTGTTTGCTGGGCAGGTTTGGTCAGAACTGACAGAATTCCTTCTGGCTTGTGACTCTCCTGGTCTCACTCGTTTCAGTAAGCAGAGCTGGCAGCACTGGGGACATCTTTATGCTCCTGCTTTTCTTCCCTTAATACAGAGGGTCTTCCAGAGGAGAAAGAAAGGAGCCAGGAATATGGGGGCAATGGGGGGCATCAGTTAATATCAAGCAGAGACTTCTCAGGCTTGGATCTGAAAAGATTCAGGTGTTGCAAGCCTTTGGCTGCTCAGTCCCATCCTGGACTTCATGCTTCTAGTTTTGGTTTAGCAACTTGTCCCAAAAGACCTGCATCAGCCTGACACAATGTTTGTCCTGGAATTTACACCTTTGACCCTTGGTGGTGTTTTCCATTCAGATTTCATTCTGAACTCTTGCTACTGGGATGCACAAGGAACAGCCCTGTCACTGTGTGGGATGGGAGCTCCCTCTGTGCCTTACCAAGAGGTTAAAAGCCAGTTTGGTTTTCTGGAAGCAGTCGATGAACTCGGCCTCACTCGGGGGTCTTGCTCGGAGAGTCAGCATTCCCTCTGCCAGGAGAAGGGGCACAGAAGGACACGTTAGTTACAGAATCCCTGTTTGGGAATGGTTCATCTGCCTGCTGGGCAGAAAACACACTGAAAATGGCTGCTGAGACTAGAACTGCTAAAAATCCAGGGGTCAGGGCAAGCCAAATGTCTTTCTGTGTGGTGGAGGCCCCACTAGGCTCCTTGTGCTCTCTAGGAGGTCCCCACGCACCAGCAGCACCTTCCGAAATGGCATGGCTGGGTCTGTAGTGGTGCTGCTGAATCCATCTGGCCCTGCTGGGACGTGAGCTGAGGTGTCCCCCCTGTAGCTGTGCCCCTGTATTCCCCATTGGTTCCAGCTGCTGCACTGTACCTGCTGGCCCTTTCTTCTTGTTCTTCTTCCCTTTCTTCCTCTGGTTGAGCTGTCGGAACGCCTCTGCTGCCTTCTGCAGCTGGGCCACGAACACTTCGATGTCATCCAGAGTGCAGTTCAGGATTTGCTGTGGGGACAGAAACCCCAGAGACCAAGGTGAAAGTGAGCCTGGGCTGCACCCAGCTGGGAGCCCGAATCCCAGAGCCTGCTACATTTCCTGGAAGAATGCACAGGAATCGGCAATCCAGGCATGAAATGAAGCTGAATTCATCACTTTCCAAACACAAAGCTGGGCCTGGCTGGGTGCTGTACTTATCAATGTGACAAGTGACCCCTGCTAATGGACGGCTGGAAAATAACCCCAAGACCGGGCTGTGGGTTGGGGAGGAGCAGACCTGGAATCAGCAGAGCTGCCTCAGGTCAGCGGATGTTGTAACTAACCAAATGGTGGAGCTTTGCTTTTGGCCACCTTATCTTTTATGCACAGCAGATACCAGTTTGAAAAATGACCAGATTATGCATTGAATGTCTGCTCCCTGTTCTGCCTCCTCCTGCCTGTGGTCCGTGCACTGTCCTGGTTACCCACCGTTTCCTTTTCAATCTTCTGTGCTAACATGGCCCGGGACTCTTCGTGGTCGTGAGAGCTGGAGCTTCGTCGTTCATAGTCTGCAAACGAGGGAGAGAAAAAGATATTTCCTATCAGAGGTTGAAATCAGGCTCCATTAAAGGCAGGGATCCATGGGATGGTAACTCCCAGCTTAGGTGTTTACTCTGAGTTATGAGGGCACCTCAGGAGACCATAAGGAGCAGGAGGTGATCAAAATTGCTGATTAAATCTTCCAAGGTCACAGCACTTGCCTGCCAACCCCTGTGTTGATACTCAGCCTGTTCTCAGGTATAGACAAGGAATGAATAAGGAGGAGCAACCAGCTCAGGGACCTGCCAGCCCCTGAGTCAGCAACTCCTGTGCCTTTGATGGATCTGTGCTGAGGAACTGAAGAACCAGATGTCAAGTGTGATTAGATTAACTTTGCTCTCTCTTCTAATCTCCACAGGAGCCTTCGGTCTCCCAGAGGTTCCAGTTTAACTGAACAATAGTTAAGAAAGAAGGGATAAGCCCTGGAAGTGAGTGGAACTGCTGGAAAGCAGCATGCCAGGAATTCTGCATGATGGATGTTTAGGCAGGCCTGTGCACAAATCAGCATTTTTGTACAAACTTGTGTTCAATCTCTCAAGTGTTTCTAATGGGTGTTAAAAAACCCAACCCGCAGGCACCTCCCGGCTTCCAGAAGACACACCCTCAGTGAGGGGGGATATTTCAGCATGAACAATTGCTGGGGTGGCCCCTGTGAAAAGAAAACTCTGTCAGCTCAGTGAAATGTGGTTTGAAAGGCCAGCACAGCAGGATACACCGCGTGGGAGAACTTGGGAGGCAGCTTTGGCAAAGGACTGTGAAAAATCCACGTCATCTGTAAGTGTGGGGCTGAAGTGATCAGTGCTGACAGGTTTTGTAGAGAAAGCAATAGGCCGTGTTTTGAGAAGTGATCTCAACAAACAGGCATCACTGGAAGCCCTCTCCTGTCATCTGCTCTCGTGCCAGGCTCTGTGCTTTCACAGCCAGAAATCCTGCCTGGGTGAGTTCCCAGCTCAGCTGACGGGAGCATTGTAAGCTCAGCCCTGTGCTGAGCTCCCTGGGAAGGGCAGAGGTAAGGGTGGCTGCTCTGCATCAGAACGTAGGTGTTTATTCATGGTCCAGCTCAGAAACATGGATATTCCTTTCGTGATGCAGAACTGGGCCTGAAATAAGCTCTCTATTCAGGAGCCAGAGCAGCTTCAGATCCCATTCCGGGAAAGGAGCATTTTGGAGTTTCTTATGGCATGGTATTGTATGTTTTCCTTGAAACTAGAAATGAATCCTAAGAGAAGCTGGTGTGGTAGGCAGGGATGAGGAATGCTTGCAGTTTGCTCATCAGTTTGAACTTTTGTCAGAGGAAGAGCTTGTTTCTGTTCTGTTTTCAAGCCAGCACAAAGGGGCTGAAGTCAGGATGCTTTTGGTCAGTCTTTGGATTAGCACAGGAGGGGAGAGTTTAGGGCTGCATTTCCACACTCAACTTTACAAGAATTCATGGAAACCACCTGATTTTTGAGGGTGAAATCTTGGTTCCTGTGAAGTCAGCAGAGCCAGGAACTTGCCTTTCTGACCAGGTCTGTCTTGTCTGTACATTTGAAGATCACTAATGCCTGTTTCAAATTTCATGTGGTAGCTCAGTTTTATGGGGGGCCTTTGCTTATTTTGGGAATTTCAGAATCTCCCAAATATAGGTGTTTTTACAAGGAGTTTCTAGGAGGTTTGATTTTATGAGCAGAAGATGCCCAGTGGGTAGCAGAAGTGCCCACTTGTTTATGCCACAGACCAGGAGGCTTGGCTGTCTGGGTTCATGAGTTTCCCGTCCCCAGGACAGACGTGCTGAGCGCTCTCAGTACCTGGATCATGCTGGGAAGGAGGTGCCACCCTGTTCCTGTTCATCCCTGAGCCTCGCATGTCGTGCTGGATCGGGATGGGAGCCGGCCCTTGTGGTGGGGGGAGGATGGATTGTCTCTGCTTGATCTTTTCTTGGTTTGCCCTGCAAGGAAAAGGTCATAGAGGAACCCTGTCAGTGGCTGCTGATCCTGTTTCCAAGAGGCTGGAGTGTGAATACACCACTGGAAACAGCTTTGGGTCTGTTGCTCCCAGCTGTATCCTGCAGCACTTACTTGAGTGTCTGTGGCCGTATCTTCTTCCCATGCTTGTGGTCTGACAGGGCACTTTCTATGTCCTCGTGAACCAACTCCGCCTCAAAGAGACACCAGGGATTTTTTTAAGGGCTTGTGTCTGGGAAGGACCAGGGGCAAAGGAGGAAGAGGCTGGCAGGCAGCGAGACAAATGAGGAGGGCTCTGCTCACCTCCACCTCGTCGCAGTTGAAGAAGTGGATGTCGGGTTTGTGCTGCTCCGAATCCTGACACACCAGGAGCAGGATGGAGGAATAGCGCATCTGGTTGAGCACCGTCTGGCAGTGCTGCACTGTCGGCAGAGGAAAGTCCTCCAGCTCCTCCTGGAAGAGGAGGAAAAAGGTGTCAGGCAGTGGGAACTATTGAACTGAGGGGAAATTGTCCTGGCAGGAACTCCTGGCATCCCTGTCCTGATATTTAATTTGTCGTTGCTGAAACCATCCCTCTCCCACACTGCAGGGCTGGCTCTAATCCAGGAGTGGATTTTGGTAGTGATTTGCCCTTGTTTGAGTTCCTTAGAACTTGCCCTGTCCAGGTAGAACGGGAAGGGCACCCACTGCACCCCACAGCTCCCACAGAGCTCTGGGTACCTTTGTCTCGCAGTCCAGCAGCCGGATGGACTTGTCGTTCACTTGGAGCAGCATCTCCTGCGTCCAGATCTTCTCTTTGGAGTTGAGCAGGATGAGTTTCCGGATGGCGTCGTCCACCGTCATGATGGACTCGCTCTTGTCCATGATGAAGGTGGCCAAGTGCTGAAGGTGGGGAGGGAAAGGAGGAAAACACAGGTAGAAAATATTTGTTAGTGTGCGTAAATCAGTGCTGAAAGCATCTCTGAAGGCTTCAGCTACTGTTTGTAGTTCTTCAGAGCTCAGGCGTGAAGGAGTTGTTGGACAGAGCAGTTCTGGTTGGTGGTACCAGCCTGGCCATGGCAGTGAAAGATCTGGGTTTTGTAATGGGTTTGCATAACCAGTTTCACCACTTGCATATTAATCTCCTCAATTCCAGCAGCTCTGGCCCACATCCAGTGGGGCAAATGCTTCCTACACACGAGTTACTGCCCTGACCTTTCTGAAACTGGCTTGGAAGTTTAAATATGGTAGTTAAGCTTCACTTGCCAAGCTAAAAACACTTGGAATTTGCTTGTCTTGCGTAGCAGACCTGCCTGTGTGGGCTTTGTGCCAGGCAGAGAGCTCACACAAGCCATGGGTGAGTGTTAGTCCTCTATGCCAAGTGCGCTGTGTGGGATCCCCTGCTCTGGGAACAGCTCCTCTGGAGAGCTTCCATGCTGGGCAGGGAAGGGCAGCGAGGCAGCTGTGGAAAGGAGAGGTGCGTGGAGGCCACTCCAAAAATCCAGGTAACTGCTCAGCAGCAGGCGGGAGCAAGCGCTGCTCCCTGAGCACCGGAGAACTGGATGTGTCCGCCAGCAGAGGGGACTGTGAGGCAGGAAAAGCTGGGACTCAGAGCAGCCTGGCTGTTTGCCGAGCTGTTGTCCTTGTGCTGTGACAGCACAGCCAGGACACGTGTTCAGATGACAACAGGGAAGGGGAAGAAATCAGGAAGGAAGAGGAACTGGTCCTGTTCCACTTTGTTCCTTTGCTGCCCAGCTGGCAGCAGTGCAAACTCCTCTCTGAAGCACAAGCCCTGCAGCCTGGTTTCAAAGCAAGAGCTGGAAAAATGGGGGTGTTGTACAGCAAGTCCTAAATTGATTTGGAGTACAGAGATGAGTTTTGCCTGACTTTTCTCCCTCTGATCCCATGTCTTCCTGTCTTCTCCCAGTGATCAGACGTAACCTTTTCAGGGGTCAAGCAGCTTCTTTCTGATGCTGATGCTGGTGGGAATTAGGGGTGGATAGGGTTTGTGGTGGCCCGTTTGCTGTTAGATGATTCCCAAAGCCTGGAGGAAGGAGCAGAGAAGAGGGCAAGCTCTGCAGCGTGCAAAACCCTTTGCGTGTTCACTGAGCACAGGTATGGGGTGAGGCACTGACTAAATAAAACTGCAGGCAGGGGTGTGAGCCTGAGCTGAGATTAGCAGTGCAGTCATGTATGAAAACACACCAGGGTGTCTTACTGGAACTGTAAAACAGTGCACAGAAAGGTTATTTGCCAAGTCAGTCTTATCTGTGCAGAGGTGACAGGCGTCTGCTGTTGGAGCAGTGAGGAGAATGGTTTACATGGGGTGACGGGCATTCTTATCTCTTCTATTATTTTATCCACCAGCTTTACAAGCTTCATAAATTCCTTTGCTGTTTACTGTTAATTTTCATGGAGGGGAAACTACTTGTCAGACTCACTCATTAGAATATTTTTCATTGCCCATTCTCTGTATATATGGGTGGATTGAGGGGCAGAAGTTTCCTACTGTCTTTATCTCATTAAAACCCTGATATTCAAATACAGCAGCTTTTGTAAGAATGGGCAATGAGTCCATCCACCATTAAACTTTGATCAGATTATTTCAAAGGGTGTAAAATCCCTCCTGTGAGGAAACCACATTCTGTGTCAGGGCCTGCCACTGAAATCTGTTGGCCTTGGTCGAAGTTCAGGGGAGAGACTCATGGATGGGTGGCATGTGGTCTAATTAATGAGGAATTCGTGCACTGTGTAAAGTTCCAGCTTTGCCTTCACGAGTGACTGCTGGGCCATCGAGTTGCTTTCTCCCATGGAAGCCAGGACCTGCTTTCAAACAGGCATTTTAAAAGTTTAAATTTAGAATTTTGAAGGGCCCCATGTACTAAATATGAACCCCCTGAAGTGTCTTCCCTCCGCAGTGGTGAGCGGCCACCTCCGTCCCCACAGTGTCCTGGCCTGTACAGCCTGCAGTGCTCAGGAACGGCTGAGAGCCCAGCATGGCCAGGCTGGCTCCTCTCCATGGACTGGGAGATGGCTTTGGCTTATTGCCTCAGTGAGTGGAGGGCTTTGAGTTACTTGAGAGGACAAGTAGCTGGGGAGAGCTGAAAGCTGATAGTCCGTGTGGTCTCTGTTGTTTGGGAAGTTGAGTTTCTGTAGCCACCATGGGAGCTCTGCTTTTAACCTGTCTGTGCTGAGCAGGAGGGTTTGAAGCACAGGGTGACACAGAGGAGGGGAGAAGACAGCAGCTTCCCCATTTCCTCTTTCCATGTACAGAATTCCCCTTGTCTTTTTAACAGCATTCCACACCCCACACCCCCCCCCGCATCCTCCTCTACCCAATTACTCAGGACCTTAATTGTAAGGAGATTCCCAAATGGCCCCGTGAAGGTCCAGAACACAGGGTACACACTGCATAACCAGGACCTATCCCTGCCCTGGGCCTCCCAGCCCCTTGGCGCTCCATGGTGTCCTCACCTGGACGTGGTACTGGGAAGTCTCGTGCATAATGATGTTGGAATTGGAATATTTTTTCCTTTGTTCTGTAAAAATAAAAAAAAAAAGAAAACAAGGGTTCATTGTTTATCTGTGAATCAGGATCTGAGAATTACAGTTTACAGTTTTCTTGTAATCTCTGAGATTCCAGCTTCAATTGGAATATTGGGAATAATAAGACATTAGCTTTTGTTAGAAGGATTGGAAAATTCAGTGTGTAAAGTGTATGTTCAAGTTGTATTCCTTTGTGCTGCTCATCTTTTGATTCAGCACCATTTGTGGAGCAAATTAAACCTTGTGTAAACAAAATCCCCGGACAAGGAATGATTAGGAAAGCTTTTGGAAGAGAGCTGGAGAGGTGAGGAGTGTTTTGAGAAGCCTGGCAGAAGGCCAGAAGATCCAACCACAGCCCACCAGTTTGGACATGACAGCCCTCTGAATCGTCCTCCAGAAGAACCCTATCTGCTCTGGGATGCTTTCAGTTCCCTTTCTTGTTTTTCCTGGCAAACCACAGTAAAGGGTGTTGCTACAGGTAGGAAAGGCTGTCAGGATCAGCCAGAAACCCCAGTTTCTTGTATAGTATTTCTATGAGGCAACAAATCCTCAATACTTCCTGGGTTTCTTACTGGAGAGCAGCAGTAAAGAGCAATTAAGGGAAAAACTGCATGGTATTCCATGAGGCTGTTGGACATAATCCTCCTAGAATTGACCCTGCCAGCTCTGACTCGCTGTTTAGTTGGCCCTTGGCCAGGGATTCCTTTAAATTGCTTAGGTAGTAGAGAAGGAGCTATCCAGGCCCACAGTGATCTGGGAGCATCCAAACTGGAAACATCCTCCCGGCCAGCAGAGGACATCCTGGGGTTTTAAGCAAGTATATATTCATCTGAATTTCTTTGTGCTTTACTCAAAGCTCTCCTTAAAGATCCCAAATCTTCTCAGGGATTTGGCTTCTCTCTCGTTCTCCCCTTTTCTCTGAGCACGGAATACGTGGCCTCATTTAACAAATTTCACATTAAAGAGGCTGCTTCCTAGAAAATGTCTGTCCTAATAGGAACTCATTCCATCACTTTCCAGATGTATTAAAACCACGATCTTCTGGTGGTGAGGTGAGTTGACAGGAGTAAACATGTATTCCAGGCACTGCCTGCCAAGATTCCTGCAATGCCCCTGTGTGTGATGTGCAGCTTCGTGCCTGGTTTTGTCCTGCCTAGAATAGGCTGGGATTTCCAGCCAGCCCATCGAGCCCCTGGAATGCTCCCATTCCAGCTTTCTCTGATTTAGCTCACACCTAGTGGGAATTGGGCGTTTCTTTGGCTGTCCTCAAATCGGAGTTGGGATCAGGGCCTGGGACACGTGCAGGGGCAGCATGTTTTCCCTGTGGGTCCCACCTTGGCACTACGAACCTTCTCCTCCAGATTCCCCCTGCATCTCTGTTACACTTTTATTTCTCCTTGGCTTCCATGGGAGGAGATGAGCAAGGATCAGCTTGGGCTCCACAGGCACTGCCAGCAGGTGTCCCTCCAGAACAGGCACTGCCTTTCCATGGGATCTGCCTGGGGGGTTCCACCTTTCTGCTTGGCCAGCTCAGAAGAGCTTTTATGTGGAGCTCCTCTTGGCCCTTTTCCACAGAGACAGGGCTGAGCAGTGGTGTCAATCCTGCCCGTGGCTGCAGGAGCGTGCTGAGCACCCACAGACATCCCAGACACACAGGAAAGAGATGCCCTGCTCTGGCCAGGGGGACAGAAGCTGGATTGAAGCTGATTGCTAAAGCTTTTTAACACTTCTCTCACACCCTTTAAGCCTGGTGTGTGCCACGAGCTTGGCAGGACACACGAGTACTTCACACCTCATCTCTCTGTGCCTGTGGCTGAAAACACAGCAGTGCTTTGCCTCTGTGGTTGTTTCCTGATAGCCCTGGAGTGGTGGCTGTTCCCGAGCAGAAGTGGTTTGTTGGTGGGAAGGCGGGTTCACCGGTGGGAAAGCTGACAGAGGCATGATGGAGACTGCAGGTCTCTGAGCCAGGGTCTCTTACACCACCAGCACCACCGGCTCAGAGGTGGAGTGAGGAGAGTGGAGGGGAAAAGGCTCCCTGCTCAGCCATTCCAGAGTGACCTTGAATAAATGAATTAACATTGCAGCACAGCCACTTCCCACCTCAGGCTCGCAGGGAAGGCTCAGTGGCGTTTTCTGTTTGCTGGGGGCTTTAATTGCAGTCTGTCCTACTTGGAATGTGGGGCAAGGTCTGGGGTAGGGCACAGGCAGCACATCCCGCAGGGATTCGGGGCTGATGTGAGGCACTTTTCTTCTCTCAGTAACCTCAATTTCCTGCCCAGGCATTTCTCCTGTCAATAGATGACACTGATGGAAATGAGAGCACTGCATCCATGTGGGATGGAGGCAGATCTGGAGTTTAAGGCATCCCTTAAAAGGCATCCCTTTTCTAAAGGGAGCGGAAAAGCTGAAGTGGGTGGTCTGGAAACAAAGGGGGTTTATATTAAGGCAGGCAAATGTCTCCAGCCCTGAGAGGAAGGGTTGAAGCTGCACTGGGATGCTGGTAGTCCCTGAGAAAGGGAAGGAATAGCAGGGGGATGAGGTTTCCAGAGGGAGGCTAGTGAAGATCTGTGTTCCTGGCAGGAAAACAGCCCCTGGAGCTGCAGCAGTGGTCAGGGCTGCAGCTTGTTGCCCTTGGACTCTCTAGGATCCCCTCCACTGCCTTTGGCCCTTCCTCCAAGCTCAAAGAAGCTGCACATGTCCTGATCAAGGGAGATCTCAGCACAAATCCATGAGAAAATATTTGAAGAAGCCCTTGGAAATTTTGGGGACTGGCCAAAACCCCAAAACTCTGCATAGCCCAATTTTCCATCACCTGCCCTTGGTGACTGCAGAGAGCAAAGGCCTGTTTAGCTCTTTGCAGCCTTTTCCAGACAGTAGCAAGCCCAGGGACAGGGAGAAATGCAGATGTTTCCCCTCCTTCTGTTGATTTTCCCTGGGGGAATTTCTGCATTACCTCCAAGAGTTGCAGAACTAGAACAAAGTGCTTCTGTTTTGTCTCACCGTGTCATTCAAATGACGTCCCAGAATCTGCCCAGGGCAAGAAATGGGGTGTTTCTGCATATTCTCTTTCCTGTCCCTTTCTTTAAGAAGTCTGCTTGTTCCTTCTCCTGAAATCCCTCCTGTCTCTTTGATTCTACCTGTGGCCCCCACACCCATGGAAACTTTTATTTTTGTGTTTCCTCCTGGCAAATAAAACCATGAGGTCTGGAACCAGCCTGGCTTTCCGGGGACAGCAGGGTGCCAAAACACTGAAGTCTCCTTTCCTAGTGCTTAGTTTTGATTTAAAGACAGGAAGAATTAAAGATCCAGGCTGTAGATCACAGTAGAGTCAGTCTTGGGCCACACTTATCCGGAGAGTGTGGCTGCTTTAAAGGAAAAGAGGGGGTTTGGGTTTATTTACTCAAAGCTGCAGAGCTTTCCATGATGCTACTTTATTTGTGTTTGCTTAAATCTGGCTCTGGTTGGGCTGGGCTAATACTGATACACTTTTAGGAAAAAATCCTTCCCTGGGAGGGTGGGGAGGCCCTGGCACAGGTTGCCCAGAGAAGCTGTGGCTGCCCCATCCCTGGAAGTGTCCAAGGCCAGGTTGGACAGGGCTTGGAGCAACCTGGGCTGGTGGAAGGGGTCCCTGCCCGTGGCAGGGGAGTGGTACTGGATGGGCTTTAAGGTCCCTTCTAATCCAGACCATTCTGGGATCCTGTGAGTGATGCCTGCAGGGAGATCTGTGACTGGCTCTTGGATCGAGGGGGATCCTTTGTCTTGCACAGAAAGGCTTCAGGAGGAGGGCCACCTGCCCCATGTGCTTCCCCGCTGCCCTCGTGCCCAGCCCTGTCCTTATCAGCTGCATGTGGGATGGATGGGCTCTGGCTCAGCAGCAGCAGGAACCAATTTCATCCAACACCTCACCTGGGACACTTAGCATTTCTACAGCCCCTGCAACAGGCACCTCAGGTGTTATCCCACCCTCCACCTGCCACAGGAGGCAGAGAATTCCGTGATCCCCATGTGATAAGTGAGCGTTGCAGGAATACAGTGACAATTTCCCCCGGTTTGCTCAGCCCCAACCTGCAGCTCTGTCTGTGTGCTGCTGTGACCTTCAGAGGCTGTGGCACTGCAGGACTCTGGGAAGAACACAGGCAAAGGGCAAGGAGAGCTCCGGGGCTGTGGCACCAGTCCAGCAAACATCCCAAGGTGATAAAGCTGGCCCACAGTGACCATCACTGGCCTTTTCCCTTCTGTCTGCCAAGAGAGCCAAAGAGAGGGGAAAACAATACAGCTTTGTCCTGTCCTTTGGGTGTCTTGCATGGGGATCCTGGAAGGTGCTGCTGTGATCTGCTGTGGCCTGAGGAGCAGTTGTGCTGATCCCAAACATTACTGCATAAATGGCATGGGTGATCCAGAAAGTTTTGAATGCCTTGAGCGTGGATAACACACTGGACATGCACACCCTCGCGGTCTCATCTCTTGCATCTCAGGATCTGGCCCAGTGATCTCTAAGACTGTCCTTTGATGGGAGAAACCCCCCTATAAATGGTTCTTTAATGAAATTCACTTCAGTTCTCTCCTAACCAGGTAGTTTTACTCTTGCTTCACACCCAGAGGTGTGGAGAAAACGGCAAAGATTGTTATCTCTCACCAGTACCTTACAGATAAACAGGGCTGTGGGAATGGGGTTTCCCGCTGGTGCTGGTGAGGAAACGGGAAAGGCTCAGACCCCTGCAGAGGTACAGGGTGGATTTTACCCAAGGGCTCAAAGCAGTGCCAGGCTGAAATCCCAGGGATGAGGCTAAAATCCTGTCTGGGAGGGAGAGTGCCCTGTTTGGCTTTACGTTAAGAAGCGGAAGGGATGAAAGGGAGGAGTAAATAAGGAAGACAAGCAGGATCGATGCAAGTGCACACAGGGTTATCAGCTTGTTCCAGAAAGCCAAATCACATCTTTAGGGCCAAGATCCCTCCCCATTTCTGTGCAACACCTTTTTTGCAGGGCCTGTGGCTGTGAACGCTCCCTTCAGAGCGCACAAGAGATCAGCTAGTGGGATAAACTGCCCACGGGACCAGATGGGAGCTAGGATAATTGATTGGGGTCTCTGAGCAGTGCCAAGGAGGGCAGGAGCAGGCTGGTCTCTCCAAACCAGAGGGCACAGTGCAATATGCCAGTAGGACCAGGGCTGGGAGAAAGGGAGGTCGTAGGAGTCAGACACCCATTGGTATACCTGGAATATCCACAGCGGGGAACATCTGCCTGGGGAGGAGGGAAACAGGCTCCCCTGGGACTCAGCCTACCCAGGGAGTGTCCTGGTGCTGCACGGACCTGCTGGGGGTTACAGACTGCTACAGGCAGGATGCCAAAGCTCAGTCCAACATTGCATCTCCTTCCACCCCTTTCCATCCTGAACTGCTCTAAAAAAAAACTCCCCTGTGTGGGGCCAGGCCAGTTGTGCTGTGAACAGGTGTCTCTGACAAACACAGGCAGTTACAGCGGAGCTGCAGGGCCCCCTCCTCCCCTCCGTGCACATACTTCTCTGCTTAATTAGTTCTATCACACAGGATCCTCCCTGATCCTCCCTGTCCCTCCCCAGACTTGTTTCCAGCCCTTGCTGGGCAGAAGGCACAGCAGAAAACAGGGGGATGGACAAGTTTGGAGCAGTCTGTGAGGAATCAGAGAGGTATTGGATTTGTTTTCCTTGGCATTGCCACACCAAGGACCTCTCCTCCATTCCCTGCATCACACTGCTGGCCTCCCCGGTCTGCACATCCATTGGAGCAGCCTAAAGGAAGTCCTGGCTGTGCCTCCTGAAGCTTGCCAGTTCTTTATGTTATCTCTATGTTATCTGGCTGTGCACAGGCTGTTTGTAGGAACCTGCCAGCATGGCATGAGCTGGGCTGTGCCAACCAGCAGGTCAGGGCCAGCCTCCAGGGCCAGATGTGATGGTCTGAGCACAGCTCTACAGCAGCACAGCTCTGGGATCTGCCAGGCCCTGCTTCCCCACCGAGCAGGAGGATGGGGTACTCCAGGTTGCACAGGGTTAGTGAAGGATCTGGTTTTGGGTCCTGCACAGACCTGCTGTGCCTGAGCTCCAGGCAGGAAAGCATTTGCAGGTCCTGCCTTGCTACTTCCCTATTCCCCAGGGCCAATGTGGGGAGAGCTCCGTTTTGGAATATCTTTGGAGCTTAGGAAGCATCAAGCTCTCTGGGTGTGCTGTTACATCTGGAGCTGGTCTGTACGGGTGGCTGTGGCGCTGGGAGTCTGCCTGGGGCAGCTGTTGCTCCTGGCTGGTGTGTGAGGGCAGCTCTGGGAGTGAATGAACAGGCTCTCCCGGGGTGTGAATGGGCTGTGGCAGAGGGAGCCAGCAGCCAGGTGCCACAGGGCTGAATTCCTGCTCCACACGCTTCCTATTTGCGCAGCTCACATTCCTGCTTTATTAGCTGAAGACACAACCCACTCCAGGAGGGCAAACACAAACCTGACCCGGCTCCCGGGTTGTGCAAGGACTGAGCACATGAGGAACAGTGTGTGTTTGTGTCCAGCACGGCCGCGCTGCCCGGAGCAGGATCAGCAGGGATTGAGGAGCTGCAGGGGAGGCTCACGGGCAGGAACGTTCCTTCTTGCCTTTACAACCAGAGCTGGGACAAAACTGCCAAATTATTCTTCACTAAACAACCCACAGTGGTGTTTTCTGAACTTCCCGTAGCTGGTAATGACATTTTTTGAATGTCAGAATACAATAAATGAGATTGGGGGAACCTTGATTTAGTTAAAGATTAATTTGCTTTACTTGGAGATTGAAAAAATCATAATGAAAAGTTCATGTTTTTTTTCGGTTTTGTTTGTTTTTGTTGTTATTGACTACCACAGCTTTTGTTCCCAAGGTAATTGGGATTAAATGCCATTTGCATTTAGGAAAATGTCCCTCCGAGTAAGCTCTGAGCAGTTACTCCATCCAAGGAGAAAACTTGCGCTCAGCAGTTTTGAACTGCCAAAGAAAAGAGGTTCGCTGGAGATGCTGAGCAGTGTCAGAGGTGGCAGATCCTTCCCCACAGCATTCCTGTCACTCTGCCATCCCAAACTGCCAGCCAGCAGCACCCGGAGCAATGCCTGCTCCTCCCAGTAGCTCCAGTCAGGGCTGAGCTGAGCCAGTGTGTTCCCTGCCTTACCCACCGCTGGGGTTTGACCTGCAGGCACCAACAGGAATGTTGGCTTCCGATTTTTCTTCCAGCCCTGTTTCCAGTTGGAGTATTAAATGTCCAAGGCTTTGAATAAAGGGGTCACCCACACGGCAGCGTGGAGGGGAGCCAGGTAATCTGAACCTACAATCTCGTGTGGGAAAGGGACCTGAAGAAAGGAGCTGAAATGGTCCTGAGGGAGCAGTGCAGGAGGACAAGGGACTGATTCAGGGCTGGCAGTGCAGATGAGGAATTAATGGCTTGGGCTGTATCTTTGCTGGACCTCAGGCTTTCTCTCCAGTGGGATGAAAGCTTTAAAGACATGATGCTGGGTGGCACCGTTCTGGTGCAGGCCCTGCTGGGAGACAAGTCTCAGGAGTCCGTTCATGACCCCTGAACACAGTTACTCCTCCATCCGTGTGTTCTGCCTGGCCAGGGCCTGGTAGCCTCCCATGGAGCCTCTGCCTGCGGCTCCCCAGGGAGATGATCCCTTCCAGGGCCAAGCCGGGCAGGAAGTGACTGTTCTCTTTGTGCTGGTGCCCCGTGTCCTGTTACGGCGCCGAGGCCTGGCTTGTGTTACGGGGGTGCAGTGTCAAGTGATCGCGCCTCAGCTCCACGCTGTGTAGCCCGACTCAGCCTGCAGAACCCCTCTTGCAGCCCTGTGCCCTGTGGGGTTCAGGCCTGTCCCAGGAATGAGTGTACTGAGCGTGGAGTGGGCAGGATGTTCCCTGTGGCCTGGATCTCACAAGTTTGGCCCGGGGTGCAGCTGAGCAGAGCAGGGACAGACGGAGCCAAACAGAAAAACTGCTGCTTCCCACACCCCCCGAGAAATCACTGCCACATCAAACTGCCCTGGGCTCAGCAGTTCTCCTGGAGGTGCTGCCTGATCCCTCCGGAGGGCCATCCAGTCCGTGGGAGCAGCCAAGGGCACACCTGCAGGAGCCCACCTGAGACGCCGCTCTAAGGGGGGGCAGCAGCTCGGCTGCTGTGGGGAGCACGGGGCAGGAACGCTTCCTGCCAGCCCCTGCCAGGGCTTCTGCCCCAGCCACGCTGGTTTCCCCCCCAGGCTCTCAGCCAGGCTGAGCAGACGCCCGTAAGCCGAGAAGCCGCCTAAATTATTTATGGGGTGCATTAACATTTATTCAGCTGCTGGCTGTGTGGGGAGGAAGGTGGCAACTTGATAGGTGCCAGCCATTCCCCTGCTGCCAGCTGAGCTAGGGATTGCTCCTGCAGCCACAGACCCTTCCAGAATGCGGAGCTGAACAAATGGGATGCTGTTTTGCTAAGGGGGAAGGAAAGGATGAGTGTCCTGCTCCCCTGAGAGCTGGGAAACTGCACTAAGGGTGGCTGAGCAGTTAGAAAGTGTATCCAATTCTGGTAGGAATAGAGCCAGGGCAGGGTGTCTTGGGGCTTTAAGCCAATTTCTTTGTGGAATTCCCTTTAGTTATCTCTGCCCATCCCTCTGTGTTCACCACAGTGAAGAAGACGTGGTGGTGGGCAATGCACTTGGTGATCAAGGCAATTTCACCAGGGCCACGAGCCCTGTCCTGGGAGGATCTTCACAGTGTGTCCTGGAGCCCCCAGGGCAATCCCCCATCCTCACCATCCAATTGCCTTTCTGTGCACAGCCTGGAACTGCTGCTCTGCTCCAGCCTCCAGCCTCACCACCACGATTTTAAATATCCCTCTCCAGGGTCTCACCTGAGGTGGGTTTAATATTCCAAATAAGCCCCTGTTGATCCCTGGCCCTCAGGTAACATTGTGTACCCGCAGTTGGCACCCCTGTCATGTTATGCCAGTAGTGTTGTAGAAAAAACGTCTTTGGAACACTAAACCCAAGGCCTTGTTCACCAAGAAATAATATTTAGACACCTGTGTGCTTTGGAGCATCTGGGATCATTACCCAGCAAGCTTTAAATGCAGTGGATGCCTGTGTGCTGGCAATCTGGGAGTCACTGCACTGATTTCTTGGAGGTCTGTCAGTGTACACAGACTGAGGGTCCAGCCTGATTGCACTGGAGAAAAATGGGAATATGGAAAGTCTTGTCAGCTCCAAACATCCCTAAGCAGCATCATAATCACATAATGAAGGCCAGCTCGGCTTGGTGTGATTTGTTTCATTATGCAACATAATTCTCCCTGGAATTTTAGTTCTTGCCTGCCCTCTACCCCCAAATGTGCCAGCTCACAGCAGAAATTAATGCTGGGGGAGGGAGGATCCAAGTGGGAAGGGGACCAAGACATTTAAATATTGGTTTGCACGTGCTGAGTGCCCTTTCCTGAATTAACGGGTGGGCTTCCAGTGCTGCCAAGCAAAATCCCTCTGGATATGCTCGTGCCAGGAGCTGAGCTGGCCAACAGCCTCGGATTTGTGCAGAGAACGCCTGCAGGGCTTGTTCTGTGCTCCAGCAGAGGCAGGGAAATAATAGGCAGCTGCTTTACTCCTCTTGAGGATTTGGCCCAAGGACATACAGTCCTCATTTAAGGTTTGCTGGAATTTGGTCAAAGAGGTCCCAGCCCTGGTGAAATTTGCTTTTGGGGTGTGTTCATGTGAAAAAATGTAAAAGATGGAATTCTGTGTTGAAAAGTGCCTATTTGAGAGCTGTGTTTGTTCTAAAGGCAGTCTGTCAGCCTTTCCCCTGGCTGGTTTTTGTGGCAGAGGCATCCTGGGGTGATCCCTGAGCCATGGCACCATCAGCCTTGGGCTCTGCATTAGATCCCACCCCAGAACCCTGCTGGGTCCCTGCCCCCGTGGGTGCCCACCCACACACCTGCATGGCTCCAACACCACTGTCAGCTCCTGGGCTCGTTTGTACACCTCTCTGTACTCCTGTTTACCTGGAAACCACAGTCCTGCCCCAATGGGATGTGCCAGAGTTTCAGTGCACAGCTGAAGGAATGATGCCTGTGGAGGCAGGAGGAGTTTGTCTGAACTAGCAGCCCTGTGTGCACTCACAGTTGCCACACCTCATCCTCCATCTCCAGAAGTGACTGACATGGTTAAACCCCCACTTGGCACCTGCCCATCCTGCAGCATCCAGGGCAGCCTAAATTTCTGCTCTACCTGTATCCCCATGTTTCGTTTCTTGGCAGCTGATTGAAGTTACCAATGGCTTTGTTTAACACTAAGTACAGCCCCTGCCATCCCACTTCTCCTCAGTGAGATAAGTCACTCGTGGGACACTGTTCCAGGCTACTCCACTGGGGTAAACCTCCAGCCAAAACCCTTTGGCAACCAAAGGCACTTGCCAGGGACAAACAAACCACCTTGGCAGCTCGCAGCTGCTGAGGGTGATTTCTGATCAAATAGATCTCCAAGGAGAAACACACACTGCCTGTTCATTCCCAATTAAACATCAACCAGGCAAATCCACGGCTCTCAGGAGGAAGAGTTTGCAGGCTCAGACTACAAGTGTTCCCCCAGACAACTCCCATCTTCTTATCCAGGGAATAACTGAATGAGGTGATTTCTCATGAGACTTTCTGCTTGTTCAGCCCACCTCACAGGCCAAATCTTCCCCTGGGGAACATTGAAAGAGCTGCTCAAATCAAGACTGTTTTTGGTACCTCAGTGTTTTCTGTGATGGTTTGTGAACAAGCTGCCTCTTGGGCTGTGCACAAACACCCATCCTAGCCATTCCCTGCACTTCCAAAGAGCCAAAGGGCACCGGAGTTTTCATGGTTCACTGAGTAGTTAGAAGAGGATAATCATTAACCTGCTGAGGACAGTCTTTCTTTTGTGAGGTCCTTTATCAGGGGATCTTGCTAACAAAGCTGGGGAGGATCTGGATGAGGGGAATAAATGTTCTGTTCCCACAAAATCTCAGCTCTCCCCAGTGTGGGAGGTGTTGGCACAGACATAAGATGTGTTTTTGCTACCAGGTCAGGCCAGCCTGTCATGTATGGAGCTCTGGATTCATGTGGCTTTGGTTGAGTTCCAGCCAAAGCTGGAACAGCCCGTCCAGCTCTCCAGAGGTGCCTTTGCTATAGGAAGCTTTGGATGTGTTTGTGACACGACTCACCGTACAGGTCCTTTGCGCTCAGCTTGGAGGCTCCGTCAGCTTTGCCCATGCTGCCGCTGCAAAAGGAGAGGGGGACAAATCAACCATCAGCTCCCAGATCTTTTTAGCATCAGCTTTCACACAGCAGCTCTGCAACCCTTCCTTTCCTCCCCATCACATCCATCAGATGTGGTACATCTCTGAATTGCCAGGGAAAGCATTTCCTCGTGGACTGTGCTGGCGCTCCCCGTGCAACCCTACCTGTTATCCACACCACGGGCACATGTCACTGAGCCCTGCACTGGAAACAGGAGATGGAGCAGCCCAGCCAGGCCTGTCCCACTAGAGTTACCTCCACACAGTGTCCTGGGAAGGACAGCACTCCAGAGGGGCTGCTTTAAGGACCCCGGCTTCCAGTGTGCCATAAGGGGCGTTGTTACAGGGAACAGCCCAGGTAAATGGAGACCCCTCCATGTTATGCCTGAGTACCCCTGAACCTGAGGCAGTGTGAGAGCCAAGATTATGATCCCTTCTGAGTGGACCTGTTGGAGATGTACTCCTTTGAAGGCAAGTGCTCGGGTATAGAACATATCCCATGTAAAAATGTGGGAGGATGGAATTGTGTGCAAACAGCTGGGTTTTGGGGTGTCAGGTCTCTAAGCACCACCATGTAGGACCACCCCCATGCCTGGGTCATGGGTAGGACTGAGCAGCCAGGAAATAACAGTGTTTCCTCTGGCAGAGGAGGATCCAAGCAGGATCTGAGGTGCTGTGGTCACGCTGTCCTGGCACGGAGCAGTAGCCTGTGGGTGCTCTGAGGGTCCCCCTCAGGGTTCCCCTGAGGGCAGGCAGCAATTCATGGTGCTCTTACACCATGCAGGAAGGAGGGAGAGACCTGGTGGCTGTGGTCGCACTGGGAAGCTGCCCTGAGCTGCTGTAGCCAAGACTGAAGGTGGAGAGGCTCCTGGTATCCCTCTCCTCTCCCCACCTGATATGGCCTTATCAAACCACAGCACACAGGGCAGGTGATGTGTGAGGCAGAACCAGGTTCTGAGGTGCCCAGGAAGGGCGAAACAAACACCAGGGACTTTGGGGATGAGTGTGAGCACTTGGAGCATCCTCTGATAGTAGGAAGGAGTGGTGGAGGAAGCCCACCATGGAGATCCTTACTTGGAAGAGCCGGGGTTGCTGCTGAGGGATCCCTTGTGACTCATGTCGCTTCACAGGCCGGGCAACTGCAGCAGAAGCAGAAGAGACAGTGGTTACAAAACAGGCTGTCAGGTGATTTATCCCTGTGCATCCTGCCCTTCCTGCTCCGAGTTGGGGTCTCCAAGCAGATGGAGCAGTTGGGTGAGCATGGGGTGTTCCCTCCTGCTTCCAGACACCTCTCCTTGCTCTGACCTGGGCTGGAGGTGACATATCTCGGGATGCTTTCTCAAAACCCATTTCCCCTTCTCCCTCTTGCCCATCCCTTCCAGGCACACCCCGAATTGGTGGCATTCCAGCACGTCATTCCCAGCAGCGCTGCCCTGCCTAGGCTTTAACAGGGACTGAGGTGACCTTTGCCTTCCTGGTCTGTCCCTGTGCCCGTGTGCTCGTGGCTGTGTGTCCTGAGTCATTTTTCATGCCTAGAGTGCCATTGGCTTTTGTTATGTGGTAATTTTAAGCTCTACACCAGCTGTGAAAGTATCTTTATGAGGGGACTGGCCACATAAAGGAAAATGGAATAAATGTGAGTGCTGCTCCACTGGCAGCAATGGATGGAGGCAAATGGGCTGGGTGAGGGGCAGACAGGCTCAGTTCACATTTTTTCCTCCTCTTTCAGATGAGAATTATAAATAATGTGGGAGAAGATGTGAGAGAGATCCAGGCATTGCATCAGAACTGCAAGGGGGGAAAAAAAAGGGGGAAAACAAGGTATAGAAAAATCTCAGGAAATACTTCGTATTGGCATCCAAGATCTTCACCTCTGCTCCAGTGTGTGAGCTGAAGGGAAGCCAAGGCAAAGTCTGAAAGGTTTCTTAGTTCACTTTTGGAAAGCTCAAGGGCACCTCTGTGCCTGAGTTGGACCCCACTCACGTCATGATAAGTTTGTCAGAAATCAAAGGTTTCTTTAAAATACTCATTGTTGGCTCAAGGGAGGAAGCTGCTCAGTGTCCTCAGTGGGATTTGCTGCGAGGGGACCTCTGAGTGTGCTTGGCGTGTGCCAGGGGCTGCCCTGACAGCTATGGGCAGGCACTGGAGCTTCCTCTCAAGGGTTGGTCTTCACTGAGCTTAGGTTAAAGTGTGTGTGTAATCCCCAGGGAATACTTTGGAGTCCTCCCTGACACCTGGGATTTCCCCTCTGCTGCAGGGCTTGTTGTATCATAAGCAGACCTGCCCTGGATTCCTTACGTATCCGATTTTATTCTGTGTGTTGGAAACACTGTTTGTGGTATTTTGCTCCATGTGTTTCACCCTGAGGTGAGGGCAGAGACAGTTTTCTCACTGATCTTATCAGACCTGTCAGAGGGATGTATTTATGGAGATGCAGCTCTCCAGGTGAAGCTGCACACAGAGCGTACGGAGAATCCCGGCACATTTTGGGCTCAGCCTCACAACCTGCAGCCTCTTTACTGTCCCAGTAACCCTCCTCAGCACTGCTGGAAGTGACTCTCAAGTGCATTTTGGAGCTAGTATTTTAAATTCTTCCATTTTCATCTCTCTTGCCGTCAATGCTGAAGTCCCTACACACATTTATATACAGGTCTAAATTCTTATTCGCTTTAGAATAGAAACTTGGTGTTCTGCCAACCCCCCTGAGTGTAATAAAACCCATCCCTGTGCCCAAGCTTGGGTACCTGTGAATTTTTCCTCTGTTAATAGCTGTCTACTGGTTTCCTTTTACAGTCCTCAAACTGTTCCTATCTCCCAGATCTCCATGTGCATTAGCATAAGGTACCTGGAAAAGGGAACTTGTGCTCTTAAAAACCCCGCTCTGCTCTGTTTCCTCTGCACCAGCCAATCACTTGAGTCCCACAGCTGATGATAGATGGGAATGCTTCTGCATATTAATGTCATATTTCCGGCTCCCTTTCACTTACTGCCCCAGGGCCGTGTCCTTAATGGCCTGAAATCCAGGTTACTCCAGCAGGAATGTGGCACTGAGTCTGGCCCGTGGAGCTCAGAGCTGGTCCCAGGGCCCAGCTGTGAAGCAACGGGAGGAACCAGGGATGCAGCCAAGGACACTCTGGTTTTTGCTTCTCCTTCCCAAGCTCTGTCCAAGAGAAAAACTGGGATCTGCTCTTGGAGAGGCCCATCTGGTCAAACCCTACATGGCAGTGGCAGAGGGTCCTGCTCGGCTTTGTGGTGAAGCAGGACCAGCCCTAAAATGAGGCAATTCTCCATCTCATGGTGGTCAATAAAGTGCTGATGGGATAAGCTGGGCTCCCCAGAGGAAGGCAGGATAAGCTAACCTGGAAGGGTATCCTCCCTTGCCCCCAAAAGGGCCATGGAATGAGAAGCAGTGTAAGTAGCTGCCCAGTCAGCATGTCCTTATCGTGCTGGGCTCCCTTTTCTCTGTTTATTCCTGCTGGTTTGCTGCCCTGCCCTTTGCCCAGCTCTCCCCGCTGTGCTCAGGGCCCTGGCTGTGCCCAGGCTGTGGTACTTACGAGGGTGTGGTGTGTGCTGGCCGAGTTAAACCAGGCCAGAGCCTCTGCCAGAGCTGTTAATTCGGCGTAAATTACCTGATATTAATTGACTCTGAGCTGGAAGACTGGGAGGAGGAAGGGCCTGTTTCTAAGGGTTTGGAGGCTTTATATGAGTTTGCTAAATCAAGAGACAACTGGGCTTGAGGAAGGTGAAGGAGGGGCTGAGAGCACTTCCCCTTCAGTGCAGGCAGAGCCAGAGATGGGAGAGATGAAGCTGTGGGCTAGTGGCTGGCGTTCCCCAGGTTCCCTCTTCCCATGGGGGCATCCCGAAGAGCTCCCACAGTCTGCAGCCTCTTCCAGATGTTGTGTTCTCCCTGCCCTGATTAGAGGGTTCCGATCTCCCTCTTATCTCCCAGCAGGTGTGGCTGCTCCCTCCTCCTTCCCCAGCGGGGTGAGTGCAGGGTGGGAAGGGGGAGGCAGATTTTGCCGTGCGATGTGTGGCTGTGCCGGCGTCGTCTCTGACTCAGCCTGAGCAGATCCAGTTTCGAGACCATCACCTGCCCTTCTGCTGGTGCAGGGCAGTGTTTGTGTGGGTCACCAGGCAAGGCAGCTAAGTGTTGCCCAGTGAGGAATGGGATAGAGACTCCAGGAGCTAAGGCAGGCTCACATTCTGCTCGCTTCTACTGGAGCGACTACAGGGAAGTACAACTGCATGGCTAAAGCCTGGCCCTGCCATCTGTCCCAGGCCAGGAGATCCCAGAGGGACTTAGGGAGGCCAGCACAACTCAGTGCTGAAGGACATGGAGGTGAGTGAAGTCATCTTGTACTTTAAAGCACAGGAAACCTCACTCCCTGACTTTCCGGCCAGTCTTATCCTTGGAGGTCAAATATCCTCCCGAAGGCACACGGAGCCGTGACAGGAGCCTGGCATTGTCTGGGCTGCACTTCTGTGCTTTTATAGCAAATGGATGCCGGCCATGCATTGTTTGGACTTTCTCTGAGTCTCTTTGAAGAGGGAACTGTGACACTGATCCCTCTTCTCCAAGGGTGGGGAAGCTCTTTGGGAGGGGAGGGACTAATATCTCTTTCTCCTCTTTGGGCCGATCTCTGCTATTGTTGTACTAGTTCTCCCTTATCTGCGGTGGTCAGACATTTTTGTTCTTACAGGACATGGAAAGGAATGAAAAAATCTGGATTTGGGTAAAAATTGGGCAACTTGAAAATGTGACATACTGGTGGGATTTTTAGGGCTATTATTATTATCATCAATGCCAATAACAGCAGCATCTGGTGTCTGTGAGTGTTTTTCTTGGTAGGTCTAAGACCTTTAAGACTGAAGTTGGGTTTGTTGGTATCAGAGAATATTAGGAAGTGATTGTAGCAGCAGGGAAGTGCTGGTCAAAACACTGCATTTTTTGCTGGAACAGAATTAAAATATGGCAACCCCCCCAAACCCTTAAGCTAAATGACCTGGGAGGAACAGCAAGTTTTTACAAGCATGCTCTAAGCCAGTTCTAACAGACCTTGTCTGTGTTTCCATCAGTCATCCCACGGAAATCTGCCTGGGGTGATAGGGCTTCCGAATTCCCTGTCAGCCAAGGTGGAGGGAGTCTCTGCACCCAGAAATTCTGGCAGAGTGAGATACGTGTGATGGAAACACCTCCCAGGGGTCCTGCTGGGAGAGGGGTCCGTGATTATATCCCGACCCTGCGGGGTGGGCCAGGCAGGAATGCTGGACTGGCAACAGCCTGGGCAGTAACATAAAGCGTCAGAGAGAAACATGAGCTGGGCACCACACGATGTTATCTGCTGCACTTGCCAGGCCAGCAAAGCGCTGCCTGTCAGGGCTGCTGGGAGTTTCCATATGGGAATGTCGTGCTGGAGAAAGCTGTTTGATGGACTGTGCTGCGAAGCTCAGGCTGCTCAGACCCACAGGAGAGCAGAGGGAGCACTGGCACCCTGGTCTGTGTGTCCTGCACTGTCCCTGCTCCAGACAGCCCCCCCAGCCTGGCAGTGTCCCACTGGCTCCCACAGTCCGTCCTGCTCGCTGGGATGTTATGGAAGGACGTGGCAGGTCAGGAAGGCCACAGTCCACTAACAAAACAGTTTCTGGGTGTTGGGGAGGCACTGGCATCTGTGTGCTCAGAGCTCCTTGTGTGGAAGCAAGAGTCCTACCTTCACACAAACTAGTTTAGATCTCTAAAAGTCCTTGTGAGATGGACCCTGGGAGCCTGTGGTTGACCTGAGAACTTCACATGGGTCTCTGATCCAGCCTCCTAACGATGGAACCACCCTGCTCCTGCTTTTAGTTGCTTGTGGAGCGTGTGGAGCTGCAGGGTGTGCGTGGCACGTCCCACGTTACAGCAGTGACAGTCACCGGGTACGACCTGCCAGGTGTCTGGAAGGAACACTCCCTGCTCTGCACATCGGATTTTTCACATTGTGGAGATTCTCCAAAGACAAGCACCTGGACAAATATAACCCAGCCCAACAGGTCTGGGCAGAGAGGAACCCAGTGTTCTTCAGCCTCCGTGGGAGAAGTGGCAGCAGCTCTTTGAGAGTGAGGCACCTCAGACCTACAGCCACCCTTGGCTCAGCTTTGATGGACCCTGACCACCCTTGTTTGAGTCCCCTCTGGATTTACTGTTGGACTCCAGAGGGCTAAAATGGAGCCTTTGGAGCTCGGAAACACAAACTGGCACCATGGAGCAAAATGCCAATATTGACAGATTCCTGATGGGAGATGCACGGAGAACCTAGAGAGAGCATGGGCAGGCACCCCATGTCCCCCCAAACACACTCTCCTGTGTCCACAGGTGATCCACAGACCTTGGAGGCCCTCGGTGCCCACAGGTTGGAGTGGGAGAGGAAGGCTCTGAACCAAAAACTAGGAGCTTTTACATTCCTGCCAGAAAGTTAAACCTTCCTCCTGGAACTACAACCAAAAGCAAGTCTAGACAGCGCCCTGCTCTATAAATACCCAGGGAAAATGCACAAACAGCCACAGTCTCCAAGATCTTGGGAAAAAACTGGAAGCTGACTCCACCACCCCTTGGAAGGAGTTGTTTTCAGAGTCCCTGTGCTGAGTCACAGCTCCTGGATTTACGCTTTTCCTCTCAGTTGGAGGAATTCCGCAGAGGCTGGGTGGAGGGAAAACATGGAGCAGGTTTGGGCTTGCTGTGTGTCTTGCCAGGGGTTCCAAGGTGAGCATTATCCATGCTTGGGCTGCAGTTTAGAGAGCTGGAGAACCAGGCCCAGAAATAGCGTGTTACATATTAATGGATGCTTTTGGAAAAATGGAAGGAAACAGATGAGTGTTCCTCGTGTAAAAGCTCATTAAATGGTTTAAATTAAAAGATCCCAGTTCAAAACTACCCGACTGGGAGAAAGTGTCACATGAGTCACTTGTACGCCCCAGGAATGAAAACCAGCGTGACGGGGGGAGGGCTGACCAGCCAGACCCGATGACAGTGTTCCCTTGGCTTCCCGGGAAGAGAGGAGGGCTGTGAGGAATTTTGTAGCTTTTTTTCTGGGTCCTGTTTTTATTTTGTATCCACACCTTCTGTGAGCTAAGCCTGTCCCTGGCACCACCCAGCTCCTGGGGGGTGGGAGCCAAGGAGCCATGGGAGTCTGGAGCTGGCTGTGGGACTGTCTGGGCAGGATGTGAGGGACCTGTGGGTGTAGCACGCCTGGTACCCTGAAAGTTTGCTGAAGAAAGCGCTGGAAGAAAGGTGGTTGTCATGCTGAAGGTTTCTCTGCCCTGTGTCCTTATTCACCCCACACCCCGAAAATGATCCATGTCCTGTCCTGGAGCTCTGGGCAGTGAGGGGGTTACAGCTGGGATTCTCAGAAGAGCAAACGATTGAAAAGGAGCCTTTTTCACTGCTCTGTGTAGAAATCAGGGCTCAGACATCAGGCCAGTAAAAACAGGGAGTGACTCTGCCTGTGTGTGTCATACTCCAGGGCAGGATGGGTAACAGCCCCAGCCCAGCCTGCAGGAGGGTGTTGAATCGCCTCTGTGTTCGGGAAAAACACCAAAATCCTGTGTGTGACCATCTGTGTGTTCGTGTCCCTGGCTGCAGGCACCAGAGCTGTTCCTCATGTGCTCCCCTGTATAGCTGGAATATTCCTCTGATGTTTTTTCCAAGCTTGAAGGCATTTGTGGAACAGCTGGGAGATCCAGTGAAAGGTTGGCACTGGTGGGGGTTGTGGACTCCCCATCCCTGGAAGTGTCCAAGGCCAGGTTGGATAGGGCTTGGAGCAACCTGGGATAGTGGAAGGTGTCCCAGCCCGTGGCAGGGGGTGACACTGGATGGGCTTGAAGGTCCCTTCTAACCCAAACCATTCCAGATTCTGGGAGGATAGGCTAGAGCTGGGGTGGAGTTGTGAGGGTTCCTGCTACTTCTCGCACTGGTGTCACAGCTCTGATGGAGACAAGCACAGCATGGGCGTGTTTTTCATGGTGGGATTTCAAGGACCAAAGCTCGGGGCTGTCACACCCTTGCTGTGTTTGCCAAAGCACCCACAGCAAAACTGCTTCTTCCAGAAGCTGCGAAGCTGCCTGGTCCAGCAGGGGCCGTGCTGATAACCCAGGGGTGGTCCTGCTTCATCCCAGTGGGGATCAGTCCTTTCTGCCCAGGTGTGGGTGTGCAGGTACAAGAGCTTGGCCTTGCTGCCAGCACTGCTTTCAGCTAATCACTCAATGCCTTAATTGTCCATTAAATCCTTGCTTTAATGTGTAGGTACAGGGTGCCCTCCCTCCCCTCAGTCCTGGGCAATCCCTACGAGCCAGCCTCAGCATTCCTGCTCCCTTTCCTCTTTTATGAGACCTGTAATCCTAACAGAGAAATTTGGCAGGTGGATTCATTTTCCACATTAATTCCCAACCTGTAGCCCCGGGCGGACTGTGATCCACCCGACCATCCCTGCCTGGCTCCTGCCAGCCCAGACTGGGCTGCAGAGCTTCAAGGAGGGATGGATGGGAGGCAGGGTGGGTCCCTCAGCCTCTCAGGAGGGGCTCAGGGAGTGTTGCTTGTCAGTGGACTCCCCCATCCTGCCTGGTTTGTGAGCAAATGGAGGTGCTGAGATCCATGGGATCTTTCCACCACCTCCTCCTAAAGGAAGGGCATTTTTGGTCACTCCCTGAAATGCTGATTCACTTCCCTGGCAGAAACTCAGGCATGCAGCAGAGCAGTCACCGTGCCAGGAGCTTTTCTCCATCAGAGAAAAGCTGTTCTTGGGCTCAGAGCCGCTTTGGGGCCACGTTTAGCTTCAGTTTGCCTCCAGCATGGTCAGCTCAGAGTCTCTGGGGTTGCAGTCAGATGATGATTGGTAAATATGAACCAAGAAACTGGTAAATCTGAACTAAAAATCCTTCTTTCCCTGTGTAGGAAGGTCACAGCATCCTGTCTTTCCCCAGAGAAAAGGAGAGGGCCACTGCCCATCTCCCTCTGCCTGTTCCAGTGAGGAGCTATTCCACTCTGCTCCCTGCTCCCTTTCCAAATCTCTGCCTACAGCAGCTGGGCCTTGGGAAGCAGCAGTATTTTTGGTTTCCTGGGCTTTCTGCTGGGAGGGTGGGGCAGAAGTTTTGAGGGAGCACATTCATCTCTTAAAAATCTCATTTGATGTTTAAGGCTTTTCCAGCCTTTTTTAGGCTAATCATGACAACATTCATTGCCATCTCTTCCCATCCCATTTTGTGCTTCCTACTCATATCCTGTCTGTGTATTTTTGGCCATTTGTAACAATTCATTTGAGCTAAAACTTGGCACATGGGGCTCGGCTCCAAGTGTCACTGCAGGAAAGCAGGCTGACACCACTTTAACCAGCTCAGTGGTGGCCCCCAGAAATGTGTTAGGGTTCAGGTCAGCTTTTGGTGTGACAGCAGCACTTTGGCATTTTTAGTAGTAGTCTAATGTAGCTTTTCCCCCCTGTGGTTGGTATTATCATATATATCTCACGGTAGATAAAATTTTATATGGAAAAATGGTGAATTATCCCTTCCCAGTCACCCGTGAAAGGCAGAAATGGGAGTTTTGCTGTCCATCATTTATTTGTTTTACCTGCCAAACTCTGAGATTTTTGGATTCTCACAGATAGTTCCCTTAAGAACCATACAGTTCATTGCTGGTGCAAAACGTGTTCTGTTGCACAATACTTAGCTAAACTCTCACACCCAGCTGGGGGAAGCCCTGCTCTGCTTTTGGGGTCAGAAGACAAGATGCACAGTCACAGGAAATCACTGGGTTGATTTCTGATGTTTGGGCTTTCAGTGAAGCTGTGGGTGAGGCCACCAGAGTGTTTTGCAGCCTGAACATCCAGTTACCCATTAACCAGAACAGTCCCTGGAGAGATCATTCCAAAACCAAAATAAACCCCATTCCCTTTGCCCTTTGTTTCATACAGAATAGAAGGATGTGTGAGGCTGGGTTTATCAAAATAATTCCAATGGCAGTTTCTAATCTTGAGATGCAGAAATGTTTTAACAATCTTGCCACAAAATAATTAATCTCCTCCGAGGGCGAGGAGGAAGAGGCACAATTGGTCCCTGCAGAGGCTGGGATGGGAGTGTGAGCTGGGCTAGGAGGAACCAGAGTGATTCCGGGGCTGGGAAGGGAGAGAAGAGTTTCCCGCAGTGCCCCAAGGAGCAAAGGTTTCACTGGCCACTCCTGCGTGTCCCCAGAGCTTGGCACAGGGATTGCCAGCCCCGCAGAGCTGAGGCTGTGCAGGGGCACACGGAGGAGAGGCTTTCTGCTCTGGGAACCTCCGTGCTGTGGGGCAGGTTTGCCCAGGGAGGCTGTGCCGTCACGTCCTTGGAGATTTTCGAGAACGGCTGGAGTGAACTGTGCAGCCTGCTCTGATTTCAGAGCTGCCCCTGCCTGGGGTTGAGACCCCAGGAGACCTCCTGAGACCCCGTGATCCTCAGAGGAGACGGGAAAGGAGCGAGGAAGCCCTGGGTGCCACATGGGCAAGGTGTGTTTGCAAGGATCAGGGCTGTGGGCACATGGTGGTGCCCACATGGGCCACGTGGATGCTCCTGCAGCCAAAGGAGAGCCAGGGTGGTGTTTCCACAGCCTGGGCTTAAAAACACTGAGCTCTCTTTAGGGTCTGCTCCTTAAGTGAGCCACAGGTTTATGGGTCACCTCTGGAGCAGGAGGAGGTTGGCAGAAGCAGGGCTGTGCCTAAACATGCACATTGGAGAACCTGGCGTACTCTGGGAAGGTTGTTCTGAAGGAAGGGGCAGGTGGCCCCAAAAGCACAGGAATACCCATGGTTTTGGGAAGGACAGAGTGCTGTTCCTGGTGCTCCTGAGTCCTGCCCGGGGGCCTGCTGAGCTCATGGATGTCATGAGCTCCCCACGTTGTCCTTTAGCTCGAGTTGTCGAGGGCAGGATTCCAAGATGAGGACCTGAGTGCCCGTCACCCGCAGGGCCCTGGAGCGGAGCGTGGCCACTGTGAGCAGAGTCCTGGCAGCTGCAGGCACTCAGCAAGGACGGGTCACACTGGAGTCAGCTCCAGGGAAACAGCAGGGACTGCTGAGGGTGGTGGCAGCCTGGATCTCCCCCGCAGCCTTCTGCTTCACATTGTCCTTCTCACCTTTGACTGTTTGCTCACCAGGTCTTGGCAGGCAGGGAGCAGGGAGCAGAAGTGTCTCCAGGCTCATGCCAGGTGTGGAGCAGATGTTCTGGGGCCTGTCTGGTCTAGTTTCCACGTGGCTGTGGCAGGGCTTTGACTGCTCAGCTTGTTTCAGTCCTCACTTCCTGGGCTGTGATTAAACCTGCACATTTCCTTCCACGGAGCAGTCGCTGGGGCTGGAGCTCCTCTCCTCCCTTCTATCCTCCCTTGTGCTCAGAGGAGCCAGAGGCACCTCTCCCATCCCAATGGCAGGTTGGGAGCACACACATGGCTGCAGCACATGTGGATCCCAGAGGAGAGGCCAAGGCAGCACAGGAGCACAGGAGGCCTCTCTGCACAGTTCCCAGCCTCCAGCAGTGGGGGTGTAGAGCTCTCTTTGTCATCCCTGAATTTCTCCAGCTGCATTTGGCCAGGCTGTTAAACTCTGGCCCATGCTGAATGGCCTGTGGCAGGATGCCCCATGCTCGGCTCTGCCTGGTGCTCTCAGCCACCTCCTTTTGTTCCTGCCACACTTGCCAGCTGCTGGTTTCGTGGGATGCCCCCAGCCCTGTCAGCAGGAAGCAGCTGTTCCCTCACTCCCTGTCTCTGTGCCACGGGCTGTGTCTCAGGATCTCAAGGAGAACAGCACCTCAGTGTCCCTGTCCCAAGCTGAAGAGCTTTGGAAGTTCCATAACTGAAGTCACAGCTACAGGGGCTGTTCCTGCTTTGATTCTAAGCTCGGAGCAGTGGGAAGAGGTGCTTCCATGGCAGGAGATTGCTCAGGCAGCCGATGGCCTGACCACACCTTGGGTGTTACCTGCACAGCTCTGGTGCATTTGCTCTCAATTTATCCTGCTGAACCTGCTCCTGCCTTGCTCTGCGCAGCAGCTCCTCTGACAGAGCCGCAGCTTTTCTGCCTTTCTTTTTACCTGCTGAAACTTTATCAACTTATTTTCCAAGCAGCAGCAACTCAGAATAAACCTGACAGTCCTGGAGTTAACCCTGAGAGCCCTTCATACAAGTTTTACACTCCTGCCCTGCCCCTTCTATGGCAAAACATGAAGAAAATAATCCAACCCAACATTTTCCCTGTGTTTTTCACATCCAGCCTCTGCTGGCTTGAATGCCAGGTTGGAGTGAGCATGCACCTGGATGCTGGACTGGAGTGTCCCTTCACCAGTTGGGTTCCCTGCTATGGAAACCCTGCAGGGGCAGCTGGAGATTACTGACTTACTCCCTTTGGGAATTATGGAAACATAGAATAAACAGACGGAATCACAGAATCAGTCCTTTGACTGCAGTGGGGCAAACTGTCATTTCCATAGCTCAGATGTGCCACTTCCCTCTGCAGTTTGGAGGGGTTTGTGTTCTCCAGGTGAATAAACCTGTCCTGTTGTGGCCAGGTCCCAAACCCACCAGAAGATCAGGCAGGGATGCTGGTACAGGATCCTTCACCTGTCAGCCCAAAGGACTCTCTTCTCGTGTGGAACTGAACATGGATCAAGCCTGTAAAGTCCATGGATGAATTCCGATCAGAGGATTTTCCTGGGTGCAGTCTGGGATTACCCTCCCCATCACAGAGGTCCTGCCTGTGTCACATGTCAAGGGACAATGTGCAAAAACCCTTTTTGTGGTCAGTGTACCTGGACTGAGGAGCCACCCCTACTCCTAACCTTACATCCACACCTGCACAGCCTCCCTGGGTGCATGTTATTTCTCTTCCTTCTCCAAGACCTTTTGAAAGTCCAGTATCTCAACCCGGGAGCAATGCCAGGAGCATCAGGTACTGCAAACAGGACAAACGGCCTGGCTGTGTGAAAGACAGTGTTCCAGGTTAACCCTCAGGAATGACCAGAGACATTTGCTTCTTCCCCAGAGGAAGACGTTAATGTGTTTCCAGGGAAAAGTGGTTTTAATTAGTGCTCCCTTCTGCATAGAGCCTGGCTCTTCTCCTCTGTCTCCTCAGCCAAACACAGCTATAATTAAGAGGCAGCAGTATCATAAATGAGAGCAGGTTCCAGCCTGTGATGTATTAAGGGATATCGTGGGTGCAATTACCTTTCTCTCTCCTACTCTCCCCAGTGTTTTTATGCAGTGAATTTACTGATGAAAGGATTGTCTCGGGCTCAGACAAATGGACACCTCTGTGTTGATCTGAGCATGGAGAGCGAAGGCAGAGTCACTGCTTGGCCTCCATACAGTCAGCAAGCCTCAAACCTGACTTACTAGAGATCCTGGGATGGTTTGAGTTGGAAGGGACCTTAAAGCCCATCCAGTGCCACCCCCTGCCATGGGCAGGGACACCTTCCACCAGCCC
>JAWWES010000168.1:9071980-9087609 GCA_035583135.1 Lophotriccus pileatus | reverse complement strand
CTTGCCTTGGACACTTCCAGGGAGAGGGCAGCCACAGCTTCTCTGGGCAACCTGTGCCAGGGCCTGCCCACCCTCACAGGGAAGGATTTCTTCCCAATGTCCATCCTAAACCCACCATTCTTCATCTAAAAGCCACTCCCCCTTGTCCTGCCACTCCATGCCCTTGTGAAAAGGATGTGGAGGAGTTTGCAGGACTTGGAGGAGTTTGTGTCCACATGTCTCAGTTCTGCCTGGTGGCAGTGGTGGGACGAGGAGCGACCCAAGGGAGTCCTGATGATGGCAATGAGCAGTGACAGGCCAGGACAAGCCACTGGCTTTGTCCACAGCAGTGGGATGAGTCAGGTTTGGGGTTCCCTTTGTATTTGCTGGTGAGGGAATTTGGGGGACGCATGGCTTTGGGTGGCAGCTCCAGTTCCGATAGCCAACACCTGTAAGGCATGAAGAGATTCCAGGTGTTTTGACTCCCAGATGGTTCCCACTTTTGGTCATCTTCAGCGAGAGGGAAGTTAAGTATAAACAGTCTGGGGAGGGTGGTGTTGGCTCAGCCTGTGCCTGTTCACCTGATCCTAATCGCCGTCCCAGCAGCAGCACTGTTTCGCTTTCTGAACCAGCCAGGGTGTCTGAACTTTGGTTTATTGCCGTTCGGATGGGCTGCACTTTACCTTTGTAGTACATAAATCTGGACAGGTTCAGACTGATAAGACAGAGGGGAAAAAGAGAAAAAGGATCCAGGAAGGACTAAACTTAAAGAAGTTCAAATTATGAAAAGCTTCTTGGGGGCCAGTGCCCCAACCAGAAACCAAAAATAGGAAAGAATTTCCTGGCCTGTTCCAAGGTGGTGTTGAAAGACCCCAGCCCACAAATGTGGACTGTTACTGCTCCACCAGCCGTGCAAGGAGCTGCCCACCCCTGGGGCAAGGCTGGGTCAGAGGCCCGTGAGCCACGAGGGCTCATTTGTGCCACACCTGCCCATCACAACAGCCAGGGCTGTTGCAAAATCCCATCCTGCCCCTTCCTGCCCCGGGTCTTGGTGCTCAGCTCCTCCATCCAGCTGAAATGGCTGAGAGAAGCCGTGGCAGCGTCCAGGGAGTGGGAAAGGAGTGGGTTAATAGCTCAGTGGGTGTAGACCCACCTGTGGACTGGATGTGGGAATGTGCCCCTGGCACTGAGAAGATGAGATGAGGATTTTGCCATGTGAGACGTATTTGCCGGTCTCAGGAAGATGGTTGTGAGAGGGGTTGGTTTGGACCCTGCTCTGAAGGCAGGGATGGATGCGAGGGCAGAGCATCCCGAGCAGGGTCTGACTCTGTGCCAGACGGGCTGGAGCAGCTCAGCCTGTGCCATCAGCCTTGTGAGGGTCCCCTCATCCCACTGTGCCTGCAGGAACATGCACCTCCAGCCTCGCTTGGGGGTTCCAACCAAATCAGGGCCCCGGCAGCTTGTCTGGGCACTTCAGTCCCTGTCCCAGGGCAGCTGAGCAGGCAGAGCCTGTGACTGCCCACCTCTTCCCAGGGGCTTTTGTTCTGTTCCTCAGCAGATCCTCGGTGGCAGTGAGCACGTTGCAGTAACGCCCTCCGGAGCACTTGGGGAGTGGGAACAAGGGCTGGGCTCTCCTGGGGAATTGCAGTGCAGAGGAATGGGGAAGATCTCCAAACCGGTCCAGCTCAGCTCCACACCCTTCCCTCCCTTCTTAATTGCAATTCATCCTAATTTACCTGGATCACCAGGAAATAAAACGCCGGGGCGTTTTGGTTACCCCCCGGCACTGTGCATTTCAGTTTTGGAGGCAGTACCATTGCCAGCCCAGGAGAAAGGAAACCTCTCACTGCCTTGGGAAGGGACAGACTCTTGCCTGTGCCTGTGCACAGAGGTGGCCTTGTCCACGTGGGAACAGCACAACACCAATGTGTGGGATCAGCGCTCCCAGGATCCCCTTCCTCTCCTTGATACCCATTTGATGCAGGGACACTAAATACTTCAGGGATGGGTGACAGTATATTTTTCCCTGAGCCTGACATTTCAAACCCTCTGCAAGCAGACAGAGATGCTATTCAGAGTCTCCCCACTCCATGAAAATGGTTGATGTTCCTCTCTGCTGTGTTCCTGACTGTGGTCTTGTAGGCATATGGAGATCTGGAGCCACACTGTGATCTCAGGCCTCATGGACCTCCCAGGATCTCATGTCCTGTGTCTCTTAGGTGTTGTACAGTGCCTGGCACCACTTCTGGTGATGCAGACTTTTGTACAACGTAGCTGGACAAGCAGGAAGGGCTTCTGGAGGTACCACCCTTCCCCTCCCTTCGAGTGGGAGCCTTGAGTAGCTCCTTGGCAGGCAGGTGGGTGGGTGTTTTTCTGGGCACCTGCTGAACCTTGGCCGAAGCAGGTGGCTCAGGAGGCTGTGCTGGCAGAGTCACGTGCTGCTGGCTCTGCTGTGCCAGGCAGACACCTCACTGCTGATAAAGCTTTACTGGAGGGCAGGAGACTGTCCCTGTCAGTCCGGGAATTCAGTGGACTTCTTGGGGGTCACTAGATTTGACTATTTTTAGAGGGTGATTATTTTATTGTCAAAGCAATAGAGGCCGTGCACTCCCGTCTCCCTGGGGGAAGGGCAGCACTGACAGCACCTACAGAAAGGAGATCGAGGCCAGACCAGCCCCATGCAAGGACAAAACACTGAGTCTTCCTTAAAGCCACAAACCTGCCCTGATCCAGCACTCCACACCTTAGCACGGAGGGGAGAGAACAGAGTGTGACAGACACAGCTCCAGAGCACCCCCAGACCCAGCCCTCTGGGAATAATACTGCCAGAGTCCCTCACGCACTCCGGGCTTATTTCAGATGGATGTTTCTCAAGCCCACACAAGCCAACGCATTTGTTCTCCCTGTTTTACTCCTTCCTTTGTTGCCACAAGGACTGGAACCTCCCAGGTCCTGTGGTGCATTAGTGTCTCTTCTGAACCTTTCATTTCCAGAATGATCCTGTGACCCTACGAAGAGTATTTTGTTTCCCAGCACATTCCAAGCACACCAAGGGGCAGATGCCAACGAACATGTGGCAGGTTTGGCCCTGCAGCCACCCCCCAGCAGGGTCTCCTCCCGGCACATACAGCCCTGTTCCATGACCGGAGCAGTCCTGGTGCCGAGCCCAAGCTCTGTCGTGGTGTCTGTGCCCACCCCGATGGTGGTGGTGATGGCAGAGGGGCAGAAAGCCAAGGACTCAGAGCTTGTCCTGGCAAACTGCTCTATCTCCCCAGGTGCTGGGTGGGCACACACTGCAGTGTCACCCACAGCTAGTCCCTTCCCAGGACCTCCCCAGCATCCAGTCCAACAGTGCCAGTGCTCAGCATTTCCTCGGGTGCCCAAAAACACCCCCAGTCTCTCTAAGCTCTGTGACTATATGGCAAACCCATCCTGCCCAGCTAAATACAGAGGAGCTGGACCACCTGGAGAGCTGGGATACAGCTGGAAGAGCACCAGCTCCTATGCCAGCCTTCCCAAGACTTCAGCAGCAGAAACCAGCAGCAGGCCCGACCGCAGCAGGGACCGAGGTTTAGGGCTATCCCAGACACCAGTTCAAGCCTTGGTTTTAAACCAGGCCAAGCACCGACCTTTGCCTCTCACAGACACATTCCCACAGTGAATCCCAAGCCCCTCTTCCCAGTCCTCCTTTAAAGGGCCTGTGGAGGACTAATTTTCCTTCTTAATCAGCTGAAAACTCCATCACGCAACAAAATGGAGCCAGGAATGTGCTGCTGCCTGCGGCATCCGCGGGTGAAGCCCTGCGTGGGTCCCTGCTGTGTCAGCCGGGGGCTGAGCCTCTGGCTCTCATTATTTCTACTAAGAAAAAGTCCTTTTTAGGGGCAGATCCCAGCCCACTGCTGGCGCTCCTGGATGAGCAACCCCCGATGGATCCGATCCCTGTGGCAGCGTTTCGGAGCAGCCCAGCAGCGCAAGCGTTACTGCTTGCCGCCCTAATTACAGCGGGGCAATCACCAGATTTTACTGCTGTGCTGTGTCACAGTTATTTCCAGTATTTAAAAATAATGACAGTCCCATCATTCGTCCCTGAGCCTTGTGCTCAGTGGAGTTCGCACGGGCATTTTCCAGGCACAGAAGTGAAAGGGGACGGGAATGCTGAGCTCCGACTCTGAACCAGAGCTCAGAGGGAGGCAGAGCTGTCGCGGGAGGGAGCGGGGCAGCACCGAGCTTCCCTCCGGGCTCAAATAGGGTAGTGGGTCCTGCCGAGGTCGGGGCAGGGAGAGCACACCTATCGAGAGCGGCAGCTCATCCAAGGGCCCGGCGGGGAAGGGCAAAAATTCCACGCGTGTCCCAAAAAGAGGAAACCCCGAGGTTTGCAAACAAACAGCTGCTCAAAAGTACATCTCCAGACTGAATTAGGAACAAAAAAAGAAGCCTCGTCCTGCGCCAAATGGGCATTTTGCTGCCAAGAAAGTGCCACCTACTGGATCTCTCCCGGTGGGGAATCGCCAGGACGGGAAACGAACCCAGAAAACGCAACACTGGGAAAAGTACAGGCTTTTACCTTTTTTATACTGTAACAACAAAAAACTACCCAGCTAGTTCTCTCAGCCACAGCCCCTCCCCAGCCACACTCCCTCCACGGCGGAATCAGCCAGACTTTTGAAGTGGGTAAATGTTGGGGCGGGGGATGTGAAGTTTTAGGTTTTGAGGAGGGACTCACCGGTGCTGAGAAGCCGCTCTCGTCTCCCGCAGTTCCCTCAGCTCCTGTGCGTTCTCTCCCAGTTTTCCGTGCCCTCCTAGTTAAATCCTGCTGCCATTCTCCAGCAGCCAAGCTCCCTCTGCTCCCTGCACAGCCTGCGATCCCGGTGCCCCAGACTCTGGGGGGGAGCCCGAGGCAGAGCCCACCCGGCACCCTGGCCTGGGGGTCCCCGTGCTGAGGCTGCCTGCTGCCCTTTCCTGCCGGTGCCGCTCGCCCCGGTTGTCTGAGAGCAGGTGACAGAGGTTTCTTGGCAGAGCAGAGAGGAGGGGAGGGATGTGGAGGCAGCGAGAGGTGGAGCTGGGACCCGGAGCAACAGGTTACTGTATAACCAGGGCTGGTGGCCCCGGGAGCGCCGGGGGCTGCGGGGCCTTCGCCCACTCCCCGGGCAAGGGGACCAGGAGCCCAGGACGTGTTAAACTGCAGGTTTCCTGCACCCGAGAACATTTTGTACCCAATGGGGAGGTTAAGGTGGCGAGGGGAGGTGAAGGAGTGCTTGGAGCTCGGTTTTCCATCGCCGGTGAGGGAGGGGACGTGCTGCCCGATCGCCTCGTGGGGGAACAAGGCCCCTTTTGTGCAGCCCAGGGCTCTCTGCGCCGGCTCACGGGTTGTTTTCTTCCAGCGCCGCTCCTGCCTTCTCTCCCTTCCCTGATGTCTGCAGCAGGGAAAGGTGCCAGGACATGGGGGGAGAGGGCAAAGTGTCCTCTCTGTTCTGGTCCCCAGAGCACGCAGGGGTGTGGGGGAGAGCATCCATTGAGGTACCCTCTCCTTGGCACTGTGCTCCTTGGAATTACCTGGCCATAGGGCCCCTCATCTTGTCCCAGCTCTTCCATGAAAGAGAGTAGGTTTAGACTGAGTTGGGAAGAAATTCCCTCCTGTGAGGGTGGTGAGGCCCTGGCACAGGTTGGCCAGAGAAGCTGTGGCTGCCCCATCCCTGCTGAAGGGACCTGTCGTTGCCCACACTGTGTGCCCCTGTACCTCTGTGCCAGAGGGAAACTGGATGTGACCCTTTTGGCCACAGAATCCTGGAATGGTTTGAGTTGGAAAGGACCTTCAAGCCCATCCAGTGCCACCCCCTGCCACAGGCAGGGACGCTTTCCACTATCCTGGGTTGCTCCAAGCCCCATCCAACCTGGCCTTGGACACTTCCAGGGGTGGGGCAGGGAGCTGCCTTGGCAGGGAGCACCCCTGTGCCACTGCAGTACCATCAGCCCTCCCTGGGGATGTCCAGGCTCTGTTATCAGTGTTGTCAGGAGCAAGACCCCTGTCCCCTTCTCACCTGGGCCCCAGGTGGGGCACGGAGAAGGCAAGAGCCGCTTCTTGCTGGAGTGGCAGAGGTAGGACTTGAGCTCCAGCCCTTGTGCCAAGGCCAGTGTTCCTGGGCACTCTGGGAAGGATTTTTAGAAGCTGCAGTCATCACACTATCTCTTGTTGCTCTTCTCTTGCTCTTCAAGAGCCAGAAAGAAATTTTAATAGCTGGCAAGGCCACTCTGGAGTTTCTGAGCCAGATTGCAGGGAGGATGTGTGAGCTGTGCAGACCCTGTGTTTGGGGGCCCAGAGGGACTCTTGGAAATGGTCTCCTGTGTGGGCAGACTTCTTACTTTCAAAGAAATACTTTTGTAGTGCCCAGTTTCATTTGTCTTAAGATTTAACATTTTTAAAAATGATGGGGTCAGCTCATGAACTGATCATTAGGCTGGAAAATATCTGCTGTGTCATACTGACATGTCCATGGCAGGGTGGGATCCTTCTGGGTAGCCAGCCCTCTCCAAAAATGGGGGCTTTTGAGAGTGTTTTATTAAAGTGCTTGTGGCTGCAGGCCTCCACCCCATCCCCGGGGTGTGTGTTGAAACCCTGGTATGTACATCTAGAGAGACCCCGTGTCACCGGCCCGGGAACAAACAGCTGGGACTGTGCCAGGGAAAGACAGAAGGAAAAGCTTCCACCTCGGGACAGTGGCCTGGGGGAAGCCCGAGTTCCTGAGCTGGACATTTGTGAGTTTTCTGCTGCTCCTGTGCTCTTGGAGGGGCTTGTGCCCAGCTCGCAGCCTGGCCCGTGTCCAGGCCCGGCTCCGAGGAGCCGCCCGTCTGAATTCCTGCGGGAGGAATGTGCCGGGGGAGCCGGGTGGGAGGGCAGAGCCAGCTCCCGGCCTGACGGGGGGATTCGGCGGCTCCCTTGGACAGGAGCACGACCTTTTCCGCCCGGCAGGGCAGCAGTGATGCGCCCACACGGCGCCCCAGCATCCTCCTCATGGAGATCCCAGGGGAATGCACAGGGAAAACACGGCCAGCCCTAGGAAATGCGGGATTCAGGGAATGCCAGCCACACCGCCAGGCGGAGGAAGGGATATGGGTCCAGCGGCTGGAAAGCGCAGTGTGAATGTCAGCCTTGCCGGCCAGAAGGGTTTGTGCAGGAGATCCCCACTCCCTGAAGTGCATCCCTGGGGTACTGCAGTGGGACGGCTGGGCTGGGCTCACGTGCCTGGGATGCAGACCGGGAGTTGGCAGGATTCTGTTTTAAGGCTCAGCCTGCTATCCAGCTCCACATGCACGGTGCAAACAGGGCTACCGTGAGCTGCTGCGCCCGCAGCAAACCTCTACCTGTGAGCAGGGAGGCAACTTGTCCTCTGGGCAGGGAAGGAAACCACAACAGAGCTTATTACACCTTCCCTGCAACAGCTGGTGCCAGTCGAGCTGGGCCAGAGGCGACTGTGGAATCATGGAATGGTTCAATGGCGGTTCCAGCCTCGGCTCCCAGGTGTGGAATCAACTGAGTGCACGTCCTCAGCCTCCCTCCTTCCCTCAGCACTGGGCTACTCCAGCTGGGGTCTGTCTGCTGGGGGGACATTACAAAGTCATAGAGCAGTAACACCGTATCTCCCAGTACCTCCAAGCTGGAAATCCCAGGGGGCTGCCTTTCCTTTTGGGATCAGCCTTTTAAATCAGGTTGGCGGCAGACACCCCTGGGATGGCTCGAGAACAAAGACTTGTCGAGTAAACACCACCCAAACCCAGCTCTTCAAAATATGTGTTCCTCTCAATTTTTAATGCTGTTTGCATTCAACTTGCTTGTCCTGTTTCAGAAGGGCTGGGCCTCGTAATTAAAAGCTCCAGCGATTTTATGTCTGGCAAATGTCATCCATGGCTTCACTGTGTGTTCCCTTCTTCTCTGAGCAGTGGGAATGGTTTGGAAAAGAGCTCCTGATTCGGGGAACTCTCTGAAGCTGATTCACTTTGGGTCTTTGTACCAGATCGGCATGGAGAGATGCTGTCATGGAATCAGGGTCAGCAGCATAATGCCAGTTCCCATTGAAAGCCTGGAAATACCCAAGAGGAAGGAGCTGTCTGAAGCTTCCAGACTTCATCCTCCATCATGGAGTGAAGGGCTGTCAGCAGCAGCAGTACCCCAGAAAACAGTTCATGGACAGTTTTATCTGAAACTGCACCAGGGCTGTCCTGCCCTGGTGAGGGAGCCAGTCCGGGTCGGTGCCAGCTGGGCCCAGCAGGCACCAACAGCCAGCCAGGGCTCTGCCCAGTTCCAGCCATCAGGCCCTGCTCTGAAACGAGCCCAAAAACTCATGTTTATTGTCCTCTGTGCTTATTTAGCCCATGGACTATCAGCAAGCACTGGAACTCTCCCCTGACCCTTGTTTTTCATCTGGGTGGTGGGCAGGGAGCACGGGGTGCCCCCCGTTCTGTAACATCTATTTTGTGTGTATTTAGTTCACAGGGGTCACCCTGGGGAGGGGCCGTGTGGAGGCTGAGACTCAGCGCTGACCTGTGCGACCCCCTCTGCTCTACCACCTCATTGAGGTAAAAATGCCACTTGGCAGTGTGTGCTGTAAAGCCTGACAGATGTTCTGCAGCCAGACCTGTGTGCAAGGCGGGTGTGAGCACCAGGAAGAGTTTGTGCTTGTACTTGTCCCCATCCAGGAAGGGTTTTGCTCGTGTGCATTGATCGTTAAGGGGCAGGGACGGCTCGGAATGTTGGTCACTCCTCGTAACAAGCATGTGAAGGCACATTCCATCATGCCAAACAAACCTGGGAGGACAAATAGGTGGGGGCTCGATTCAGGCAGATTAAACACAGAAACATTTGGTCATTCCGTTTCTGGGTGCTCCTTAGCCCCAGTTCTGCTGCTGTGATGTTGTTTCACGGGTGCAGCAAAGGGTCGGCTGTGCCACGGACTAAATGGGACCTGTCCAAGGGGATTTGTGCCAGTGGGTACTTTGATTGTGACTGCAGTGGTGCCATGTGGACAGAACCTGCTGTTACTTGGCCTGGGAGTTGAATCATGGAATGGTTTGGGTTGGAAGGGACCTTCAAGCTCATCTCATCCCACCCCCTGCCATGGGCAGGGACACCTTCCACTAGCCCAGGTTGCTCCAAGCCCCGTCCAGCCTGGCCTTGGACACTTCCAGGGATGGGGCAGCCACAACCTGTGCCAGGACCTCCCCATCCTCACAGGGGAGATCTTCTTCCCAATATCTCATCTACACCCACCCTCCTTCAGCTTAAAGCCATTCCCCCTTTTCCTGTCACTCCAGGCCCTTGTGAAAAGTCCCTCTCCAGCCTCCTTTAGGAACTGGAATCCTTAAGGTTGGAAAAGCCCTCCAAGATCAAGTTCAACACTGAATGACCAGGGATGAATTTGGGCCCTTCCACAGGAACTTCTGTGTCTTTTGTTCCTTTCTACCACCCTCAGGAAGCAAAGAGCAGCATAGGCTGAGATGCCTCAGGCCTGCACCCCTCAATTTTCAGCCCCTGATGAGTGCAAATTAGCTCAGACCTTCCCAGGACAGGAGAAGGGCCTACACACAGCAGCAGGATCAGGATCAGGATCAGGATCAGGATCAGAAGAGGCTTTCACACACATCCACACACCTGCGTCTTCCTTTGGGTGGCTCAGCTGCAGCCCAGGATCTGAACAAGATGCTCTGCACTTCAAACACTCCTTAGATCTAAACCATTATTTATTTGAATGAATAAATAAATACAAAAATAGGAAATTCTGAATATAAAACCTGCTTCTTCAAAACCCCACAAACTCCCCAAGCTTTTCATTAACACGTTTTTGATACAGTAAAAAACTCTAAACTTGCACAAGTTCTTCGTTAAAAGACAAGGCTTGAATGTAGCAGTTTTTGCAGAATAGAGGAAATCAACAAGTTTAACACCAAATAGGAACCCACCTGCCAACATACTGTTGGACTTTTAAATAGGGAAGAAGTCAGTGTGAGCGGTGAATGGTTTTGTTCATTTTGAGGCCATCATATTTAACCAAACATCCCCTCACACACCATGTCAGTAAGAACAGCTGCCCAAACCCTGCAGCTCAGCTCTCTGGATTATGCACAAAACCCAGTTCCCTGTCTCCCGCTGGGATACACCAGGTTCTGCCCTACTAAAGTCAGGGAAATTACCACTGAGGTTTGGAAGCACAAATGAGAGCAGCAGAGGAGCTGTGCCCTCCAAGACAGCTGTGTGAGTGGCGAGGCAGGAGTGAGTCCTGCCCTGGTTCAATTCTGTGTCATTTGGGATGCACAAAAACTCCCACCATCCTGGCAGGGATGATGCACTGGCTCCTGTCCTGGGCTGGAATGGGTGTTTAGTATTGATCTCGGGTGAGTGCCAGAGCATTGAGGGTTTTGCTGATTCATCCTTTGCCTTTGCCCATAAATAAGCCAGGAGTGGGACAGTGTCACAGAGGGGCTGGGCAGGACATCTCACCTGCCACACAGGGACATCTCCGCGCCGAGAGCTTCTAACTGAAACACAAGTTCTCCACACAAAGGAACCGAATGTTGAAGTGAAAGCCCCCTGTGCCGTGGAGGGCCAGTGTGCTGGGCTCAGCTGGGCTCAGCTGATGAAGGCAGCGATGGCCGTGACCTTGAGCCCTGACTCCAGCCCGTAGGCACAGAGCAGCACGGCGGTGAGCACGACGTCAGCCCACAGCACGTAGGTCTGCCAGGCCAGCAGGTACACACTGAGCACCACGCTGCCCACCGTCAGCCCCAGGCTGAGCCCCAGCGCAGCCTCCTCCTCCCTCAGGTTTCCCTTGCAACCTGCGAGGAAACAAAAGGCCGAGAGGAGCCTCATTCCTTCTGACAGTAGTTCAGGCCTTAACTCCAGAATATTCCTGCTCAAAAAGGCTCTGGTTATTACCTTGCTCTTGATGAGTCTTACAGAGGCTCAGAAGATGCTGAAGTACCAGCCTGAATCAAGGCTCTGCCAGCAAATTAACAACAAACCCAACACCAATGGACAATCCATTTCAAAACAGAGAAATGAATCACAGTTAATCTAAATAAAGAGCCATCAGTGGACAGTCACAGGCAGGGCACATTTTCTTACCACAAGAATCAGTTCTGAAGCTGCAGTCTTTCTGATCAGTCCGTTTCTTAATCAACCATCAAACCTCCCCCCAGCGGGACACCTCAGTGACCCCCCGAGTCCAATCCTGGCTGTCAAATCTTAGGCAATACAGGCAGTTCTCTATTCCCTGCTAATCTATTCCTGTTTCAAATGACTGTCAGTGTGGAGAAGCTGCACTTTTCTCTTACTTGCAGCCTATTTCCAGGCTCATCTCAGTAGATTTTGGTGTTTAACTACACAGGAGTTGAAACTCACTCCTTTATTCATGGACCAGACTCCAAGCAAATACACAGAGAGCTTTAAGGCAGCAGGATAAATCCACCCCTACAGGCAGTCAGCTGGATTCAAGAGCCCCACCCTGCATAAATGTCTTAGGAATATCAAGCAGATTTTAATAGTGACTTGGGTTTTTTTAAAGAAAGGACTGTAAGAAGTTTTGGCAAGCTCTGGACAGGAGGCCCTTCACGCTGCTCTGTCTTGGTGAAAGGAGGGTATTGGTGCTGGCCCAAGGCTTCAGGAGCAAAGGGAGAGGTGCAGGGCTCTCTAAATACCAGCTAAACTGACATGTTTTGACACAGATTCCATTTCCAAAGGATTCATGTTGAAAGGTTCTGTTCCACAAAACGGTGCGGGGATAACATGACCTACCGAAGTACAGTCGAGGCACTTCCAGCATGGCCATAAGGAAAAGCACAACAAGATCAGGAGCCAGGAAATCATCAGGATAACTGAAAACTTGACCTGGAGAACAAGCCAGGATAAATAGGGCAGGAAAACACAGCAGCAGTAGGGCAAAGCCCAGCTGTACACAAGCAAGGCCTTCTCTGGGTTACCTGCGACTTACTTTTGTAAACAATCATTGCAAGAGTTGCCAAGAAGTAGAAGATGTAATAAATCCCATTTACATAAAACAGGATCTGTAAGGGAAGCGATGACAGCTGAGAACTGCTGTTAAGGATTCTCAGAGGAGACGGGACCCATTCCATAAAATCACCATTTCCCAAAATATACTGCTTTGCTTTTTTATACTGAATGGTCCAGCCATGCCTGGCCTGCGGGGAGGGTTCAGGAAGGAACTTGAGGCTGCAAACACCAGGAGCTGGAATAAAAGCTTGCTGTTTCAGGCTTGGCTTTAGTTCCTTTCTTAAGGAACTTTATTTGGTCTGTAGTCAGGTATCTGTCAGCCTGAGGACACGAGGGGTGCATGTCTACCTTGCCCCAGACAACTTCCACACCTCTTAGACAGCCCTAAGGAAGTTGAGAGAGGGTTGGCAGCCTCCAATCCATCAAATTCCTGGGAGTTTAGAGAAGAGGTGGCTCTGTGCAGCAGCCAGGCCCCATTCCTGCCCACAGCATGGAAAAGCCGTCACCTGTATGAGAACGGCCACAGCTCCACTTGGACAGGCAAATCCCTAAGAAACAGACTTACTTTACTCACTCCCCTCTCTCCCCCAGCCCTTCTCAAATCCTCTGAATATCCCCAAGCAGGGATTCATCCCAAGCATCTTTTGGAGGAACGTCCTATCCCGCTCCTGAACCCACCCACGCTCCGTGGCTGGATTCCAGTTCCCAGAGCAGCTCCTTTCATTAACACAAAACCAGGTTTGGGGGTTTTTCCAGTTGAAGGAAGGTGGAGCAAAAAATTACTAGAGAGGTTCTAAGCATGGAAATCTCTGGAGCTGAGGCTGTCTCCTCCTGGGTTACCTGGATCCCGGCAGGAGTAAAGGTGGGGAGAATTACCATGAGAGAGGAGGAAATACCACTGAGAGCTGCTTTTACTACCCCGTGTGAGCTGTGTCAGCTGTCTGTGAGCTGTGCTGCACGGGGGCGTGTCCACCCCTCCATAAATCCACCTTTTAGCCTTGTTTCCTAAGAAAATGAGAGTTAAGTGATGACAGAAGGAGGCTTCCAGCCCTCTGCCACAGCTGCAGGGGGCTAAAGGGGTTTCTGCAGGAGTGGGAGCCCATCAGGGCCAGATCCCAGCTAAACCTGCACAAAACATCTCCCTGTGGAAGAAATGTGGTACCAGTTCTGCTTCCTATGGATGGTGCCGATGGAAAACTCAGGAGCACTGTGCAGATCTCCTGGGCAGGAGATGTGGATCCACTTCAGCCAGTCTTCCCAAGGATTCCCACACAGAGGCAGGAATGGCACAGAAAGGATACAACCTCTGAAGTTCTTCCTTTCCGTGGAGAAGGAGAAAATAAAGGGAAGAAAATAAGTCTAAATGTTTACCAGAAGTGCAGCAGAAACATTCAAACAGCGGTACAAGGATGCTGTAGGGATCTGTTTTTTTCAGCTGACTGGAACATTTACTGTTTCCTCAGATCCTGAAGTTCAGGTTCCAAAAATAACCTTTTCAAGTAGATGAAGCCTAAAATAATTTGGGGGAAATCCCTGCTGGGAAAAGCCACTTTCACTGAGGAACTTGAGGCTCCTTCAAAGCCTAAAGGAGTGCACAGGCATTATCCAGAACTTGTTCATCCTGTCCTTTCCCAGCAGGTGACACCTCATCCCCTCTAACTATGTGGGAAGGAGGGAGACATGGGAACCAGGATGGACCATTTGCTTGTAAATGGTGAGAAAGTTTGTGGAGAACACAGGGCTCCTGGGCGCCCTGAATAACAGCCCTGCAAACACCGTCCCTGCAAACACCATCCCTCCAAACCGGTTCCCTTCACAGAGTCCCTCCCTGTCAAACCTCAGCGTGTTCCCATCGCCCACAGAAACCAAATCAAGGATTTTCAGTGATCCAACCAGCACATTTCACTGTTTTCCTTATGCTGTAAAAACCAGATGAAATTCCCATGCAACACGATGGCACCGACCTCCTAAAGCACCTCTTAAGTTCCTCATTAACACTGTTGGCCTGCTCAGACACACGAGGAATTGCAAAGTTGGGATTTCTGTTCCAGAGGGAGCAGAACCACCTGTGAGAAGCCATTTCACTGTCACATCCCCATCCTCATCCCCAGATCCCTGAGGTCCATGTCCTCAGCACCTCAGTTTCATGCACTTGGGCCCAAATGAATCCCCACCAACTCCAGGCACCTTGTTACGGTGTCCAGTTTGGAATGGCTTTAAGCTCCAGGAGGGCAGGCTTAGGTGGGATATTGGGAAAGAATCCTTCCCTGGGGGTGAGGCCCTGGCACAGGCTGCCCAGAGAAGCTGTGGCTGCCCCATCCCTGGAAGTGTCCAAGGCCAGGCTGGACAGGGCTTGGAGCAACCTGGGCTGGTGGAAGGTGTCCCTGGATGAGCCTGAAGGTCTCTTCCCACCCAGCCCATTCCATGATTCTGTGCTGACTCAATACCCACACCTGCAGCTGCAGCACCAGCGCCGGGGGCCAGTCACAGTGGTACAAAGTCACACAGGGAGCCCCGAGAAAATTCTCTCAGGGAATTCCCTCCCCAGCTTTATTTCTAAGCCCTGATTCCCTCAGTCCTTTCCCGGGAGGGGGCAGTGCCCGGGCCGGGGTGGCAGCCGCTGTTCCTGAGGATGTGCTGCCACCTCGGGGAGAGCGGGACACCGCACCGGGAAAGGCCCAGCACCCCTGGGAAAGGGATCACTAAACCAGCCGAGTGTATCCGTTCAGTGTTTTAGCCAACGACACCTTTATTATTGCTCCGGGCTGGCGCTGATTCTAGACCTGACTGTGAGTGACGCTGGGAATGGTGGCTGCAGGCGGGCCCTGACCCCTTTCCTCAAAGAAGGGCTTCACTTTCACCGGGAAGCGAATCCCTCCGGGTGCCGGCACCTCCAGCCCCTCCCTGCGCAAACCCGGCCTGAGCAACCTTGAGGGCTTGGGTGGTACAACCGTCCAAACCACTTCTGTCTCCCCAGGCCACAAAGGTACGTTTTTAGAAGAGAACTCTGACGTTTGAAAGAATTGGCAGTGACTCATTTTGGCCCCGCTAATGAGGAGCTTCCCCTCAATCCTGCGGTTCGGGATGGGAAGCCAAGGTTTGGATTTTCCAGGGGGTTCTCTCGGGCTCAGGACAGTGGCTTGCCCGGGGACAGAGGTTGTCCCCATCCCGCACAATTGCCAGGCCCTGCTCACACTGCTAAGGGGATTCACTGCAGCGTCTCGGGGCTGTCGCGATATGGCACCGGGGCTGGCTCGGCCGGGGGTCCCGCCTCGCTCTAGTCGTGTCCCCCCGCGAGAGGTCCCCTCTCGCACGGTGGAAGAGCCCTCCACCCCGGCCCCAGAAATGGCTGTCGTGTCGCTGTCGCCGCCGCTGTCGTGTCGCTGTCGCGACACCGCTCACCTCGGCTCCCCGCCGCCATCTTGGCGCCCCGCCCCGAGCCCCGTCCTCCGCCGTCCCGGCAGCCCCCGCGCGGCCGCTCGCCCCGCCCCCCCGCCTTCGGGCGCGATCGGAGCGCTCGGCCCGGTTCGGCCGCTTTCGGGCGGATTCGGGCGCTGCCCGTTCGGGCGTCTCCGTGCGGGCCGGCGAGCGGGGCTCGGGTGCGATCGGAGCGGACTCGGCACAGATCGGCTCTCCTCGCGTCCGCCTTCGG
>JAWWES010000168.1:9034556-9071943 GCA_035583135.1 Lophotriccus pileatus | reverse complement strand
GCCTTCGGCAGAGATCGGAAGCGGCTCGAGCGCGCTCGGGACTCGCCGCCGGCCGGGCCGGGCCGGGCCGCTCGGGGCTCGGCCGCGCTCGGGCGGGCTCGGCTCCCCCCGCGCCGTCAGGTACCGCCGCGGGCCGCGCGCGCGGGCCCGGCCGCGCCCCCTTGGCCAGCGGGGGGAGCGCGCGCCCGGCGGCTCGGGGCGCTTCGGGCGCCCTCGGAAAGCGCCGGAGGGGCCCGAAGGCGCTCGGCTGAGCTCCCGCCGGGACCGCTCACCCCGGGACCTCACCCGGGGCACGGGCTCGGCCCCCCCGGGCCCGGCTCCCCCGGGCCCGCGCATGGAGCACAACGACGGAGAGCCGGCGGCCGCTCGGCTCGGCTTGGCCGCGGGGCCCGGGCAGCAGCAGCAGCAGCAGGAGCCGCCGCGAGCGGCCGAGGGGGAGGCGGAGCCCGAGGAGGAGGAGGCGGTGACGGTGATGGCGGCAGACGCCGAGCACATCGAGATGGGAGCGCCGACGATGCCCAGCGCCGACGAGGCCGCCGCCGCCGCCGCCTTCGCAGGTCAGGGCGGGCAGCGCTCCCTCGGCCCGCCCGGGGCTCCCGCACGGCCCGCCCGGGGCGCGCCCCGCCCTGGGCACGGCCCGCACTCCGCCCTCACACAGGGCCGGGAGTCCTGCAGTGGCATTGCCCGTGTCCCGTTACAAAGTGCCCCAGACACGCAGGGCTGTGCAGCCGAGCTGCGCTACCACAACATCCCAGAGCCCCCGTGCCCGCCTGAGGGTCTCCGCCTCCGCTCCGGCTGTTTTTTCACTCTCACCACACATGAAAACCCTCAGATTTTAGCCAGGCTGAGCACCACAGAGACGTTTGGCTGTAAGTTTGGGCAGTTTCTAGCTGGTAATGACAGCTTGAGTATTAACACATGGCAAAGGGACGGTCAGTTGTTCACTGTATCCTGCTGCTTGCCAATCCCCCCTCTTTTCATTAAAAGCGGCTCACCTGGGGGTGTTCCCAGTACAGATACAATATTCATTTTTCCCTTAGTTCATCACACGCTCATAGCAACTGTCATTGGCTCGAGGTTAAAGCCAGTTCAACCCAAAGCTTGATAAAAATCACAGTGATTGCGTTTATAACAACTTACAGCTGTCATGAAAAATAAAATTATTTTAGAATAGGAAGGGAGAAGGAAGCACAATTACATTTATTTGGTGTTTTAGCTGTTTGTCAGGCTCTCTGGATGCAGACAAATAATTAAATTAATGCCTGTTTTACGTTGCAGAAGTCACCACAGTGACAGTAGCCAACGTGGGGGCCTCTGCAGACAATGTTTTCACCACGTCTGTGGCCAATGCAGCTTCAATTTCAGGACACGTGTTGGTAAGTCTGGCCTTTCATCTGAGGGCCTTGGCAAAGTCTCACTTGCTCAGTGTAAATAAAGAGCTGTAGTAAGGTCAAACATCTATTTTTATTGCACTATACAAGCTTTAAGCCACAAACCCATTAGGGGACGTGCAGTTTTTTTATTCGTGATTTTTGTTGCCTTTCCGCCCCCATCTACACATTCTGTAATGGAACTGGTGACCTGGAACATGAAACATTTGAATTTGCTTGGCTGAAACCTCCAAAATTAACCTAATAACTGCCATACTGATTGCAGTTTTAGGGTACCCTTGGGGGATACTGAAATCTATTGGTGTTTAACCCTTTTAATCAATTTAAACTCCTAATTCCTCTTGTAGTCTGGGAGAACAGCCCTGCAGATTGGGGACGGCTTGAACCCTGAGAAAGCCACTCTGATCGTGGTGCACACGGACGGGAGCATCGTGGAAACCACCGGCATCAAGGGGCCCTCGGCACCTCTCACACCAGGTATGAGCCAGCCTGCTCCTCGGGGGTCATTCTCCGAGGGGGATGCCTTCTTCTCCACTTCCACCATGTTCCTAGGACTTAAAAACGTGTGCAGAATATTGTAAGGATTGTTTGTCCCCACTTACAACCATCAAACTGCTTAGGTGGGAAAAGACCTTTAAGGTATCAAGTCCTTGATCTTGCACTCCTTGGGAGTACAAGAATACTTAGTTTTGTTTTTTTTTTTTTTTCCTGTCAGAAATATATTGTATTTCCTCAGTCTTTACCCTAATCCTGGCAAAGAGGCTGCTTGAAAAATCTTGCCCTGCTACTGGGCTTCCTCCAGCCATCCCACCTCCGAGGGCACGCAAATCCTATTAACGTGAACCATAAAAATACGAGTCTCCCCGTTCTGCACGAGGGTTTGTTTCAAAGGGTCCTGGAATACATTTTTATGTCCATTCAGGTCCCTTGCTGATGTTTTAGTGTCTTTGTCGCTGGGGTTTTGTTCAGGGCTGCTTGGCAGTTTCCCTGCTGCCCACAAGGTGGCACGAACTCCTCACAGGATCAGCCCTGGGAAGGGGAAGGTCCAGCCAGGTCCTTACAGCACAGCTTGCAGGTGGTGTGAGGATCAGGGTATAACCTCACCGTTTGTTCCCTGTTAGAGCCCGTTTCCTCTGGTGCAGTTTGCTCAATTATCAGTCCTTTTCAGTTCGTCCAAGCTGAATTTTTTGTGGTGCACATTTGTGGGGATGTTCCAGCTGCTCCAGTCCCCCGGGCCCTGCTGCCCCAGCCCAGCTGTGAGATGGAACAGCCACTTTTCTTTTTGGTTGCTGTCACCTTTCTTTTCTCTTTTCTCCAAGGACCCCAGTCTCCTCCTACCCCGTTAACAACTGTCCAAGGGAAAACTGGGACCAAGTACAACTGGGACCCGTCTGTGTACGAGAACGAGCTCCCGGTGAGGTGCCGGAATATCAGTGGCATTCTGTACAAGAACAGGCTCGGCTCAGGTAACCACGGCCTGGGGGAGGAGTGGGACAGCTCCTTCTACACTCTTCATCAGGCCCTTCTTATGGGCTGATTGTGAGGGGCAAAAAAAAAAGACAGTTTCCAAGCCAGCCCAGTGCCTTTTGATATTATTGTGCTCCTCTGTTTTGCTCTTTCTTTGGAGGCTTTTTAACTTTTTCCTAAACCTGTGGGGATCTAGGCTGCTGTGCAGTGAGTGTCCTCAATAACAGGCCAACTCCTCTAACGTTTTTCTCATCTGAGGGGTAGCCTTGTGTTTCTACAAAGCTCTAAAGAATCCCTGCTGGAATGAAAACAGAGAGTTTGTCTCCTCACAGTGCTCCTGAACTCCTCCTCTCTTATCCTTGTGGGGAAGCTGGAGGAGCAGCAGCGTGGCTGCCCAGCACAGCACTTACTTCATGGACAGAGAGTTTTCTTCATCACCAGAAAGATCAGAAATTTAAGTGCAAATTAAGAAAAGGCTTAAATTCATGGTGTTTATGCAAGAAAGACCTTTCTTGTGGAGGAGCAATTTTTGTAACCTTTTGAGGCCCAGAGTTGGAGCTCTCTAAACATGCCTGGTCATTGTCCCAGCCATGATAGTAACTGGACATATTTCTCCCAGGGCGAAGGGAAGCAGCAGACGGGCACATTCAGTGATGGCTGTGGATTAACTGCTATTTTGCCCAGCAGTTTCCATATTTCCTTCTCTAGGGAAGTGTCAAAATGACCCCTAAACTGGACTAACAGTGTGTTCTGCTGCTTTGTCTCAGGGGGCCGTGGCAGGTGCATTAAGCAGGGGGACAACTGGTACAGCCCCACGGAGTTCGAGGCCATGGCGGGCCGAGCCAGCAGCAAGGACTGGAAGAGGAGCATCCGCTACGCCGGGCGGCCCCTGCAGTGCCTTATCCACGTAAGGCTCCCTCGGCTCCCTCCTTCCTGCAGGAAGGGGCTGGCAGGGCCGGGAGCTGCCTCTGCACACCGGAGGGTGCTGGCACTGGCAGCGACGCCGGGTCTGGTGGGGACTCGGTGACCTGAGGGGAGTTTTTCTAGATGTGTCTCAAATAGCACACTGGGAATCTTGCCTGTACTGGAAAGGGGCTGGAGTTTCTGCAAGATGAAGCCCAGCCTTGAGCTGTGTCACAGGACTTGGGCTCTCACTGTGAGATCTCCTTCATTCTGCTTGTCTCACTTCCACCATTTTTTGAGTATTTGGGCCCTTTATTTCCTGCGCACCCAGGATTCTCCTGCAGAGCTCTGGCATTGCCATCAGGCTGACAGGGGATTTCTGCTTGGGCAGGACAAAGCCTCAGATTCACATATCCTGGCTTTTTGGTGTGGAAATGCTTTGGTTTTCCTTTGTTCTCCTCTGACCCGAGCCCTGTGGCTGCAGTATGAGGAGCTGGCCTCTGTTACTGTAGAGGGTCCAGGAGGGAGGGAGTACCTCTCTCTGGGAGCCATCCAGATGTTTTGGCACAACACAGGTGTGCTCTCAGTAATTTTGGTGAGTGGTGCTGAGCTGGTCACTTCTCATTCCAGGATGGGATTTTAAACCCTCACGCTGCCTCCTGTACTTGCGCCGCTTGCTGTGACGACATGACACTGGTGAGTTTATAAACCAATTAGTTGTGCTTGAAAAATTAACTGGTCACGCTGCCACAACCCTTGGTGACCAGGTCGTGAGTGGCCTGGGAATAGGCACAAGTGCTTTGTCCCTGCTCCGTGGAGAAGGGAAATAAGGAACTGCTGGAGCTATTGCAGAGCAACCTCAGTAAAGCTGGATCAGAGTTACTGCTTTTTTCTTTTTTGTTTTTTCCCCCTTTTCTAAATAATATATTTTTGTAAAATGCCTTTTGGGGATGCCAATACTATTTATGATTTTTGACTCAAATTTCACAGTGTTTTGAGTTGGAAAAATATTTTTGTAAGGAAGTAACGTAATACTCTTATGATGGATCCATATTTTCATCTCAAAACTGCTTGGATGGTTTGGTTTTTTGTGTGTTGGTTTCAAAAATGAGGTTGAAGTCCTGAAAGCAGAAGGCTTTAGCTTGACTTGGTGTTTTGCATTTCTTTTCTGCTATGAACTGACTGATTTCCTTGTTTCTGAGCCTGGAACTGCTCCTCTCTTCTCCTCACTCTTGTTCTCTTCTCTTCCACCACCTCGGCCAACAATCAATTATTTTCCCAGTTCTGCTCCTTAAAAAATAGTTGGAAGAGGCTGGATTTGTGCCTCTTCAGCTGGAGGGAGCTGAGTTTAACTCTTTTTCCCCGGAAGTTCTTTTGGTTTGGAGAACTGTAAGTTCTTTGGTCAGTTGTTGCCAACCACACATCATCCATGGGGATCTGTGCTGCTGTTCCTGGGAAGAGGAGAGTAAACCCAACGTCTCCAAAGAGGTGCCTCAGTTAATGCCCTCTGTTTTTTTCTTTTCTTCTTCTCTTTGTTGTGTTCTGCCCAGAGCGGCCCCATTCGACTCTTTGTGCCGTATAAAAGGCGGAAAAAGGAAAATGAAATGCCTGCAACTCCAGTGAAGAAGAATTGCTCCAAAAACATCACTCTGCTTCCTGCCACAGCCGCAACCACCTGTAGGTTCTTTCTCCTGCTGAAAATTGCTTCCCTTCTTTGGTGAGGAATTGCCACACTAGGTACTTTATGTCTGTTAGTGGCCCCTTGGAACTGCCCAGCTGAGAAAAATGTGCCTTTTTTTTTTGGCCATGTCCTTTTCATTGGACAGTTTTATTGGCTCAGTGTCACTTCCCATTTTATAGAAAGTAGCACAGTGTTGTCACATCTGGACACAAGCTGAGTGGGAAAAAGTACAGTTCTAGACCTCCAGGAAACTTGGGTTTAAGCATCATCACATCTTTGTGCCGTGAGCAGGTTTTGTCTTTTGTGCTGAGAGAGCTTTGGATTATGCCCCATTCCTGGAAGTGTTCCAGGCCAGGTTGGAGAGGAAGGTTGAAGGTGTCCCTGCCCATGGCAGGGGATGGAACGAGATGAGCTTGGAGGTCCCTTCCAACTCAAAGCATTGCAGGATTCTATGACTCCATGGTTATATTCCCCCCTGTACCTGCTCTCAGCTCAGCAGTGTGGGGGGAATTGTGGAATCCTGGCCTTGGTGCATAGTGGATTTCAAGTAGATTTTTCACAAATAACGACTGGGACATTTCCTGTTGGAATTAGGTTGTGGGGAAGGCTGGTGCTTTTCTGCTCTGCCAGAAATCCCCATTCCGTCCCCTGAGCTGCTCTGTGTCCTTCAGAAGCTGGAGTAAGCTTTGTGCTGTTCCTTGCAATATGTAGAAAAAAAGGCTGGCAGCAGCTGGAATGAGGTTCCCAGCCTGAAAGTCGCTAATGAAGGAGGCAGAAGGTGATGCTTTCATCTGCACGTCCCTCTCCAGCATCCAGCACACACTTTGTTACTGGTTTGATTGGCAAACCATCGGTGTGAGAACAGAAATTAATGTGCAAGCTCACCCAGCTCACACATTCCCAGTCACATCCACGTGTCCTCCTGCTCTCGGTGCTCTGGCATCATCTGGACTGTGACAGTGCAAAGTGAATCCAGCAGGAAGCAGCAGAAATCCAAAAATAGGAACAAAAAACTGAGGTTAGATCATCAGCAACAGTAGGAGGAGAAACACACAAGAGTTCTGCAGAGTTGTTTTGTGGGTTTGGTTTGATCTGTAGTGGTTTGTCAAGTGAGGTGCTGTGAGGCTGCACGTTCCCTTGTGCTGGCATTGGGAGAGACAGCTGCTCATTTTGGGGGCCACATCCTTCACCAGCCATGGATTTGTAGCCACAATGTCTAAAAACTGAATTATTGTTTGGGAAAAGATCCTTCTGGCAGAGCAGTGTGCCATGGCATCAGCCCGTTGCCAATTAATGGTGCCAGTTAATTAATCCTGTTTAAAAAGGGTTTTTAATATTCTGGAGCTGCTCAGGTATAATCATCCAAAGGGATTTTGTGCCTTGTTGCTTGCACTGGCCAAGCACATTCTATCACTGTGTGTGGATAAACAGCTAAAATTGTCCAGCTGTCACGGAATTAGTTGTTATCCGCAGGTTTTTATGTTGATTTAAGTAGCAAGAATCACTCTTGCTAAGATTGCCATAAATTAGGATCAGCCAGAAACTGATGGGGTTTGTGGCCTCACTGAACCTTTATGGGAGGTGTTAAGTTATGGCTCATAAAATAATTGAAAATGTGATGATTTGAGAGGTGTTAGGTTGTAAATTAATGTTACAGCCTCGTATCCCCAGAGAATAACCTGGAAGGACAGCAGAGCCTTCAGAAGTCCACCAGGGCTTTTATTCCTGTTTCCAGCTGCACTGGTCGTAGGTGTGACTCAAACTGGGTTATCACAGGCCAGTGGTCTGTGAGTTCCCTGACTCTGGATGGTGCAGCACAGCGATGTCAATGGCTGGAGAGCTGCGGGCCCTGCCCTGAGTGTGAATGATGAAAGTGCTTTAATGTTTCCAGTCACCGTGACTCCCTCTGGACAGATCACGACCTCGGGGGCGCTGACCTTCGACCGCGCGTCCACCGTGGAGGCCACGGCCATCATCTCGGAGAGCCCGGCCCAGGGGGACGTGTTCGCCGGGGCCACGGGTAAGAGCCGGGGCCTGGTGTCCTGGGCAGCCGTGGGAAGGGCGAGCAGGGGCTGGGAGCCCACTGCTGTGGGAAGGGGCGTTGTGAATACAGGCAAAGGGTTGATTTCTCGAGGGAGACGCGGCGTAACTCACTGTCCTGCCTCTGAAGGCGCGGCAGCTGCTGGAAATCTCACCCGCTGCACAAAAGGAGGAGGCTTGCCCAGGTGTGGCAGCTGCTCGTGTTCACCTCTGCTGTGTCCCTGGGGTTTATGTTCATCTCAGTGCCAGAATAAATCAAGCAAAGTATAGATGCAAGACCTACATTTCAGTTCTTGCAGTTTGAGTCATGCTTTGGGGTGTCAGTTCTATTGAGGGAATGATCCTGCTCCAAGAACTGGAGTTTGGAGCCCTGGTATTATTGTGGATATGTAGATGTGTGGGAGGGAACCAGGGAACCTGTGGCTCTAAAGGTAAAGCCTGTTGGAATGAGGACCAGGCTGCCTTGTTTGCTGGCTGTGTGAGATGGTGCTGCCGTTTCTCATTTCCAGCTCTTGGGAATTACCACAAACTGTAGAAAATCGTATAAAATGTAAAAACAGGGATGAAAGCAGTGTAAGAAACAGCTGCCAGGTGTGTTAGTGATTCCCAACGTCCTTGTCCTCCTGCAGTTCAGGACACCAACGTCCAGCAGCCTTGCCGGGTGTCCCATCCAGAGCCTCACTATCCCAGTTACCAGGACAACTGCCAGATCTCCCCTTTCCCCGAGGCCGCGCTGCCGACGTCTCACCCCAAAATCGGTACGTTTGCTGTCCGGCAGGTGAGACCCTTCACTGGCCTTGAGTTTCCTCTGATCCTTCTCAGAAATGGTAAAGTTTGAGGCAGAAAATTAAACTCGCCTCTGTTTCGCTTGTGAGTTTTACAGTTATTAGGATTTAGATGAGCAGATTTCCCCTCTGTGGGAAGTTTTTCTCTCCTTATTGAGAACATTGATTTGTTGGTTTCTATCAGAGGAGGCTGCTGTGATCCTGCTTCCTGCATCATCTTGCACTCCCTGCCTTTCCTAAGGCTCTTGCTTCCAGGGGCACTGTGGCTCAGTGGCTCAACATGGATTTAGTGTTTGATCTGAGGAGACCAACCCCTTCAAAATCCCCAGAAGCTTTTCTAGACATTTTCCAATGTCTTTATTACTCCAGTGGTACTTGCTGAAGGTAGTTTTGGGCAGGTTTGGTGTCAGTTTTCCATCCCCTCTGAATGACCTTTGTTTATTTACTCAGAGCAGCACAGCGTGTTCCTGCTGTCCAGGGTCACATCTTGTTGCATTTAAGACTTAGATCTTGATATTACTAATTAAACACTAATTGTTTTTTCATCAGTGAATACTTTCTCTTGCCTCCTGTACCTGTGCCAGAATGAGAAACTGGAAGTAATTCCTGTGTGATATGTTATCAAATGCCACACTGGGACAAATATTGTGCTGGAAACGGAGAGTGGAAAAGGCTCCTCTGCAAACAGACACTGATAAAAAAGACCCGTTTATCTCATACTCATATCTAAGTGCAAACAGTTCCACACCCCTCATGTGCAAATTGATTGAAATGGCTGTTTTAATTAAGGGCATTTGCCATGAAATGTCTGTGTACCTGTGTGGGGAGCTGGCAAGGAAAGGTCACACGCCCGATGGTGCAGGACCTGGGGGTTGAGGCTTGTTCTCTCTGTCCAGATCAGTGTTGGATTCTTCCAGCTTTTACTGCTTCCATGAACAACTACCAGGGAGGAGGTGAAAAGGGTTTAAAAAGGCTCCATTAGGCGCTCCCTGGTCATGCTGCAGATGCTGTCACTGTCATTGCTTTATCTTCAGTACCAGCAGCACTGGGAGAGCTGCAGGACCAGCTGCCTGCCAGACTGGGGGGAGATTTTGGGGTAATAACTCTGCACAGCCCCAAAGTTGGTGGGACCTTCCTTTTTCTAGTAAACAATTTAGTGAGGAATTTGGAGGTCAGGTGTTGGTAGATATGAATGTCTTGGACTGAATTTTATGGCAGATGGTGAGTATTTATTGCTCAAGTTACATTTTGGAAAAGTAAAGCCAGTAAAGCCAGATAACATTTCTTCCTGGAATGTTACCTAAGCTGAGCTTACACAGTGTATCATGGAGTTCCTGGATCTGGATTTAATTTCCTCATTCCGTGATCTCCCAGCGTACATGCAAACCTTATGTTGTGAAAGGGAACTGTTTTAGTGACACAGTAACTGCTAGGTTTTTAAAGGACTCCCCAGCCCGAGGTTTTGGGGAGCGCTCACTTTGAGGTGGTGGTGTCTGTGGGGTTTATTCCAGTGCCGGGCCTGGGTTATGGTCAAGGTCGGGGTCCAGAAGCACAGGGAGTGTGATGTGGATCAGTGCCTGAGTTTTGTGGGATTGCAGCCTGAGAATGGACATCTGGGTAGGGACACTGGGATACCCCTGTAAAGTGCTGGGTCACTGAGTGACTTCCTGTAACCTCTCCCAGCCGTGGCTGAGGGAAACGTTGTTGCCAGCGGTGGAGACCCTGGGAACGCTGCTTTCGCCTCATCATTGTTCTTGTCCACAGCAGTGCTGGGAGCTGTTAAACCCTCCCCAGAGCAAAGGGGAGGTCACCAGGAGGTGTTCTTGTCCTGGGGGTTTGAGAGTGCCCAAGGGCTTGTTGCACAGACCTGTGCTTTGGGTTGCAGGAGGAAAGCTCTGTTTAGCAAAAGCTTCCCAGACTGGAAATTCCGCGGACCGTATTTTAAAAGAGAAACTGAACAACACCGAAAAAACAAAACAACCCACTCCTCAAACCCCCCTGCTTTCTGAGAATGAAGTGCCCTAACTGTGTCTCTGCTGTTGTTTGGTCTGTCCCCAGTGTTGACCTCCCTGCCCGCCCTGGCCGTGCCCCCCACCACCCCCACCAAGGCCATGTCGCCGTCGGTGGTGAACGGGCTGGAGGTGACAGAGCAGCGGAGCTGGCTCTACCTGGAGGAGATGGTCAACTCCCTGCTCAGCACAGCACAGCAGCTCAAGACCCTGATCGAGCAGGCCAAGCAGGCCAGCTCCTCCTTCCGAGAGGCCGCCGTCACACAGGCCAAGATCCAGGCGGACGTGGAGAGGAAAGAGGTACCTGTGCCAGAGGCACCTCTGGGGCTGAGGGATGGGCAGAGTAGCTCCTGCCTGGAGCAGTGGCAGCCCTTAGCAATTGTTTCTCCAAGCCTGGAGGACAGTGCTAGCAAGAGAAATGTTTCTGGGTTGGTTTTGTCCTGGGGAAAGGAATAAAATGCTCTGTGATTCCGGGAGCTGTGGGCAGTGGGGTGGTTGTACGCACTGGTGTCATGATGCTGAGCTCTGCCATCAGCTATCCATACATTTGTGGGATGTGGGCACCAAATCCTGGTTTGGGAAAGCTGTTAGGCTCCTCTGAGTAAAGTTACACTTGTGTTACTTAGAAGTTGTGGGGAATGACATCCTGAAAGAAAAGCAAACCATGAGTTCTCCAGCTCCTTGTTTATATGAACTTGAAAATGTGTCAGGATATTGCAAAATTTGAAAATACTGAGATATTTGTAAGGTTGTTTTGAATAGCAGCATTTTGTGTGGGATTAGTTCAATATAGCTGCTCTGGCAGAACTTCTGTTAAGAAACAGTTCTCCACATCAAGTATCTGATCCTTTGGTTACTATCTCGGTGATGGCTTTACTGCATTTTTCGGTAAGGGAAAGACGTTTAGGAAAAGGGTGAGTGGGGCAAAAAAGACTCACTGTGCCTTCCAAAAGATATTTGACATTTGTAGGTCAGGCCCAAAATGAACAGACTAAAGACAGGACTGACACAGGCGTCTCTGTGCTTGGGCAATGGAATTTTTTTAAGTGTGCATTAAGTCATTGTTTACATCAGGTAAACTTTAGGATGGGGAGGATACACAAACTTGCCAAACTCTGTGCCAGAATTGCTGGGGGATAATAAAGATATTCAGGAAATGTGTTAAATGGATATTCTATATAAATTGAAAGAATCAGTGTTGAAGCCTGACGAGTGTGTTAATTGGAGACTAGCCCTGTGTAAAGCAGTGATGCCTCCGGAGCCCAGCTCCTTTGACAGCAAGGTGGAAGATTAAATCAGCAAACAGTTGGGGCATCTGAATTGGTTTTTAGAAAGATTAAACCAATTCAGGGCTGGAGAGTATGAAAGGAACTGAAAAGGGTCGGGCAGCTAAAAAATGTGGCTCTGGTCAGCAAACAGAGGCTTGTGTCCTCCAAGGGAGCAGGGAGACGGTTGGGAATTTGAGGTTATCAGTTTTCTGGAGCTGTTTTTGTGAAAGGGCTGGATGTGGCTGGCTTGATCCTCTCTCTTATCACACCTTTCCCTCCTCTGTGGTTTGTGCATGGCTGGAATTGCCTTGTCAGATCAGGCAGAACCCAACCTCACCCTCACAGGCCACAGCAAGAGGTTTCCCTGCCGATGCCTCCATCTGCTTGGAGCTTTTTAACTCAGTTTATGTCATGGTAACAGAGGTTTTGAAGGTCGTGGTTTCACAGGAGAATAAATACTGTGCTGTCAGGCCATACACTTGTGAATTAAGCCTTTAATCTCCTTACATGTTGGGTCAAACTCCTGGATGAACCTGCTTCACCTGGAGGTGGGGTTCAGATTTTTTTGGACTTTTTAACTGTTCCCAATACATTTAGGCCAGGGTTAGCACATAGTCCATTTGGGATTGGGTTTGGGATTCCCGTCCCTCCTTGCTGAGTGTGGCAAGGCAACCCCTCACATCACACTCCAGCTTGACTCCAGAAATGACATGTCTGGTGTGTCTTCCTTGCAGCAATACCAGAGCCAGTTATTCCAACAAACAGAGGATGTGGATGGGAAAACGGAAATCATCATCAAGGTAAGCTGGGGACATCTCATGTGTTGCAGAGTCTTTTGGTCTTTATCTGCCTCCGTTTAAGTTTGTCATTGCCACAGAATCCTGTGCTGGCACAGATCTGAGCCTTCCCGTTGCTCCAACCAGTGTCTTCCATTTCCCAAGCCTTCCAGGCTTCCACACCTCCTCCACTGTCACCTGGCCAGGTTCATGAGCCTCACTCACCTCTCAGTGGTGGTGCTGCAGCTCTGTGGGTGGCTGTCACTGACTTGTGGCAGGAAGGAAACTTGCTTCCTTTCTGTCTTGTCAGCTGTCCTGTTTCCATAACTCCATGATTCCCTCTGGCTGTTGGAATGGGAGTTAGTTCAGGACCCGTGCTGAAGCCCTCAGAGCTGTGTGTGTTACTCAGTTGTCCCTCAGATCTCCAGGCACAACTGCACACACACACACACAGTGTGTGTTTTCCACATTTTCCAGTACCTGTACAGGTGACAAACAGCCCCAGTCAAGTGTCCCCTCGGGACAGGCTTTGCAGGTCCCAGATTGCAGCTTTAAGGCATTTCTGGTGTCCCAAAACCCTGGCTGTACATCAGGAGCACAAACACAGTTCAGTCACACCAGCTGCTCGCTGCAGGTACATGGGGGTGTGATGAGTGGGGTGTTAATCAGGGCACCGATTTGGGGGTGCTTGTGCTCAAAGGAGAGAAGGAGCCTGAGGAACTCAGGAGCCCAGGATACTTTCACAGCCCAGCAACGCTTCCTGCCGCTGCTGCTCCAAGTGCTAATGATTTGTCAGGAGTTTAATGAGCTGGAAGCAGAATGCTCTGTGAAGTGCTTATTTTGGTGGCAGTTCAATGATGTTTCCACCTAAATATACAGGTTATGTTAATTGATGTCACTGAGGTAAGATTAAAGTGATAGACACAAAAGCATCCCCTAAAAAGCAGGTGTGGTTTTTCTCCCATGTATCCTATTCTCACCTTGCTTCTGGATTTAAATCCTTGCTCCTGTTCGAGCCTTCTTCATTTGACTCCTTTTTCCATGTTGGGACACTCCTTGTGCAGTCATGCTGCTGACTGGCAAAGTAACAAATCCCTTTTTCCTCTCTAAAATCAAGGAGTGATTAAGCTAAGGAGTCCCATCCTGATTCCTACTCCTGTTGTCCTTCCTCAGACCCTCTCTCTGACATACACAGTATTATAAACCCAACAAAACCACTGGTGAAATCCGCCTTAAACCTTTTAGTTTGGGATAAACTCAGAGTTTGGCTGTCAACAGCCTGTGCACAGCCTGACTTGGCTGTTTGGGATACACCTGCCCTTGGGATACACCCGACTCCTGCTGACGCCTGCAGCTACCTGCCCCCTATGGAGGGAGGTATCCCTGGGGTGGTGGGGATGGATTTCCTTGACCACTCGGTGTCCCACCTATGGTTTTGAAGGGCTTCCTACCCGATTGAAAGGAAAGCAGGAGTGCCTTCCATTTTCCAAAGTGATCCCTGTTACAGCAGCAGGAGAGCAGGTCTCTGAGGGTGTATCCACGAGCCACTGGGCCTGTTTGTTATGCATGGTTGTGCTGAGTGTATTTTGGGAAGGAGGGGCTTTCCCACTGCTCCCACATTCCAGCAGGACACAGCCCCTCGGTGCCCTCGCTGGGGTGGCTCCGTGTGACACGGTCACTCTCCGTCCCTTCCCACAGCAATCCTGTGTCAACTGCGGGCGCGAGGCCACCAACGAGTGCACGGGATGCCACAAGGTCAACTACTGCTCCACGTTCTGCCAGCGGAAGGTACGGCGTGTTTGGGAGTTGGGATCCAGTTCCCTGGAGAGGGCTGTGGGGCCCTAGGGAGAGTCACCTGATGGAGCAGAACCGGGCAGCCAGCACGGAATCCTGCATGGGTCAAGTATTCCAAAGCCCCTGCCAGGGGGATTACCAGCAAGGCTGTAGTGATGGGGCAGGTCTGCAAGTCAGGACAGGGTTAAAAGGGTAGGGAAGGTCCCAGGGTTTGCACACACCTTCCCAAAGGTGTTCCAAAAAATCAGAGTAACATTCTGCTTAGTCCAGTTCCACCTCTAATACTGACCCAGTGTGTGTCTCCTTTCCCCTCCATCACTGGTTGGTGTGTGGGGCACTGGAGACCCGCTGCTCCCACCTGTGCTGGAGAAAGCGCTTCCCACACAGTGGCTTTTCCAAGGGCCGGTTCCCTTCATGGCCTTGCCCTCTGCTCTCCCCTCGCAGGACTGGAAGGACCACCAGCACATCTGCGGCCAGTCAGCCACGGTGACGGTGCAGGGTGACGAGGTGCACGTCACGGACGGTGTCATGGAGAAGGTCACCGTGTGAGCAAACTACCTCCGCAGCCGTTCCCGGGCACGCGGGGCCGGCTGGATCGGGACCCGGCGGAACGGTCTGTCCTGTGCCAACGGCACTGTTCTCTCTAGCAGAATCACTTTTGATTGGCTTTTTGATACTGTGACAGCATTTGTCTACTCCTGAGCCCCTTTCAGAACTTTGGGTAATATAGAGACTGTGAAAACCTCATCTGGAACACCCCCCACACGCACACTGGGATTCCCCTTTGGCCTCGGGAGGCTTTGCCTTTGCCTGACTGGATCCTCCACCATGTGGATTACAGCAATCTCCTCATCTCTCTTGAGATGGATCTAAAACAGGTGCTGCAAGGAGATGTGCCAGTGTTTCCTCCTCCCGGGGCCTCCCTACCTCTTGTTTGAGAAGAGAAATGAACCTTTGGCTTATTTAATTGCCTTGACAGAGTCGGTACAAGTTCTTAGTTTGTCGTTGGGAGGATTTTTGTTTTTCCTGTGTTCCCTCTGTGCTAGGCAAATTTGGAACACGTTGGAGCTTCTGCATTTAAATGCCATTGAGTAATAACACGTTGTTAAATAAAAAGCGGTGAAAGCACGAGTGAGCCCAGCGGTTCCCTTTAATCCCCAGGGCAGCACTCGAGGGTGCAGCTGCCTGCACAGGTGGGTGCAGTGGTAGGTACACGTGTGTCCATGTTCCCTCTCTACCTGGGAGGTGTTTGGGAAGCACAGCTTCATCCCACAGCATGCCTGGAATGTTGCTTGTAGCATCCACCTGGCCAGACTCAGATGGGATCAAGCCCGAGGTGAGTGCACGTGGATATGGGGCTGTCCTGCCCCTGCCCCACAGGAGCTGCTGATCAGAGATGTGACCATTAGGGAGTTACTTGCTTTGTTCACTGCAACTAAATCATTCTAATTATTCATGTACTTCTTTAATAATTAAGCTGATCAGGCACCTTTACTTGTGGTTGGAGAGTTTGGAGGACTCTTGGCAGGCGCACAAACCTCTGGTTGGTTAGTTGGGTTTGTTCTTAGCTTCAGGCATAGCCCCTGTGAGGGTCACTTGTCCTGGCTGTTGTTTGCTCTGGGTGAGGGGTCAGAGCCCCTGTGAGGGTCACTCGTCCTGGCTGTTGTTCACTCCAGTTTTGTGCTGATGGATGAGGATGGTTGTTCAGTTGCTGCTCCAGGAAAGGTCAGCTGAACCACGGAGTGACCCAGCCCAGCATCACACACACTGTCAAAAGGAGAACGCTCTATCCAGAGCTACAGGAAAGTTAATCAGAGAGAAAAATGCAATGGACAAGACTTAAGTCTTAGACCGGAGGTTTCTGACGAATCCATGGCAAACCAAGCAGGATGGGAACAGAAATTACCTGTGATACTCCTGGGAAAGAAACAACAGGGAGCTCCTTCCATTCCCACAGCGAAATGCCCACTCCTGCTTCCCAGAGTAATACTCAAGTACTAGCAATGGTTTCTGCTCACAGTAAAATGCTGATTTCCTGTTTTCTAGAGCGTGGAGACAATCAGTTAATTGAGAAGACAGTCTTAATTGAGCCCGTAGTAACACAGCTCTTTCCCAGGGTTTCTTGTGTCCCGCATTCGGATGCAGCGATGGCATCTCCAAAGTGGCACCTCTGGAGTGCTAAAGCTGCCCTTCCAGCACCAAACGAGGCTTTTGGTTGCAAGCCATTCTTGTTGCTTCGTGTCTCTGTCCAGCATGGCCGGTGTGAGCAGCAGAGCTCCTCCTGGGCTGAGGACAAGCAGCTCCATGGATGGGTGAGCTGGGATACCAGGAATGGGCTTGGGAGGGGCATGAGGCAGCAACTGAGAGTGTCCACTGTCCTTATCCAGTAGGTGTCCTTATCCAATCCACTGTGCTTATCCAATAGCTTGTGGCCAGGTGTAGTCAAGTCTTGGTCACTGTTGGAATTTTGGCTTTACTGCACCTTGTAAGGGGAAAAATTTTGGAAGAAAGTGGGGCAACTTCTCTAAATTGTAGAACTGTAGGTGTGACTCAGCTGCCATTAAAGCTCTCGGGGAGCTTCCCACTGGGCCCTGGTACCTGGGGCAGCTACACCCCAACCAGGCAGTGACAGAGCTCAGAAAGGCACAGAATAATCGCATGGGAATTGAGTCTGTCTGTGTGCTGAGGAGAAATTCATTGAGCAGTTGCTTAGTCAAAGGAACACTCAGGACCTCCCTGCAGTACTCTTCTGTTTTGTTTCCAAGCAAATTTCCCCCTGGAAAGCAACAATCCCGTACAAAATCATGACTTGGAAGATTGAAGTTTGTGCAATATTCCTTTTCTCCCCTCCGAGCCTCAGTGATGAGCATTGCCTGGTCCCACTGGCCCAGGTTCACCTAAAGGCATGAAAGATTTTTTTCCTGTGTCTGGAAGTGGTTCCTGGCAGGAATCCTGTGTCTTGATAAGGAATTCTGGAGCACTAGCAACGGTGCCTTTGTAGGACCCTTGATAAACATGAGTGAAATCAGGTTTTGGATTTAAAATTATCCAGGGGATAGGAAAGGAGGTTGTACAGCTATATGTCACCTCACAGCCCTGTTAATGCCACCCCAGAAGCCAGGAGATTAGAAATTATTATCTCTGCTTACATCACGTGTTAAAAAAGAGCCTGGAAACCTACAGTTTCCAGTGGGAAGAGGATCTGAGCTGCATCCAGTGGTACTCACCTGTGACACCTTACCACAAGGAGCTGGGGAGCAACTTCTGTGGCCCACCTTCCTCCTCCTCCCCTCCTCCCCAACAAAGACAGCAGGCCAGGGACAGAAATAGATCTTTAATGAACTATACAAAAAATCACCTGGTGGTTCCTGCTCCCTGGAGGTTCCTCCTCCCCACCAGTCCCAGAGGGCTCAGCAGAAGAGATGCAAGACTTTGCGGAAGAAGTTCCTGAACTCGGCGTTGAACACGGTGTAAATGATGGGGTTGAGAGCACTGTTGACATAGCCCAGCCAAGTGACAGTGCTGGTGACTTGAGTGGGGATGGCACAGGACTTGCAGAGAGCCCTGGTAATGTGCACCACAAAAAAAGGTGTCCAGCAGAAGAGGAAAGCACCTGCCAGGGCAGTAAAGAGAGAAGGTGATGGGAACATTTGAAAGGGTTTAGTTTAACAAAGCTCAGGCCAAACAAGACAGAGGCAGCTCAGAGTGCTCAGGGAACAGGCAGCAGCTGTGCTGACATGTGGAGCTGGGCCTACACCCAGACAAAAAATTTGGGATGTCTTTCCTGTCACAAACATTGATGAAAAGTCTAAAGTTAGTCTCACTTTAGCTTCGAATGTGAGATACTGGGAGTCACAGGTTTGCCTTGAAGGAAACTTGCTTATCAGCTACATGCGTTCTTTCCCAGGGTGGTAGTTGTTGGCACTGCTCTGGCACCCCAGATCCCCAGGGTCCCTGCCCTGCGTGGGACAAGGTGTCACGTTTCCCACCCCTCCCTGCGGATACTCACCGACGACGACCGGCAGCACGCGCATGGCCTTGCGCTCCCGGCCGTTGATCTTGGCCCGCTTCCGCCTGTGCCCCGGGTGCGGGTACCTGAGGTGTGGGTAGGACACAGTCTGGATCCCATTGCTCATCCCACAGTCCCCAGGGAGGCCAGAGAGGCTGTAGGGGCTGCACTCCGGCGGCCCCATCCGGCTCTGCTCCCTCTCCAGAAAGGTAGGGGGGTGGTACAGCTTCCTGTTGGCCCCGTAGATGCAGCCCCTCAGCTTGGCCTTCCTGGCCTCTTCCCAGCGCTTGAGTCCTTGGAACATGCCGCAGTACAGCACCAGCATGACGGGGCACGGGATGAAGAAGGAGCAGATGGAGGAGTACACAATGTAGTTGTCATCCTCCAGCTGGCACAGGCTGGGATCCCGGTTTGGGACGTTGTTGAGGCCAAATATGACAGGAGATGCTACAGCAAAGGCGAATATCCAGGTGGTGGATATAAGGATCAACTGCCTCAGGTCGATCTGTCGCCGGTTGTAGTTGAGCGGGACTTGGACGGCGATGAACCTGCCAACACAGCCCCGGGTGAGCCAGGCCTGGTGTGGGGGCGTCACCGCCAGTGAGGGAACCCAGAGGCCCCAGAGCTCCTCCTCACTGTCCCCCCACTCATTTACTTTACAGAGCCAAGGCTTGGGCTACGAGCAGAGCACCCCAGGGGCAGCTCTGCTTCCTCACACAGGTGTGCTTTCAGCGTGGATCCCCTATGGGACACAAAGCTCAGGATGGAGGGTGGTAGGGCAGAGCATCCCCCCTTAAGGGAGGGCAGGATCCTCCCAGCGTGGGAGCCTGGCAAGGATGCATGGAAGCAGCGTGACGCCCAGACACAGCCAGAGCAGGCAGGCACTCACCGGTCCACGCTGATCGCACACAGGTTGAAGATGGACGCCGTGCACAGCATCACATCCATGGTCATCAGGGCATCACACAGCACCGTGCTCAGGGACCACACGCCTCCCTGGAACTGGAAAGATCCCGGGGTCAGCAGATGCCTTTAAAGTGACAGGGAACACCTCCGTGCCTGGGCGCCTCAGCCACTCATGGTTCCTCCTGACAAGCAGCCCAGGGCCGAGCGCTCCTGCCGTGGCACGATGCTCCCGGCACGGCAGTGGCACACAGGAGTCAGCCCCATGCAGGAGCTCCCAGCCTGCCCAGGGCTGGCTGGAGAACAGCCCACAGAGCATCAGCATGGCCAGGTGAGTTGTGCTGGGCAGAGAAATGGACACAGGATAGCCCCCACTGCCTGTGGTGAGTGCAGGAGCCCCCACACTCCTCACACCCCAGAGCCTCCCCAGCACCATGGTCGCTGCTCAGCATCACTGCCTCGGTCCCTGAGGCAGCAAGTGGCAGAGCACGAAGTTCCTCTTCCACTTTCAGGTCCCCTCTGCTCTAGTGTCCTGTTTGCAGACAATGTGAACAGTTTTCCTTTGTTACACAATTGTTCTGTCCTGGCAGGCAAAGCACAAGTCCAGCCTGTGGAGACTGGCAGTGATCCTGTGGCTCTCCCTGCACAGTCCCAGTGCCAGGGCAGAGCAGCAGTGCCCAGTCAGTGCTCCAAACAACTGGAAGTGTTGACTGCCATGCTTTGTGATTTTCAGCTTGGTCATCTTGGCCAGGGACACAGCTCTGCACAGCCCCTGGCAGAGGACAGGCAGCAGGACAGGCAGCAGGACAGCAATGGCTGATGCTGGTACAGCCAGAGACTACTTGCAGCAGTTTGTTCCAACCGAGCGCTCATCTCGCCCAGGTACAAACCCAGCCTGTTGGTTTAGCATTAAAGCACTTCTTAGGCTGATAGAGAAATCCTCCCCCTGCTCCCATTCCTGTGCCAATGAGCTCCTTCAGCACAGACCTGTCCATGTGCTCACACCTGCACAGGTAACCAGGAGGCTCCATGGGCTGTTCCCACTAGAGCAGCAGGGAATTTTTCCTCCCAGTTTGTGACTGTCAGAAAAACCCCACCATCCTTTGGGTCCCTCTGCAGGGAGAGGCTCAGTTAAGAACCAAACACACTGTATGAATAAGTGTGATTTTAGCTTGGAAACAAAGTGTTCAGTAGCAATGGCCCTTTGTCATGCAGAACATCAAACACTCTCTATATGCTCTTATTAAAACATATATGATAAATATTGCTACAGTATATGTTGCTCTATGTAAGATCTTTAATGTACTATATATGTTTACCTATAGGTAATGTGCATCATCTAATGTGTATAATTTACTATATATTGTTATCTATGGGAAATGCACTACATAACAATCATTTTTATATCTATACATATAAATCCCAGGGACCTTTTCCTTGGTAGCACCAGTCAGGCAGTGCTGGTGGAGGGTAGCGTTGCTGCCCACGTGCAGGGTTCAGGAGGCAGGTATGGATTTGCTCCTGTACAGCTGCTACACAGCAGGTTCTGGTTTCATTCATCCCAGCACAGAGCGGAGCCATGTGGGGAACGCTCCATGGAACAATGGGAAGGTGCCAAACCCCCTGCCCCTGCCAGGAGCAGGCCAGGCAGCTCTGCAGGGATTAATATCAGGCAGTAGTGATGTCAGGCCCAGGATTACGATTAGAGGAGCTGTTAAGCCAAAGGAGACTCTGAAGTAACTGTCTGGCTATTTTTGTACAGCATCTCCTGGAGATACCTCCAGGGAAGGGCTGCAGTGAGGCCTGAATGCTTCATTCAGCCTCTTCTCTAGCACAGAGCAGCCACCCCAAACTGAATTTGGAACCTGAATCATCAAAAACCAAATTTTTGCCAAGTTTACTGGGATCCTGACAAGTTCAGTTCAGCTTATGAGAGAGAAAATTTGATTTTGGGCTACAGTTTTCCAAACCTGTTTTTGATTTGGGGGAACTAATTGATTCTGAAAAGGACAAGAGCTTTCAGGCTGCAGCACCTTCAGAAGATGTGACATTCAACTTGGGTACTTGGAAAATGCTACAAACCCTTCCCCGTCTACACCAATCCCCAAGACTCTGGCTTTGGGGAAGGTGCTGGGAGAGAACTTTCCATTACATGGTGTTTGTCACCTGCCCACCTCACAAAACGTGCCAAAGACCCCTCAGATGGGAGAGTGACTTTGGATTAGAGGCTTTGCTGGGCCATGTGATTAAGGGGTACCTAATTACAGGAGACTGCAGCAGATTAGCCCATCAAGGTACACAGTGTAAAGCTTAGGGATCACACACAGCACAAGCTGCCTTTAGGAAGTGCTGCAGAGGAGCTCCACCTTCAGTGGCTCTTGGGGTTCTCCCCTTCTCTGGAACACCAGCAAATTATGGAGAAGATTTTGTAGGATAGTGCATGGCAGGAGGCAGACTTGGCTTTCTCACACACCCTTGCAGCTGCCTTCCTAGTCAGCCCATTTTGGTATCCATATCCCTAAAGTCAGCTGATCTGTAAGGAATAATCTGCCTTCTGAACCAGCCTGATGCCAGAAGAGCTCTTACACCTCCAGTGCTCCTGAGGACATGAGCCAGGACAGGGCCAAAGGTTCTGGTTGTGTTTCCTCTGACACCAGCTCTTGTCTCAGTCCTGCCACACGCAGGAAACAGCAGGAGCCCAAAGGGAATTAGGAGATGTCCAGCTGGACTTTGAACAAGCTTCTGCCTCAGCACAGCCATGGCTCGAGGGCATGGCATGGACTGAGAATGCTGTGGCACCAACTGGAAGAGGAATAAACCTTGCCAGTGGGCAAAGTCCAACATCAGAGCCAAAGAATTGTCCCCATGCCCCCAAAACACTGACGCGGGGCATTTTGTCACCAGCTGTGACAGCTGCCACATTCCCCAGAAGACACAGCCCAGCCTGAAAGGGGAGAGGGAGGGGAGGGAATGGGACAGAGGTGCCTCATGTCTGCTCTAATGTCCTTTCTTGACTTAAATCATTGAGGTCAAGGTTTTTCAGAAATGAGGAGCAAGTCTGATCATCCACCTGAGATATTACGAAGGCCTGAAATTCCAAGACACGTCTCTCAGTTACTGGTGCCTGAAAATAAGTGAGCACTGATTTATAACTGCTGGCCTGTCTCACCTCCCCAGTGTTTTGTGTGGCTCAGACATTAGCCAGGTACAGAAGAACATCTATTTGCATTAAAGCTCTAAGATTCCAGGAAAGACTAATCCTGAGTCCTGCTGCAGACAGGCTGACATGCATTCACAGAGAGCCACGGGAAATCTGGAGAGTCTGGTCTCTCATGGGAAGAGCTGCATCATAGGCACACATAAGAAAGTGCAGGAAAGATCTTTTGATGCCATGCCACTGGAAGCTGTAGGCAGAGCAGCATCACCCTCACCAGCAAAACAGCTCGTGTCGTTTGTCCTGGCTGCTCCACCGCTGTGCCCGCTGGGAAACACTCATCTTCCCTGCCCTGGAGAAGGAGCCAGGTGAACATGCAAATCTGCTAAAACTGTTTCCTCTCTTCTGTAATCACTTACACGGATCTTAGTGGCAAAGATGTTTACATAACCAGCACCCTCAGCTCCTGCCAGAGGCTTCCTGGCTCAGGCCTGGCTCAGCACTCGGGGATTAGGAGAGAGCTGCTCAAGGAGCACAGCAGGGACAGGGACAGGGACAGGTATGCTCCATGGCACAGTCCAGCTGGGGAAGTGGTACTGGTACTTGCCCTAATTGCTGGGATGCCTCTGCTTACTGAGGATGGTATAAACTGCTGCTGTGGCTCCTGCCAGTGTCACAGAGTCTTTGGGACTCCTGCCATTGTCGCAGTCCTTGGGCAGAGAGAGGAAGCAGTTACACACCAGGCTGAGCCTCTGGAGCTATGCAGCTCCCTCCCAAAGCCACCCAGAGCCTGGTGATATCCTGAGTACCTCCACAGCACCTGTAGCTCTGCTTCCTCAGTCCTGTTTCAGTGCTACCAACACTCCAGGTACACTCTGGTATCTTCTGGCCTCCTTTTACACAGAGGCAGAACTTTGCTCCTCAGGAATTCCTGTGAATGCCTGGGAGTGCCCCAGGCCTCCTCAGCTACAACAGTATCTGAGAATGATGAAGAATGTGCCTTTCTGACCAGCAAAACGGAGGTAACAAAGGAAAAGCAAATCCACCAAAACCAATGGCACAGTGGAAAAAGAGGGCATTTAATGCTTCTCCACCAGTTCTTCTCATGGTTCCCTGATGAACCTGTTGCTCCATAGTACCTATTCCAGAGAGGTCACAATGTCCTGCAAAATCCTAGGACCAGGTAGAGACCATCCTAAGCTCTAATCCGCAGCCTGCCTTGGCTGAGGATGCTCAGTATGGCATGGGAGAAAGGGGACATGTTCTCCCACGACTGGGAGAAAGGTCCACACCACCAGCTACCACAAGGGTGGGTGGAAACACCTCGTATTTTGCCCTGTGGATGCTTTCATCCACTTGAGCAGGGAAGAGCCCTCAGCTGGTACTAAGGGACAGGTTCCGGGGAGCCCCCTCACCCACCCACCAACTGCCCCCACAAGCACAAGGCTTTATCCATCCCTGGCGGTAAACATTTGTCTCCCTGTTACAGACAGAACCGCTCAGCCTCAGGAGCTGCTGGCCCGGCCCGGGGCGGACACCCCCGGGCACCTCCACTCGGGGCATCTCCACTCGGTGCGTTTGCGGCTCCGCTCCCCCCGCCCGCGGCCCCGGTGCGTGACCCTCGCAGGTAAGAGCCGCGGAGCTCGGAACGCCGCACGAGCATCGCGGGGCGCGGGGGCTGTCCCGAGGGCGCTGGCACTCCCGGGCCGGCGGGATGGAGGTGGGGAGCAAGCCCGGAAAGCGGCTCTGACCCTCGGTACTTGGGCTCTCGCCCATCCCACCGCGCAGCCCCGTAACCTTCGGGCTCCGCGGGCGCACCAGCCACAGCCCCCCGCCCCCCCGGGGACCCCCGGGCAGCCTCACCTCGGAGTAGACGTAGAGGGGCAGGACGAGGAGGGCGAGCAGCAGGTCGGCCACGGCGAGGCTGACGATGAAGTAGTTGGTGGTGGTCTTGAGCGCCCGCTCGGTGCACACGCTCAGACAGACCAGCCCGTTGCCGCCGACGATGAGGAGGATGAGGAGGATGCCGAGCACCAGCGCGGCGATGCTGTGGCCGGCGGCGGGCGGGGGTCCGGCCGTGCCGTTGCCCATGGCCCCGCGGCGCTGCCCCCGCAGCCCGGGGAGCCGGGCCGGCCGCCGGGAGTGCCCGCCGAGCCGCGGGAGGAGCCTCCGCCGCCGCCCCGCCCGGCCCGGCCCGGCCCCGCGGGCACAACTGGGTCACCAAGCGGCTTAGGGGGCGCCGGGGGAGGGGGGCAGGTCCCTGGTGTCCCGGCTCCCCGTGTCCCGGCGTCCCCGCCGCGCCCCCGGGAGCTTTCACACGGTCTCACAGGGTGGCCGGTGTTCTCTGAAGCACCGTGAGAGGAAAGAGTTATTTCAGGTTGGGCAGATGACTGGGAAATTGCATGCCAAGGTATGTGCAGAACCTGGTAATGTTTAGGTGTTTATAATTAACCTGAGTGAAGGTCCAGAGAGTCCATAGCTAAATTTGAAGATACTGCCAAGACAGGATCCTGTGAGCATCTCGGAGCACAAAGTAAGGATTCACAGTGGTCTTGATGAGCTGGAGAAACTGGCAAATGCAGGATGCAACTCCAAAGGAATTTTGCGCCTTACCTGTGCTTGGGCAGTAATAATCAACTGCAGAAATGCGGGATTGAGGAAGAAAGCAGACAGGCAGCAAGTGGGGGAGCAAAGGGAGGGTGGCAGCTGAACACAAGGTCTGGGGTGTCTTATTGCTGAAAGTGAGAGGAAAATGCTGTTTGAGGGGTACCTGTGCACCTGCAGGGTCAGGCAGGAAGGACAGCAGAGCTGTGACCCCTTATTTCTAGCCCAGTTTGCTTGGGAGATGTGGGACCTGATCCAGGCTCTGTGGGCATCTGTCCAGCTGTGCCACCAAGCCTCAGCCCAGATGTTCCTGCCAGGACAGCATTCAGATCAGCCTGGGCTTTGTGGAAGGCACTGGGAAGAGAAGGCATAGCAAGAAAGGGACATTGACACTCCATGGAGTGGAGTGTATTGGAAGCTTTTTATAAGACAAGGAGCTTCTAAGATGCAGCTGTATAGGCTGCAGCTCTCAGAGTTTCATCCAAACTCTTGAGACCTGTGGGAGAAATCCTATCTCCAACCACCACCCTTGTTCCCACCAGTTCCCTACCCTTTTTTGGCAAAGGCCATGGTTACCCTCAGCACAGAAAGGCCAGAGCCCAGGACTCAGCCATGGGACACAGATCCAGGCACTTGCCTTGGAGTGGATTAACAGCAGCTGATCCACACAGTCTGTTCTGCCCAACAGCCTCAGCTCCACAATTCCATGCAGGAGGAGGAGAAAATCCCCTTGGTTTAAGCACTTTGCTGACAGTCTGGCTTGCCAAATTCTACCTCCAGAAGTCTGGCTTCCAGCTCTGTTCTAAAGCCAGCAAGAATGCTATTCTTTAGTAGCTACAGAGCTGTATCACCCCTCTCTCCCATCCCAGTGTAGGTTTGCCATCCTCACACTGATCAAAATACCCATGGATTTGTCCGTTCATCTCCCTCTTCCAGTGTGCAGAGAGAGAAGAGACACTTCCACCTGTCCTGAGTGGGCCCAGAACTCCCACCAGCACTGGAGTGGGTACTCACATACCCAACTCTTCATTCCTTTGGGAATGGTTTTGTCTTGGACTCAGGTGGGCACAAGTGTGGCTGCACATCCATCGGATTGGGAGCTCATTTGTGGGATCTCATCTGCTGGGAAGTTCAGACAAGGCAGATGGTTTCCATCACCTGGTCACAGCTTTCCCCATCCATGGTTGGTCCCTAAAACCTGACTCCTGGCACAGCCTCCCTTTTTACTCTGAGAAATCAACTCAAATTAGTCCAAGGAGGCCCTGAATTGTATTGATGAAACTGTGTGGATAGAGTACTGTTTATTTATTTATGTTTAAACTCCCTGAGCAGCCAAGAGAGCAGGATCGAAGTGTTACTGCCGTCCTGCCTTCCCACAGGGATTAATGCCATTTATCTAATCCCCTTCAACAGTTAATTTACATCCATTATCTCGATTTTTCCTGTGGGTTAGTGCTGAATGACTCTTGATTCTCAGTATGGAAGCCCATATTCCAGACTAACAGGGCCTTAATCCTAGACAAGTATAATCCTGGTGTGGATTAAACTAATGTGAAATAAGGCTTTTGACTTCCAAAAACGAGTAGCCGTGCAAAGCACTAATTAGGACAGTGCTTCCATAGCAAACAGGCTGCAGGCATTAGACACAATTCCTTTCTTGGGTCAGAGCTGCCCTCCTTGCAGAGGAGAAGGAAGGTCTGTCACACATCAACTTAATGGAAGAGGTTGTCACTGCAAGGAAAAACAGGAGGCAGAGGACAGAGTCACCCTCGTGGGTCACCCTCCTGCAAAGCAGGAGGAATTATGGCAAAGTGAGGACTGGGACTGCTTAGAGCACCTTTGGAAGATGAGCAGTGTGGTTTGTGGCTGTGGTGGAGCCGGTCCCCTGCCAGGGAGCCCGGAGGGGTCCCCCAGAGACTCCCCCAGGATGAATTAATTGAGGATTTGATTCCCAGCCAGTCCAAAGGATCAGGAAGGTCTCAAAGTGAGGCATCTGGCAGAGTCACCAGAAAGAGATGGAACTTTTATCAACATATTTTCTCACATCTGAGACAATGGATATTTAAATAGAACAGAGGAACAAAGTGGCTGCCAAAGTTTCAGCACAGATGTGTGAAACTCGGCTGGTGAATAGTGCCCTGATAGCCAGGAGCAGCAATCCCGACTGTCTTCAGGTTCAGGACAAAGGGAGGAAAACAAAGAGCTCTTAAGGCCAATCTTGTTCCTTTTATTTGCCATATTGACAAGAGCAATTCCGTGTGAGAGTCTCATCGGCAGCAAAGCCGCCCAGCTCTCCAATCTCCTGTAATACATTTCCCAGAAAAGAGGCAGGGGCAGCATCCTGCCTCTCTGGTGAGGCTCAGCAGGAGAGGGAGGAGGATGGCACAGCTCTCCGGGCAGCCCAGGCTCTCCCAGTGCCCCCACGAGAAGCTGCAGGGATTTATGTACACACTGAATGGATCCTTTGACATTTACCTTTCTGATAAGTTATGATAAATCCCTGTAAGATGTAAAAACTAATGCTAGTGGTTAGCTGGGGGGATTGAAACTATGGAGAAAATGCCTGGATTTTCCATCTTGCTTGGAGTCAAAACTAGATGTTTTCGTGGGTGCCACGTTTCAGCTTTACCCCGATCTCACACAAGGGTAGCCTGGTGAAATACGAGGGATACAGGGGTTTGTGGCACAAGGCAGAGCAAATAACAGAATTCCAAAGCTCCTACTGGTTTTGAAACATCAGTGAGCTTATTTAAGTCATTTGTCAGGGAAAACCTCCTAGGCAGGGGGAGAAGTGGAAGGTAACACAGGCAGGGAAAGGCAACACAGGCAGGGAAAGGCATGTCTGGGAGAAGCAAGCATCTGTAGATGCACCCTCCTCCACCCTCCCCTTGACAATGCCTGTTACTGTCCCCCTGGAAGGGATGTCCTTTCAGAAAAGCCCTGTTCCTGCTGCCCTGGAAGTCCTTGCAGGTCCCTGACAAAGCCCAGGGGGGATGCAGTCGAAGCAGCCCCAGCAGCTGTGCCAGGAGCTGCAGAGCTCAGTGCTGGCATGGCACACCTGGAACAGCTGGGCCACCGTGCTTCTCATTCCAGTGAATTCCCTGGAGTGCTTTCTCCTCTCCCCCAGGCACAGCCAACAGCTGGAGGCCAGGACTACACTGATGCCACTTGGAGCCATGACAGGGCCAGAACACCCAGGGGAGTCCCTGTGAGCAGGGACAGGGCAGCTGCCGGCTGGGCCAGGAGCAGTGCTGGGCCAAGAGGGCAAGGGTGGCCTGAGCAGCCCTGGGAGGAAATCCCCCAGTGCTGTCCCACCGTGTCCCTGCAGGGGATGTGTTGTTCCAGCCCAGCAGCCACCCTGGGGACACAGCCTGGGGGCAGGCAGGGTGTTCCTGCTTGGGCAGTGCTGGGGAGCTTGGGAGGGAGTTCCATAGGGTGCAAAGGTCAACAAGTGATTGCTGGGGGTGGCAGCTCATCTTTGGTCTCTGGTTTTCATCTTTGGTCTTCTGTCCTTGGCCCTGCACAGTGGTGCCTGCCATGGAGGTAACCAGAGTGTCCAGCACCTTCCCTCCTGAATTCAGAGCAAGTGGGCACAACTCCAGTGTGTCCCATGACTATACAGGACTGTGATTTTCCTCTTCCTTCTCCCAAGCCCACCCACAGCTGCCCTGCTCACCCCTTCCTGCCATCCTGCTCTTCCCCCTTTTAGCCAAAATCACAAAATCAGGTGGTAAAGATTAAAACCACTCCTGAAAGCATCCTGTGCAAGAAAGGAGCATTTAGAAGGCTAAATCCTCCAATCCCCTTATTCCAATTAGGGTCCTTTCTCTTACAGACCCAGGAGTGATGCAAGGAAATTACTCCAAGCTGCTCCCCACTGGCAGCAGCGTCACTGTCAGCTCAGGGCCCGGGCAGGGCTCACCTGCAGACACACAGAGACAACCCCATGCCCACATGGCCTCACACGGGCATGGCAAGGAGGGGAAAAGGGAATGGGGGAGGTAGAAGTTCCTGAACACCCCCTAAGCTGATTAAAGGGTATTTTACGCAGGAAGGGTTTAGCCCTGCAGCTCCTCGTACCATCTGACCTCAATAAGCTCCCCTGCCATGGGCTGGGGCTGCCACTGGATGGGGCACAGCCTATCCTGAGCTCCTCAAAGGTTGGCTGTCCCTGGACAGCTTCTTCAGGACTGGGGACCCCCCTGCTGGACATGTGAGGGATGAGCTGGTCCCCCCACGCCAGCCTGGCTTGGCCCTTGTGGCTCTTTAGCTCTTTGCCATTCCAAAGCTATGGAATAGCTTGTCTCCATGAAGAAGAGCAGCTCCAGCAGATCCTGGGGCCTGGACTATGGATAGGCTGGCAAGGATTGGACAAACCTTGTAAGGGCTGCTCTGGATAAACAGCAGCCCCAAAGGTTGGGTGGGCTTTCCTGTTCCAAGGCAACAATATCCACATGACAATAGCAACATTTATCCAGCCTGTTCTTAAGGCTCTCTGGAGGGGGGCTCAGAGTGCAGCCACAGTGTTCCTCCAGTCAAAAGTCTTTTTTGATCTCCTGTACCCATTTCTTAGGAGTATGAATGGAAATTTCTTCCTTTCAGAACTTGGACTGACCCTGCAGAGCTCTGAGTGCTGATTTTAGAGGTTCTGCCTGCATCCTCCCTGTGGTGTGGGTCAGGGTACGCAGCTTGTGATGAAACTTTTCCAAAATACAGTTTCTTGTCTTATGCCTCCACCACAGAAAAAGGCCAGACCCATGTGCTCTCTTAAATATTGCCAAATCTGGGACTAAAACATTTAATGTGGTCCTAAGACACTGTCTTTCATGCTGTAGGTTTGGTGACCCCTCCCACCATAAAGAGGAGAAAAAAGGCCTTCCTCAGTTCCACTCTCAGCTCGGACACCTTTGGGACAGGTCACCTTGAGAGCAGGAACCAGAGCCTGGGTGTTGAAGGGGGGTGGCCCCTCTGTTTCATAATGTCTGCTCTCTGCTGCTCACGAGGGTGTCCCCAGCCATCAGTGTGGTGCTGGGAATAGCCCTGGCACCCGTGGATTTACTTAATGCATGCCACCACAGGGCTCTGCACCCCATGCAGTTCAGCTGCTGTCACCCTAAGCACAAGTGACTGCACAAAGCTCCTGGTGGCTTTACAGCTGGCAGTGTCCCTGGGGCAGTTCAGGGGTGGCCCCATGGCCATCATACATCCTTTCTCCAGCCTGCCCCGCAGCGTCTCTCCCTGCCCTCTCCAAGGAGTGTGGCTGCACCCCCAGCACTCCTCACTCTGCTGCAGCCCTGGAGAGCAGCGTTCTGGCCCATGGGTGGGTGCTGCCTGGGGTCAGCGCAGCCCTGACTTCCTGAGGCTGCGGGTGGATTAGGTGCAGGAGCAGGGACCAGGTGAGGCCAGCAATTCCCTGTATCGTTCCTAGAGCCAGTGCTGAGGAGCTTTTCTCTGCAGTGATGCTGCAGACATGGTGGGTTAGATTCCATGGAGGGTTCAATCCTGCTTTGGACCTGCTGGATGCAGACGAGGGGAATCTCCACTCCCACTTGGAATGTTCCCACAAATGGAGAATGGGAGCAGCAAGGTGCAGATTCCCAAAGCTCCAATCAGTTGATATTGCTGAGCAGGATCCTTTATCACTCCTGTTTCCAGAATGTCTCCTGATGGGCGTTTGGTGCTAATTCTGGTTAAGGAAAATCAGATGTTGTTTCAGGGCTGGGGATTTGGTTTGGGCTCCGGTTTATTTATGTATAAATTGCAGCTTGAAAATGCTTTTCAGTTCCCTTCATGGCCCTGAATTGCCTCATCAGAGTCTCAGAACCTGCATTTGAGTTGGAGTCCATGGTTGGCACCTGCATTAACTGCAGCAGTGCTGGGCATGGCTACCCAGTTTTCTACCCCACCACCTTTTCACTCTGCCAGTGCTGCTGGAGGCAAAACCCATATTTTGTGCAAAGTAGGTAAATCAGGTTACTTAGAGCGTGTTCTGCCAATTCCTCAGAAGCTTTTACTGTCCTGTTATTCACCCTCTACTGCCATCGTGGGGCCACTTTGTCATTCCAACCTCTTCTCTGTCCTCTCATGCAGACCTTCATGGCAAACGGAGCTTCCCCAGAGCTCAGGGGCGTTTCAGACCCATTGAGGTTATTTGCAAAGGAAGGGAAATCACATTAGTAATTTTTAGCTCCCCACACATTGTTCAGCCTTTATAAACCTTCTTTCTTCCTTGCCTTGCTCCTCCATGGTCTTTCTCACTTGTGGGTGTTTGGCAACACCAGGAGCCCAGGTTGAAGCTGCCACCACCATTTCCATGTCACCTTTATCTGCAGCATTTGAGACCAACCAGCTCCACCCCCCAGCAATGGCAGGGAATGTATTCAGGATGTTTTCCATGTGTTTATGTATGCTGCTTTTTTAGAAGCTGTGACAGAGTCTACTGTCAGCACACCTTCCCCAGGTGAAACCACAGCTCAAAATGTGGTGTCCCCTCATGCAAAAGTCAGCCGTGATCCTACTGAGCAGACAGTATTTGCCCTATAAAAGTGACATGTCGTTCAGCCAAATCACTGGGGCACACATGCACTCACCAACAGATCCTGGCAATTGCAAACACAGCCCAAGCCAGGATTAAAAGAGAAGAACAGAAGATTAAGCTCCTATCAAGAGGTAATTAAAGCTGGGAGATAATGATGACAATCACAGAGAATCAATGGATACAGGGATGTTTGCCCAACAAATGACTGTCGTTAGAGACAGAAGCAGGAATTATTATCCATCAGCAGAAATACTCCATCAAATTGCTGTGAATGACCCCATCAGTAATTAAAGGGGCATTCCAGCCCCACTGCATTGTTTGCTGTTAATCATGGTTGCTCATATTCATGGCTTTACCCAAATAATTGCTCTTGATAAGGGCAGCACATTTATAGGGGTCCACGAGAGGAGTGGGCCAGTGGAGCACCAGCGGCGAGCCACGAGCGACCAGTTGGTGAGTCCTGCTGTGCTTCTGCCCTCTTTCAGTTTTGGGTGGTGGATTTCAGACCTGTGAGACAAAAGTTATGTCCAGGAAGAGAAAAGACAAGTTGATCCAATTGGATTAGCAGCCAGAAAGTTTTTGGGGAGGAGGGAGGTTTTGAAGCCAGGGATGGGGTTTAAAACAGGCTCTTAAATAGGTGCTCGCAGAGAAATGCCAGCCCAGAGATAGCACAAGAAAGGCCAAAATGCCAAAGTGAGACCCTGGGGGCCAAGGCATTGTGTGGCAGGTGCTGGACAGACAGAAGGACAGGCTCAGGATCCAGGTTCCCCTTCCCCAAGGGTGTTGAGCTCTGGGTTTGGTGGCTGTTCTCAGCTCCTCTGCAGGACTGTGGAGTCTGCCGAGTTTGGACTCCAGTAAGAGACTGACCTTGGAAATGTTCCTGTTTTACTATTCCATCCCCTCAAAGCTGAATCAGGCAGGAAAACACAAGTGTGAGATGAGGCTTGTGGCTCCTTCATCCTCTCACCTGTTTGCTCTGCAGCCACCATTAAATATTTGTGTTGTGGTTTACAGTGAATGAACTTCTGGATAAATCCCCATTCTTGTCCTTCCTCCTCGTAGCTCTTCTCCTCTTGCAGCACCTCTAGAGCAGCAGTCCCAGCAGGGTGGCTGGAAAGGGTTCAGGAATCTCTGAACATTCTTTATACTGTCTAGTTTCAGAATAAAGTAAGGACCAAGTGGGAGGACTTTGGTTTGGGGTAAGCAAGTGCTGTGTGAGAGACTGCAGGACAATGACAAGGCTGGTTTCTTTGCAGGAGGAAGGCAGGTGTGTTCTGTATTCTGGATACAGCTCCTGTGTGTTCCCTGGGGAAAGGTGAGCACCCTCTTACAGGCACACACACACCTCTGCAGCCACAGGGGGGGAAGCAATGGCTTGGGATAAACAAAATGTACTTTTTATTTCAGTAAGAAAACAAACTAGTGGGGGTCTGCAGTGACTGAAAATGTGTGTTCTTTCTTTTTCCTTCTTGAAAGATGAGAGGATAGGCAGATATGGGCACACACATGAGCCCTTCCCTTCCCCTGTGTGTGGATGGATTTTATTGGGTACATGACAGTTTTTTTCACAGGTGTTTCCAGCTGTTTATCTCTGCTGGCAGGAATTCCTGCCCACTTTAATCACCGTGGTGGTATTTCTACAGCCCTGTCCCTGTGAACTGCCCCAGACACACCCCAAGGGCACTAGTCCTGCTGCTCACAGAACCTTGTGCTTTATTTCAGGAGAGGACATGGTTTCCATGATGACAACTCTGTGGCAGGTCATTATTCCCGTGATTGTGCTGTCCCACTTCTCAGCATCTCTGCCATCCCGTGAGAGGTGAGCATTCCCTGGGACTCTGCCTCCTTTTTCTCCCTGATTTTTGTTCCAGGAGCCTGCTGGCTGTAAACCCAGCCTTTTATCTGCCTTCTTGAACTTGCTTCTGCTTGGCTGTGGATTTTGGCTTCCCTACACTGATTTAGTTAAATGAGTGCAAATGTTGTAAAGATTTTTTTCTCGCTTAAGAATGGGAATGTTGATTTGACTTAAAGCAAGAGGAAATTCATGACCCCAAACAGATCAAAGTAAGCCAAAAAGTCTCTTTTGAGTCTGTTTTCCTGCTGTGTAGTTACACAGCCTGATAGAGGTGGAAGTTTGTTTCCAATAACCTGGTCCCATGGAAACATAGCCAGAAATAGCCAACTCTGTAAGTTCACCAAGTGCACCAAAGGAGTCACTGGCAAGGGCTGGGCTTTGTCACCGCTGCCGTTATCTACCTGTTCCTCAGGTTTGTGTCTCTGGGTGTTTCTTTATTACTTCTCCAGCCTCTGGCCCTACCCTTTTGTGCTGAACCAGCACCAACCTCACATTCCCACATCCTTGTGGCAAGGTGATTACAACACTAAAAGCAAGTGCAGCTCGTTTTTCTGTGTGATGGTTAACAAAGCTTTTAGACTCCCTTAATGTTTTCCCTTTTTTTGGTGGAACTTTGCCAAAGTGGCACAAATTGTTGCCTGTGTGTGTTTGGGACCCTCTCTCCGTGAGGGAGCAGTGTTTAATGACCACTTTTGTCTGGTTTGAAGCCTCCCTTCCCTCTCCCCCCCAGGATGGAGCGACACGCTGACGGGCTGTTCCACAGCGAGCTCAGCAAGATGAACGGCAACGCCTACGTGAGGCAGCTGGTCAAGCACCTGGTGGGGCTCAAGGACAGGTGAGCCCGCTCTGTGGGGCGAGGCAGTGTCCAGGGGAGAGGGATCCCAGCCCTGAGGGGCTGCCAGGGGCTGAGCAGCTGCTGTCCATGTCTCCCTGGCCCAGGTCCCAGAGGCACTCGGATGGGCTGTTCACCAGCGAGTACAGCAAGATGAGAGGGAACGCCCAGGTGCAGAAGTTCATCCAGAACCTCATGGGCCGCAAGCGCAGGTGAGGGGAAACCTCGGGGAGCCACCATGCCCCCCGTGGCTCTCCCTGCCACACTGGGCCACCAGCCCCCTCTGAACCACGTCTGTGGCACAGCAGCATCAGACACAGGGCATGCTGCTCTACAGTTGTGGTGCTTATACTGCTGTGCTTTGGCTTTTTTAATTATTATTCATTTTCTTCATCTAAACCAGCTCTCCTGGCCCAGTCAACACAGATGTGCAGGAGAGAGAGGGAGAGAACAGCCCTGAGGAACTTTGCTTTCTCTGGCTGTACCAGAGCTTTCTGAACACCAGGTAGGTGGGACAGATTTGTCCCCTCTGTGGCCCTGAGCCCCGCAGTACTGAAGCCAAAAGAGGACTTTCATAAATGGCCCTAGAAAAGCCAGTTATTAAAAATGATGAGACCCATGGAAATGACATAATATCTTTTCCTAATCATAGAGTTGTTATCCTGGACTGAAGCAATTATTCATCCCATTAGGAAACCCAACCTAACAGTTAAAATGGAAAGAAAACCTTTGCTACCCTGTCAAACACAGACCTGAGGATGGGCTGTCCCCTAGAACCTGGATATTGTCTTTTCTTAGTGACCAACCTCTTTCACTTAGACATCTCACTCTCAAATCCCTAAAACCGGGAGGAATAAGCTGGCCCATAGTACCTCTTGACCACAGTGGGGATGAAACCCCCCTGTGCCCTTGTGGGGTGCCTGGCTGCAGGCAGTCATGCCCCCTCTGTCCTTGAATTCCCCACGGTGGCTTTGTCACACTTCCTGCAGCCCAGGCCCCCAGGAATAAGGAACTCTCCCTCACTTTTGCCTCCCTGCAGCCGCTCGGACACAGGAGCCTGGGAAGCTGCTGCCGTCGCCAGCCAGTACCTTTGCCCCGCCTCTAAGCCACTGGTTGCAGTCATGAAGGAAGATACAGATGGCTCTGACTGAAGGTGAAGGGAAGAAAACCAGCCAAGGAGACGGCTTTGCATGTGTATGGCCTTGACAATAAACAGGAAAGCTCCTGAATTTGCTTAGGAAAAACTCTTGAGATTGGCAAATAAATAAAAATACTCCTGGAAAGCAGCCAAACCCCGATGAAACCTCTTAGATTGCCCAAAGTGAAATGTGTGTGGGTGTGAACTGCTGTCAGTAGATGGAGCCTGGGTGAAGCACATCCCTTCCACTGTGTGTTGACATCTGGCTGCCTGCTGCTGATCCCAAATAAAGAGTGGTTAGCTGTGCCTGTGCCTTGGCTCCTCTTCGGGAAACTGGAAGAAAGGTGGTAGCCTTACCCTTGGAATGCAGGATCCCCCCATTTGAGGCACGATGGGAGTGCCCACAGTCCAGCTGTGCACAGAGTAGAATCCATGGAGCAGGAACCCAGCCAGGTGTTAGATTCTGTGGCAAAGAAATGTTCTGAGAGCTACACAACAGAGATGGTCACTATAAATGTTGTTTCCACTCCGTTCTGCCACTGGATTTGCTGGCCTAGAGCCATTAAAGACAGAGCTCCCTGTGGAGGAATTTGTTCCCACCACTTAACGAGGTTTACATGATGTTGACATGCAGATTCCCTCCTCTGATAGAACAGCCACTCCAGCTTTCCTGTAAAACCAGCAGATTCTGGAGAGCAGCTCTAAAATAAGGATCTTCAGCACAGCCCTGCTCAGCCCATCCTGCTCCAGCACTTTTCACCACCTGTAATGTACCTGACACTGCAAAAGAGCCCTTCCCACTCCAATGCTCACCTGAGCACCATTCCCTTACTGAGGTGCTGAACCCTGGCAATTGTTTACTTTGGTCCATAGGAAGTCTCTGCTAGGAAAGATTCCTCTTGGAATAGTTTTGGAAGGCGTGTTGACAGCCTGGATTTCATTGAGCCACTAACAGCCACTTGGCTGAGGTGCAGCAAATGAGAACCTTCTGAAATCAGCTGGGAATTTAAAAGAATCAGTGAGAGCAGAGGTCCCCTGGAAGGGGATTCTGGCAGGCATCCCTTCAAGGAGCCACTGCTGGCCACTGGTAGAAGGAGGTGTGTTTTCCCTGCAGAATTGCTGGGCAATTCCTAGGCTGCCGAGCCGTGTCCCTGTCGGGATCTACTCTGCTCACCCTGTGGGATACAGACCCCATCTCTGGCACATCAGAAACCTTCCCACTGGGAGAGGCTGGAGGATACAGGCAGCTTCCCGAGTGCCAGCCCTTGTCCTTCATTCTCATCCTAGGGGGGAGGGCTTGGCCCTGAGTTCTGAAATGCTTCAAATTCATTCTCGTTACCACGAAGAGTTCAGGATAGGAGAGACCCAGGTTAAAAAGAAGGAACAGGAATGAACGTGTCATCATGTTCCATGACTGGTAAATCTTTCAACAACTCATCCAATGAGGCAAGGAGGCAAAGGTTGAAGCTCAGCAATCCACTCCAGTCGGTGTTTCTGCCGTCACAAAGCCATCAGTGCAGGAGACGGCACCAGGAGAAACGGGGAGAGAGGATCAGCTTAGCTGGGACAGGGATTCTTCAGCCACTGGCAGCTCCCCATGGCTGTTTCTCACTGGCTTCTCACACCTGTGCTCTTCCTGCTGCCCCTCATGACACAAGTTTCAGCACAGCAGCAAGGTAAGCTCCTGCAGGAGGTCCGTGGGCCCTGGGCAGTGTCCCCAGGCCGTGGGGGGATACGGGTGGGAGGTCCTTGCTTCGCTCAGTGATGACCCCAAGAGGACCAGAGAGGTCTTGGCTCGCAATGACTCCTTCCCAAAGGCAATCCCCAGGCACCTTCCCATCTCACCTGTGTGTCTTTCCAGGATGTTCTGTCGGTAACAGCAATCCAAAAGTTCCTGAAAATAACCCTGTTAACTACGTGGTGACCACCATCCACACGGGGCCGGGGTTCACCGTCGCCATCGACCCCCGCTCCCCCGACAGCGGGTTCTTCACCATCCAGGGGGCTGAGCTGCTGCTCACGAAGGTGGTGGACTATGAGGTGAGTCAGTGCCTGAAGGGACCGGCAGGAAAGGTGGAGAGTGGCTCTGGACAAGGGCCTGGAGTGACAGGAGGAGGGGGAATGGCTTCACGCTGCCAGAGGGCAGGGTTAGATGGGGTATTGGGAAGGAATTTTTCCCTGTCAGGGTGGGCAGGCCCTGGCACAGGTTGCCCAGAGAAGCTGTGGCTGCCCCATCCCTG
>JAWWES010000168.1:9021177-9034456 GCA_035583135.1 Lophotriccus pileatus | reverse complement strand
CTCGGTCCAGCCCCGCCCGGTTCATCCCCGCTCGGTCCAGCCCCGCTCGATTCAGCCCCGCTCGGTCCATCCCCGCTCGGTCCATCCCCCCTCGGTCCAGCCCCGCTCGGTCCAGCCCCGCTCGGTCCAGCCCCGCTCGGTTCACTCCCGGGCGCTCCCGCTCCCGGTGCCGGTGCCGCTCCCGCCGAGCTGCAGTGCCGCGGGTTCCCAGCAGACGGCAGCACCGAGCACAAAGAGCCACCGCGGGTTAATTAATGAGTCCCCACCGCAATCCCGGCCCCGATCCCAGATCCCGGATTTCGGGAGTTACAGCCAGGGGAGAGAGCAGAAGAGTTCATTCCTGCAGGTCATCTTCTCCCACATTTCCGAGCCCTTTATTGTTTTATTTATGTACACAAATGCTTTTATTTGTATTTTCAATCCCTATAGATCTATAATCAGAGTTCCTCGTAGTCTAAAATGCTGTCTATAACGTGGCAGATACGGGGGATTATTTTGAAATCAATTTGTATATACATTAATACTATTTCCCAGTATATATAAAAATGAGGAGCTTTGTAGCGTTTTACACACAACCCCCTCATGAATTTTCAGGTGTTTTGGGGCTGTCACCTCCCTTTTTTGGGGGGGAACCCACATGACCACCTTCATCCTCCACCCACCTGCTCCATGAGGACACCATCACCCTCAAGATTCCCCTGCCCTCAAAGAAGGACAAAACGAGTCCAGCTGTCCTGACCAGCAGCTCGGTGCTTCCAGAAAGCCCTTTACACGTGGACATGGCACCCAAAACAAGGGGGAAATCAAGGGAGGGCAGGGCAGCCCCCAAAGGGCTGGGTCCCCCCAGCTCCCGTCCGCCTGCCCCACAGCCAGGGAATGTCCCCGAGGGTGGGGCCACATCTCCCGCTCCGGCTCCAGCAGTGCCAGGAGATGTCTCCTCCCTTCCCGGGGCGCTGCTGCAGGGACATCCCCCGGGGGCTGCAGGACAGGCTGCGCCGGGATGGCACTCTGGGCTCCCAGACCCACCCAACAGCTCCGGGCCTGGAGCTGCTGCTGCTGCTCCTCCCGCTCGGCCAGTGGGGCTGAGAGAGGGAGAACTCACAGAGGGAGCTGGAAAAAACACCCCAAACCTCAGGAACTCTCTTTGTACTAGTACTATAGTACTATATCTGGGAAAAACACTCCCACTGGAGAAGTCTTGGATTTCCCTTTGGCATTCACTGGACTGGCACAGCTGCGAACTGATGCCATTAAATTATCCGTGTCCAAAATCCCCAGTTCTCCTTCGCCCTGGGGTTTTTGCCTGTCACACAGTTCAGCAGCACTGCCCAAGAGAGATGCTGTGAGACTGCTGGGGAAATGCATCTATGGGAAATGCATCTATGGTCTCCCCACCTCCATCACAGCTCTGGCTTCAACCTCCTCCTAGCCAGAACTGCCCTGGAAAGAGGAACTAACCAGCAAAACCAGGGGAAGTGAGCCAGTCCATATGGAAGGAGTCACAGCTTTCACATCACAAACTGCTTCAACTGTTTATGCCCCAAAACCTGCGGCAGGTGCCCTGTGCCACTGAAACCAGAGCCCAGCCACTCTCCAGCATCCCTGGGCAGAGCAGGGGGGAGCCACCCAAGCACTGGACGAGGGAGATTTACACAGTGAAATTCCTTGGGCACGGTGAAGAGCTGAAAGCCAGATTTCTCCCTGCCCCACCCCTGGCAGAGCAGCTTTCATGGGGACGGAGCTTTTGCAACAAGGAGGGCAAAGAGCTCTGGGCACCTCAACTTTTTGCTCCCCACGCCCTTGTCTCGGTTCCACTGTCATTTCTCACATGCCTCAGCTTTCACTTCTCCTTTCTCTTTTGCTAATTCCCCAGCCAGCTCATTTCCCCAGCTCCTGCCTCCCCGCTCAGACTGCTAGAGGGTTCTGCACCGGTTCAGCCATGGGCTGGGTGCTCTGGGGAGTCTTGCTCATCTGGGTGCCCATGGCTTGGGTGAGAGGTGCTGAGCAGTCCCAGGAGCTCTCCCCCTCTTCGGGGTTTCTGGAGTGCAGGAAGACCCTGAAGCTCTCACGTCTGGAAGTCCTGCCGGGGGGGGGCTGGGATAACCTCAGAAATTTGGATATGGGCAGAGTCATCAACCTGGGCTACTCGCTGTGTAAGACCACAGAGGACGGATCTTATATCATCCCAGACGAGATCTTCACTATCCCTCTCAAGCAGAGCAACCTGGACATCCACTCCGAGATCATCGAGTCCTGGAAAGATTATCGAAGCCTCACCTCTGCCTCCATCAACCTGGAACTGTCCCTCTTCTCCTTCATCAACGGCAAGTTCTCCCACGACTTCTGCCGGACCAAGACCCACCACGTGAAGGACCGCGCCGTGACCACCCGAGTGCAAGTCAGGAACCTGGTTTACACCGCCAAGGTCGACCCGGGGGCGGCCCTGGACCAGGGCTTCAAGAAGCAGCTGCTGACCATCGCCAGCCACCTGGAGAACAACCAGACACGCATGGCTGATTTTCTGGCCGAGGTGCTGGTGCTCAACTACGGCACCCACGCCATCACCTCCGTGGACGCCGGAGCCAGCCTGGTGCAGGAGGATCAGATCAAGGCGACCTTCCTGCAGGACAGCTGGGGCACACGGAACGCGGTCACCGCCTCGGCCGGCGCGGCCTTCCACAGCATCGTCAGTGCGGAAACCCAGGGGACCCTGGACATCAGCTCTGGCTTCACCAAGCAGTATCTGCAGAACCGCACCCACTCCAGGGTGGAAGGCGTTGGTGGGACCCCTTTTTACCCAGGCATCACCCTCAAGACATGGCAGGAGAGGATTCAAAACCAGCTGGTGGCTCTCGACCGCTCAGGGCTGCCCCTGTACTACTTCATCAAGCCCAGCGCGCTGCCAGAGCTGCCCACCCCGACGGTGCGGAGGCTGGCCAGGCGGGTGGAGATGGCCATCCGCCGCTACTACACCTTCAACACCCACCCGGGCTGCACCGACGCCTCCTCACCCAACTTCAACTTCCACGCCAACACCGACGACGGCTCCTGCGAGGGTGCCGTGGCCAACTTCACCTTCGGGGGAGTCTTCCAGCAGTGCGTGGGGCTGGCTGGCCCCGACACCAGCGCCCTGTGCCGGGGGCTGGAGCAGAGGAACCCCCTCACTGGGGCGCTCTCCTGCCCCACCACCTACACTCCGGTGCTGCTGGGCGTGCAGGAGAGGGAGGAGGGCCACAGCCACCTGGAGTGCCACAACAAGTGCGTCCTGGGCATCTTCTGCCATCGCAAGTGCCAGGACGTCTTCTGGCTCTCCCGGGTGCAATTCAGCGCCTACTGGTGCGCCGCGAACGGGACTGTGGCCCCAAACTCGGGATACCTCTTTGGGGGGCTGTTCAGCACCCACAGTGCCAACCCCATCACCGGTGCCCAGTCCTGTCCCTCGGGGTACTTCCCCCTGAAGCTCTTTGGCGAGCTCAGAGTGTGCGTGAGCCAGGATTATGAGGCGGGGGCCCAGTACTCGGTGCCCTTTGGGGGCTTCTTCAGCTGCCAGGCAGGGAACCCCTTGGCCGGACGGCACCAGGGCACCGCCGAGGACCCCCACGCCAAGGGCTGCCCCCCGGGTTTCAGCCAGCACTTGGCGCTCATCAGCGACAGCTGCCAGGTGGAATTCTGCGTCCAGGCCGGGCTCTTCACGGGGGGCTCGCTGCCACCCGCCCGCCTTCCCCCCTTCACCCGGCCCCCCGCCAACCTGCCGGCCGTCGACACCGTGCTGGTGCGGGACGGGGACAGCACGTGGGTGAGGGACGGGCAGAGCCACGCGTGGCGGCTGGCACGGCCCGAGGAGATCCGGCACGCGGCGCAAATGGTGGGGGAGCAGGGGCTGACGGGGGGCGAGGTGGCCGGCGTCACCGTGGCCGTCCTTGCCGGCTCGGCCACCGTCCTGTTGATGGCCTGGTACGGCCACCGGAGGTACAAGGTGTGGGGTTACCGCGACCTGGGTGCGGGGGACGGCGTGGGCCCCGCCGGGCCCCCCGACAGCACCGTGCTGAGCGTGGGCGAGGGCTACCAGCAAGAGCCCGCGGGGCTGGTGGCCTGAGTGCCCCCTGCCCGGATCGCACGCCCCAAACCCGGGCAAAGCCCCCTCGCCACACCCCGCAGGGAAGGAGGGAGCGGAGCAGCCGCCCCGCCGCGCGTGCCGCAAGCCCAGGGCAGCCCCTGTCTCCATGTATATCTATCGGGATAGATATACACACGCATGCACAGAGCCACGGAGCAGTTTTATTTCAGCCGGCAACTGACTGTGTAGTCAACAGAGCATTAAAAAAGGAAAAAAAAAAAAAAAGTCATGTTGTGGAAAGACTTAGTCACAATAACAGCCACCGGGCTGGAATCGCGGAGGTGGGGGGGGAAACCTCCCCTTCCTCGCCCCGATCGCGGCAGGGTTTTGCATAGCTCCAGACAGGGTTTGTCTGCACCGGGGAAAACCCAGGGCTGGCGTGGAGGAGAAATCACATGGCTGTGCAGCTCCCTGCGCGGCCAAGCCACCCAAAAAGGGGGGTGGTGTTCCTGGGGAAAGAGGTTTTCTCCCTTGAGGTAGAAAATAACAACCCAGGCTAAGGACGGCCGGGGACAGATGGGTGCAAAGGGGGACGAGGGGTGCCTGGCCCTGCCCATAGGGCCCCTCGCTCGCCTGGCCACACAGACGACTGACAGAAGACAACAGAGAGGCCAGGCCGTGCAGGGACCACGAGGGTCCCCTGCCATTCGCTTTATTGACCCCCACCGCCCTCCACGGGGTGGCCAGTGGGGGTGACAGACCCCCCAGACCACGGAGAGGAAAAACAGCAACGACAACAGAACGATGCACAGAAGGAGGGGCCCCCTCCCGCGCCACCGTCCCCAGCACAGAGGGTGAGGTGATCCTCACCCTCCCCAGGCAAACCAGGAGGGGAATGCAACAAAACCTGCTGGGAGGCCCCACCTTCCCCCAGGGAGCAACAGCACAGAGCTGGCTGGGGGTGGCCTGGGCAGTGGTGGGTGCTGCCCCCCACTCTTGCTCTCCAACCCCAGGGGCCAGACCCCAGCAGTGGGGACAGTGCCCCCGGGGCAGCCCTCAAAACTGAGGGGCCCTCGCCAGCACCCTGGCACAGGTGTGAGAGGCCCCATGAATCCCACACTGGTTTGGGCTGGAAGGGACCTCATGGACCATCTCATTCCAAACCCCTTGGGCAAGTACACGTTGCACTAGCCCAGGGCACTCAAAGGCCCAGGGAGCCCAAGATGCCAAGGAACACTCTCCCCCCAGCCCCCATCACCCACACTCTCCTACCCATGCCCCAGCCCACACCAGTCCCTCACCAGCCCCTCCAAGGCCTCTCCGGGGACAACAAGGGGAACAGTTCTCAGCCCCACCTGCACTTTGGCCCCATGGGGACCCACAGGTGAGAGCCCTCCTGTGGGGCAGAGCCCTGATGGGGTGGGGGGTCCCCACAGCCCCTGTCCCACCCCCAAGCACCATCGTGCCCAGCCTGTCTGGCTGCAGCCCCAAGTCCTCCCAGGCCTCAGGCTGCCTCCCCAAATGCTCCCCCCCCATATGTACATATATACGACAAAACCCCAAAATACGAGGTATTATAGAAATTCAACGCGGGGACACCCCCATACGAACAGTTCAAGGAACCCACTGCGGTGAGGGTGGGACACAAGCCACAAAACGTCCATCACTGTCTCCCCCCTCCACTTGCTAGCACCCACCAGCCCCTCCCTGGCATGCGGAGGCGGGGGAAAGCCCCGACAAGGGGACCCTGCGGGGCACAGCTCAGACACAGCCAAGAGGAGCAGAGGGCATAGGGCTGGGGGGCAGCCCAGGGCCCCCCGACCTCCACAGACACAGGAGACCAGTGGGAAGGTACCAGACAGAACAAACAAACAAACAAACAAATGTCAGAGGCATGAGGCAGAGCAAGGGGGACTCCCATGGCTCCAGCTCCCGCCCCAGGACAGGTCCCAGCCCCAGGTGGGTGTCAGGGGAGTTGGGGCAGGCTGGGACCGGTGTGGATGAGGACAGAGGGAAGCCTGGCACCCCCCAAGCCCTCAGCACAGTGGCAGCAAGGATAGCACATCATCCGGAGGGGTGGCCACGCCAGCCTGAAGCCCCACAGCTGCGTGTGGGGAGGTTCCCGCCCCGCAGGAGTGAAGGGGACGGCCAAAAGGACCTTCTCCCGCATTCCCGGCCAGCCTGGGGATGTTCCCACTGCGCGGGTGCCACTGGGAGCAGGGGGGACTCCAGGTGTACCCTGAAAAGCCCCCAGGCGGGTTTCTCCAGCAGCTTTATCCTGGTGGGTGCCAGCACAGGCGACCCTTTCCTTGCCTCCTTGCCATGGTTTCAGTCCTTCTCCTGCGCCAGGCTCTCCTCCGTGATGCCCTGGGCTGCGAGCTCGGCCAGGACATTGTCCAGGTAGTTGATGTCAGGGTAGCCGTGGCCAGTGAGGTTGGAGCCGAACTCTGTCTTGTGGTGGATCTCGTTCCAGATCACCGTGTCCGACTCGCCCGTGGTGCTGGAGGTCCCAATGGCGAAGATCAGGCGCCGGTCCCAGGCTACCAGCAGCAACCTCAGGACCTGTGGAGGCGAGAGAGGGGGCAGGCAGCAAAGCAAACAGCGCGTGGGGAACCACCCGCTTCTGTTCAAGGCACACCCAGTCATCCCGGTGTGCCCCGGCAACGTGGGCAACCCACAGCCAGGCCCTGCAGGGAGCTGGAGATCCCAGCACAGGGGGAACCAGCCAAACAGAGGGACCAGGCTGCTGAGCTCCCCAGGCGTGTGGGAGGGTTCTCCATGGGAAAGCCTCCCCCTGCATAAGTTCGTTTTTCCCCACGCTCCCCCTCGATACGCCTTGGCCAGCTGGAGCTGCCCAGGTGAGCCCCTCACCTTCCTGCCCTTCTCGCTGTCTGGCAGGTAGCAGTGCCGGGGGAAGCCACGGGCCGTGAAGCTCTTCCCAGGGTTTGGGTGCTCCGGTCCCTGCAATGTGGGAAGCGGGAGAAGAAAACCCTTGTGGAGCTCAAAAGGATGCTCTGGGCACAAAGTAATCCCCCCCAGCCTCAGTGGACACTAACTGCTGCCATCTCCCTGCCACCAAGCAGACAGGGACAACACGCCCATGCAGACACAACCCAGACTTCCCACCACGTCCTGATGGACAAGCAGCTCCTGAGTGAAGGCACGAGCTGCAGCATGACCTGGGGGGTAACACAGCAGCAACAAGGGCCTCCAGCCCCACAGGAAACCACCCACACACCCGCCCTGGCCACGGGGCCAGGCCTCACCTGCACCCCCGGGGGGATGTTGTAGATGATGCGGATGGTTTTGCAGTCGGCGTGGCCGGGCAGCGCGTGAGGGATGATGTGATACTCCATCTTCCCCGGGGGCTGCGTCCCTGTCTTCACCCCGTAGATGGTTTTGCAGGTGGGACACTGCAGACTCCCGTCCTGAGAGCAGGAACACACTGAAACCGGTGTCCACAAGCCACGCCAGGCACTTGGCGCCTGAGCAGCACTGAACGCTGCTTTAGTCATGAAAGCCACCAAAAAACCACCCAGGAAGCACGGGATAGGGCTGGGGGAGTTCACTATGGCTACCCAGCTTCACCCAAAAACCTGAGGTCTGTTTCTCTTCCTCATCAGTTTTCCAGTCCTCATTGCTTTCCCTCCCTCTGATTTGGTGGGGTTTTTTGTTTTGTTTTTTTTCCGAAGGGGGAAATATAATAAATATTAAAAATCTCCAAAGAATGTGGAACACATTTTCTAGGGAATGCCAGGCAATTTACAGCAGGCTCGGGAAAGCCCTCCTGCGGCTGGAAAAGCACTTCCAGGCACCAGATTCCAGGCAGCTCTGCTCAAACATTCAGGGAATGAAAGTTCAAAGTGGGAAGGAAAGCAAGCACATAAAACAGGGCATAGTGGGGGGAAAACACACCCACACAAGCCCAGGTTCTGATTTAGCAGTCCCAAAGCGCTTGCTGCTGATAAAAATTAAACTGTGTCGGGGTGGGAGGTCAGAGTCCTCTGGGGCAGCTGGACCCGAGCGCTGTCTCAGCAGGAGCAGGGGGAGCTCAGCACAGCTGGCCGAGCCGAGGCCTCTCACCTTGTTGCCATTGTTGTACATGGCGACCAGGCAGTGGAGGTGGAAGACGTGGCTACACTTGACCAGCTTCCCCACGAGGTCAGGCTTGACGGCTGGCTGGGGCCCCTTGTAGCCAGAGGGGGCAGAGAGACGCTCCATGCAGATGGTGCAGTCCTGCACAGAAGGGGAAGAGAGGGATCAGACTGATGGATGCAGCCAGAGCCGAGGACACGGGGCTGATGAGCTGCCCTGGGACCAGCACCCACCCCTGGGGCTGGGCTGCCACTCCTGCCCCACCTATCCCTCCTCTTTGAAGGGGGCAGGGGCAGGGAAGAGACATGAGGGGCAGCGGGACACCCCTCTGCACGGGAAGGGAGGAGATCCCCACGTGGCCCAGGGCACAGTGCACATCCCACTGCCCATCCCAGAGCAAAGCAGCCCGGGGACACCCCAGCACAGCCCCTGCCGCTCGCACCTCGTCCGGCGGGTGCCGCACCTTCTGCAGGTATTTTTTCAGTACCTCCTCCGGGGTTTTACCTGCGGGAGACTGAGAGTCAGAGGGAGAAACCCACTGCCAGGGGCGGCAGAGGGGACGGGGGACACGGAGGAACCAGGTAGGGAAGGGGAGGACAGGTGCCAAGCAGCCAAGTGCCTCTCACCCTTCTTGGCCTGTTTCTTGGTGGTCTTGCGGCAGGTGTGGGAGATGCCGGGGATGGACTGGATCTCGCTCTTGCTGACAGGCGGGGGGTGCAGCACCAGCTTGGGGGGCCGTGTCAGGCACACGGGCAGCCCGGCTGCACTCATCAGGATCCCCGTGATCCCTGGGGAAGACGGGGCTTTGAAACGGCACCGAGGAACCAGCCACACCTCAGACCCCACACGATCCCCAGAAACTGCCCCATTGGGGCTGTCTGTCCCCTACCACGGGGCTGTTTATCCTTCCACCCCCGGGAACCCAGAGCCCCCAGGCACCCGCTGCGGCCCCATCCTCACCTGCCAGCGCTGGGTTGACGGGGCTGGAGCCAGTGAGGTTCTTCACAGGGACAGTGGGAACCCTGAGGGGAGCCAGCAGAGACCACGTCAGGACCAGTGGCAGCACCCACGTCCCCACAGGGCCCAGGGGCCAGACAACAGTTGCCCGAGCAACTGCACGGGCCCTGGCTGGAAACAGAGAATCCCCCGATGGGGTAAAGTGCCCCCCCTGCCCCACCACCGCCTTTTCTCTGGCGCTTTAGAAACCCTGCCTGCATCTCCATTCATGGCCCCTTTTTGTCACTGCTCCCCGGGCCAGTCTGTTGTTTCTTTTCCTCTTTTCTCCTATGGCCACGTCACTGCCACAGCTCTTTTCCCCCCCTCCCCTTGGGGCTCTCTTCCATGGGAAAGTTTCCCGGCAGGTCAGGAGCAGAGCGAAGGGGGAGGATGAAGAGCGAGAGGAAAGGGGCCAGGCTGCGACAGAAGGCTGACGGCAGAGCCAGACAAAGGGGAGAAATAGGCTCATTAAACGTCCACCCCCTCACAAAAATGTGGGTGGGGGTCTGGAGGGACCCCTTCTCATGGGGCATGAATGGCTTTTCTTTGGGCCTTTAGCAGTCCCTCACCCAACCCCTGCCTCCAAGAGAAAGAGCAGCCTCAGCCTCTTCATTGAGATGCAGGAGCCACCCCGTCCCCGCTCCAGTCCCCAGGCACCTGCGGGGAAGGCGAGGGGCCCAGCAGAGCGCCCCAGACCCGGGAGCTTGGGGAGCACTGAGGTCTGTCTCCCACCAGGCTCAGGGCTGACGGGGCCCCTCTGTGCCCTGGGGAAGGGGGGAAAGCTTGCGCTGCCCCTTCTTCCTGCCAGGCACCCCCTCGCTCGCAGGTAGCGGGACTCACCCAGAGGCAATGAGAACCCGGGACTGGGCGATGGCCAGGCGCTGGAGGTGGCTGCGGTTCAGGGTGCCGAGGCCAGGACGGGCTGCTTTGCCGCTGCCGGCACCGGGGGGGCTGCCGGTGTTGCTGGCCGAGCTGAGGGCGGGCGTGCTGGCCGCCTGCCGCCGAACCCCCTGGGCCGCCAGCGGCTTCAGCGAGCCACGCACCACGGCCACGCCGTCGGGTGCCTTGGCCCCTGGTGCGGGCGCCGGGGCTTTGGGGGCGGCCGGCGGCGGGGCAGGGGCTTTGCGGGGCTGCAGGGTGGCGGTGCCGGGGCCGGCGGCCGACACGGTGGCTTTGACGCTCATGACCAGGAGGCACTGGGGACAGGTGCAGGCGGGGACCGGTGGGGCTGCCGCCGCCCCGGGGCTGGCCGGCCAGGACTGGGACTTGGGCAGGGTGCCCGAGACCAGCGGGTAGACCATGTCGAGCCGGCGGCGGACGCGGCGCTTGCGCTGGGTCTGCCGGTTGATCTGGCCCATGGTCGCGAAGTCGATGACGTAGCAGAAGCCGATGGCGCTCAGGTCCACCCAGGGGTGCTGCTTCTCGTAGGCGCGCTGGATGGTGATGCCCACGTCCATGTCGTAGGGCGTCCACGTCCCGCTGTCATTCTCCCACTCCCAGACGACTCCTTTGCCTGGCGCCGATGACGGGTCGTAGTAGCTGCGCCGGACAGGCCGGATCGTGCCTGAGGGAGGGCGACAGATGCCATCAGACCCTGGCGCCAGCACCCACCTGTGGGCAGGGAGCAAAACCACCCCAACCTGTCCCACCGGTGCCATCCACACAGGGACAGGACGGCTTTCTGACTCAGCCGCTGTCCCCGCCCTGCCAGGGGACTGACGTGCCTTGGACTCCCCTGGCTGCTGCCTGTGAGCCGCCCCGAGGTCTGTGCACCCCGAGGTCTGTGCCCAGCCCAGGGCCGCTCCCCCAGTGCCACTGGGCTGAAGGGAAGGGCAGATTTCCCACCCAGTGCTCCCAACCCCGCCGTGCAGCCACTCGGCCCCGCTGGGGAAACACAGCACCACAAGTTTGGCTGCTCCAGCCTGCTCCCGGGGACCTCCCGCGGGAGCCTGATGAAACCAGGCATTAGGGCACCGGCGTCCTGCAGTGCCTGGCACTGTCTCCCTCTCAGCTCTGGACTGGAAGAGGTTTCAATAAAGGATTTCAGGGGCACCTCTGAGCCCCCCAGCACACAGGGGAGAGGGGCTCGTGCCAACCCCACCATCTGCAGCTCCCAAACTGGCCCACGATGAAAACCCAGACTGTGGCACAGGGAAAATCCCCGTGAGGCCAAGCAAAGGAGTTTGAGCAGGGCCCTGTGCCTGGCTCCTGCTCCCCCATCAGCAAACATCAGGAGTGGGACGAGAGCACACAAAGCACAAAGGTTCTGTGCCCTGGATCCATATTTTTGCTAGGTCTTTCCCACGACTCCTAGTCAACTAGGATGCATTCGAAGCATGGACAGAGATTTTGGAAGCTCCTACAATGAGGAGAAAACCTTCCTCTTTGGGATGTCTAACGGAATGGCAAGGCAGGCTGAACACGGCCAGGCTCAGTCCTGGGGTCCCATCCAGAGCGTGTTATTCCAGAGGGGTTTGTGTAACAGGTGGGATGATTTCCCGAGCAGCGCTGCCTCCAAACCCCTGTGCAGAACCCCATGGCTCAGCCCTGCTGCCAGCACTGGCAACAAGAAAGCTCAAAGAGAAGAAATAACAAGCCTGCTGCTTCGGCTTTTCACCACGTGTCCTGCAAAGCCTGCAAGAATTTCAGTGGTGCCTTTTCACCCCCACCGCTCCACAGGGAGCAGCCACCACCGCTGGTCCCACAGGGCCACGTCTCACACACTAGTGGGCTACAAATGAAAAGGTGTTTATCAGCACCTTGCTATAGTGGGTGGGGGACAGCTACAGTGTCAGGCAAGCCAAGCCACCGGCCCTGTCCTGCGAAGGAGCACCCAGGTCAGAAAAGCTGCCAGCGCTGGGCGCACAAAGCGGGGCCGGAGGGTGATTTATCCTAATCCGGCGGTGGCATGCGGCATCTGGCGGTCCCCAGGCAGCAGTGTGGGAATGCTGTGTGTTCCCCCAGCCCCGCGCCGCCAGCCGGCCTCCCATTCAACAGGGGAAGAAAGGGAACAATAGCTATTCAGGGCCTGCCAGGGTCGCGACCCCCCCAAATCAGAGCTGTTTAATGACCCAAAATACCAACATCCCCAGCAACCCAGGGAGAGACAGAACAATCTCCCTTTCAGTCCTCCACCCTGGGCAACAATAGCCCTCAGAAGCTGGCCCCCAGCCCCCTCTTCGCAGAGGTCCCCTGTCCCCACACCCCCGGGCAGGGGAGGGTCGCCGCCAGCCCCCAGGGCTGCGGGGGGAAGAAGGACAAAGGAGGGTGTCTGGCGCTCTGCTGCACCCAGCACCCCCTGCCCCAGGGACAAAGCACACTGGCCATCACAGGGCTGCTGAGGGGTCACAAACCCCGCTGTGCCAACCCCCCTGCCACGGGTGCTTGTGTCCCACATCCCAGACAATCCCAGGGCCCCCCACCTGGGGGGACAGACAACCCCCATCGCCTGCCTGCGCCCTCCTTGAGCATTCCCCCACCTGCTTGTGCCCCCTCCCTGGGCACCCCAGGGGCTGCCATCCCCCGGGGTAGGATTTGGCACCCAAGAACCACTCAGCTCTCTAGGCCTTCGTGCCTGATGGCGGCTCAGAGGCAGCACAGCGGGAACGGGGAAAGGTCTGCTGGGGACGGGCTTCCCCCGCACGCAGGGACAAGAAAAGCCCGCGGGGTGGGTGCAAGCGGGGCGCTGCAGCGGGGAGGGGGCCGGGCAGCACGGCCCCGGGGGGAGCGGGGACGCGCGGCACGGGGCACCGCGGGACATCGGGGGCACGGCCGGGCCCGGCAGCGCCCCGCGGGGCGGCCCCGGCACCGCCAGGGCCCCGGGAGCATCCCGGCGGGCGGGCAGCGCGGGGCGGAGCGGGCAGGGAGCGGCGCGGGGGCCCGGCGGTCGCTCGGGGCGCGGCGCGGGGCCGACTCACCGGTGTCCTGGCGGAACTGGTGCATGGACTGCAGGTCGATGATGTAGGGCGCCAGGCGGCTGTCGGCCTGGCCCAGCACCACGCTGCCGCCCGCCCGCGGCCCGGCGCGGGCCACCGCCTCGATGTGGTGGCTGACGGCCGGGCTGTAGGGCCGCCAGCGCCCGTGCTCGTTCAGCCATTCCCACACCACCACGGCCGAGGCCAGCAGCATGGC
>JAWWES010000168.1:9001407-9021066 GCA_035583135.1 Lophotriccus pileatus | reverse complement strand
CCCCTACAGCTCGGTCCCTGGTGTCCTTGTATGCCCACCTTGCACCCTGTGACACCTCAGTGTCCCGCTACCCCCCGGGTCCCTGGACCCACACCCTGCACCCATGGGACTTCTCCCAGTGTCCCTGAACCCCCTGCACCACCACCCTGCACCCCGGGACCCCTCCCAGTATCCCCCACACCTTTAATCAGGACTGCAGCCCAGGGATCCCCTGGTGTGCTCCCACCTATGTAGGCCCTCACTGGCCCCCACCTGCCAGTGATGGGACTTGGGGTGCTGATGGGTTACATGGACCCCACTTCACGTGCTGTGACAGAGAAATGTGGTCCAAGAGCTTCTCCCATCTCCTTGTCTAGGCCACAGCGCTTGTAGGGAGCAGCCCCCTGAGCTACCCTTCCTTGTGGACCATGATGCACAAAAATGGGTTCAAAGATCAAAATTGCCTCATGTCTTAAGGGGCACGTGGGCTGTAGCCCCAGGTCCTGCACCCGAGCTCTCCCAGCTGCCTGCCACAGTTCAGTTTCCCTGAGAAGTACTTTTCCTGCAGATTTCACACAGCTTCAGCCCAGGGTGAGGCTGCAAATCCTTCAGGATTCTGCTGCTCCAACTGAGGCAGGCAATGAAGGACAAATTAAAACCAGTGGTGCTCCCGCTGTGACAGAGATACCTCTGTGCTATGGCAACTCTGGGACTGGAGCAGCCAAAAAAACACTCCTGAGCTTGTTCTTCCACTGAGCTCCACAAGCATCTTCCCAGGGCAGCCCTGAGTGCCCGAATGTCGGGGACAGGCAAGTGCCAGTCTCACCTTTTTTTGCGCTCCTGAGCTCAGAATCACAAAATTTCCTTGGATATTAAACACCCATCAATTCCTGGTTCTGGAGAACTGTATGCACAGGTTTCACAGTAAGTCCCCCAGCCCACGGTCCAGCTCGGCTCGGAGGGCAGCTCATCCGCAGGCCACGGGACGCACCACTGCCGAGCTCTCGGGGCTGGTGCAGCTCCTCTCCTGGCAAACCTGTTTCCCAGGCACTGCCCATCCTGCTGAGCGTCTGCCAGCAGCACTTGTGGTGAGAAGCCATTAGACAGTGATCCAAATAGAGGAAAAAGTGAAGGAAGAAGTGGGGAAGAAACAGGTGGGGACTAACTGGGGCGGTGCCAGCTGGCGAGCGCTGTGGTGAAGGACAGGACGAGGTGAACCGCACAGGCTCTCCTGTTCCCAGCTCATGCAGGGCCAGGCTGGAGGGCACCTTCTCCTGCAAGAAGGGAGGGTTCTCAGCCCTTCCTGGGAAGGGGAACCCCTCCTCTGCATTTTCACCTGTTCCTTCAGGCAAGACAAGTGCAGCCAAAGCCACGGCAGGGAATCCCGGGGAAATCCTTTCCGCTGACTCAGGCGGGAGGAAAAGGTTTTCCTGCTATTAAAAAGGAAAGTGTTGGTGAACATCCACCCCCCCTGGCTGCGGCTCAGGATCAGCGAGTCAGGAGCCAGAGCTGCACAACTGAACCACACCAGCCTCCAGTGCCTGGTGGGCAAGGGGCAAATCCTTTCTCGCCCAGCACGGATGCCAGCACCCAAGTGGGTGTGCCTGAGGTCAGGGAGCAGCCTCGGTCGGCTTGAAACCTTTCCAACCCCACAAAGTGTGCCCAACCACACGTTAAGCCCAAATATTTATTGTTTTGAAATTAAACGCATCCACAGGTTGCTTTTGGTGGCTCCTTCCCTGCTGCAGTGTGGGAGTGCAGCTCCCCACCCCCCTTCCCAGTTCCCACCAGCACTGCAGAGCCTTTCTCTCTTTCCAAAGCACAATCTTGGATGGTTTTGGTGAGTTCTCAGTTTGCAGAAGGCCATTGCATGGGGTCTTCAGCAGCATTAGCCACATGAGTACGACTATCTTCCTCTCAAACTCTTAATTTCTGTTTCCAAAATAAACAGCTTCAGTCACCTCCAGCCACACACATCAACTTCTTTTCAGCCTGTGGCAAAGCAAGTCCAAAGGGCCTCCTGGCACCAAGAGAGCTCAGCTGTCGGGTACCCCTGTTCTCGCCAAATCACTCCACTGGTGATTCCCTCGGGGCTGCAGCTGAAAAACAGCATTAAATCCCAGCCAGCTCAGACTCTCTAGGGCACAGTGGGGGCTGACTGGCAGGGAAAGGCCGAGAGCTGGAGCTTGTCGCTCAGCCAGAGCGTGGAGGTTTGGATTATGGATTGCTTTTTCCCATTGCTTCTGGTGGCCATTCCCGAACGTTGGGGCCGCTCCACAAACACAGACACACTCAGCACCGCTGGCCAGGTAACAGGGCAGGAGCAAGGAAGGTTGCAAAAGCTGTGTTTCCCAGGACAAGGAAGTCCCTGGAGCAACATCATCATGTCCGTTGCTGCTTCTACCCCCAGAGAGCGACTGCAGCGCCGAGCTCAGCTCAGTGCCAGCAGTGATATGGAAGGATCGAGTTGCAAGCCAGGGCTGGGTGATCCCAGCTCTCCTGGGATCTGAAGGTCACCTCGGACCCGGCCACTACTGCTGTGGGAGAAAAGGGGTCTGTTCCCACCTGCTCGTGTCACGAGGCTCAGTCCAGATGCCTGTGCCCGCCTCTGGGAAGGTGAGAGGCAGACGGTGTGAGCGCTGCTGAGCAGGAGGGTGCAAGGGGGCAAAAGCAAGATGGCTTCAAGTGTACAAAGCAGAGGAGACCGGGAGAGAAGAATACCTGTCAGCAAAGGGACTCACTTTCACTAACCCCGAAAAAAAGTGCCCAGAAATTGTTATTCCTGAGTGCAGGGAAGCAGAAACATCCGAGTAATCCAGTCTGAGCTGCAAAGCTGCGGGCAGGCAGGCAGGCAGTGGCGAGGAAGAAGGTGCACATTCTTCCTCCTGGGCACCACCCACAAACAGAGGCAGCACAAAACCACCCTCGGAGCCGACCCCGTGGCGCCGGGTGCCCCGATGTGGCCAGCGGAGTGGGCAGGATGGGCTCTGGGGACTCTGCCTTGGTGCTGCACCAGGGCCCCCATGCCAACACTGCCGGTGCTGGGGCCGGCGCTGTCCCCACCCGCCACGACAAAGCCGCTTTGTGCGGGGCCGGCCGGGCACGTCCCCAGCCTCCTCCCCACTCCGTGGCCCCGCTCTCCCCCCATTGTTGCCTTTCCTCTCACAGGCCAGGGTGGAAGGCAGGGCCACACTAGGACAAGGCACGAACCCAGCAACCCCCCCACATCCTTGTCATCTTCCCCAGCTCCTTCATCTTCTCCATGGCTTCTCAGTGGGTCCCATCCACCCCAGACCTCTCACCCCGCTGGGACTGACCCTTCCCTGGTGTGGCCACAGGGCAGCCCGGCTCTCTGGTGAGGTTGAGCCCCACTGTCCCACCTCCCCCAAGAAGTACATCACCCTGGTAGATCTCCCAGCCCTTTTATTCACTCAGCAGCCAGCAGCCCTCACATCCAGTCGGCAGGAGAACCACGGCTCAGGCAGCTGAGAAACACTGCAGCACTCCACAGGCTGAGTGGTGTGGTTGGGGCTCTTTGATTCTCCATGCCATTTCCAGTCCTAAAATAACCCCTGGAGGCACTAACCTCCTTGCAGAGGGGCTTCTGAATCACAGCCTTCAGTGAAAAGATCTTCTCCATTACCATGTCCAAGAGGTTAAGAAATCCCCTCCTGATCATATCCCCACTTCCCCCCCATCCCCAAAAAGCCCCCAAGCAGTTAGAGCAGAAATTCAATAAGCAGCCAATGCAAGCTGGGCAGAAGAGTCCACGCAGAAGAGTCCATGTGCAGGAGGCGAAGCCTTGCTCCTTGCAGGTACAGGGCAGGTCCCAAGACTCCTTTGGCCAGGTGACACTTTGCTGTCCCTTGGCTCCTGCCTTGCATCTGTAAGAGCCCCCAGGGTGGACACAGCAAACCAGGCAGTGACCAAATTCCAAAGAAAAGGACCCCCGCTGAGGCCCTGGGGTGAGCAGTAAAGCTACTTCCCAGCGGATAATTCCAACTGCCAGCACAAGGACCACTGAGGATCGCCCTGCCTGGGGCTCCCCGCTCCCTCTGGGGTATACCGCGGCCCGTGCCCGTTTCCCCACAGGGAGTGGCACCAAAAGCACGGGGGACCCAGGGATTAATAGCACGGTCCCCCCCATCCGCCTCCCCTCCTTCACCGTCAGCTGCCCCCCACCGTGCCCCGGTGGCACCCGAGACCCCCCGCCCCGCCCTCGCCTTCACGGGCTCTCGGCCGGGCTGGGGGCTGAGCCGGTGCCCGGGCCGGGCTTGGCGAGCTGCCGCAGGTCCCGTGCAGACCTCACGGCCCACTGGGCCAGCTCCCGCAGCACCCCCAGGCCCCGCAGCTTCTGCTCGAAGAGGCCTTGGGGCTGGGGGGGCGGCCCGTCCTCCTCCTCGCTCGGGGGCCCGCGGCTCTCCAGCCGCAGCAGCTCCTCGAGGTGGTAGGCGAAGGCCGAGACCTGGAGCAGCACGGCCGCCAGCGCCTGGCCCAGGGCGGCGTCGGCCTCACCCAGCTGCTCCCGCTGCTCCTCCAGCATCTGCGCCAGCAGGGCGCGGAAGGCCCTGTAGGCCGCCAGGTTCTCCAGCAGCCGCTGGGTCCCCGTCTGCTCGTCCCAGCGCTCCACCGCCGCCGGCGGCACCCCCTCCACCACCGCCACGCTGGCCGAGGCGTCCAGGCCCTGCTGCTCCACCTGCGGGGCGAGACCCACCGGGGATCAGCGGTGGTGGGAGCAATTTGTGGGATACCCCCCGCCCTGAGCCATGCCGGTGCTGCTCCAGAGGGCCCAGTCCAGGAGGGGTTTGTGGCAGTGCAAGGCCAGGCGCCCGAGGTTCGCCCAGACACGGGCACGCACAGAAACCTGCAGCGCTTCATCCCCCATCCGTGCCACGGGACAGATTCCTCGCGTCCCACAGCTGCCAGGAGCCCCCCAGCCCCCCCCCAGCACTCCCAGCCCCGCAGCAGCCAGAAGGAGCAGGGCAAACTCACATAGGCGTCCAGGAGGTCGACGACGTCCGAGCGCATCTTCCCGGCCAGGCGGATGCCGCGGGCGCACAGGTCGCGGCGCCGGAGGGTGGCCGAGGGACTGTCTGCTCCCGCCATGGTCCGGCAGCTGTCACGGCCACCAGGCTCAGGGCGCAGCGCCTGCCCGGCCCAGGCAGGACAATCCCTTGCTGAGCTGGTGCATTCCAGCCGGGAGCTCCGCTCACACGTCCGCCGGCCTGGCTCTCCCCCTCTTCCGTGCCTGGGGCCTGGCACCACGCTGCAAATTCCCGCCTCTGGGATCAACAGCGACAGATTATTCCCCCGATTCCCCCACGCATCGCTACTCCAAGTGCTTTGCCCAGAACCGTCTCGCCCGGCAGCAACAGGCTCCCGGCGCCAGCTGACCCACTCCTCCCTCCCAGCCACACAGTGGGATTAGTGGCACGTTAATCCCTCTGGCTCATGCCAGAGCGCGGGAAACCACTGCCGGGAAGAGGCGAGCAAAGCCCAGACATTGCTCAACACCTCAGCCCGGGCAGGCGGCGAGGGCTGAGCAGGGCCAGGAGTGCAGGCTCGAGGGGAGCCCCCAGGCTGGCGATGCAGCACCAGCCCAACGCTGAGCTGCAACCCAAACCCTGGCAGAAGGGTCAGTCCCAGCCACCTCCAGCCCTCTTACTGCCCCACAGCCATGGGACTGGGCCCCCAAGTTCAACCCCCCTTTCCCAGAGGAGCCCTGCCCCAAAGAGGGGCTGCAGGACAGGACATGGTCTCTCCTCAAGCCCCCAATATGCAGGACTTGGTCACTGTTTCTCAGCCCTAAATGTGGCCATGTAAGGCCAGCAGGACTCTGTCTCCCATTTCTCACCTTCAGCACTGGCCACTCCACAGGACTCAGTCTCTGCCTCAAAGCCCCCAAAGTGCAGGACTTCGTCTCTCTGTGAGCCCAAGCACTGGCTGCATGACCCTGGTTTCAGGGCCTCAAAACACAGGACTTAGTCATTGGTTTTTAAGGCCCCAAAATGTCTCTGTGAGACATGCCCTCTGCGAGACACAGGACATGCCCTCTGCCTCAAGCCCTGAAAGCAGGATTTAGTGGCTGTTTCTAAGCCCCAAAATCGGCCGTGTAAGAGCCTGATTTCAGAACTGTAAAAAGAAGCATTTAGTCTCTGTTCTTAAGTTCTGTGACTCATTTTGAGCCCCACAAACACAGACCCGAGTCTCTCTTTGGGAGCCCAAAAGCTGATCAAGTGAGTCTGGTTCTGAGGCTCCCAAACCGGCCCAGGGTCATGACTCAAACCCCGCTGGCAGCTGGGCACCAGCAGCCACTCACTCACCCCCCCCACGTGGGATGGGGAAGAGCCACCTCAGGACAACACCAGCCAACCCACAGATGAGCTGCATGCACCGGGACAAAAACAGCCCACTGGGTTGGGTTGGTTTTTCCTCAGTATGTTTATTTTGGTTATGTATTACCCAGATTAAGAGGAGAAAAAAACCCAAGCGTTGAAAAGCAGCTTCCCGCAAGTATCACAGTGTGCCTGGTGCGGGGCCCCGTACCCCCAGCAGCCTCTTTGTCACCCCATGGCTACTGCAGAAAGTGCTGCTGAGCTCTGGGAGCCCCTGGCCCCGGCAGCCTGACCCCCAAAGCGCTGCCCCAAGAGTGGTCGAAGGGCCCTGTGTCCCCTCCAACCCCTCCCCAGGAGGAGAAAAAAAAAATAAATACAGGGGAAAAAAAAATACAAAAAAGTTTATTGCAAACTACTACAATAATTTATTGAAGCAAACTGCATGCGAGTGAAGGAGAGATATCGAGGGGAGAAGGAGCTGCAGGAGGGCTGTGTCAGTTTTAGGGCTTCAGAGGGGCCTGGGAAGGGAGCTACACATCTCTCCTGCGTCAGGGGCAAGCAGGCTGTGGTTAGAGGACAGACAGGCACCTGGCCAGGGCCAGAAAAAGAAAAGGGAGAGCTACGAGAGGTGTCATGGAAGGACGAGGCGGGGAGCAGCAGGATCAGAGGTGCCCAGGCCGGGAAGCAAAGGGGGATGTTTGATTTTGCATCCCAGAAACGTGGCCAGTGGCAAAGTCTGCTGCGCTCAGGGCGGCTGCAGGACCAGGCCACCTCCCTCAGCTCCCAGTTAGATGCCAAGCACTGAGTCAGAGGCGAGCAAGCCTTTGACCCAAAGGCATTTTAGTGCCATTCCTTAACCAGGAATCCCCGGGCTCTCCACTTAGTGTTCTGTGCAAGGCTCTGCCCACCCCGCACCTCCCACGGGCACAGGGGCTGGCAGAGAAAGCAGCTCCAGCTGGAAATCACAGTAACGTGATCCAAGCGAGAAACTGGATCATCCCAATTGAAGAAACTGGTTTAGTTTAAACACGATTCCACTGCAGACCTGCCTGCACTGTCCCAAAGGACCCGCCACCAGGTGTGCTGGGCCCTCACCTTGTGTCAGGCCTGGGAGCCAGGCTGCTGCCACAGGGAGAACGTGGGATGCCCACGCCCAGGGCACCAGACACCCAACTGTTCCGCCACAATCCGCCCCAACACCAGAAGTGTTTCGACTTGCTCTGACAAAGGTATCGGTGTAAGGAGGGAAGGGAGGGGACAAACAGCCCAATAAAAGCCATCATGTTTGGGCCACAGCTGGATTTCCAGGCAGCACAGGGGACAGAGTGGGTGTTCAGTCAGTTTCCTGTCAAGTTTCCAATTAAATTCCATGTTTTATTGCAGTTTTCTAGACCCCAGGTACCCGGTTTTGCCAAGCTGCTGTGTGCTACAGACTAACTCAGCTGATCTTGTGCTCGGACAAGACACTTCAGCTCTGCTCCCAACCACAGAAACCCAACCAAAAATGAACAAGCAAACAAACAAAAAGCCAGGTTATTCTTCACCTCTTCCAAAACCACTACGAATTCAAGGCCACTGATTCTCCACACAAAGTCTCAGAGAAGAGCAAAAAAAAAAAATCCAAGTCTCCATAGCAGACACCTCTTATCCTATGTAAACTTTTCCAAGGGCTCAGAGCTGCCCTTACTACACCGGCAGGCAACACCTGGCCTGCCACGTTTCAGGGAGAGCAGGGGCGTCTGTGCAGAAGAGAGAACCTTTGAGAACACGGCTACACAACACCCTCCCCCATAATGGGGGCAAGGAGAGAAGCTGACAGCCCCTCAGTCCCACGTCAATCTATTGCCTTGGATAAACAAGCCTGAGAAAACCATATCCAGTCCCTGCTCCTGTGCCTTTGCCTAGACCTGGAAAGGAGAGGCAGAGTCGGATGAGGAGCACCACATCCCCTCAGCAGCAAGCAGCTCACGACTGTCCTAAGTCACGAGAACAAGTTCCTGGCCAACAACATCCTTCCCCGAAAGGCTGCGGAGCATTTAACGCAAGGAGCTCACCCGGAGCTGGGAGGGAGGGAGACGACAGCCAGCTGTTCCATCACTCACCTCATCCTCCTGCTAACACACTGCTGCAGAGACTCCCACTGAACACAGGGCTCTTCTCCAGGGGCTCTCCCTCCTCTACTCTGGAAAAGCTGCGAGAGACATCTGACTCCAGAGTGCTGCCTTCCCCTCGGCCCTCCCAGCCGCTGTCACGATGGCACACCGTGCTCCCTGCACCGGAGCCTACTGGGAAACAGCCTGAACCCCTTCCACGCCCGCCCCCTAAGAACAGAACTAAAAAATACCGACCCTTTTTTAATCAATAAATAAGGAATCTTGTTACCACAACACAAAAACGAAGCATGTTCAAAGTGCAAATTACTGTCGTCAAACTGGGATGCTCCTCCTTGCCTCTCCCACGCAGGGCTCCTGTAGCCCCCGGGCCTCTCCGAGCAAACATGATCTACGAGCCAGGGCGTTCCCTCCACTTCCTGCCAGGGCTGGAGCAGGGGAGCGCGGTGGGAGCGGGACGTGCTCTGCTTCACAGCTCACCCTGCCGAGGGGCTAAAGTGCCAAACTCCCAGCCCCGGGAGGAAGGAGGACACTGCAAGGACCAGAGCGCAGCGGTGCATAGAAGTCGGGACCAGGGGCAGAGCGAGTCCTAAGAAACTTCTCCAGAGCACGTCCAACGCTTTTGTTTTTTTTTAGTTTGCCAGTGGGGCCACGTCAAGGAGCCAGAAAGGCATCTGCTTTGGGGTAGAGAGGAGGGTTTCGGCAGTGCCCTCTCCCTTGGAGAAATCCGTTGCTCAATCCAACTTGCTCTGGTAATGGCAGCACGTGCCCCTTTCCACAAAGGGGCCGTGGGAGAGAGAGAAGTGGTTGGGAGAAAGAGGATGTGCTGTGATCCGCGCTGGAGGGGAGCAGACCCTTCAGTTATTTACTAGTATTGTAAGTTTTGTTTAACTTTCCTCTCTTTCAGTAAGTGCCTCCTCTTTTTTTTCTTTCTTTTTCTTTTTTTTTTTTTTTCCTTTTAAATACAGAGTCCCAACTGTCCCAGCACCCAGGTGCTCCCCTGCCACTAGGGTCCAGTGGAGTCTGAATCTTCGATGAGCACCTCTGTGCTGGCTCCCAGGATCTCCGTGTTCATGACCAGCCCCTCCGGGTTCGCGCTGCTGCCGCTGCCGACGAAGAGTTTGCCGTCAGCCACCAGGCTCACGCGCTCTGCCCCGCCGCAGTAGGGCTTTGGCATCCCCTCGGGGCTCAGCAGCAGGCAATCTGCTGGGGGGGCACTGCCCAGGGGGTCCGGGAGCAGCGGGAGGCCCTGGCCGTCGGTGGGCGGCGCGATGGCCTCGGGATTAGTGCCCAGGATGTCGGTGCTGGTGATCAGGGCACCCGCGTTGGCAGCCAGTGCTTCAGCTATGAGCACTTCGGGGTGGCTCTTGGCTTTGTGGGCCACGACGCTGTCCTTCTTCTCGAACTTCTTGCCGCAAATATTGCAGGAGAACTGGTAGAAGGAGTCCGCGTCGTGCTTCTTCATGTGCCAGTTGAGGGACGCCTTTTGCCGGCAGGTGAACCCACAGATCTCACACCTGGGGGCGGAGAAGGGGCAGGTCACAACAACAGGATGTCCCCACACACTGGTGTGAGGCAGCCCGAGGAAACAAGCAGGGGCTCACTAATGTCACTGCTCACTAAGGGCTTTATTTGCTGAGGGCTTACGATCCCAGATCTGCCCCGAGGAGCAGGTGAGGCAAGGGGCAACTCAATAACATGTGCGTTTAGGGACCTGGGACACCAGCAACAGGCTCCAGCCCCAACTTCAGAGCTGCCCCTGCTGCGGGTGCAGCCCCAGAACGGGTGTGCTGGTGGTCCCTCAGGGCAGGAGGGCAAGGCACAGGCAGAGGGTACTCACTGCAAGGGCTTCTCGCCCGTGTGGATCATCCTGTGCACCGCCAAGTTGTGGGAGCTCTTGAATGCCCGGGCGCAGTACTCACAGATGTAATCCCTTTGATCTGAAAGGAAACAGCAGTTGCAGCACTGCTTTCCCACTTGCTCCCTCTCCCAGCTCCCACCTGGTGCAGGTAAAGCTGCCCAAGAAGGAGCATAACTAGGAGTTCTGGGAGGCCAGCAGGCTGAGCAAAGCAGGAGTCCCACAGCGCAGCGCAACAGCTGATCTGAAGAGGCCAGGCATGATTAAGACTCTTCTAAGAGCTAATTATCCACTCTGACCAACACTGAAAGACTGGCAAATTAGGATAAAGCAGACTATCTGTAGAGTCTTTATATGTAGAGGTTTATTCCTCTACAGAAGCCCAGAGTGATATTTGCCAGGGGGAGAATTAAAAATCTCTATAGTCTTATTTCTTTTGTTTCCTTAAAAGATGATAATCCAGATGACAATAATACCCTGCTGCTCCTGCAAATCTATGCCACCTGCCTTGGCTTCACTCTCCCCAGAAATCCCAGAGGCTTTTCCTTTTTCCCCTCTCTGTTCACTGACCGGAGGAGGCGTTTCTACCTATCTCCCACCGCCCATACCTGTGTGATGTTTGGCATGTCGCAGGAGCTGCTTCTGGAGCCGGAAGAGCCGACCGCAGGAGGGGTGAGGACACACATATTTCTTCTTCAGCAAGTGCTGGTACTTTATGTGATGCTGGAAAGGAAGAGTGAAAGTTTGCAGAGTCTTTGAGAGAAGAGCTGAGACACAGCAATCCCAGACGGCCCCTCAGCAAAAGTAGACAGTGTCAGGGAGGAGTGTCAGTGCAGTGGAGGCTGAGCTGCCTGTTCCAAACAGCCCTTCCGTGCCCTGACGTGTGCCATTCAGGATGGGAAAACCTCCACCAACCTGCAGGTAGCGCGGGTGAGCCAGGACTGTGCCGCACCCTTCCATCTCACAGCGCACATACTGTATCGGAGGCTTCTTCCTGGGAAGGCAGCAAGGAAAGGGGCGCAGCGGTTAGCTGATTCTGTGATTAGATGATTCTACAGATAAAGACGCTCTACATATCCAGTACAGAACCATATGAACTGCAGAATTCTGTTTCTGTGAGGGGCAGAGATTGGCTGATGCCTCTGATGTTGTGGCAGCAACACAACAAAGCACAGCTCAGTGAAAAGAGAGCGAAGAATTCCTGCTCCAGTACTGGCTGGGCTGGGACAGAGCCTCTGTCCAAGGGCCACCTCCACTCCTGCCACTTACTTGAGGGCTCTCCCCAGAGCTGGGAAAACCCCAGGAGACCCAGATTTCCCAGAACTTACTGCTGGGCAATCCCACCTGTGTGCAGGGCACAAGGGAAGCAAGTCTGCAGAACAGAACTGGGTGTAGGGGATCACTTACCTTCTCTTGGGCAGCCTTGGGCTCTTGTCATCTTTTCTCCTCCTTCCCCTCCTGTAACAGGGATACAGAAACAGAATTGAGAAAAGTTTTCTTACATTAGCAGTGGGCAGAGACTTTGAAGTTTATGCTGTATTGCCTCATTAACTGCAAGATCTAGAAAAAAAACCTGAATGCAAGTTGGAAACAGATTCAGAGGAAGGAGAATTCTAGAGAAATAAATGCTTCATGTAGTTTGCTCTCTCAACCCTCCCCATTTCCTAATGTATTTCTTATAAATATGTAATGGTGCCAACACAGTCCAGAACCCACAGTGCATCCTACTCCCTCTGCTCTGTTGGGGAACATTCCATACCAAGGGAAAACACCAACCTGCGTGATCAGGAAGAATAGGATTAATGATCCAGCAGCTATTTTACAAGCCTCTGACTTAGCTACAGCACCTTATACACCTGTCAAGACAAAAATCTAGACTCTGTCTGAGCAGACCTGTGCTTACAGGTAAACTGCAGCCTCCTAAGCCACAGCTTGATCCCATTGCTGCAGAGGCACTTGGAGCAGACTGATGGAAGCATTTTCTAGACTCTACTGAGACATCTTTATTGATGGCAAGCCATGCCAGGAACCTGCTGAACAGGCACTCAGCATTCAAGCCAAGCCCTCAGAAGAGGCACAGGCTTTATTACACACAAAAGCAGTGTCTGATCCAAACAACGAAACCTCGAGGCACAAAAAGCAATCTCCAACAGACAGAAATGTTCTCAAAATACCAGCCTACTCACTCCTCTCTGCTGTCAGCAGCAGCAGCTTAGGAACAGCCAGAGAAGCAGCACCAGCGGTGTGTGGCCCCACGAGGCAGGTCAGCAGAGGGAGCCCCGGCTGTTCCAACCACTCAGAGAGGAGCTGAGGTACAAAAGCAGCTCCTTTCTCTTTTTTTCTCCCTCACATCATCCCAAAGAATGGCTTGGACGCGGACACATGAAGCAATCAATCTCCCTCTGTTGACAGGAGGAAAGCTGCAGTGCTGAGTCCCAGCGGCAGCACACCCCAAGTGTAGAGCTTACAGGGAGCAAAACAGTTTTCTCCAAAGAGACGGGGAGCGTAAGCAGTTTCCCTGAGCTCTGGAATAATCCCACACGTACAAAGAGGACACTTGCCACACACACATCCAAGGTATTCCTGTGTCTGTCCCACAACACGCAGCAGGAATGCTGCCCTCTCACACTGGATTTGTAACACTGAACCCCTTCAGGCATCACAACAAAATCCCTTGTAAGGGTGCCCTGAAGAGTTTCCCACTGTGTGGTCACACCCAGGGAGGCTGAATAACCACAGGATGAAGAAAAACCCTTCAACTTAAACTGAACCTAAGTGAGAACTCAGATTTTTCAAACACAGGCGAGACGTGAGGAAGCAGAACAAACACTGCTGCCCCATCAGCTCTCAGGCCCAGAGGAGGAATGGGGGAATCAGCAACAAAACACTGCTGTATGCCAGCAAGAATGCAAAATAAACAATACACACTGCCATGTGTAACTGCAGAGTTTACTCACTTCCTCGGCGGTTCTTCATCTTCCTGAAACTCGTTCTCTTCTTTCACTTCCACTTTAATCTCTTTCTGCCTTTCTTTTTCCTCCTTCCCCTTGTTAGCTTTTCTCCTTTGCTTTGGTGCTTCCCTATGAAAACACAAATACAACATATTAGTCCAATGCTCTTCCCGCTGCCTGTTTTCCACAAAGACTTCAGCAGAAACTGGATGGAAGTTCAGGCTTATTTCTCAAGTCCCACTTCTAAGCAGAACTATCAACAAAGATTAAGGAAGCACCTGGCAGACAGCAAGGCTCTAAAGGCTTTAGTCCCTGAGAGAAGAACAGTCCTGGTTATTGTAATACTTAGAACCATTCTCCCTGAGCAACCTGCTCAGGTGCTTTGGGGCACAGTAAGTTCATCCAGCTAAGATGTCTATTTTTTTTTGGTCTAAACCCCCAGTAAGTACAAAATCCAATATACTTCTCTAGGTGGGGCTTGTAGGTTTCATCTCTGGGATCATCTTTGAAGGGAACTTCTTCCTCACTGATGAGCATCTCCTCGTCATCATCACTGCTGGAAGAAAGGGAGAAGAGAGGACTTTGGCAGCACCAGCCTAACAACTACTGCAGAACACCTGTGCACCACCCCCTAGGACAGGAAAGACACTACTCCACAGCCCTTTCTCATGCAGCATGACTGGGGAAAGCCTGCACCGACCAAGGAGCACGATAGCGACCAGGACAGGCCAGGCAGAGCAGTGCCCTCTTCTGAACCCACCCACCTACAGCATCTGCTCCTACGGGAATAAAGGTGGAATGCTCACATCCAATCTCACTATCTATTCCTCCACGGCATCTCCTGACCCCTGCAGCCCACACTGCAAATGCAGGGGCCCAGGGGGGAGACAAGACAGAGCTGCTGTCCGTCCCAGAGAACATTTCACACGAGCATTTCTTCTCAAACCACTCAGCCCCTTGTTTCAAGACACCGAATCAGAAGAAACACCACAGAGTCAAGTGTGTCCTACCTGACTCCAGCTGGAGACTGATGCTCTTCTGTGACCTCTGAAAGGAAAAGTCACCATTAGGTTTCAGCATGTGTTCGCTGCAGTGAGCTCATCTGTCTCACGACACCGCCGTCGCCATTCAGAGCCAGGAGTGCTGCTGGCAGAAGGCACCCGTGACCAAGCAGCACCGCGTCGGCACCAGCCACAGCCAGCTCCCTCCAGAGGCTCCCCACTCCTGCCTGGCCCCGAGCACTTGGTGCCACGTACCGTACTCCAGCTGGTCCGTGTTTGGCTCTGACTTGCAGACGAGCTGCAGGGAGCCGGTCTTCGATCTGGAGGCCCGGGAGTTCTCCGTGTCCCGCTGCCGAGCCACGGTGGCCGACCTGCTGCTGCGCCAGCTCCGGCTGGGCCGGGCTGTGCCCACGGGAGAGCCATGGCTCAGCACGCTGGAAACCTCCTCCTCTTCCTTCTCTTCTTTGGGATCTGAAACAGCCGTTGCAGCCTCTTTCACGATAACAGAAAAAGCCTAAATCCCACCACTAAATCACACTCCTCGCTTCTGCGCCAACCCGCTCGCGCCTCTCGCACACCTGGAGGGCAGGTCCTCTGGGCCCCCCCTTCAAACTCTCCAAGTAAAACCAACTAAAACTCTCTAAGTAAAGGCAGCAGGAGTGTTTAAAAATGTTAGCTAAAATCTGAAAACAGCTTGTATTTCCCTCAGATAAAGGCCTGCAAGATGACGACTTGCTGGCTCTGAGCACTACAAAAGAGACGCTCGTAAACCTCAGCAAGTGCTTCATGAAAGGCCAGCTTCTTGTGAAAGGTCATGTTTGGAGAATCCCCCAAACACAGAACTGTACACCTGGCAATGACCCTGAGGAATCTAGGCTGGATGTTTCTGGTCCTGTGCAGAGCAAAAAGCATCACAAACGCAGTTACCCTGAGGCCTTTGCGCTCATTTTTAGCTTGTACAGGTGGTTTCCTTTTTAGCTGATGGCTGGTCTCCAAATATGTTTTGGCAAGATAACAGAACTGCCTGAAATGTCTATGTGAGCAAGTTAATCCCTTAAAAAGTAAAATTCCCAAGTACAGCTCACTTGATCTCAGTTTCTGGTGCTTGCTGTGCCATTGGGCCCTACTGAATTGAAATGCCGTTTGAAATGTCCCAAATCATCACAGACTGGTTTGGGCTAGAAGGGACCTTAAAGCTCATCTCGTTCCACCCCCTGCCATGGGCAGGGACACCTCCCACTAGCCCAGGTTGCTCCAAGCCCTGTCCAACGTGGCCTTGGACACTTCCAGGGATCCAGGGGCAGCTACAGCTTCTCTGGGCAACCTGTGCCAGGGCCTCTCCAGTAAAAACTGCTCTCCACCCCTGTTCTCAGTCCTACAGGTGAACATCTCAGGTTTTACCTAAGGGCACTTTAAACCAGTTTCTCCTTCCTACTTCCTCTGCTTCAGCATCTCTGTCTAACAGATCCGGGGCATTTTTACATGCTGAGAATACCCAAGTGCCTCCAAACCCCCAGCATTAGGAGATACAGCAAATATTTTCTCCGCAGCAGAACTCAGGAGAGCGATAGAGAGCTAAAAGTTAAAAGTCCTTTTAATTCTAGACTCTCCCAACATGGTCACTGGTCCCCATCCAAGGATCAGAGCTGCACCAGGAAACTTGTGTCTGTCAAGGGCTCAGCTGCAGGAGCAGCTGCAATCAGCACTCACCAAGGCTTTGCCTGAAACCTGAAATTGCAAAAGGGAAGTCCTTGTAGTAAGTTTCTTTTTCTCTTTCCCACACCTAAACTTCCTTTTCTCCTTCACAAAAACAGACTTCTGATGAATCCAGTCTGCCCCTCAAAAAACAACAACAAAATAAACCATCAACCAAAGCAAACTAAAGGGGAAAAAACAACCCCTTGCCCAACACATGTGCTCTACACACAGCTCTGTTTGTTCCATGGAGAAGGATGTGACCTCTGCTGGACTCATCCCCCAGCCCACACTGTGCAAAACCCTTGGCTTTGAGGAGGGACTTCCAAGAGGTGACACTCCAAGCACATGGCACTGATCTCTTCTGATCACAGCTCCCAGTAAACAAAAGCTTCATGTGGCCCTTTCCTCTCAATACTCCCTCTGGAACGGCAACACAACCCACTGTCCCAACTGCTCGGAAGATTTCCTTCCAGCTCCTAAAGGTGGTTATGGAACAGCAGAAGGAAAATCTCAGAAAAACATGGATGGAGTCAGAAGCTGGTTTGGGTGTATCCATCAACTCTGTATTCCAATAATTACAATCACTCAGGCCTAATTAAAATCAAAATTATTTCCACGAGAACACAGAATGCCATGGGAAGTCGAATGTGAACTGTGCTACACAGTAAATCCATTTGTAAGCTGAGATTAAATGCTCTACTTATACAACTAATATTTCTACAGGCACACGTTGGGAAATCCTGCAACTCCGTGACTAAGCAGATGACAGGGAATACTGTCAGTGTCCAAGAAGCCTGGCTCTGTACAGAGGGAAAAGTCGGGAACACGATTCCACCGCCACAGCATCCTGGATATCCCGTCGGCAGCACCCATCACCCCAAGCTCTCCTCACCAATGCCAGCTGGTGATTTGCCTTCAAAACATTATCCAGGCAACAACAACGGCTGAACAAACCCTGGCACAGCACGCTTTCCATTCGTCCCATGGCTACACAGGACCTGCCACCAGGTGCAGCCCCTTTGTCCTCCCTGCCAAGGCTCAGTTCTGGCTGAGCTCGGGCCAACTGAATATTCCAAACTGGAGTTGGTATTTGGTAGTGAAGGCTAACAGTGTAACACAAATAATCACCACGAGAAACCAATCCCATGTCAGAACTCACACCAGGGAACACCAGCACGAGATTCCAAGCCTTCACCAGAACTGCTCAGCCCCTCATCCCAACGACATACAGGGTGAAAGGACAAATGGGATTTTGCCTTCCCGATTTACAGGGGACTCCTGGCTACTCGAAATCCCTGCTGTGCAGGGAAAGCTGCCGTTTGCTCACACCTAGTCAGGCTGCTGCTAAAGGCTAAGGGGGGAGCAGGGGGGAATCTCCTGTTCTGCTCCTGCACCACCTGCCCCAGTTTTTTGTACGCCTTCCCCGACCAGCACAAGGCGCTCCAAGGGCTCCATCCAGTGAGCAGCCAGGACACAGAAGTGCAGCTTCCTCACTTCTAAAGCCTAAAAAAAAAAAAAACCCAAACAAGTAACAACCCGAGCCCCACCAAGGCAGATTTCCTCCAGCCCAAGAGCTGTCAGCACTTCTCGGTGCCAATTTCCACGCCAACGTTCCATCCTTTTGGCCGCGAAATCTAATCGGAGGGGAAAAAAAGAGCCCCTGAAACTTAACAAATGCTTTTTCCACTCTCACCTTCAAGCATGGCTGAAAATTTCAGAGCCCAGGTTAAAAGCTAGAAGGTCCTGAGTGCAGAGAGCCCCCAAACTCGACAACTGCCATCTCCTAACGCAGCCTAGGAAACTGGGGTCCAACCCGGAGCGTTCTGCCTGTTTTTACCACTACCACCTAAATGTTTCTGCCCAGTGGCAGCCAAAACACCAAGTTGCACCATTATAATGTCATCACTACACACATATTAAGCGTCCTTACACGTTTCAGCAGCTGTGCTTTAATGGCAGCCCCCGAGACACAGCTGCCTGCAAACCAACCCGGACGGCTCCAGCAGAAACGGGAATTCATTTGCACAGGTGTGTGACCTCCTTTCCTCACAGTTCCTGTCACAGTCCTCCGGTGCCAGATCAAAACCAACACTATACAAAGCCCTTTACTTGGAGCTGTTTCAGGAGTCATCACCAGGCAAGCAGCAAAGCCCACAAACTTTTTTTTTGGGGGTTGTTTTTTTAAAAGGACGCTGTTAAACAAATGCAACAAAGTTCATAGTTTGCACTGGAAAACAAAAATTCTGCTCCAGGTCTCAGCTCCCCATAGTTGAGGCTTTTGTGTTCAGAACCCTTAAGTCACTGTCTCCCCAAATTCTGAAGAATTTTCTCCTTCACCCCTGAAGAAATGAGCATTAAAAAATCTACGATCCACTGACGTTAGAAAATAACAAGTGTAAATAGCTGAATACTCTCATTCCCACGCATTCCTGGAGGACCTACACCTGTACTTGTGAGCTCGGAAGACATGAGAGCCCAGGATTTGTCTGCTGCTTGGCACTGCCGTGCAACAGGAGCTGTCAAACCACGAGGCACATCATCTGGCACGAAAACTTTCTTTAAGAGTAAGATCCAAGAGATATCTGGCTAACTCGGGAGGACAAGACAAACATCTGGCTCTGGGAGAGCCCAGACTTCCTGGATGGAACAAACAGCAGGAGTGAGTAATTCAGCTCTTACCTTTACCAGCTGCTTTATCTGCACACCTGAAAAAAAAACACAAAACCAAGTATAAGAACCAGATTCTGTGGCACAGGGACAGAAACAAGGGACTGCACGACACGGGAGATGAGCCCCAACTCCCCAGATTCTCAGTGCCTTGCCCTCGGATCGCTGCTTTCACCCCCTCATGCCAAGGCATATTATTCCAGCCGCAGGGAGCTGAGGGGAACTCCAGGAACAGCCAGCACCAAAGGGCCAGCCTACCCACCATAGTTACGCTCGAGCCTGGGGGATTTTGTGCTTGGGACGGGGCAGAGCGGCTGCACTCCCAAGGGCTCCACGCGTGCACGTGGCCGGGGTCCCGCTCCGCACCGAAGGTGTAGGGGCTTCAACATGGCCCCCCGGAGAGGTTGATCCCACCGCCCCCCTCCCCGAGACGGACGAGGCCAAACCGCAGTGGCTCGGCGGCTCCCGGGACGCGGCCCTTCCTGGGAAGGGACCGGCGGCACCGGAACAAAGGGGCGGCGGCGCGGGGCGTCCCGCGCACGGAGGAGGCCAGGGGCCCGGGCGCGATGGCGCCAGACCGCACGCAGAGCCCCCACGCCCGGCCCCGGCCGCGATCCCGAAGAGGTGCAGGCCCAGCGGCGCCGCAAGGACTCACCCGGCCCGGGGACCCTTCCTGGCCGCGGGCGGCGTCTCGGCGGCGGGCTGCTCGGCGGCGGGCCGCGCCCCGGGGCTGCTCCGCCGGCGCCGGGGGTACTCGGCCTTACGGCGGCGGGACGCGGCGGCTGCGGCTCCCCCCGCGGCCGAGGCTGCGGTGCGTCCGCGCTCCCGGCCGCCCCTCAGCACCCGGCTGCCGCCGGACTCCTCCCCCTGCTCGGCGGGCGGCGGGCGGCGGCGCGGGCTCGGCCCCGGCCGCCGCCCCGGCGCCGTCCGGGCGGTCGCTCGGCGGGTTCATGAGCCGCGTGCTGAAGACCCTCTCCACGCTCTCGCACTACAGCAGCGAGCCCGAGCCCCGCGGCGCGCTCGCCCCGCGCCTGCCCCCGCCGCAGGCGGCGGGCGGCC
>JAWWES010000168.1:8967106-9001022 GCA_035583135.1 Lophotriccus pileatus | reverse complement strand
CCCACTAGAGCGCGGCCCCCGCCGCCCGGCCCCCGGCCGCCGCCCGGCCCCCGGCACCGCCGGGCTCCCTACCGCCGCCGCTGCCTGCGCCCCTCCGCCTGCCCCCGGGGGGCCTCCTTCGCCCCGCGGGCGAGGCCCGGCAGGGAGAAAGCCGGTCGCCGCCCCGGCCCCGCGCGGCCGCTCCGTGCGACGGGGCTGCGGCGCCGCCCGCGGTGCCGGCGGGGCCTGGCGGCGGGGCCGCTTTTTGGCTGCCGCTTCTCCTTTAAGAAAAAAAAAACCGCCCCGTCGGGCGGCGGGTGAAAGTCGGTGACAAAATGGCGGCCAGCGCAGGGGGGCTGGGCCCGGGACGCGGGGCCCGCCCACTTCCGTCCCGGCGCGGCGCACGCGCGGGGCCTGCCGGGAGCTGTAGTTCCGCGCGGGGCGGGGGCGGCACCGCCTCCCCTCCCGCAGCCCCTTCCCGCTTCCCATTCCCGGTTCCCGACACCTGCCCCGAACGGCCCCTGGGCAGCACCCCCAGGAGCGGCTCCGCGGCAGGATCCTCCCCTGTATTCTGCAAAGCCAGAGCCCCTCCCCAAAAGAACCCAGTGTGTGGTTCCGCGTCCCGGTCCCCGCTCTGTGTCCTGTGGCTGGAGCGTGGTCAGCAGCCTCAGTGTCCAGGTATTCCCTGGGACCTGGAGCGATCCCTCACGTGTGCCCTTGATCCCCCGGGCCGGGAGCCGCCGTGGGGCTGGGGAGAGGTTGTGCCGTGGTTCCTCAGGCGTGGGTGCCTTGGCCGACCTTACCCACACTGTACACATCTGAGTTACATTCTAGGACAGGAGAACAAAGGGTGACATTCCCATGCCAGGAAATCCAGCGTTCCCCACAGTTCTTGAAAATATTGGCTAAGTTGGCTGGATTTCTCTTCATTCCACTACACGGGTCACCAGGGATCCCCATCCCTGGTCCCAATCCCTGCTGCCACAGCGCTGCCGTGACCCCCCTGCGCTGTCCTGGACGGGAGCGTGGCAGATATCCCACCGCGTTCCGGCTGTGCCAGAGCAAATGGAGGCAGCAAAAATCACCGGGGTTTGAAGAGCCCGAGGCATTTGGCTGGTAAATCCTGTTTGCTGAACTGGTTCCCCACCAGCAAAGAGGGCTCCGGCCGCCCGGCCCTTCCTTCTGCTCCTGCGCTTCAAGGCCTGAGCTCTGTTTTGTATTCCTAAAAGACAAAAGGGTCCAGCTCTCCCTTCCTTGGTTCCTCTAATAAACCACCTCACCTTCAGAGAACCTGTTCCTCTGAGCAAGACACTGAGCCCAGGGAAGGGGGAAACCCGTGAAAGTTAAAGCAAAGCTCGGGGTACTTGCACGGGGATTCCTCCTGTCCGTGCCAGACCCAGACAAGAAGCTCAGCACAAACCTTCCCCACAGCCGCTGTCCTGCCCAACACCAACCTGTTCTTGTCATTGTCATGATTGATTTCCCCTCTGCAGGCAAGGCTGGGGTTGTTAATTCTGCTTGAGCCGCTGCAGGGGGGCAGAGCTCAGGCCAGGGAGCAGCTCAGGCCTCTCATAAGGGGAAGTCTTATAATGGGGAGTTACAGCACCTGCTCTTCGTGTGCCCTCGGGCTCACAGAGCCCCAGCGGGGAGAGCAAATCACTGAGAAGGCTAAAAATAGCCCCAAACCTTCCGCAGACAGGAAGGTTCTGGTGTGTGCAGGGAGGGAAGCGCCTGACGCGAGGCTGGGCGATACCAGCAGTGCCTCGGCTTGTCTCTGGGTGGCTCTCAGGATTCCTGCCCTGAAACACGTCCCGGTGAATGTCCCGCGGGGCTTTCCCTGAGGCGCTGCCGGGCCGGATGGCCCTGCTGTGAGCGGGGAACAAAAGCGCTGTCACCCTCACTGCTGCGGTAACTAACGTGTCAGTAATTCAGTGAAGCTCGCCCTGGCAGCTCGGGGGGCTGGGGCCCAGCCCAGCTGAGGGTGCAGGCCGGCTCAGCAGAGCCTGAGAGCGGGGCCATGGTGGTGTCAGCCGGGCCCGCGGGAGCGCTCGTGCCTCAGCGGCGCCGGATGCTGCGGTTCCCCGCTCACACGGGGGTCTGGCCCCGCCGAGAGGTTGTGCTTGGCCACACAGCTTCTGCTCCCAAGGTGTTTCTGGCAGCCTTGAACCCCCGGGGAACCGGACTAAGGAGGAGCCAGGCCAGGGCATGGTGAAGCTTTGCTGGTAGCCAAGGGACCAGAGGTGTTATCCGTCACCTGCGAGGTGATGCCTCCTCCAAACACCCAAACTAGAGCCCAAAGGACACACCAAGCCACTTGCACATCCCCTGCACCCACCTCTGGCATTAACCCCCCAAACATGCTGCGGGGACAGGGGCACTGAGAGGCGATGGCAGACCAGCCCCCCAGGTTACGAACAAGTCCATTGAAGTTGTTCCCACATCCACTGGCCGCTCCCAGGGGATTTCTCTGCCAAAAGGGGATTTGCTCTTACCTGGAAATCCAAGATGACGCTGCAGAAGCGTCCCCCAAAAGGCACTGCTCCGTCACACCATCACAAATCCATTCCCCCTTGGCACAGGGATGCCATCCCTCGGCACACGTGGCCAGTGGCCTCTGGAAAAGGCCTGGCTCTGCGGGAGCATCCCAGTTTGTACCCAGAGCTCCTTGGACAACTCACAGTTTCACCCCTCTGCCCGGGGCTGTTGGTGGCTCCCCGTGCCCAGCTGTGCCCCGTCACACGTGGTGTGAGGCGCAAAGCCCGCCAAGGGAAGCCCTGAGCAACGCAGCCCCGGCGCGGGGGGCGGAGGCGACACCGGAACCGAGCGCCCGCGCAGCCCCGAGCGCCAGCTCGCCTCCCTGCGGGTGCTGCCTGGGCCCCACCGCCCCACGCCACGGCAGGATGGAAGATTTGGGTAAGCCGGGCTGCTCCAGAGCCGGTCCTGCAGCCAGGCTTGGCGTGGGGTCATGCCTTCAGCGCCTGGGGGGAGCCTTGTCCTTCCTGCCCCTCAGGACCAGGTGGGGATGTTCTAAGGGGGCAGCAATGGGGGCAGCAATGGGGCCACACTCCCTGCAGTGCCTCCCCCATTCCAGGGGACCGATGGGGTGGTGGGGCCAGAACCTGGCTAAAAATGGAGCGTGCTTGAGAGCAGGAAACGGGCTGTGGCGGCGCTGCAATCCCGGGACTGCAGCACGGCCTCCGGGGGTGCTGGGAGCCAGCCCTGGCCTGGGCCGGGGAAGCAGCTGCGCCACGAGGTGGGGCATTCCCTGTTCCCTGAGGCGAGGGATGGCCAAGGTGGTGAGACAGAATTGGGAAGAACAAGCTCTGGGCCCTTCCTGGGGGAAGCAGCGCTCTGGGTGCGTGGAACCCACCGAGGCTGAGCCCTCCCCTTTCAGGGCTCGTGCTGATGAAGGGCTGGCGGATTTTCCTTGGCAGGCCAGGGACGGTGTGCAGGGCAGGCCCCTTTGCCAGCAGTGCCCACACTCCAGGAAGGCTGCAGGAAGCCGTGGGCACATCCTGCACCGGGGATGGGATCTGGGTGCCCTCGGGGCGCTGGCACCTGCCCGGCAGAACCCACTGGGACACTCCTTTTGCTCCTGGGACTTCGGGAGTGGTACAAGACCTCCCAAGGGGGTGGCAGCAGGGTGGGCAGCCAGTGGCTGTGGTGCCTCAGCGGGGTCTCTTCGTGCAGATGCTTTGCTGGCAGAACTGGAGCAGAGCTCCCTCCAGGCCTCCAAGGACTCTGCGTGGCAGCGACCGAGCTCCGGCCAGGATCCACCTGCCCCCCATGGCTCTGAGCCTCCTGCCTTGGCAACCCCAAAGGTACAGAGGCCTCAGCACAGACCCCCTCAGCTCATGATGGAGCTGCCAGGGGAGCTTGGCTGCAAGGGTTTGTCCTCCCAGGTGCAGCTGCTGCCTCGGGCTCAGTCTCTGGGAAAGGATTTGGAGAGAGTGTACAGGTAAAAACAGCCATGGGAGGGCAAAGCCAACTGGGGGTGCCCACTCATTGCTGGGCTGTGCCACCTGGGGTCACCTCAACGCCCAAAAAACAGGTCCTTCTGTGAGCTGGGACAGGTTGTATCCTGCATCCCTGCTGGGGTGAGGGCTGGGCTATGTGTTCCCTGCGGTGGTCTCTGGGAAAGGGCCGTGTTGGCGGGGCTGGAGGGGTCTCAGTCCTGGAAGAAGTGGAAACCTCAGCACCACCCCCGTGTGCCCTGTCCAGCAGCCCCACCTCGGTCCCACAGCCCCCACCCACGTCGGCCGCCCAGCAGCTGGACGAGCTCCTGGCTGACCTGGGCCACATGCAGAGCAAGGTGAGCTTGGCCCTGGGGAAAGGGGGTTGGGGCCCGACCTTCCCCCAGCCCTCACCGCCCTCCCCCCTGGCAGCTGTTGGGGCAGGCAGCCGGGGTGCCCGCGGAGCCCTCGCTGGACAACATGCTGGGCAGCCTCACCCGGGACCTGCAGGAGCTGGGCATCACGGCCACCCCCGCGGGGGTCTGCGCCGGCTGCCGCAAGCCCATCGCAGGCAAGGTGAGACCCCGCCGCCGTCCCGGCACCCCCTCCGCCCTCAGCATCCCCCCGGAGCCGCCCTCAGCCTCCCCCTGCCTCCTCACAGGTGCTCACAGCCCTGGGCAAAACCTGGCACCCCGAGCACTTCACCTGTGCCCGCTGCGGGCAGGGGCTGGACAGCCAGCCCTTCTTCGAGCAGGGTGGGCGGGCGCTCTGCGAGGAGGACTATCACCAGGCCATCTCCCCCCGCTGCGCCTACTGTGCCGGCTCCATCCGCGAGGTAAACCCCCCCACCCTGTGTTCCCACACCGCCCCCCTGCCACCGCCGGCCGCTCACCTCACCTGTCCCTGCAGAGAGTCCTCACGGCCTTGGACCAGACCTGGCACCCCGAGCATTTCTTCTGTGCCCACTGCGGGAAGGTCTTCGGGGACGAGGGTATGTCCCAGGGGACAGGCGTGGGAGGCTTGCCTCACCCCAGGTAGCCCCTGTCCTCGCACCTATTGCCCCATCTGACATGCCTCCATGGTCTTTCCCTTGCCTCCTACCCTGGGCAAGCCCACGTCCATACCCTGCTGCCCCCAACCCCCGTGGGTGCCCATCCTGATCCCCTCTCTGCAGGGTTCCTGGAGCGGAATGGGAAGCCCTACTGCCCCCAGGACTTCCTGGCCATATTCGCCCCCAAATGCCAGGGCTGCGAGCGCCCGGTGACGGACAATTACCTCTCAGCCCTGCAGGGCGTGTGGCACCCCGAGTGCTTCGTGTGCGCGGTGAGTGGATGGTGGGGCGGCAGGGCCGTGCCCGTTCCTGGGGCCGTGTCAGCCTTTTCCGTTCTCCTTCCCCCAGGAATGCCTGAGCGGCTTCGCCGGCGGCTCCTTCTTCGAGCTGGAGGGCCGGCCCTACTGCGAGCTGCACTTCCACCAGCGGCAGGGCACCATCTGCCACGGCTGCGGCCGCCCCGTCACCGGGCGCTGCATCACGGCCGCGGGGCGCAAGTACCACCCCGAGCACTTCGTCTGCGCCTACTGCCTGGGCCGGCTGCAGAAGGGCACCTTCCGCGAGCGTGGCGACAAGATGTACTGCCAGGCCTGCCACGACAAGCTCTTCCTCTGACCCCCCCGACTGGGTGTCCCCGGCACGGTCCCCGACCAACAGCGCATCCCTGGCATTGTCCCTGTGGAGCCCAACATGCCTCACGCTGTCCCGCCCAGCCAACTGTCCCCAGCCCGGCTGGTGCCAGGCATCCCAGGCACCACTCCTCGCCCGTGTCCCTGCAAGGCATTCCTGGTATTGCCCCCTGCACCTGCAGCAATAAAACACCCGGTCCTGCCTTTGCTCTGCTCACTGGTGGCTTTGGGGACAAAGGTGCAAGGCAAGGTGGGAGGGCTGGGAAGTGCCACCCCCAGAAAAGAAAGGGTGTGTCACACAGTGGCACCTTTGGGAGTCCTGGAAAAGGCCCCTGGTCCCAACAGCAAAGCCAGAAACACCAAGAGTGCAGCTGGCGGGGGGGTAGGCACACAGACACACTTTAAAAACTTTATTTATATAAAAAAATCATTTTGTTTTCAAAGCGTTACAAGAGTGTGCACAGGAATCAGACAAGGAACGGCTTGGTGCTTCCCCCTCCTCCCCTCCTTAGCCCCCCTCCCCAGTGGGGCCGAGGAGGAGAGGAGGGGGACGCTGTCTTTTTGGTTCATTTAGAATTAAGAATTAAAAAAGGAATTAGTGTTTTACATATTTAAAGAAAAAGAAAAGAGTTAGACCCCAGAACAAAACCCAACCGAGCTGAGGTGGGGCTGGAAGTGGGGAGGGCCCAGCTGGTGCTGGGGGGGATTTGGGGCAGGAGCAAGGCACCAGCTCTGCCCCTGCCACCTCCCCACACCCCTCCCGGGGGGAGCCCCAGGATGGGAGGGCTCCTGCTCCAGTTTGCAGCCTCCTACAGAGACTTCCAGTTGCGCAGGGAGCAACAGGGCCCCCCAAAAGATCACAGCACGTCAATGTGCCCCAGCACCACAGCCAAGAGAAGGAGGAGGAACACATCCCAGCTCCCATGGCAGCCCAGGCTCCCCAGGCCTGGATGGCAATGCCCTGCACCCTCTCAGCGAGGGCAGGGGTCAGGGTTCCCCCCAAAAACAGGCTCCCAGCCCCACTGCAGACAGGGAAGGCTCCCAGTGGGGAAGGGAAGAGTTCAGCCCTGCTGGAAGCCCAGGAAACTCCCCTTTCCCAGGGAAGCTGCCAGACAGTACAATTCAAACAGCTATTTCACAGTGGCAAAAGAAAGGCACGTGTCAAGAGAAAGTCGGGGGGGCAGCGCCGTGGGGGTCCTGGCCCCAGCCGCTGGGCACAGCACGCCCTGAGCCCTCTCCCCAAAATCCTACCGCATCTCCTCCCTCCGCAGGGACCCCGCGCCTCCCCCCGGAGGCCTGTCCCTCGCCCCAGCACTGACCCTCTTCCCCACATCAGGATCCTCCTCACACAGGCACCGGGTGGGAGCCGGGGCCCCCCATCCAGACCCCTCCGCAGGATCCAGAGCCACATCCCCCTTCCCACGCCCCCGAAAGCCTCGTCTAGAGCAAAGCAAGAGAAGTTATTGCTGGTTGTCCTTCCTCCTGCCCTCCCCCCCACGGCTCCAGCCCCTGGGCCCTGGTCCTGCAGCCCCCAGGGAGGAGAGATGTCTGTGTTGTCCCTGGTCGAAGAGTGATCCCGCACAAAAAAATACATCCTTATAGGCAACAAAACCAAACCAAACCCACGGCGGCGGCAAGTGAGGTCCCAGTCCCTGTCCCTGCAGACGCCCTGCAGCAGGGGAAGGCGTGGGAGAGAAGGCAGCTCCTGGTCAAGGCAGAGATCCGAGTCCTTGTGCAGCATCCACGCCGGCTGATCCGGCAGAGTCAGGCAGGAAGGTTCTACCCCTCGGGAGGAAGGGGGTGGTGGAGGACGGGAGGAGGAGCTCTCAGCCGTGGTGTCCCGGAACGGGGAGGTGCAGAGGCCCAGAGGAGGCCGAGTGGCCCCCAGGCTGCCCCGGGGAGCCGGCCCAGGCGTTTGGCTGGATGGTTGGCACAAGGAGTCCAGCAAAAATTCCAACAATAAGACAAGGTAAAAGTCGGTCCATTCCACCATGAAGAGTTATATATTTATATATATAATATATTATAAACCCAAACGGAGCGGAGGTGGGCAGGCCAGCTAGATCTTCTGCTGTGGAGAGAGAGGGAGAGGCGTTAGCAGGGCTGGGGTGGGAGCGAGCGGCGGAGGCGGCACCACGGCAGCAGAGATCGATCAGAGCAGGATTTGGCTGGCCAAGCACCCCTAACAGCACAGCAGGATCTGTCACCACTGTCAGATTGGGCAGGACACCGTGGGACATACCGACACAGGGGGAAGCACAGCAGCATCTTCCTCCGCCTCCTCTACCTCAGGCTGCGGCTCCTGCCCCTCCTCCTCCTGCTGCAGACACACGGGGGTTAGTAGGGGCGAGGGGGTGGGGGGTGTTAGTTGTGGGAGCCCAGCTCTCCCCTCCTCCTGCCAGCCAGGACAGTGATGTGGCATCTCCTGCACCCTTCCCTCGTCAGGGACAGCTGCTCACCATCAACGGTGCTGCCTTCACCGGCTCCATCTCCCCGAGGTCACCGGACCGCTCCAGTGTCCTGCTGTGGTCCCTCTCGTTGAGTGTGGAATAGTTGTCTGGAGCAGGAGAGGGGACAGTCAGCTGTGTCACCTCCAGGGAGGGCTGCCCCATCCCACAGGAGATGTGAGCTCTGCCCCCCTCCCTGCATACTGAGGGGGTGAGAGGTCCCCATTCCAGTCCCTCTCCTACCTGGTCCCATGTTGCTCATCTGGATCTCCTCCCGGGAGGATTTCTTATCTACAAGCACAGGAGAGCAGGTCAGGGACAGGCCCTGAGCCGTGGAGGAACTGCCACCTGCAGCTGGGGGAGCCCTGGCCCAGCTGCAGCCACAGCTCTGTGATCCACAGATGCTACAGGACCTACCAGTGACAGCCCCCAAAAGCCACCTAAAGGCCAAACTGAGGGCCCCGATGGCCAGGAAAGCCAGCTAAGGCCCAAACTGATGGTGATGGCCCCGTGTGAGCAGCTGTGGCTGCCAGGGAAGCCCGGGCTGAAGAGCAGGGAGGGGACAAAGGCCAGCTGCCCTGGGTACCCACAGGGTGAGGGATGATGGTGGGCACAGGTGCTGAAGGCGGGCACGTACCTGTTTTTTGGTTCCTGTCGATGAGAGGCAAGGTGCTGTCATCAAATGAGTTGCCCCCCTGGGTCCGAGAGGCATTGCTCAGGTTCACCTGTAGGAACAGACAGTGACCAGTCACACCCTGGGCCCAGATGTTCCTTCCCCACCAGCACATCCCACCCCTCCAGTGCCAGGATGGACCCAGGAGCCCTCCCACAATCCTTGAGAAAGGGGCCCAAAAGTAACCAAAGGGGGCTCGAGCCCCCACCACATCCCCATTAGAGCAAGGGGGCCCTGCCTGGACTGCGGCAGTGCCCAGTGCTCCAGGAAAACGGGCAGTCCCTGCTTTTGGGAAAGAAACTGAGCCCAGGAGAACCCTGCTCTTCAGCACTGCCACGGCAGCGTTTAGGGTGGCAAAATTCCTGCCTGTGGAGCCACATGCTGGTGTGGAACACAGGGTGTGACACTTCAGAGCGTCCTTAGCAGAGGCCTCCTGCTGGCCATCGGCCGAGGAGCAGGGACATTCCCCTGAGGCACAGGGGACACCTCTGCAGGTGCCCAGTCCCACCAGCAAGGCCAAGGGCTGCAAACCAGTCCTGCTGAGCTCCAGGGACACCCTTCTCCCTGCTGCAGGACCCCACCTACTACCATAGCCACCACAGGGCATCATCCCCACACCTGGAAATCTGACTTCTTCCAGCCTTCCTTCTCGAGGGGCTTCCGCAGCTCCTTGTAGCCCCAGACTGTCTGCAAGACGAGGGCAGCTGCTCGGACTTCTCTCTCTGAGCGGTTCCTAGGAAGAGGGGAAGGAAGAGACGTTTGGGAACAGTCACAGCCCGGGGGAGGCTGCTGGAGAAGCCCCTCTCCACCCCTTGGCATTACACCCTTCGAGCAGAGCGTACCCAGACTTGTTGATCAGCACCAGCTTCTCAATCCCCTGCGTTTCCCGCAGCTTCTTGGCGGCCTCGAGGTTGTCCACGATCACTTCATTGATGGTGTTGAGGATGGACACCACTGTGTCCTCAGATAGGTTTTTGGCAGGGGTCTGCTGGCCTCCAGGCAGGTTCTTCACTAGGTTGGGGATGGCGTGCTTGCCTGGGAAGGGGAAAGAGCTGGGCATGAGCAAGAACGGACTGCTTGGGAAAACCACCGTGGAAGGCGACAGGCGACCCATTTTCTGCCCGTGCACGGAGCTCAGCCCGCGCTGCGCCACGAGGGGAGCGTCAGGCTGGGCTGGGCCGGGCCCACACGCTCCCTCAGCAGGGAGGGACGCTCCTGCCCGGCCCAGGCAGGCGCGCAGAGCGCGCCGTCCTCACCGATCAGCTCCTTGTTGCGCAGGTCCACGGCCAGGTTGCGCAGGGCGCCCGACGCCGCCTTCACCACCCGCTCGCTGTCGTGGCTCAGCAGGTCGGCGATGGCAGAGAGCCCCTTCTCCTGGCGCAGCGCCGAGCGGATGTACCGGCCGTACTGCGGGGCAGGGACGGCACCGCCGCGTCACCCGGGGCTGGGCGTGACGCCGACAGCCCTGACACCCCCCTCACCGCTGCACCCACAGAGCCCGCTCCCATCCCAAGGGCCCTGCGAGATTTCCCAGAGGGTCTCTGCATACACACCAAGGTAATGCAGGGTCTCTGCATACACACCAAGGCAATGCAGGTTATTATCTTCACTCCCCGCCCTCAGGAGGGGAGGAACAACAAAGAGCCACAGGCAGTGAGCACAGAGCCCTGCACAGCACACTCCCAGTTCCCCTTCCCTGGGCACAGCCAGCCCCAGGGGCACTCACCGTCCAGCTGCCAGCACACAGGTTCTGGATGGCTCCTGCCGAGGCCTCCAGGATGGCTGGAGTCTTGCTCTCCTTCAGGAGGGAGATGTATATCCGCACCACTTCGGGCTGGAAGAGGAGCTCGTAGCCTGCCAGGAGAACACGGGTAGGAAGCGCTTACCCCAGGGATCCAGAGGAGCACTGCTGGGCAGACGAGGCTCCCTGGAGGTAGGATACCTGGCATAGAGGGGCTGCCCCAGGGTACCAGATCTGGGATCAGGGACGCCACAGCTGCCACCCACGGACCCCAACACACCGCTGCAGCTCCGGAGGAATGCGGGCTGAGCTTGGGAAACACCCCAAGCTGTGCTCACCAACACCCCTCACCCTCAGGGAGCGAGGGCCCAGGCCCCCAGCACGCAGGCAGGGGTCAGGCCTTCAAGCATCAACTCTTTGCCATGGCAACATGCCCAGAAGTGACTTCTAAAGCAGCACTAAGGCTGCAGTTTGTGGGTGCAAGGCCTTGTCCTCCCCTGCTGTGAGGGATGGCCCCAAAGTTAGAGCAGGTGCTTTCTCAGGCTTCCACCAGAGACGGGAGCTGACTATTCCCACAGCTCAGGTCAGCCTAAGGAGCCACCACCACCATGCATTTGAGCTGCTCACAAGCTCAGGCCTGCCCTGTTTCCTTTGATTCCTCTGACTCAACTCTTTGTACCCCCAGAGCACGGGGGTCCTCCTGGGAACCACAGGGTGCTTTGGGGACAGCAGGAGCTGAACTCAAGCCCTGGGCTAGTGCTCACTGCTTGGCCTGTGGTCCACTGGCAGCAAGATGCCTGTCCCCAGAGGCTTTTTGGAATGACCCTTCCTCACGCTCATGCTGGAGAACACTAAAGGCAGAGATTCTGACTTTAAATCCTGCCCGTGCTTCATGCCCAGGAGAGAAGAATGGGCAAGAGGGCAACCATGCTGGAAGTCTGAAACCATCACAGAGAGCTGTGTCACTGTGCTGTCCCTTAGCCTTTGAGGTAACAGTTCCCTCTGAAGCCTGTCCTGAGCCAGCATTGACCTCCTCTGTGCACAAGCATCCTCACAACTGCTGGCAGAGCTCGTAGTTTTAACAAGCCTTTGGGCAGCCAGGAACATTCCAGCTCCAAGACCAACCTCTGCCCATCGGAGAGGCTCGCTGGGGGAAAAGCTGCCCTAACACCCAAGGCCAGTCATCCAAGGAACACACCTTTGGCTGGAGTTGTTCTTTTGGGAAAATCCACTGTGTCGGCACCAGGGTCTTCTGGGAGCTTTTTACCTTCAAAGGGCAAGTGGAGAGGTGTGAGATTCCTCCTCTTCCCACCCACCTCAGCCCACCAGCTCTTTGCCACTTGCAGGAACAAGCCCAAAGGCTGAAGCCAAGCGACCAGCATGTCCCAGGAGGGGACTCTGGGGGCATTAGCCACACTGCAGGCAGAATGTGCCCAGCAGGGGATGGGGGGTGGAAAAAGCGAGCTGGAGAAAGCACCCAATCAAACCATGGAAACAAGTAAAACCAAGAGCGCACTCACCTCTGGAGAACCACTCGTCTATTGGTGAGGTGGAGAGAAGGACAGGAGAGAGGGGAGGCAGGAGGAGAGAGGTGCCGACAGCGTCATGGGGCAGATCATTTGGCAAGAAAGCGAAGGGAAGGGGAAGGGGCGACACAGGAGAAAAGGGAAGGCGTGGAGTTAGTGGACACGAATCCATCACCATCCCGCCACCACAGACACCCAGCACAGCTCGTGCTAAGCGCTTTGGGCAAGCCAAGCAGCAGCTCCCAGAGCCAGGGACCACTGCGCCTCCGGGGAAAGCTGCGGTTCAGGCTCCACACGAGATGCCCAAGTAGGAGCACAGCGACCCCAGACCACCCTCCAGACGTGCTGCAGCAGGGCTGCCTCTATCCCCTCCCTCCCTGCTGCTGCTGGCCCACAAACCTTTGCCCTTCTTGGCACCGAAGCAGCTCGCGGCGTGGGGCCCGGCGTTGTTGGCAGGCGCCAGGGGAGTCTCCTGGTAGCGCTCGGCGTGGGGGATCTCCCGGTGGACTTGGTAGGACAAGTTTCTCAGCAGGCACACACAGTTCTCCACCAGCTGGGGAGAGAACCAGAGTGTCTGACTGGGAGCAGCACCCCAAGTCCCCGAGCGAGGGCTCAGCACCCGGAACCCAGGAGGGCGTGCAGCTTCCTCACAGATGGATGAAGCACACCCCCCCAAAGCTGGCATGACCAGTGCAAAGGGCCAAGGAAAGGCTCAAGGAAAATTCAAATCAGCACCTCATCCAGGTAGATTGAGGAGCCTTGAGGCAGGGGACAGTGGTTTGGGGACGAGTGACAACCAGACCCCTGCTGGGGGGGCCAACATTCCTATCCCAAACTGCAGGGCGAGTGCCAGACTGGTCCAAGAGTGCCAGGTACACCCTACACAGGCTCTCCCTTCCCCAACAGCAGCCCCACTGTGGTACCTTGCTGTCCGAGTCCTTCTGGCCGATCTCGGACTGCACGATGTAGATCAGGGCGTCCACCAGCCCGTCACATTCCCGCAGCTTCCGACGGGCCTCGCTCCGCTCTGAGCTCACGTTCCTGGAGGCGGGAGAGAACCGTCATGGCAGGGACAGCTGAGGGCAGGCGAGGGGCGGCCCACACCCCACAGAGCTCAAGAGAGGAAAAGGCTCTTGTAGCTCCCCTCAGTGAGCTCAAAAATGAAGGTCTGCATCACCAGCAGCTGTCTCCACAGAGCTCCAAGGGCTCTGGCAGTCCCAGGAACAGCCAGGAAGGAGCGCTGCAGCCAAAACCCAGGCCGGGGCTCTCCCATACCTAAGGCAGCCAGCGGTGTTGGTGAGCACAGACTCCCACTCGATGTGGCGGGGTTTGGAGTCCTCGTTGGGCTCCCGCTCCCAGCCGGAGCGGGGAATGACCACCTCGTCGGTCAGCGCGTGCAGCGCGTGGTCCACAATGGCCATCTTGATGGAGTCGTGCGAGGACAGGTTCCACAGCGTCCCTGCAACGCCACGAGCGCAAGGTGAGCACTCAGACCCTGAGCCTGGACCTCGCCCCCGGGGCCAGCCCGCCCTCCCCTGCCCGGAGCCATCACCTGTGATGACCTCGGTGAGGTCCATGTCGTGGGCCTTCCGCAGCAGGCGCACCAGCGCGGGCACGCCGTCGCAGTTCTTGATGGCGATCTTGTTGTCCTGGTCCTTGCCGAAGGAGATGTTCTTGAGGGCCCCGCAGGCACCGTAGTGCACCTCCTTCTTGGGGTGGTCCAGCAGCCCCACCAGCACGGGGATGCCCTTGAGCCGGCGCACCTCCGTCTTCACCTTGTCGTTGCGGTAGCACAGGTGCTGCAGGTAGGCGGCCGCGTTGGACTTGACGGCGTCCAGCCGGAAGCTCAGCATGGCTATCACCTCTGGCAGCTCCGGCTGGCGCCAGTTCCCCGGAGCTGGACCTCCCTTCCGCAGGCTGTCCAGGCTGGCCAGGCTGCCCCGCTCGTGCTGAGCCAGCGGGGCCCAGTAGTACCGGTCCGGGGCCACGTCATCCACCAGCATGTCCTCGTAACTCCTAGGAGAGAGGGCGGCAGGCGTCAGCACACGCCCACACCTCGTTAGAGCTCCCTGGCAGCTCCTTGCCCTGACAGCCTTGAAGGATTTGTTCCTACATCTATTAATGCCAATCCTCTGGAATTAGATCTGTTCCTCAGAATAAGTTCTGCCCCTTCGGACCGTAATTCCTTCTCGTTTCATCAACTAAGCTGCCCAGTTCTCATGTTTTCCCAGCTTTTCAACCTAGTTTGCAGATTCCATTTTTACACATAGGCCCTAAATCAACCACTTTTACATCAGCTGGTTAGTGGTGGATTCACTTATCTTTCCCACCAAGTTTTCCATCTTATCTCCTGCAGTCAGGGGCAGAAGGAATAGTTCACAGCCAGACCTTCAGGTCTGATCCAGGACCAAAAGAGCAGGAAGGAATTTCCAAGCCTTTTCATCACCTTTTCCTCTAACCCACCCTCCACCCCCTCCAGGCCACCAGAAGGGATGAAGCTGGATTCTGGTCCTATGCCTGTGGAGGCAGGAGCCAGCCCCGGGGCACAGGCAGGAGCCAGCCCTGGAGGCAAAGTGTGCTTCTGCCTGAGGGACAGGCTCCAAGAGACACCTGGGCTCCAGGGGTCAACCTTGTGGGTCCTGGCTCGGGCCCAGGGAAGAGCTGTGGTCCCACACCCTCACCCTGGACAGGAGCAGCTCACCCTCAGACTGGCAGCACCGGGAATGAGCCCCAACAAGCACACGGAAGCTCAAAGTGCAACTACTGCCCCCCATGCCAAGGTGACACCGAACACCCCAGAACACACACCTCACCACAAAAACCCAGATTCTCCCCTATTTCTGCAGCCACTGCCAATATAATCCTTCCCCCACCCAGGCAGAGGAATCCAGTGATTGCCAACAGAAGGAGATGGGAGGGGACGACTCTCGCCCCTGCCGTGCCAGGGCACTGAGGACACTCAGGCAAGACCCAAGGAGAGGTTTCCACCCTCCAGCTCACACCTGCCCCAGGGACTGCTCAGCAACCTCCCGAGCTCCCAGATCAGGCACAGGCAGGGAAAGGCCTGACAAGATGGGTGGCAGGTCCTGCGCCCGCCACCACTTCCCTACCTACAGGATGGGTACAGAACTTGCCAAAGCCACCAGACACAGCCACGTGCCAGTGCTGCCAGCAGGCCACTGACACTTGCCAGCACGGCTGGCAGCCGATCCCGCTCCCTTGCCAAGACTCACTCCCCAGACGGAAGCTCCTGTCCCACCGTGAGTGTCTCAGTGCCCCTCCAGGTAACACAGGGCTGTCAGGGAGGGGAAGGACCCCCCTTCCCTCCTCCTCTGCAGAGAGGGAGCTCTGGGAAGAGCCCCAGGGCAGGGACTGGTGCTCCCTGTGGCTGATGGCAGCCAGCACGTGCTGCATCCCTGGGCTCAGGGCACTCCTTCGGCTCCTGCGTTCCTGGCGAGCTGCCTCCCCGAAGGAAGTCATTAACAGCCAGGCCCCTGCTCAAGACAAACATTTCTGAGGCAGGGGGGACGCTGCTCTGCCTGTTCCCATTCCAGCAAGCTGGGCAGACAGTGTGGATGGTAACTGAGAAGGTGGGGGACAAGCCAAGCTCAACAGAGCCTGGATTCCACAGATTGCTGTGATCTTTATCTGCCTGCCCAGGGAGGGAGAGCTGGCCCAGGGGCCCATCAACCCATCCTTCACACCCTGCACTGCCCCCACAGGACAAGCTGACATCTCCAACACAGCTGGCCTTGGAAGTGGACCCTTCCTGCTCTGTTGCACTCAGGTCCCCAAGTCTCCCACCTGGCTGCAGCTCCTGCACTTGGCTCCTGTAACTCCCCTCCTCCAGGACCCAGAGGGGCAGGAGCACAGGCACCTTCCAGCCCAGCAAAGAGAGCTCATGGGCTCAAAGGCCACACAGGGAGTGCTGGGTGCTGGGCAGGGCACAGCCCAAGGAACGTTCACAGGCCAGAGCCGGGGGTTGAACACACCTGTGTAGCCCCCTCCGGCCCAAGATGCTCACTGAGGAGTGAGACGGAATGGCCATGTGCTCAAAACTGCCAGAGCTGGCCTCTCCCAGGCTGCCCAAGAAGGGAGAAGCCTGGGGCAGCCCCGCCTGCCCTCCTCCAGTCGGCACAAGCTGCATAAAGCAAGGCAGCCGGGGAAATCCATCTGGGTGAGCAACCGCCCCGACTGGTCGGGCACAGCCCCGCAGCACTTGTGCTGGCACCAGCCACAGGGACAGACAAAGCTGCTCCTTCAGCAGCCAGGAGCCACTGTGGACTTACAGCACCAAGATGGTGCAGATCTCCACAGGGGATGGCAAGAGCCTCCTCTCCCCCAGGTTGCCCCTGGTTTATGTCCCAGGAGCTCAGGCAGCCTGCGCTGGGCCTTACTTGCCTGGCTGGGCCCACCCTGGGGCACTCAGGAGGTGCACAACCATCCCATCTTGTCAAGATCGTCCCTTCCCCATCTCCAGGACCCTGGCTCAGCCCCTTGCTCCATTCCTACCTCACCAGCACCTGCCCAAGCCCTGCCCAACAGCCCGACTGGGAGCAGAGAAGGGAGCAGCGCCTGTGTAGGACACAGCGGGCACAGGAGACCAGCAGACAGGAGTCATGGCCTCAGGCAGGTGACATTCCTGGGTGCCTGGCAGGGCAGGAAGGACCACCAGGACCCTGCTCCAGCCCCCAGGGGCAGCACAGCATGGCACGGCAGGTGCTCTGCAGCCAGGCTGGGGGAGCCGCCATCGCCACAGACACACACTCGGGGAGAAACTGCTGCTGCTGCCAAACAGGTTGAGCAGCTTCTCCCGCCCTGCCCTGCAGCAGGGTCGGGCTGTGCAGGAACCAGGAACACTCCTGGGGCACTGTGGGGCTGAGCCCTGCTCACCCCAGCCTGGGCTCAGCTCCCCTCCCTGAGGCTGCTCTCCGCTCGGGGAGAGCACGATCACGGGGCTGCTGCAACCAGCACAGCAGGGTGATGATACAGTGGGATACTCCAGGTTGGAGTGCAGACAGACCAGCTAGGTGGCACAGAGGGAAGGGCCCAGAGCTACATCCAGCTGCCCAGTGGAACTCCTCGCTGCGGGAGGACCGACTGGCTCAATTAGCGCCCAGGCTTAACCACCAATTAAGCAGACAATTAAAAGCGGATGCAAGTTTTCTCCTGCGTGAGCCACCTGTGACTCAGCTCGTGGTGTTGTGTCCACCACCCTCCCTCCTCCACGGAGGGTGAAGTTTGACGGGCCCCACAGCACCCCCAGCAGCCCAGAGCCTCCTGCCACATACCTGAGCCGCCGCCGAGCATCCGAGGGGGTGCCTGCCCTCCTGGCCGTGCCGTAGTCAGACATGAGCCCGTAGTCCACGTCCTCGAAGCCCACGCTGCGCTGGTCATCCTCCAGGCCGTAGGGCTCGGGGTGGAAATGGTTGAGGTCCATGTTGCTGCCCCCGACACGCACCTGGGGCTGGGGGCCGTAGATGTCCTGGCGGCTGGGGGCCCGGTAGGTGTCCATGGAGGGGCGGTAGCGCTCGTCAATGCGGGTGACGCGGGACAGGCTGCCGTAGCTGTGGTCGCTGCCCGGGTAGCCGTCCTCGTAGGGGCGGCCGTAGCCGTCGGGGTAGTGGTAGTTGCGAGGGAGGGTGGCTGTGCCCGCCTGGCTCAGGTAGCTGCCAGGGCCCCCGTTGCCGTTCTTGCGGAAGTTCCTGTCCATGGTCTGGACGTAGTTGCTGGTGACAGGGGAGGTTTCCAAAGGCAGCCCGTCAGGCCCCACCGGCACCTGCTGCACCGTCCGGGTGGTCACGGTCTTCACCACCTTCTTCACCTGGAGGGGGTGACACACATGCAGGACACGCTCCCCTAAGGAAACTCGCCACGGCCCTGCATCCCCAGCTTCCCCTGCCAGCCCAGCACTTTACTTCAGGCACACCTCTCCCCCTGTTTCAGCTCGTGGCACAGCGGGCTGGCAGACCCCAGGGCTGCAGCACCCCAGCCATCAGGACCCCCAACCACGCCCTGCCCCAAGACGCTCTCCCCAGGCCCGTACCGTGGTCTCCGTACGCCGGGTTGTCCCATCATCTGACGTCTCCACAGATACGACTGACATGGCCCCTTCCGGGTCTTCCTCCATGGTGTACGTCTCCTCCACGATCTGGCCCGGGTCCTGCATCCTGGGGATTGTGCTGTACAAGAGGTGGCTGTGGTCCTGAGGGGAGAAAGTGACAGGCAGGGAGGCCCCATCACCAACCTGGACCTCCCTGGAGTCCACTGGACGAGATATCTCCCTCCTCACAGGGAGCTCCGATATCCTCTTGGAAGGAGGTACCAGCAACCCCTCACCCACAGCCCCTTCCGGCCAGGGTGGCCACATTAGAAGCACAAATCGCCCTCTTCCAGTTGGAACAGGGACACTGGAGCGCTGTCCTGCACCCTCCCCCAGCAAGCAGGCTGCCCACAGCCAGAGGGCTGAGCTCCCCTTACCTGTGGCCCGTTGAGCTTCAGATCTGAATACTTCTGCCTTTCCAGGTCAGCATCGCCCAAGAAACGTCCGTTCTGAAACACAGTAGTTCTGTTACCAGACTGACCTCCCACATATCCACCCCTGCTTCCCTTCTGGGCTCCAAGCAGCCCATCTGCTACACCTGACAGACACATCCACCACGCACCCCATCTGAGCTCCCAGGAGGGGAACACGCTTCTTGGGGGTCTGTGCCATGTGCACCCCCATGCCAGCCCAGGGAAGAGTGGGAGGAGACACCACTCAGCCCCCTCCAGACATCCCAGCTCTCCCACGATGCCCACACGCTCCTGACGGAATGGCCACGACACCTCCCTGCTCCCCAGCAGGGCCCTGGAGACCTTCCACATGTTCTGATGCAGGAGCCACCAGCGACACCCCAGAAGCCCCCCCTGGGGCCAGAGGGAACCACACGGGCGCTCGGCAGCCGATCACAGGGTGCTGCTGCTTGACACTTACACTCCTCCTTCCTCTGCCCACCCTGCCCTGCCCCACACGGCTCTCCTGGCGCCACCACCTTCCACAGCCGGAAAGACACCTGCCTCCTACACAACACCACACACCAGACCCCCGAGCACCCCTCTGCAAGACTGAGCCTGAGAAAGTGAGAACAGGAGACACCTCAAGCCAAGGCAGATGAAACCACGTTTCCAGCCCTGTAGGGATGATTTCTCCCAGCCCTAGTTTGGCCCATCATCGTGCAGAGGGAGACACACACGCTCCCCCACAGCAAACCCCAGCCTCTGCATTTCGGCTGTCCTGCAAGCAGCCGAGCAGGATGGGAAGCAGAGATGCCCAGGAACCGAGCACAGCCAACCTCTGACCTTCACAAAACCAGACCAGAGCCCGCCTGGCATCAAAACCCTCCAGGCTGGCACCTCCCCGGATCGACTCCGGCACACCAGTGTCACGAGACCAGCTGAGCCTTCCTCCACCTCCCGTAGCCAGGGAGGGCCAAAGGCAGGAGGCTGCCCGCTCCGAGGCAGGACCGACACGGCCGGGGGCTCCAGGAGCCTCTGCACCCACCTCTGGCGAGGGGGTGTTTTACCTGGTGCCGCCGGGTGAGCGTGCCGTTGGCCAAGCCCGGGCCGGCGTCCTGTGGCGAGACCCGGACTCGCTCCAGCTGGGCTGAGACATGGCGCCGTTCCTCCTCCAGGGCCCGGGTCAGCTTCTCGAACTGTGCCTCCTGCTCCTTGACAGAGGCAAGGATGCTGGCGGTCGACTCCACCTCCGAGTCGTCCATGGGTGACGGGTGCCCAGGGCAGGCAGGGCGGGGGGCACGGGGAGGCACGAGCGGAGGCGGCTTGGAGTCAAGGTGAGGGGAGGAAAAGTGACCCAGAAGGGCAGGAGCCCCTCTCTCCACTGCACATGATTTGGGGGAGGAAAGGAGGAGAGAGAAGAGCGGTCAGAAGAGACTGATTTCGTTAAGACAGATTCTCAGAACAAGGGAAAAATAAAGTAAAAAAATCTTATGGCATTAACACCCACTCCCACCCATCACCAGAGAGCTGGCAAGAGGGTCCTGGAGCAGCACTGCCCCAGCATTTAAGCTTGGAAAAGCAGCACTGTGGGGACAGAAGGTCCTCCCACCACACCAAACAGCTGGGGCTGAGCTGGGTTTGGAAGAGCTGCTGTGGGCTAAGGGGTTTTCTCTTCCCACAGGGGTTCTCCTCAGGCTGCAGGAAAACCTCAGGGGCAAGGAAGAGCTGCAGGCACAGTGCAGGAGGGGAAGGCATATCCCTGGGGCAGGGCAGGTGACACTCCTGGAGAATGACAAGTGCCCCACATCCCATTGCTTCCTTCAGGGAAGAGTGGAGGGAGAGGACTGTGTCACTTATCTGTTCCCTCCTCCCTGGTGTGGGGAGACAGCCCTGGCTCCACGGCTCCTTCCCACACTGGAAAGGGGATGAAATGGGATGGGATCCCCCTAAAGGGGACCCCATGAGCCCTCATGACTGCTGCCAAAACTCACCAGCCTCCAGGCTGCAGCCCCCTGGGGGGTCCTGAGCAAGCAGATCTAGAGATGGGCATTGGCCTGGACCCCTCCAACACCCCCTCCCAAAGGAGAACAGCAAGTGAGCCATAATCAACATTTCAGCAGAGAAAGGCAATATTCTTCCATACAGACCTGTCAGAGGAGGGAGTTCAGGTTTGATTGGCAAAGGCACGGGACAGCCAGATCTAGACGCAGAGAGTCATGGGAGAAACAGCCCAGCCACCACAGTGAGGAAGCAGGAGGGAAGAGAGCTCTGCAGGGACAGCGGGAGCAGGTCAAAATCACACGTGGGAACCCCAAACAGAAGGTAAGGGCGGGCACAGAACCGGGAAAGGGGCGCCTGTCTCCCACCCCCTCCCCTCCGAGGGATGGAGCAGCGTCTGGAACATCTGGCAGGGTGGCAAATGCTGCACTGCTCCCGCGGCTCCATGGAGACCCCGGCACCTCCGAGTGCTCCCACCGCTCCCTGCGGCGGGAGGGAGGGCAGAGCCGGGGAGGAGCGGCCGGGGCTCGGCCCTCCATCCCGCCCCTCCCCGCGCAGCCCGGCCGAGTCCCTGCAAGCCCGAGAGGTTTTCCCAAACCCGCTGCAGTCACGGCAGGCGTGTGGGGACTCGCTCCAGCCAGGCAGCCAGCACAGACACTGCTTTCCCACGGTCTCCAGCATCGGCTCTGCCCACTCCCTGGTGCCACCCTGCCGAGATCTCCCGCCGGCAGCATCCCCCCCTCGCCCCTCCAGAGCCTGCCTGCAGCACGTGCTGGTGCACAGCAGCTCAGAACAGGCCTTTTTTTGGTCTTCTGAACCACTTGCCACTCTATCTCAAAGTGCATCCGGATCAAACCCTTCCTGAAATGCCTTCCCTGCTCCTCCTGTGGCTCCGTTCCCCAAAGCCTCCTCTGGACACCGGCAGCCCTGGCACCACCACCACAGAGCCCAGCGACACAGAGCAGATGTTTTCCAAGTGCTTTGGAGGGCGCCTGCAGCACCTTCCGTTATCTGGCAGCCACCACGCTGTCATCTGCCTTCATCAGTAACAAATCTACCGATAAAAAAAACGCCAGCCTCCTGTGGGGCCGGGATGCTCTCCGGCCTGTCCATATCCTGGGAGGGACGCAGCCAACTGCCCTGCCTCAGGAGCCCCAGCAAGCATTCGGAGGCTCCCAGACATGACTCCTGGCTCGTGCACGCAGCTTTCCACCCCTCCCACCTTGCAACAGGTACACCCTGAGGCTTTTTCAACAGATCGACTCCCGAGCCTTGTATGGAAATGCAGGGACGGCTCTGACCCTTCGGCTCACCTGCCCTGTGGGTGTGCCAGATTCTCCAAAGGAGAGGCTTGGTGCCTCCCACAACAGCGCTGACACATCCCAGCTCCCACCCCCGAGTCAAACTCTCTGGTGGGCTCCCCCCCACTTCCAGCAGGAACACAGATCCTCTGTATTCCAGGGATGTCCCTGCCACAGAGACCGACTGCCGGGAGGCTGCTGCAGCTCCCCAAGGAAGGCAAGTAGGTCCTTACCACATCCCAGTCTTCTCCAGCAGGACAAGGGATGGTCCTACCACCCAGGCACCCTACACAACTGCAGCATCCAAAACCCAGCCAGTAGCCCACTGGCTTGTTGGGATTCATTTCAGAGGGGTATTTCAGCAAGTCTTTTATAAGAGAGGAACAACCTCCTATGAAGAAGGGATTCTCCGTAGCACAGCCTTGCCCAGGCCGCTGTGCCTCCCAGCCTGCCCTCAACTCTCCCAACAGAGAAGAAGCAGATTTTCGGGGTGCAGGAGGACAGAGGCAGCACCCTGACATCCAGGGTGCCCCTGCTCTTGTGAACAGGCTCACACTTGTTTGTGAGTGCCTCAGTACTGAGCAGCAAGCGTGGACCAGCGGGGTCTGGCTCTGTGAGGAAGCACAGAGAGGAGAGACGGGATCCCCAGCAGACCCCTGGGGCTGCCAGGCAGGGCCCTCACAGCCAGCAAGGCCTCCCCAGCCCCGGGTCCCCACCTCTGCACCTTCCCTGGGAACAGGGCTGGGAAATGTGGACACTAACAATGAAACTCGCAGGGCTGTTAGGGCCCCAGATAAGGGGCCAGAGCAGCAGCGAGGCTGTTTCCTTCCTGTCCCTTCCACAGGGAGTAAACACCCCAGCAGCGGAAGGAATGGGACAGGTCCCGCACCCCCCAGCTCTCCTGCCCCTTGCACAAACACCCCCCCAGCCCTGGCAGGAGGAGGTGTGGGGACACACATACTGGCCCTCCCCTCCCCTTCGGGCCACCAGGTCCCAGCAGAAAGGTTTGGGGACAGAAGGTGGACGAGGGGCTTTCAGGGGGGTCTCTGTCCCATCGGGGCAGCCAAAGCGGGGCTGGCTGTGCTCCCAGGCCGGGTGAGCCCAGGGCTGACGTGGACCAGCAGATGCTCAGGAGGGGCCACCTGAGGGGCTCCCAGCAGGATCAGGTCGTGTTAAGCAGAGGGGCAACAACCCTTGAGTGTCTGGGGCTGCCCTGCCTCCTGCCCTGAGCACTGGGCACAGCTCGACGATGGGCAAGAGGTGCCAGCAGAACAGGGTCTCTCCCAGCTCTCCTCTGCCACCAGGGCACGCCACCTCCCTCATTCCGGCCACTGTCTTCATCGATCTGGGATTAAAGACATAATTACAGAGAGGCAGTGCCAGGCCCAGAGAGGTCAGCGAGCGCCGTCCCCACAGACACAGTCAGCGCCATCCCGGCTGGCACACAAACCCCAAACTCAGCCCTACGCCCACCCAGCTGCGGGGGAGCTGCCCCACGTCCCCCCCGCCGCTCACAGGCCAGCGTGCAGGGACAGGGGCTTAGCACAGCCCCTCGCCACCTTCCCGATGCCAGGCTGGGGCACTCGCTGGCCATCTTCGCAGCAGGACGGGGAGGGCAGGAAGGGGAGAGCCTCAGCCACACAGCCAGCAAGCTGCTGGGACAGTGCAAAGCCAAGTACGCCGGAACCCGCAAGGGTGAAATTCCAGGGATCGCTTTGCACCCGTTCCCCCCTCCTCCCCCCCAGCCTCTGAAGATCCAACTACAGAGCATTCTTCCAGAGCCAGACCCTGACCGGCTCTGAGGACGGCTCATGAAAGCCTTTTCATCATGAGAGAGGCACTCGCTGACACACCCGTTACTTAAAAACCCCAACAAGCCAAAAATATTTCAGCTGGCTCAGTTTAGGGCAAACCAAAAAGCCTAAAGACAAAGCACACCCTGAGCAGCTCCTGCCCCAGGGGCAGAACTCGTCTCTCTCCTCCCCCCAAGCAACAAGGGGACCCCAGGGACCAATGCAGCGATCCGGAAAGCTTCACATCCAAACCCCCCTGGCCTTATCACCCACCTTCCTGGCATTAACACCACACTGTGCTGGACCCAGAGGTCCCCAAGCCAGAGCAGGTCTACCGGAGAGATGTCACCCCTGTGGAGCCTTGGAAGCAGGGCCTGCTTGTTCGCCAGGAGACAGCTGCCAGCCCACCTGCGTGCACGGAGCTTCCCTCCTCAGAGGGACCTACCCTGATCTTCCCGGCTGGATTAAAAGCTTGATAATACCGGGACAGGCACCCTAAACCCTGAGCCCTCCAGAGCTTTTCCACTGGGGGCAGCTTCGGCATGGGATATTCTTCCAAAACCCCTTGCCCCAGCTTCTCCAGGGGAACTGCCTCCCCACAGAACAAATCTTTTGCCTGGAAAAATAAGTTTCCAGGGCCAAATCACAGACATTCCCACCTAGAGTTTACCTGCACCCTGCTCTGCCAGAGGATGGAGTCCAGGCCTTGAAGGCTCCCCACCAGGAGCGCTTCCTTGGAGTCAGCCACAGAAAGATTAACCCCAGGGCCCAGACTGAGCCAGCAGATGGGGAATTGTACTCCACAAGCCAGGAAAATGGACAAGATCCGACAGATAAGACTCGGGCAGGAGGCTTGACAGCCAGCACCACTGCAGCATGTGGGTGATGGATCTCCAGCGCACAGCCCTCCAACGACCTGCTCCAGTCCTGCTCCATGCTCCACGTCCCCAGAGCTGTCACCCAATGCTTCTGGGATCCCTGGGGCTAAGGCCACTGCCTCAGCACAGAATACTCTGGACCAAGTTCAACCCAAGCACCTACAAAGCCAGAATCGCCTCTGCCACATCAGCCCTGCCAAGGGACGCGCCAGGCGCTCGCTCCCATCGCCCCACTGCCTCCAGGGAGGGGGCACAGAGCTGCATCAGCCCTCCCCTCTGCTCTACTGCTTGTTTGTGTCCCCCAGGCACCTGTTTGGCACGTGGCAAGGTTTGTCACCACGGCTGGCAGCCCCCCACGCTGTGAGGGACAAGTTCCACCAGAGCCAGGGTGGACCCAGCCCCTCGCCCGGGCTGGCTCAGCCATGGTGGGGGCTGCCAGGCTGGGATGCACTGCCCGAGCAACTTGCTCCTGTTCCAACACAGTCCCCATTACCAACACGAAAAATGGTAACACTGCTCCTGTAATTGGCCTTTCCCTCTCAGTCTGAGGGGCTGAGAAGAGCCAGCTGGCTGCCTGCCCTCCAAAAGCTCTTAGCACTAGACCCCTGTCCTCAAGAGAGAGAGGAAGCAACAAATTCTCCTGGTTCCAGCTGCCAATCACGATGCACTCAGGAAACACAGAGACTCCATCAATAATTCAGGCCTGCAGTTGTCCGAACGTTTGCAGGGCACTTGCTCTGCACAGGCTCACAGCCCTGCTAATTCACCACAGGCTCCTGGTCAGTCTCAATTACCTAAAAAATAAATGAACCGGCATCTTTGGCATCTTTCCCCACCCCAAGCACACGGTCCAGGCTCAAACACCAGCCCTTGGACCTCAGCCTGCTCGAGGCAGCAGGCCCAGGCTCACCCCATCTCACCCGCTTCTGTGTCCAGCTCAGAGCACCCACAGTCCCCAGGGCACAGGGGAACCAGGGCAGCTGATGGTGGGCAGTAGATCCCACATTCCTGCATGGGTGATGGAGAGTTTTGGCTGTTCCTCTCCCACCCACAGAGGCAGGAAGGTGCCCACAGCCCCCTCTGCAGAGCAGCCCACCCATGAGAGACCCCTACGCAGGCTGACACATCCTCACTGCCAGGCTGTGCGAGGCACCATGTTCCCACTCCCCAGCCTGCCCTGGCCCTGCCAGACCCCACTCCAGGGGAGAGGTTCCCCCACCTTCTGCCCCAGGCTCCAGCTGCCTCCTTGGCCCCTGGGAGGGCTCTTCCCGCTGGCAGGTCACAGAACACAGCCAGTGGACTTTGGGCAGGCTGGCAGGTGGCCAGCAGCCCTCCCTGGGCAGGAGAGAGCTGCTCCGGCAGCGGGTCGGACTCCACCTTGGGCACCCGCCTGCCCAGAGCAGCCCCACCTTCCTTGGGAGGAGCTGTGCCCCCCGCGCCCGGCCCAGCGGGGGAACACCCAGGAGCGGCCACCGTGGGCAGGGAACGGGCAGGGAGCCGTCCTCCTCCGCCCATCACACCCAACTGGTCGGACTGGCTGCGGGATCGCCAGCTGGCCCACCTCACCTGCCACCCCCAGCGCCAGGGACCAAGGCCACGCAGCCGGGGTGGGTTGGGAAAGCCTCCCTCAGGAGAGGGGAGTCACCTGGAGATGCAAGCCCGGACGCGGATCGCACCTTATAAGGGAGCGGGCCGGGAGCCAGGGAGCAGGATGAGGAGGCAGCGATAAGGGCAGGGTGGGGCTGGGGGAGGAAGCAGGAGCGCGGGTCGCTCCCCTGGCGAGGGCAGGGGGCCGGGAGCGGAGATACCGATCGGGCCCACCGGGACAGGCCCGGACACGGCCGGCGGTTGTGAAACACGGTGGGCAATCCCCCGGGAAAGGATCTGTTCCTGGCTGGGCTGAGGTCACCAGGCCAGTGCTGTTGGCCATCCCAGCAGGACGAAGAGCGAGGCAGCCGAGAACGAAGTGGAGCGGCACAGGGTCAGCCACAGAGAGCCAGGATCATTCTGCTGGTATTCCAGCAATCCTGCAGCGGGGCAGCTGTCCTCCCAGGCACGCCAGGGGCCACTCGCCCCTCTCCAAGGAGCTCCTTCTCTCCTTGTGTGCCTGGGGCAAGACCTCCAGGCAAGCTGCGGGAAGCTGCACCGGCTGGACGGAGCAGCCAGCACCACGGCAAGGAGAAGGGGGATGAGCTTCCCTCGGCACTTCTGGGGAGGAGAGGACTGCAGGAGGGCAGCCAAACCGCCGGGCTCTGGGCAGAGACTCTGTCCACCCGCAGCCACGGACGGGGCTGGAGCCTTCCTGCCAGCAACATCCCGCTGCCCGTGGACGCGCCAGCAGCCCCGCTCCCCTGGGTCCCCACGCTGGGGACGGCAGCAGGCAGGGTCCCCGCCACCCCTGTGCACCAGGCCCAGGAGATTCACATGTCGGGAGCCCTGCGGCAGCACAAAGGCGGCTCTCTCCTCGCTGTGGGAATTCGCAGCTGAGCGCTCGGCAGGGACAAAGGGATTTCACAGGCACATCCCCAGCCGGCGGCCGGCCTCCCTCCCCCGGCGTCCCCGCTTCCTGTCACAGTAGCACCAGACCTCGGGGGTGCAGCAGCAAACAAACACCCAGCGCCGGATTCTGGGAATGGGGCCAGAGCATTCCCGGGGCAGGCCACGCTCCGGCAGCCAGCGGGCTCCTGCTTCACCCCAGCGGCTCCTGGGCCATGGCGGGGGGAGGCTGCAGCCCCCCGGCTCTGCCGCCCCAGCCCACGGGGCAGCAGGTGAACCAGTGGGATCACAGGGCAGCCCCCGGCTCCCTGCTACCCCCAACAGCAGCAACCTCAATGGGGGACGTGAGCTGTCCCCACGGCCAGGACCCCGGCGTTGGGCTGAAGGTCAAAGTGGCCCCCCCCGCCCTGGCTCCAGCCACACCAATGTCCCTGCCCTTCACCCATTCCCCCACCCTCTGCCAGGCTCAGCTTTCCCATTCAGCTGCCTCTCTCCCGCATGGAAAACAAACACAGCCCAGTGCTACAGAGATAAGGGCTGTGCTGGCAGAGTCCAGGGAGCAAAGTCCCTCTCTGTGAGACCCAAGGCTGCAGCGCCGCAGGAGCTGCCTCCCTGAGCCAAGGGCATGGCAGACCAGAGAAACTGCTCCGGCTCCTCATCCCAGGAGCACATGAGCTCCTCCAGGGCTCACACGTGCTGCTGCCTGTACCCAAGCACAGAGGCCACAGCCCAGTGGCCAGCATTCCCGGCAGGATTAGGGGAAGCCTCCCTCCACCAGGCCATGGGCACAAGCACCCACTGCCAGCTGTGCCAGCCCAGTACCCAGACACATGGATTTGGGCCCCCTTCCATGGCAGAGCCCTCTTCCCAAAGAAGCCCCTTGAGTTCATTTCCTGTCCCAACACCTGCAGCCCCAGGGCCCAGCCCCGGCTCTGGGTACCCTGCTCCAACTGGCGGACAAAGGAGCAGGGCCTGAAGGCACAGGGGGAAACCCAAGGCCAGCAGCACGGGACCTGCACCACTGGGCTTGGCACTGTCCGCCTTCCCTGCAGGAGCTAGTCACCGAGGACCCCGACCAGGAATGGGGAGAAGGGCTGGAACATGAGCCCTCCCACTCATCCCAGGAACCCCATGTGGGTCTCTCCGCCCAAGGGGGACCCTGAGGCAGACAGGGCACCCTTCCCTTTGCCAGACCAGACCACTCCTCTCCCCTCCCCACACTGAGCAAACAGGTGAAGGAGCGTTTGGGGAGGGAGTGGCCAGGTGGGAATTGCCCAGATTAAGCCAAACCGGCCCAAGGGAGTGGCCCAGGAGGAGTGGGACCCCCTGGCCCCCCCTTGGCCCAGCCAGCCCAGACTCCCCGAGCAGGTAGGGTGGCCAGGGGCTGAGTCACAGCACAAACCACGCGGGGCTGGGCTGAGCACCCTGAACAGCATGACCTCATCAGGTGCCCGGCGCTCTTAATTGCAAGCGTGGAGATGGCTCCGAGGGCCCTGCCAAGAGCAGTAATGAATGGGTGAAGGAAAGCCACTGGAGAATCATCAGACAAGAGGCAGGGACTGAATCAGGGCTGGAGGTGGGGAAGGGGGCTGAGGCAGGGTGACAGCAAGTCCCCCAGAGCTCTCCAAGGCCATTTAGTGCCCACAGCCATGCAGGAGCCAGCGCCCACAAGACACTGGCCAAGCAATGCTCAGAAGGACAGCAGGACTCCATCCTACCCCAGCCCCCTTCCCAGTTGTTTGCTCCTCCAACCCTCTCCCTGAGAAGCAGCTTCCCAGACTCCTGTGCGAGCCGAAGGGAAGGAAACCTGCGCTTCCTGGTCAGAAGGAAGATGACATCGTGGCTTCCCTTTCCTGTAAGCTTCTAAACACGACGTCCTGCCAAGAGCCACTCCCCACCGGCCCTGGACCGCATGCAGATGAGCTGGGACCAGGCTGGGAATGCTCGGCACGGACACCAACACCAGCCTCAGCCAGCTGTGCCAGCCAGGAGGTCAGCACGGCCCACCAGGAGACCAGATCCCTGGTCAGCTCGCTGCAAGTGTCCTGCCTCTGGGGAACACATCCGAGGGTTCCTCGTCCGCTGTGGTATCACGTTCCTGGCCAGGGCTGGGAGCATCCTACTAGTAGAGGGTGGAAGGTGCTGTCTTCCAACCCCCTGAGGATCTGGCTGTGCCCCAGAGATGGGTTGGTTGCCTGCAAAGCTGTGGCAGCAACAACACCACAACCCCAGCACAACATCTGCCCTCTCAGACAGATCTCCAGCCCCCCTCACACACCTCTCCTTGTTCACACAACTACACACTGATGCTCTGTGGGGTTGCCAAGACTCCCAGAGGCAGGACAGGGACGCCACAAGCCCCCTCACAGCTCTTGCTGATGGCAGAGCTTGGATCCCCAGGCCCATCTGCCTGCCCTGCCCAGGGCAGCTGCTCTTGCTGCCGAAGGAAGAACAGAGAAGGGAAGTGAGTGGTTTTCCACCCAAGGTAGCTGCTGGGGACAGACCCTGGGCAGAGATCAGGGGAGAGCAGGTGTCTCCCTTTGCTACACCAGTGTGCTCTGGAGGGAAGCTCCCTCCTGCAGGTAAAAGTAGAGAAAAAAAAGAAAAGAGAGGAAGGACGGTACAAGGCCAGCCTGGAGCAGGCAGGCTCCCCACATCAGAGAGGATCTCTCTCAGAAACACCCCTGGGCTATCCAGCTCCTCCTGCTCAGACCCCAGTTAGCAGGAGGGGGACATCCCTCCCCGGGAGTGAGCTGGCCTGCCTGCAGCCGAGCCAAGCATGGCAAGCAGCAGCCCTGCATGCAGCAACACGCTCGCAGGAATGCGTTACTCCACTGGGCAAGGGGCCTGCCAGCAGCATGCAAACACCCCCGGTGACCCACCCTTCCAGGTCGGAAAAACTCGTCTTTGCAGTTCCACACACTCCCTCCCACCCACGGCAGCTACCCACATGGGGCCCAGCGCCACCGCCTCCCCTTTCCGACCCGGCCGGGACCGGAGCCGGGAGCGCTGGGGGCTCTTCTCGGAAAAGACGCAAGACAGGGGCGAGAGGAAAACACGTGGGCTGGGGACAGCGAGACGCCTTCCTCCTCCTGGACTGGGTGGGAACCGGTTCCCTACACTCATCCACACTGAGGCCATCCAACCTGCCTCAGGTAACCACTCTCCTACCCAGGAGGTGCCTCTGCAGTGGCAAAAGCTGTGTGAGACAAAGGGAGAAGGGAGAGCTGCCCTCCTGCTGTCCGCTCCCCCCTGCTCCAGCTGCTTTCCCCCCCTTGCCCGGTGCCCACAGGTGCCCACAGCCCAGCCCTCGGGGACACAGCAGAGGCAGGTACAGCTCAGGTGTGACCAGGAGTGCCGGTGAACTTTGAGCAATGTTCGCTGTGACCGGGGCCAACGCCCAGAGGAGCGGGAGCAGCCGGGGCCGGGATGGCGGCACAGGAACAGCTCCTGCCCTCGCACGCACGAGCCCAGCACGGAGCTGCCACCAACACCAGCGCACCCAGGGCCACCTCATACCAGCCCTGGAGCTGCAGGTGTTTCCAGAGCACCACCACCCCGGGCAGGCTATAAGAGAGCTGTTCCCAGGGCTTGGCACCTATCCTAACTTGCCCAGACCCTTCCCTGCTGGAATGCCGATCCCACCTGGCCTGGACAAGTGTCCCCCCAAGACTGCTCCTCTCCCAGGATACCTGCACACCCACGGACTGCCCACCTCAGAGCCACCTTGCCAAAGGCCAGGTCGCAGTGCCGCAGCAGAAACCCATCAGCACCAACATCTGGGCACAGAAACACTCAACTCAAACACAGGGTGAAGGGCTCAGCCTGGCTCGTGTCCCCAGGCCCACACTGGCACAAGCATTTTCGTGGTGGGTCAGAGCTCTGCAGTGCAACATCACCGTGGTCCTGCAGCACAAGGTTAGGGACACGGGGACAAGTGCCCACCACTCCGTGGGAGCCAGCGTGGAGGCTGCCTGCAGGGCAGCAGGCACCAGCCCTCCCCACCTCAGTCCAAGGTCCATACACGCCAGGCGTCCCTCTGCCAACCTCGGACCAGCAGCCGCTCTGGGCCGGGAAGAGCAGATGACAGCAGAGGTGCCAGGCACCCTGGTTAGGGCTGGCCCATCCTAGCACCGCGCCTGGCAGCTTGTGTTCCTTAGTCACTGGTTTGCCCACACACCCAGCAGCCACTCCTCATACGGGCCACTATGAGGAAGGAATATTCCTTACAGTGGAAAAGTCGCTTCCTCCTCCACAGGGAAAGGGGGACAGGAGGATCACACGGCACCCGCTGCCACCCAAAGCCCCCCGAGGGGCTGAGGTCACACAGGAACACGACAGAGCACACTGATCCACAGGTAATGCCCCACACGCAGCACTCACTGGACAGGGCAGAGGGACAGGCCTGTGCCAAACCAGCAGCCTTCCCGGTGGGAAGGAAGGCAGATTAGCAACACACACAAGACAGGCAGGAGCCAACGGACTCATCAGCCTGCTGCTGGGGGTTTCCAGAACCAGACTGACTCTCAGGAACCATTTCCTCCCCCAAACAGCCTCCTCAGATGACAAAAAGCAAAAGAGAAGATTGTGGCCACCTCAGAGAACTTGAAGACTTTGGTCAAGAGCCCGTAAATCCAACCCCTTTCCGACAGCCTCACGCTGAGGCACATTCCTGCACTCCGTGCCAGAGGACAACCTCCTCCGCCGGCCAAGCCCTGTGTCACACACGGAGGAGTGCCTGAATCACCCAGGTTTGGGTTTTGTCATCACATCCAGGCAACACCTGTTGTCTTTTACTGATCCAAAGCAGCTCCAGGTTCCGCTTCCCCCCCGTCAGCGAGGCGGGGATGGTGGGACAGCCACCACACTGCAGAGACTGGGGATTTCAGAGCCAGGAGGGCTCTGTACTTCACCACAATCTTGGGAAAGGGCTCTGTCCTTGCCAGCAGTAAATGAGAGACAGTTACGAGGGGTTGTTGGGAAGAGAAACCAAGAGCTTTACCCAGCACTCTCCCCTAAGGCCACAGACACTGGTGAGCTATTTTGAGAAGCCAACAGCCCTCCAGGCACGATCCAAGCCACGCTATTATTTTCTGGGTGTCCTAAAGCCACCTCCAGTGAAGATACAATGGGCCAAAGCCTTATCTCCATGCCAGAGGCTGGAAGAGGGAAGAGATGAGAGGCAATTCGGGGACAGACACTGGGCTCCGTGGTCTAGGCTGGACCATTCATCTGACTCCCAGCCCATCTTTAGGGAAGGGATGGCCTCAAGGGCTCCTCAACCACAAAGATCAGGCCCTGACCTCCACGTCGGAAGGGAGGAGGCTCACCCCTCTGCGGCAGCCCAGGCAAGCCCAGCACGCTCCACTAAGCGAGTACTTTCATCCTCCCACCCCTTCCAGGAAGGCTCCATGCAGGATTCCAGCACTGCTGCACATGGCAAAGGACACTCAGAGTTTGCACACACAGAGTCTGGCCAAGCTTGGCCAAGGGGACAGAGAACAGCTTCTTAAGAACTGCCTTTCTGCTGTTCACAGAGCATGGGCAAACACCCAGCAGGTAAGGAACCTGCCTCAAGAAAGCCCTGGGAGCAGGATGGAGCAGCAAGGTAACCTCGGGGAAGGAAGACTAAATTCCCCTGCCCGGGCTCTTCCCGTCACATGGCTTCCCACAGAGCCGGCAGGAGCCCCAGCCCTGCAGACCCGCCAGCACAGGAGCTGCGGGGATCAGAGCCTGGGAGCCATTGACCCCACCTCGCCACATCCCAGAGAGCAAGCACGGACGAGGAAGCTCCAAATGCACCCTGTGAGCACAGCCTGGAGAGGCTGAGCTTTCAACACTTTCTGGCAAAGCCAAGGACAAGCCTGTTCTCCACTCCACGCCAAGACCTGGGCAGCCAAGGCCAAAAGCATCTGCACAGCACAGCATCAGTGAAACCACGGGCAGCTGTAGTTCCGTGCCACCCCAAGGCTCCGTGAACCCAGACATTCCCCTCTGTCTCACCGGGACCTGGGCAAGGCTGGGTGCCACAGGAGCCTCCAGTTCCAACATGGGCTCCCCACCGGGGACAGGACAGCCCAGGCCTCCCAGCCCAGCCCTGCGAGCTCCACCGTCACCGGCTCCCTGGAAAGGCATGGGCACTGAGCCCTTGGCGAGGGAGGCATTCCAGGAGGTCCACCCCTCTCTCCAACAATCAGAGGAAGCTTTGTTGTCCAGGCTCCCGAGCCCAGAGCCCAGGGGCATAACGGAGGTGCCCCGCTTCCCTTCTGCCAGCCCACGGGTGCCTCGCAGTTGCCAGCAGTCCTCATGACTGAGAGCCACCCAAACTTTCTCACCCCAAGCTAAGCCTCCTTGCTGCAACGCTCCGAGGAGGCTCAGGAGTGCCCACGGCGCGGGGCAAAGTAACGCTGGAGAAAGTCACCGGCTCCTGGCACGACGGGCGCTGGGCAGGGGGAAAGGCAGCCGGACTGTTCCTAAATGACAGGGTGGCCAAAGGGGGCCTCGGAACGAGCCGGCGGCTGAGCAGACCCCCAGGGCCGGCCAAGGCACCGTCCCGCCTCCCCTGGAAGCGTTTCGGTGTCGCTTGCGAGCCGCGGCGGACGAGTCTGTCGGGCTGTTTTTGAGCTCAGAGCGATTCCACGAGGAGGAGCCGCAGCCCCACCCGCACACACTTGACCCCCCCCGGGCACAGCGTCCCCTTCCCCGCCAGAACAAAGGCGCAGCAAGCGAGACGCCGGGCGATCGGGCCGTGCTCCGACGGGCAGGGGCCAACCGGGCGGCCGGCACGGGGCTGCCCCGGAGCCCCGGGCGAGCCCCCGCGGAGGAGCCGAGCCGCGGCCGCCGCCCGAGGGGAGGGGGCCCGGCGGTGCCGGCCGCGGGAAGCTGGCACACGGGCCGCCTTTGTTCCGGGCAGGGCGAGCGGCGGCGGCCCCGGGCGGGGAGCGGGGCGGCCG
>JAWWES010000168.1:8938333-8957495 GCA_035583135.1 Lophotriccus pileatus | reverse complement strand
AAGGCCGCCGCCGGCCCCTTCTACCTGCTGCGGGAGCTGCCAGGTGCGGGTGGGCCGCAGGGGGAGGGCGAGCACCGCCCTCGGCCAATCAGCGCGGCCGTGGGATGAACTGACGGCTCGACCGGCCAATGAGCGCGCGTAGGGGGCGGGGCCAAGCGGCCCGGGGGGGAAGTGGGCGGTGGGGGGTCCCCCGGGGTGGGGCAGGGCACGGCGATCCCAGGGCTTTGGCAGGGGTGGGGAGCAAGGCCGAGGGGTCCCGATTTCTTGGGGGTCGGTTCCCCCCTCACCATTCCCTCCCGCGGCCGCACAGGCACCACGGAGCTGACGGGCAGCACAAACCTGATCACGCACTACAACCTGGAGCACGCCTACAACAAGTTCTGCGGGAAGAAGGTGAAGGAGAAGCTCAGCAACTTCCTCCCCGACCTGCCCGGCATGATCGACCTGCCCGGCTCCCACGACAGCAGCAGCCTGCGCTCGCTCATCGAGAAGCCGCCCATCTGCGGCAGCTCCTTCACGCCCCTCACGGGGGCCATGCTGACCGGGTTCCGCCTGCACGCCGGCCCGGTGAGCCCGGGGCCGGCAGGTGGGAGGGGGGTGGGAAGGGCCCGGCCCGGCCTGACCGGCTCCCTCTGTCCGCAGCTGCCCGAGCAGTGTCGGCTGATGCATATCCAGCCCCCCAAGAAGAAGAACAAGCACAAGCACAAGCAGAGCCGCACGCAGGACCCCGTCCCCCCAGGTAAGGGGCTGTCACAGCCAGCTCTCCTCCCCTCCTGTGGTGCCAGAGCCTTGGCTCATCCGGTGTTGCTGCTTCCCCAGAAACCCCCTCAGACTCGGACCACAAGAAGAAAAAGAAGAAAAAAGAGGAGGATCCGGAGCGGAAGAGGAAGAAGAAAGAGAAGAAGAAAAAGAAGGTGGGTAGGGAGGGCCGGGGTCCAGTTCCCTGCTCGTGTGTCCCCAGGGGACTACTGCCCAGCAGCTCTCAGGGGCTCTGTCTGTCCTTCCTCCACAGAACCGGCACAGCCCGGAGCACCCGGGCGTGGGCAGCTCCCAGGCCAGCAGCAGCTTGCGGTGAGACCACCCCGGCATCGCCCCAGGGACCCCCCGGCCGATGGCCCCGGCTGACCCCGAGGGGCTTGGCCCTGTGTGACCCTGGTCAGGGGTGCAGGGCTGGCCTGTCCACCCCCCAGCAGAGGGGACACCCCAACAGCCCCCTGGGACCAGAGGCACAGACTCTGTGTGTGCCGACCTCGGGCTTTTGTACCAAAAGACTCTGGAATGTGGGGGCTGTTTTTTAGTTACCTCTGAACTAAGGGCTGCTGCGGCCGGCATGGCCAGGGGAGCAGCCCTGAGCGAGGGGGTCCCTGGAGCATGCGTGCTCAGCACCACCCCGAGCTCCTGCCCCGCCTCTCAGCCTGGCTCCTACCTTGGCTTTGGCCCTGTCCTGCTCTGGCCTTCACCTCCCAGGCCTGCTGAGGATGGGAGGGACCCCTGGAGAGGCACCGTGTCCCTGCATGGAGGTGGCAGCTGCCGCGGGCACCAGGATCTCCAGCAGCAGTCACAGAGACACCACAGGCCTCCTCTGGATCTTGAGCCTCACCAGCACCTACCATGCCTTCCCTGGAGCAGCTTTCCCCGTGCCTGGAAAATCCTTACCTTTTGTGGGAGTCGTTTGCCCAAAAGCAGCCCGAGGAGGTGCGTCCCCAAAATGCGGCTGGGCTCGGCTCTCCCCAAGCCCCCCTTCCCTCTCCCCCCTCAGGATGGGGAAGGCTGAGACCCCGAGGAACAGGAGGATCCTCCGTCCCTGGACGCCAAACAAAGCACACGCATGGCCCCGGGGTGGCTCATTAAATATCCTTTTATTCCTTGTTTTTAAAATGGCTGATAATAATAAAAAACCCTGGCGTGGCTCTGCGGGGCCACGGGAGCTGTTGCCGTAGAGAAAGAGTCCAGTAGTGCCTGCAGGGCCACGGCTTTGCCCGGGCAGGGCAGGGGATGGGGAGCACGGGGCTCCTTGGCTGCGGGTTTTTTTTTTTGGCATGTGATGAGAAAATATTGCTTTCCGGGGATGTGCCCCACGGACCTGCCTCTTCCCCGAGCAAACGGAAATAAAAACTCCCCTGTGACAGCGAGAAACCCCATCAGGATCATTAACAAAAAACCAAGGCAACAAAACCAACACCCACCCACTCCCTCCCGACCACAGCCCTCAAGGAAAGGGAGAAAGAGCAAAAACCGTGGGTGGGGAGGCTGGAGTCCATGAGGAGCTGGGGGAGTGGGGAGGGGGCTGCCCCGTCCTACCTTGTCTGTGGGCCCCCGGGGGGCTGGAGGCAATGCACATGAGCATCTGAGGCCTTGGGACAGGGCACCAGAGGGGCACCTGGCACCCCAGAGTCCCGTGGCCCCGCTGCAGGTGGGACAGCGATGCCCAGGACCTGCACTGGAGGCCCCACATCCCTCCTTTGGGGACAGAGACAAGGTGGGGGAGGCCCAGACCCCCGGGCAGGGAGCGGGCAGTTTCTTTTTCTCTCTCGGTAAGTTATATAATTTCTGCTTCTTCTTTTTTTTTTTCTTTTTAATATTTATATTTATATATATAGATATTTATATATACACACACCTGGTAACTCGGAAAGAGAAAAAAAATAGAATCCGTAACAATAATAATAAAAAAAAGTATTCTGGTTTGAAAACAATCCGTTCCTACCACGCCAGGCGAGCGGGTGATTGCACAAGGCCCACAAGTGGCTGGCGCAGCCGAGGCGGTGCCAGGGCTGCAGCCCCCCCCTTCCCCCCAGAGTCCCCCCGAGGGTGTGTGCCAGCCCCCGCGGCCCAGGGGGTGGAGAAGGGGAAGGGCAGGGGGGCCGCTGGGCCGTGCCCCCACCCGGCTCCCCCTGGAGTCCACAAGTGTCCGGCAGCGCGTCCCTGGGGGCTGCCGGGGAGGAGGGGAGGGGGCGAGCGGCTCTGCTGCCCCTCATACCGAGATCTCATAGGTGGTGCCCCCCACGCCCGACACCTTCTTGACGCCGCCACGGGTGGGGCTGCTGAGGGGCACCGGGCCCGGCGGGGCCGAGCCCAGGCTCTTGGGCTGCCCGTTGGACTTGCTGTAGGCTGTTCTCATCTGCACCTCGTCCCTGCGGGGAAGGAAGGACAGACACGGGGTCAGGAGTGGGGACAGCCCTGCCCTCCCCAGGGACCCTCAACTCACCCCGGCTCCCGAGGGACCCGTGGAGGTGTGGGGGGCACTAACTCTGTTCTGGGAGGAGGAGGAGCACTTCCCTTGCCCTCCCCAGGGACCCCCAGCACTCACAGCCCACTCCAGCTCCCGTGGGGAGGTGGGGGGGCCACCAGCTCTAGTTCTGGGAGGAGGATTTCCTTTGCCCTTCCTCAGGCAGCTTGCAGCATCTCTCTGAATTTTGCTGCCCCAGGGGGCTGCAGGGCCACTGGGCATGGGGACACTGAGCAGCCACCTCCCTCAGGGTGTGGGTCCCACCCCACAAACCCCGCTGTGCCTGCGCCATACTCACTTTGGTGCCAGTAAGGGCTGCAAGGCCACCTCCTCCGTCTCGGGGCCGCCAGCCTGCGAGGCTGATTTTTGGCTGCTGTAAGACACGGATTTGCCCAGGTGGGGGGCGGCGGGCTGGTCGGGGGAGCCCAGTGAGCGCACCCGCAGCGCCGCGGGGGGCTCAGGCTTCCCGAAGCGGGGCAGGGCCGGGCGGGTGAGCGGGTTCTTGCCCAGGGGCGAGCGCTTCGAATCGTCCGAGGAGGAGCTGGTGCGGGGGGCATTGCTGGAGCCTGGCGTCGACTGGATGCCCGAGTCCACCAGCCCCGCGTCCTCCTCCCGGCCCGGGGCCGGTGGCTGCTGCAGCAGCTTCTCCCGCTCCTGGATGGAGGCCACGATGTGGCGGGAGAGATTGTCATAGCGCACGGGCGAGGGCTCGCGGGCCGCCGCGTGCTTGGGGGAGGTGGCGCCGGCGAAGCGGCCGTGCAGGTCGGTCTCTCGCTGCTGGGCGATGCGGGCCGACAGGAAGGGCGAGGTGTAGCCCACGGGCGGGTCGGGCTCCGGGCCCGCCTGCACCGACTCAAAGTCGGGGCTGTCGGAGGGCGTGAGCAGGCTGTCGTACGAGAGGCTGCCGTTGCGCGTCTGGTTCACCAGGCTCTTGTAGGAGGTGGAGGTGGTGCCCTCGGAGCGGATGGACTGCAGGTGGCCTGTCTCAAAGCCTGTGCCCTGTGCCGACTTGAGGCTGGAGGAGCGGGAGCCGCTGGACAGGGGGTCGAAGTGGAAGCTCTTGCCAAAGGTGGGCGAGCGGAAGCTCTCGGGCTCCAGGCTCGGCTCCGAGCGGTAGCTGGGTTTGTGGCCACTCTCACAGATGGAGTTGGGCTCCTTCAGGCTGTTCACTCGGCTCAGCTGAGGGGCAGAGAGACAGCAGTCACCCACAGAATGACAACAGGGTCCCTGCAGAGCTCTGGACACCCATCCCAAGCCCTCCCCACACCAGGCACACCATGCCCTTGGGCCTGGCTCTCCATACCAGGCCCGGCCTTACCTTGGCGCTGGTGGAGTGGGGCAGGGCCGCCGAGCTGCTGCTGCTGCTGTAGCTGGGCCGGTACTTGTACATGGTGGGAGTCGGAGTGCTGTCCTTGCCTAGCAGGCTGCTGTCTGCACCGGGAGAGAGGGGCACGCTCAGGGGGACAGCAGCTCCCTGGGGCTGCGGGGAAGGAATGCACCCAGCCCTGCCCTCCCTGCCCAAGAACCGTCTCCGAGCCTGGGGCGGACAGACTGGGGAGAGAGGGAGGGACGGGTTGGAGGGGAGGCGCAGTGGGGTGGGAGAGACGGAGTGGGATGAAGGGGTGTCCCCACAGCCACGTGTGTGGGGCTGGCACTTCCGTGCCCCTGCGGCAGCCCTGGCTGGGTGACACCCTGGGGGGTGCACTGCACAGGGGTGCCAGGGCGCTCCCCCCAGGGACACACACACTGCAGCCCTCGGTGGGCAGCGGGGCCGGGCGGCGGAGCCCAGCCGGGGCCGGGAGAGCTGTGGGGACCCCAGCTGCTGTGGGAAGCAGCTGCCACAGGCTCTGCCCGTCACATCCCACCTCTGGCCGAGCCCATGCAGGAGCTGGCCAAGACGCGCTGTGCCGCCGAGCCGGGCCCGCCACCGTTTCGCCTCCTCCGTCCCGGCAGCGCGGTGGCTGCAAGGCACAGCTCCCCGCGGCTCCGGGCAGCGCCGCGCCGGCTCGGCCTTCTGGCTGTCAGCGTCCCACAGGCTTCTCCAAGCATGAGGGGCCGCACACAGCGGCCTGGGGAGTGTGGCAGTGCTGATGTGCTCCGGGTCTGCCCTGCAGCCTGTTAAAGCCGCCTATGGCCTTGGCTCCTGGCCTGCCTGGCACAGCCCTGGGCTCCCTTCCCAGCGGCTGCCGGGGCCCTGGTGCCCTCCTTACCCTCGGTGGTGGCCAGGGTTAAGTGTGTCCTCAGGCCCGTGTAGCGGCTGAGGTCGGGCTTAGGTGGGGGTGGCGGCTCGGCGTCAGCAGACTGGCTCTCCGTCACTTCCAGGCTCCCCTTGGACTGCAGAAACAAAGCGCAGGGGGGGTCAGAGGGGGCTGAGGTCTCAGCCCCCCCGGGTGGGCAGGGAGCGGGCAGTGGTGCTGGGGGCTCTCGCTGCCCCCTGGGCCATCCGACAGACCGCGCGCTCGGGGCTGGCGCGTGCCCCGGGTGCTGGAAGTGCCAAGGATGGGGGACCTCTAAAGGGTGCTGCGTGGGAAAGGACAGGACCAGAAGGGCAAAGCCTCATGTGGCCACTGCCACATGGGAGGGACACGGTTTTCGTCTCGTGGGGACACAGAACAAGACGACACGGAGGGGGACGAGGGACGTGACCAGGCTCACTCGGTTCTCTACTCACGGATGCAGGCTCGCACCCCTGGGCTCCGTGGAGGGCCCCAGCGCGGGCAGCGCTGGTCCCCACCTTCCTCACCTTCGTCCTCTTCAGCTCTGTCTGGATACCGTTGTCCATGATCTTGACGGTGATCTGACCGTCCGACACCTCGGGCCGCAGAAAGGGGGGTCTCACCAGCACCGTCTGCTCGGCCTTCGGGCGACCGAGGTACCTGGGGAGGGGGCGGGAGGAAGGTCACGGCCTGGTGGCTTCCCTGGGGATGCCAGGGCCGGGTATGATGGGGGCCATGGGTACCTGCACTGCCTGGGCTCACCTGGGGGCCGGGGAGCTGCAGAGCACCCGGCTGACGTTCTTACAGCAACCGTTGGTGAAGGGGTTGACACCCCCACGGAACTTGCCCGTTACCTGCGGGATAAAGGAGTGTCACAGCCTCAGGGCAGGCAGGGACCGAGGGGGACTCGGCCCAGCCAGCCATGCCAGGGTTTGTCCAGCAGCCTCAGGACAGAGATACTCAGAGATCCTCTCCCTTATCCTGGTCCCTGTTTAAGTGTTCAACTATACCCTGGAGGGCCAAAGGTCTCCCTGATTTCACCCCCTGCCCCCCAGAAGTGCCCACCCAGCTCCATCCTCTGGCAGCACCTCCAACCCCAGGCTGTCCCTCAGACAACCTGTGCTCTGCCCCTCCAGCTCAGGGGCCTCCCGCTGCCTCAGTCCAGCCCATCCACATCCACCCTGCTCCGGGGAGCCCCGAAATGTACCCACAGGTGGCCTTGCCGGGGCCAGCAGCCCCCATAGCCCCGTGGGCCTACCTGTTCGTTGGTAGTGCGGCCCCTGGCCACGAGCACCACGTGGAACCCCGTCAGGCCAGCGACGGGAATGAAGAACAGCCCGGCCACACACATCACCACCATCCTGCCACAGCCAGCTAAGGAGGAGCCGCAGCCCCGCTCGGCACCGCGCCAACCCCGGCCCCCACCCCGGCCCCCACCCCAGCCCCCACCGCCCACCCCTGCGCCCGAGAGGATACGTGACGGCCATGCGGACACCGGAGAGCTCCTCCACCTGGTACAGCACGTAGAGCAGCCCGAAGCCGAAGACCCCCATGATGTGCGTGGTGAGCGACAGCAGGAAGAGGAAGAAGTAGCGGTAGTTGCGCCGCCCGATGCAGTTGTTCACCCAGGGGCAGTGGTGGTCGAACTCCTGCCGGGGTGTTGCGGGGGGCACGGTGAGGGGGTGCTGCCGGGGCTCCCTGCCCTGCCCCGGCACGGCGGAGGCCCCGGGAGCTCCTCACCTCCACGCAGTTGTCGCAGACGCTGCAGTGGGAGCAGCGTGGCGGCCGGTAGAAGCGGCAGGTCGCGCACCACTTCATGCGCACCTGAATGCCCTTGATCTCCACCGTCTTGTAGAGCGGGGCCCGGAAATCGTCCTCCTTGTCCTCGTCCTCCTCAGCTGGCGGGGACACCCCGGCACGGCCACGCGTCAGGGCCCGGCCAGCCCCTGCCTGCCTGAGCCGGAGGCACCCGGCATTGCCCTGCTGGCACCCGGCACAGGGACCCCCAAACACAGCCCGGGGGCTCTCCCCAGCCTTGCCCTAGAACCCCGACACCACCTGAGCCCCAGGGACCCAACACGGGGTGCTGAACCCAGAGCTGACGTCACCGTCTGATCCCACCAGGCAGGGCGAGAAGGGCTCTCCACCAGCCTCTTAGGATCCAGAAATGCCCTTTATCTCAGAGGAAGGGTGCAAGGAGGCAGCTCTACCCAAGACCCTCGCTTGTCAGAGCCAGACTCACCTCGTGGGAAAATGCCTGGGTCCATGAAGGTGGCCATGCTGAAGTTGGCCAGCACGAAGAGGAAGACGACAGCATTGTAGGCGGGGATGATGGGGGAGACGTAGAGACTGAGCCCTGGGCACCTGCGGGCACAGCAGCAGTGAGACCCCCTGGGATCCCCCACTGTCCTTACGGCTCCAGCCAGTGCTCCCCACACCCAAGCCGGAGCTGTGCCTGGGCCACCTCTGCAGCCCAGCCTGACCCCGGCCCAGGAAGCACCCTGAGGGCACGGTGGGACACGCTCCAGGCATCACCCACCAGGGAGTGAGACCCCTCATGCCCACAGCCCCGTGGGATCCCACTGACACACGGAGCAGCTGTGTTGAGAACAGGGTTGGCATGGGGGGGACCCAGGGGAACCCACCAGAAAATGCCTACACTTCACCCTGCCTGTGCCCCACCAGCTGCACGGGGCACAGAGGGGGCTCTGTGAGAGGACACGAAACCAGCGCCAGCTCCGGCACCTCCAGAGCTGCTCCTACTCACGCCCCAGACACAGCTCTGGTGGGACGCTGGGACCACAACCAGCACCCAGCTCCTCCAGGAGGGAATCACCCTGCTCCCTCCTGCCCCAGGCAGGCAGCACGCTCAGGACAGCGGGCTTCCCCCTCGGAGGCGCCAGCGTAATTCCCTAATCTGCTTTGCTGCTGGGATTTAATCCCACAGATCTAGGGCAGCATCTGTCCCTCTCTTCCCGCTGCGGCGCTAAGTGCCAATGGATTTGGGTGGCCGGAGCAGCGCGGGGCTGGGCGGGCAGGGCGACATATGGTGCCAGCGCCGTAATCCCCCGCAGGTTGGGGTCAAGGGGCAGGCACTGGGCCCGTCCCCTCCTCCACCACCACCCGCAGGGACGGGTCCCACTGACAGCCAGGCAGCCCCTGTCCTTGTCACGGCAGCCCTGGGAGCCCCGGCAAGGCTCCAGCTGGGAACAAACCCTTGGCACAGGGCTCTGCCCCCAGCACAGGGCTGTCAGGGCCCTGGGGAGGGCAGGGGGGCACCCCCGGGGCAAGGCAGATGTGGCAGGGGGTGGAGGAGTGGGCACTCCTGCCTGGCACACACCTGCCTGGCACACACCTGCCTGGCACACACGTGGCAGCGCAGAGGGCGAGGCAGGCAGGGCGCTCCCAGCACCGGGCATGGCTCCGTGCCCCGGCGAGGGTGGGAATCATCAGTGGGACCTGCTCTCACAAGTCAAGGCCAAGGCCATCCCCATCCAGGTGCAGCAATGAGGGCAGGAGGAGAGTTGGAAGGCAGACCCCTGGCTTTGGGAGAGCGCTGAGAGCAGCGCAGCGGGGCCAAGCCCTGCTCTGCCACCTGCACACTCCTCCTGCTCACCTTCCTCTGGGACACCTCCAGGCCCTACACACAGGACCAGGCTGCTCCTGCAAACCATCTTCCCACCAGAGCCCCTTCCACCCGCGCTCCTCAGGAGCCCTCCTGGGCCCCTGGGCCCTGCCTCCCCGCTCTGTATCGGGACAGCATCTCCCAGCGTGTCACCCCAAGCTCTGCTCCGGGCTGGGGAGAGGCTCTGAGCCTGGCACTGGCCCTGCCAGCCCTGCTGCCTCCTCTGGAAGCCAGCCAGGAGAATTCTTCACAGCTGGGACAGGCTGGAGAGGAGGAGCCCTCTCCGATCCGTGCTCCAAAACCCTCGGAGAGCAGAGCTGGAGGCATGGGACCTACGTGACAGCACCAGGCCATGACCCGAGCAAGGGAAGAATCACAAAAACACAGAAGTGTTGAGGTTGGAAAAGCCCTCCAAGATCACAGAGTCCAAGTGTTCCCCCAGCACTGCCAAGGCCACAACTGAACCATGTCCCCAAGCGCCACATCCACACTGGTGTTCTTTGAACACCATCAGTGGGCTGGTGACTCCACTGCTGCCCTGGACAGCCTGTGCCAGGACTGAACAATCCTTTCCAGGAGGAAATTTTCCCTAATATCCAACCTCAACTGCAATTGGAAGCAATCTTGTCCCATTGCTGGTTCCTTGAGAGAAAAGACTGAGCCCCACCTGGCTCCAACCTTCTGTCAGGGAGTTGCAGAGAGTGAGAAGAACAGACCAGAGCCAAAGACCCCACATCCCTGAGCTGAGCTCCCCAGCTCTGCTCTCTGCCAGAGGGAGAGGGGCAGGGGGCTCAGAAGAACCCTAAAAGCAGCAAACACCCTTCCAGGAATCCTGTGGAAGGAGCTCCTCTCTCCAGGAAGGGAAATCCCAGCCCAAACCTTTGCTGGAAAGGGATGGAGGGGAGCCAGGAAGGCCTGTGGCTGGGCAACCATCCTGCACAGGGAACAGCCAACAGCCAGGCCAAGCCAAGCACACAATCCTCGAGAGACAGGGAAAGATCCAGCTGCCTTGGAAAGCTCTGGGGCAGGTAGAGAGGGAAGAACTGGGGTAGAGCATTCCCAGTTATGAGCACAACACTGGGGTCTCCTCCCCAGCAGCCCGCTGCCCTCCCGGCTCTCCCGCACCCAGGGACCCCCATGCTGTGCGACACAGGAATCCCCACGCACAGGAGGGAGCAGGGTCCTCCCCAGGGAGCAAAGGTGCTGCCCATCCCTGAGGGAACCTCCTTACCGGGAGCAGGAGGTGCTCCTGCTTTTTGCCCTCCAGGACCAAGAGCGTGGGGCTGCAGGCCCTGCCTCGACCCTGGGGACGGCCCCGGGCAGCGCGGGCGCCAGCTCCTCAGCAGCAAGGGGAGGAAAAGCAAGATGAGGAGGAAGATGAGGAGGAGGAGGGAGGAGGAGGAGGAGGAGGATGGAGGCTCCTGGCCATCACAGCCACGCAGGTCCCACAGCACCCATCGTGTTCCCCCTCCGGATTGGATCAGGATGCAACACGCCCATCGCTAGAGGAGCTGTCGGGACTTGTCCCTGGCAGCACATGAGAGAACTCTGGGAACCTCGGGCACCCTGAGTCACACCTGGATGCAAGACAGGCTTTTCGCCACCAGTCATGCCCGGAGAAGCCTGTCCCACCCCTGCTGGCTCCCCGTCCCCTCCACAGCCCCTCGTCCCCTGCCCTCTCCTGGAGCACAGCCGTCCCCAGGACGCCTCCCCTCCCTCCGGCTCTCCAAGGCCCTGGCACCAACACAGTCGATCCCTGCTCACCCTGACCCTCCTACAAGTTTGGGTCCCACCAGGAGCACACACAGCACTGTTTCCCAACAGCACCAGTCCATGTCCTGGCTCCAGGGACCATTGTGTCCTGGCTCCAGAGGGGACAGGGAGCCTGAGAACCAACCGCCCGAGGAGCTGGGACTGGCCAGCAGGGAGACGAAGGAATGGACAAATGGAGCCGACGACGGAGCTTCTATCGTAAATCCGCACCTGTCTGAGAGCTCAGCAAGCCTGGGACCTCTGCTCCTCCCAGAAAAGGCAGGAACATCCCCTCTCCCACTGCCCTCCAGTCCAGCAGGCCTCGGCTCATTTCCACAGCCACATGCTCAGCGGCAGCTCTTCATTAAATTAATCAATTAAAGAGAGTTCTTGGCCCAGAGATACAAATCCTGGATGGACCAAAAGGCATCCAGTGGATACTCTGGAAGTAACACAGCTGGAGCCTGGAGAGCCATGCCGAGTCCTGGCTGATCCCTGCCTGGGGGAGGCCTCCCAGAGCCCCTCATCCCCAGCTTCCACTGCACCTCCCAAAGGATGAGCCATAGTTGGGATGCCAATAGCGAGCAGGGTGGCTGGCAGCTGCTCCAGCTGTCCTTCTCCAGGCAGGCAAGGGTCACTCCGGCCCTTGGAACCACGTGGGGGGCACACCCGGGACCGTGTCCCTGCCACGCCGCCCCAGCGCCAGGCGGGCGCCGTCCCCAGGGAAACGCGGCGCAGCTGCCCCCCGGCCGAGCCCCGTGTGAACGCCGTGCCCGGGCTTTCACGGGGCGTTCTGAAGTAGGTTAAACAACACCGCTGACCTGTAATTACAGCGACCTGCCCAGGTGTTCCTGCCCCGGCCAAACCTGCTCCGCGGCGCCGGCTCCGGCGCTGCCTCTCACCCTGTGCTGATAAGCGGCTGCTCCCGGCGCTGCCACAGCCCGGGGCCGGGATGGGCTTGGGGGTCCAGCTGCCCGGGGGGCCCCCAGACCACGGCTGCAGAGGCAGCCTGTCCCTCCCAAGTCACACACGGGACGTCACACACAGCTCGGAGGACATCGCCCGCTCCCCCTGCTTCTCCTGCATCCCTCTGGAGCGGGAGCACAGTCAGCGACTTCCACAGGCATCTGGCAGCCCTGGAGCAGCCAAACCTGGAGCCTGGGAGCTGGGTGACCGCTCGGTGTCCCGGCAGGGGACGGCCACACGTGCTGAGTGACACCACCAGCTGCACCCGAGCCAGACAGGGCAAAGCAAACCCACTCTCCCCTTCAGTTGTCAAGTTTCCCTGTCACTGCCCAGTGGCTTCCAGGTGCCAAAGCCACAGTGACCTTCCCACCACCATCCCAAGGAGTGGCAGGAGCCACCACACCCAGCCCTTCAGCCTCCTGCAGCTCCAGCTGACCCCCAGCAGGAAAACCCCAGGGAGCAGGAGAGGCTTCCCGGGGCAGACAGTGCACCCCCTTCCCACCAGCCAGGACCCCAAACACACCTCCACTCAGATCCCACAGCAGGGACACCCTGCAGGATTTGGCAGCTGGTCTGGCTGCCATGCTCCAGCTTTCCTGCCCGGCACACCATTCCTGCCCGGCACAGCAGCCCGGCCCCCTCCTCAACACCCCCAGGGCCTGCCCCCTCACCTGCCCCCCCAGGGCACGTCACTGAGGCACGTGGCACCGGGCAGGGAGGCCCTACAGGAGAGAGCAGCCCCGGGAGATCCCCAGGCCTCTCCAGCAGCCGGTACCATCTCCCACCCCGGCAGACCCCCAAGGCCCTGGTGACCCACTGGCCACCCCCCTCGGGCCCTCTCCAGGGACACTGAACCCTTGTTGGCCCGGGGCAGGGCTGACACCGACAGCCAGTGATGTGTGCAGGGGGCAGAGTTCTCCTCCCTGAACTCTCCTTTGTGGCTCACAAATCGATTACAAAACTCCAAAAATAGCGCGGATCCTGCCCTGGCCCAACCAAACCGCCCCGCCTGGCTCCAAAGGAGAAAGTGATCCGTGAGTTTTCCGCCCCCAGGTCACAAACCAGTGCCCAGCCCCGCTGACCTGGAGCTGAGTGGTGACATGGTGCCTCACCAGGACCCCCAGCTGGGGAAAACTGACTGACATGGGTCCTGCTGCTCCAGGGACCACCAGGCCACTCCGCCACCCGGAGCACAACATCCCCCTTCTCTTTGGGAGGAACTCCTAACCCCTCTCCCTATTTCCCCACACCCCCTGTCCCCCCCTCTAACCCTCCCCGCTCTGGCCAAGCCACTGGGACTCACGTGAAGGCGAAGAAGAGGGTGGTGGCTCCCACTAGGAAGACAGCAGCAGCGGAGACCGGGACGTACTTGCTGGGTTTGAATCTCTTTCCAGAGGCTGCTGGCATCTTGGAGCTGTGGTGGGGGGTCCGCCCCGCAGCATAGCCCAGGCCCCACGGGAGTCAGAGCAGGACGAGAAGGGGAGGGGGACAAGGGCCGACCCCTTCCCAGCCTCCGCACCCGCTCCCAGGCCAAGCTTCCACCTGGACGGATAATCCGGACAAGTCTCTGGAGTTGTTGGCCCAGGAGAGGAGCCCACCCTACACCCTGCCCTGCAAGAACTCGCGGGAGCAGGGGAGGAGGCTTAAAACCATCCAAAATTCAGAGCAGAGCAGGGGATTCGGGTTTAAAACGGCCGTTGGAGCGGGAACGCCGGGAGCCCCGGCGAGCCTCGCTCCGTCAGGAAACAGGCAGCCAGCTTCCCAGAGGAGGGAATTCCCCAGGCACGCTCGGCGCTTCCCACCCGGCCAGCACCTCGGGAAGAGCACGGGATCAGCAAACTCCTTGCGAAAAAGCCACTCCGGGAACCTCAGGGAAGCCACTTCTCCTTTTTAATCCGCCTCGGCGGTGCCGCAGCCCCCGGTGCCGCACGGGAGGAGGGGGTGGGCTCCAAGCAATCTGCCCGGCTTCCTCGCTGCTGCCCTGCCTCCTCCTCCTCCTCCTTCCCTCGCTGGAGGGGTCACGGAAACACTCTCCCTGATTTCACCGGGATGCGGGGCCGGCCGGCGGTGGCCGTTTAATTTTATTTATTTCTCTCTTGTCTGTTAAAGCCGAGGAACAGCTGGTGCAAGGTTGAGCTGTAAATCCTTTCTTTCCAGGGGGGTGGAGGGGAAGGTCTGGCAGACTGTGGGTTTTCCTACTTGCTCCTTTCTCCTGGCCCCCCAGGCCCTTCCACAGGCTCCGTATCCACTCGGCGGTTGGGAGCCAACAGGAATTGCATTAAATCCTCTCGGCAGCAACCATTTCCCAGCAGGTGAACGGGGGGACCTGGAAGGGGGCGTTCAGGGAGCGCCTTTACAACCCCAGCAGACACCCAAGGGTGGCAGTGGTGCTGAGCAGGTCTGTCTCACCCATGGCCCGGACGGTGCGGGGCAAAGGTCTCAGTTTGTTCCAAACCGCTCCATTTTTTTCCTCCCCTTCCTTCAATAAAATCTTTCTTCATTCATCCATTTGTCTTTTTAAAAAAGAAACACAACACACTACATAAAAACCATTAAAACTTGAGGTCTGGCACGCCACAGCTCACCTGGAAAAAAAATAACAGCAGGAATTACTATGGCAAGAGAAGAGACAGAGTCACGTGGGAACACCCAGGGAGGGGCCAGTGAGCTCCCCAGTCCCTACCCCATCTATGACCCACCCAAGAAACCACCCTGAGCCCCAAAGGAGTGGAGGGACCCCCCAAATTCCTTCCTGCAGCTCCAGCTCAAATCCCAGCACCAGTGAGCGCCGGCTCCCTGAGGCTGAGCAGAAGCTCCAGGACTTAACACAAGGGTGGAGATCACAGGAGATAAAAACATCCAGGAGTCTCATCCCCTTCCCTGTGGTAGGACATGGGAGAGGCCCATGGAAAACACCAGTCCCCCAACCAGACATGGCTTTTGCAGCTCCAGATTCATCAAGAACTGTAGTGTCAGGACAGGGGGAATGGATCTGAACTGCCAGAGGGCAGGGTTAGGTGGGATATTGGGAAGAAATCCTTTCCTGTGAGGGTGGGGAGGCCCTGGCACAGGCTGCCCAGAGAAGCTGTGGCTGCCCCAGCCCTGGAAGTGTCCAAGGCCAGGTTGGACGGGGCTTGGAGCAACCTGGGCTAGTGGAAGGTGTCCACTAGGAAGTAAGGGGGTGAAACTGGACAATCTTCAAGATCCCTTCCAACCGAAACCATCCTGGGATGCCGTGGCCCTGTGAAGGACAGCGGGCTTCTCACTGGCAGCCCCAAGTGCCTGAGGGTGCCCTTGGGAACGTGCCACCCTCGGCTGATGACGAGGAGGAGGGAGTGTCACGGACAACAGGAAAGACACCGTTCTGGAAACGGGAGCAGGAGGCCCCGACCGGCCCCAAACCCCAAACAATCATGAGCCCATCACCCACCGATCACACAACCCCAGCTCCTGCTCCCCTCGCTGCCTCTCCCCAGGTCCGAACGGAGCCCAGCGTCTCCCTGCCTTCCTCCTTCCAGCTTTCCCTGCCAACCCAAGCTTTTCCTTCGGGGTGGGCACAGGGAACTCTCTGGTGCTGACTAAACATGGCTGAAGGCTGGGAGAGCTGCGGCCCAACACCAAAAAGGCATGTTTAATGACAAGGATGCGTTACAATGAGCTGGGTCCGGTCCCAGCGCGGCGTCAGCCACCCCGGCTGACTCACGCAGGAGCCGCTCCCGTGGCCCATCCTCCACAGGACCCGGGCTCAACTTCCCACCCCAAGGTTTCACTGCCCTTGGGATGGGGAGGAAATGCAGGGACCAGCCCAGGAACGTGCTGGTTTCACCTGGCAGCAGCTCCAGTAACACCAGGGAAAGCTGTTTCCCCTGGCAGGGATGGAACTCCCTGGGGAGCTGCAGTTCTCCAGCCCCGCTCCGCACCCACTGGGCTCTGGGGAAAGCTCTGTTCCCCTCCACAGGGTTTGGGGAACAGCCCAGCACCCCACAGAGCCCAGCCCTGCGACAGGGGCCGACAGCAATTCCAGGATGGGCTATCAGCAGCTCCAGGGATGGGCTGTCGCAAGTTCAGGGCCGACAGCACGGCTGATTGCTTTAGCAGGAGCAATCCGCTCCCGGCCCTTTGAACGCTCCACCATGGAGGCACAGCCACGCCTCGGGCTCAAACAGACCTGACAAGCACAAGGGGGTGTTCCCTGATATTCCTCCCTCCGGAGATCTCCACCCTCCCCTCGCGGCCCTGCTCTGCCTCAGCCCTTCCACCCCGAGGTCCAGGTGCTCCGGCGCTTCACAAGGGGGTGATCGCCGCAGAGGTGCCAGAGCCTGCTCCCTGTGGAGTCAGCTACCCGTGGGACAGGCCACCTGAGCTGGGGGAAAGTCCCAAGAGCTGTCATTAGTGACACCCAAGCGAGATCCGATGCAAATGCATCCCTGTTTCGTGCCCGGAGTAACTCCACAACTCACCAGGAGGCTGCGAAGCCCATCCCGACTCCCAGAGCCACCTCTCAGCTCTGGAAATGCCTCCCTGATCCCCGTGGCACGGCAAGACCCCCTCAGAGCCCCCCAGCACTGCCGTAGAGGCTTGGACAGAAGCTCAGCCCAGCCCAGGGTGCCAGAATCCCTGCTCTGCAATCCTCAGGGTGCCCAGGAGGAACACAAGGAAAATCCACCCTGGATTCCCACAGATGACACCAATTCAGGCCACGTTCCTACCGATTCTCCCCTAAACACACATGTTCCTCCCCAGCCATCACCCTTCCCAGCCCTGCAACCAGCCCAGTCCCACCTCTGGACTACCGACCCCTCCTTTCCCTGCACCTTCTCCCCAAACTCTTTGTCTCTCTGGCTACTTTGTCCCCATCCACAAAGGCCACTCACAGAATTCCCTGCTACAAAGAGCCCCCAGCTCATGTCACTTCCACGCAACACATACTGGCTCTGCTCTTGCCTCCCATTCCTTTCCCTCTGCCACTTCCAGCCCAGCAACTCCTCTCCCGCTCCTCCGGACCTGCCCTGCTCCTTCCTCCCCCCTTGCCTCTGTCACTGCTCACTCCCCCTTCCCTCTCCCACAGAAATTCCACCTATTTTTCCCATCGTAACACTCCCCTTTCAGAGCACTTTTCCAGTCCTGCTCTGCCCAGCCACCTCTGGAGCACTCATCTCCAGGGTTTCCCTCTGCTCATACAGGGCAGCTGCTCCTGTTTCCCTCATCTCCCTTTCTGGGGATTTCCTTTAATTCCCAGTTCCTTCCCTCGGGACGCGTGCAAGTGCGACTGCTGCCACCTTCCACTCCTCTGAGTCTGGGTCTCCTTTTCTTGGGTCAAGGCCCTATGAAGTCTCCCTGATTTCCTCCTCTTCCTCCAGCCCTCGTTCCTCGCTCCCCCCACCACGCTTCCCACCCCGCTCTGCTCATCTGCTGCAGCCCCTCTCCAGCCTCTCCCAACGAGCCATGGTGCTCCGTGGCTCAGCCCTTCCAAAGCCTGAGACGGGACACAAGGGGCGAGGGAAGCCATGTGCCCAGCTCCCAACCTTCCCTCCCTCCTGTCCCTGCGGCTCCTTGCTCTGCTCCTGCCCGGGAAGGAGAAAATACATCCGGGGAGGGCAGAGTTCCCCCTCGCTTCCCGGCTCCCAAACCTGCGTCACCCGCTGGGATCCGCAGCTCCCGACCTGCCCCGATCCAGCCGAGTTCCCATGGCGCAGGGCAAACACACAAACAATTCCTTCCACGTGAGGCAACTCCCAGAGAGGGCAGATCCAGGACTGCGCCGGAGACGGGATGTGCTTTACCTGTTCCCACTTTGTTTTGATGGGCTGCGCCCGGGAGTTCCACGGAGCCGTTCCAGAGATCGCCGCGCGCTCAGCCCCGGCACCGGGAGATTCCCTCCTCCCTCTGCAGCTCCTTCTGCTCCCCCTGTCCTTGCACGACCAGCTCTCACCTACCACTGACGTGTAAGACTCCAAAATCCATCAGAGAGAGCGGAAACGTTCCCAAACCCGCCCCACTGCAGCCCCCCAGCACGAGATTCCCCTCCGGTCCCCATCCTGTGTGCAAACAGGAGCCCCATTTTGGGAACACTTTCCTGCTTTTAATTCCAAAGGAGGACGCACAGCAACGTGCATTTGGACACCAGGGCTTCTGGTGGAACAGCTCCCTTCCAGGTGGATGTACAGGGGTGTTAAGGAGGACAAACAGGGGAAACGGACAAATATTCCGCTGCAGACAGTCAGAAGGCTGGAAACACTCTGTGCTTATCTCCTGCCCGGGGCTTACACCGCTCCCATCCTCCTTCCCCGGCCCATCCCGCTGCTTTACGCGGGATTAGCCCCGTTTGATGGGCAAGGCGGGAGGAGACACGTCTGATCCGTCGGGGCCGTGTCCCACCGGGCCCCACAGTGAGCCAGGACAGAGCCGGGCGCCTGTCACTGCGCCGGGACACACCGGGCACGGCTGCAGGGGGGAGTGTCCCCAAACAGGCCCCTCACAGGGGAGTTCAGGGTCCCCCCTCAGGCCCCCCTAATCACCCCCCTCTCCGTCTCCAGCCGGGGCTCACGGCCTCGGGATCCAACGGGAATAAACGTCTGCTGGAGCAGCACCTGGGCCCGAGGGAAGGAAGGTGATAACTGGATTAAGCCCAGGAAGAGGCTCCAAGATCAACTCTCCTTGCTCCGATCGAGACAAGGCTCTGGTGGCACTTTACACCGCCCAAATCCACCCCGGTAAAGGGAATCCTGCCTCCGGAGCGCCCCGACCCAGCTCTGTGCCGGGGCGGGAGCCGGCAGGTCCGGAGGAACCACTCCCCGGAGCCGCGGGGAACGCGGGGGCAGCCCATCCCCTCCCGAACGGCCGGGAACGCGCACGGCCCGCGCGGGGGGTTCGGGGAACGGCGGGGAGAGGCCAGGCTGGAGCCGCGCCAGCTCACCCCAAAAACCCGCGGAGACGCGACCGCGCCGCCGGTGCCCGGAGCGCGGCGGTGAAGGTGCTCCGGGGGCACCGGGACCGGGCCCGGCTGCGGGGCAGCGAGCGCGTCCCCCGGGGGGTTCCCGGTCCCACGCCGGTGCGCACGGCCGGCCCCAGCCCCCGGGGCACGGCGGAGCACGGCCCGCTGCCGGCGGGGCAGGGGGAGGCGGAGGAGGAGGAGGAAGCGGCGCTCCCGTGCAGAGGCACCGGCGGCCATCGGGGCAGGGTCGGCCGTGCGGAACGCGGCGGGGGCTAAAGCCGCGGACGGAGACAGCCGCGGGCGGACGGAGCGGGGGGCCGGTGCCCACTCGGGAGGTGGCGGTGGGGGGGGGTGTCGCCGGGACATACCGGGGGCACGGGCCGAGCGGCGCGCGGGGGCGGCGGGCGCGGGACCGCGGGAGGAGTGGCGGCGTGGCCGGG
>JAWWES010000168.1:8873242-8895321 GCA_035583135.1 Lophotriccus pileatus | reverse complement strand
GCGGGCCCCCCCCCCCCCCCCCGTCCCCCGCTCCGTTTGCTTTGGGGCGGAAGGTGTGAAGGAGCCCGAGCCGGGCTGTAAACACGGAGGTCACTTCAAAGAGGACGCCCGGGGACATCCTTAGCACCACCAGATTACCTCGGCACCCCCGGGAGGGATGGGGGGGGGGTGGTGGTGAACATCCCGTTTGGCAGCTTAGAAAAGCTGGGAGGGGGGGTTGAGCGGGCTCCCTGGGGCAGGGGGAGCTGCCTCTCATCCCGTCCCCGCCCCTGTCCCCATCACTGTCCTGACCCCAGTCCCCCCATGTTCCCCGCCAGAGCCCATTTTTAGCTCCAGCCAAGAGGGGTGTATGGAACCACCTCTTTCTTCCCAGCCTCACATTTGAGCACCCCTGGCTGTGCCCCCCGGTTCAGCTGGGACCCACAGCATTCCCAAGGCATCACGTTTTGAGGTTTGAGGGTCCCCAGACACTCCTGGGGAACCATACCCCACATTCCCTAACCACTTCAGGTTTCCAGAGCATTGTCTTTTAGGGATGGAGGGTCCCCAGACTCAGCCAGGAGCACACCCCCTGCTCCCCAGCCATCCTTTCCAAGGATGCTCCCCATCCCCCCCAGTCCCTGCTGTCCCTCCTCTATCTTCCCTCCTCATCTTCCCGAGGAACTCGCAGGAAGGCAACACCTTCCTTATCTCCTTCCGACGGGCGCTCTGGCCCCACTGTCCCTCACCCCCGGCTCCGGCCTTGTTATTTTCTGAAGTGTCCCTGCATTTCTCCCCAGAGATTCCTCAGCCAAACATTTCCTTCCTGGAAGGGAAAGGGAAATCTCCAGGAGGCAGATAGAAAGTCAGCAGCTCCGTCTCCGCTGGCCGGGCGCCTGCAGCCATTTCCGTGCCCGGCGGCTGCACCAGAGCGGGGGAACAGCAACCCCGACACCCCCACAGTGCTGGGAGATATTGGGGGTGGTGGGGGGATGGAGGCAGAGATGGAGAGACGGATAGAGGGAGGGAAAGGAGGATGGTGAGGTGGAGAAAGAGAGGGAGAGCAGGATGGAGGGAATTACGGAGGGAGGGAGGGAAGGACAGAATCATGGAATCATCAAGGTCAGAAGAGACCTTTAAGATCATCGAGACCAACCATCAGCCCAGCACTGCCACTGCAACCCCTAAACCACTAAAGCACGGATGGATGGATGGATGGATGGATGGATGGATGGATGGATGGATGGATGGATGGATGGATGGATGGAGGAAGGAGGGGACTGCTAGACTGATGGATGGACATCTGGATTGAGAGATTAGTGGTATCGAGGGGTCTCTCCAGGGTGAGGGAGGCTGGGCAGCATCTGGAATGTAAACACACATTGGGATGTGGCCCTGGATGCTGCATTCCCACCCCTCAAGTCCCCCTGGCCCTTAGACCTAACTAGATCTACTGCAAAAACCCCCAAGTAGGTTCCCACCCCTCCAGGTGGGGGTTTTGTGCAGCCCCCAGTCTCCCAGTTCCCCCCCCCCATTCCCTCTCTTTGGACAAAGGACCATCCCTGCAGGGGAAGACTCCCGCTGATGGCCCTCAAACAGGGAGTGGGGCTGGCAGGAAGGCAGAGGCAGCCCCTCCCCGACGGGAAGCCTCCCAAGGAACCCAGTAATGATCCTGCATCCTTGCCAAGCGAGAACAAAGGCTGAGGAGACAGGATAGTTCATCACCAATAAATGAAGGATGTAAATAGCAAATAGGGGGAAGATTTATTTCGAGCAGAGCCTCAGGAAGCGGCAGGGCCTGTGGGGGGAAGTGGGACAGGAGCCATTTGGTGGCTCATCAAAATCCCGGTGGGGGTGAGCCGGAGTCCTGCCCAGCACCCAAATCCCCCCACCAGCGTCCAGGGGGTTCAATGTCCTCCTCCACACCCAGAGATCCCGTGTCCCTGTCCACACCCAGGGGGTCCCTTGCCCCCATCCCGAAGGTTTGGGTATTTCACAGCACCAGGTCCCATTTCCACCCCTGGGTGAGTCACCCAGGGCCTGTCCCAACCTCAGATAAGGATAAAAGCCCCAAAATGGGATTTGGTGGGACAGAGCAGCCTCCTGATGCAATCAGAGCTGGGGGGCTGGGGCAGGCAGGTAACTGCCCCACAGGGTCAAACGCCCCTATCCTGGTGCTGTGCTGCTCCAAAGGTTTGGGGGTTTTCCTACGTTTCCCAAAGTGTTGCTGGGGAAGAGACCAGGGAAAGTCTGTCCCAGGCTGGAATCCCCAGGAGGGGCCACCGGCAGCCAGGGCGCAGGGACCCCCCATAGTGCACCCCCCTCCCCACCCCTCACTCACGGACATGCTGAAGCCCAGCCGCACTCCCCACCCCTCCATGACGCCCCCCACCATGTCCCCCCCAGCTCCCCCGAGGGAACTGCGCACACGCCGCTCCTTTTTTTAACCAAAATTCATTTATTTGACACAAAACACAAAAGGGTGCTGGGGAAGCCACCCCCGCCTGAGCCCCCCAGGGGCTCCTCCCCGGCTCTGCCCAGCCCCTGCCCCAGTTTCCCCTTCCCGTGAGCAGGGCTTTCCAGAGGGGGGTCCCCAAAGCAAGCCAGGCTCTGGGGCAAGGTGGAGGTGGGGGGACCCCCCGAGGAGACCAGCTCGGGGGGCGTCGGGGATGGCCGGGGGGGCTTAGGCAGGGAAGAGCGTCTCCTGGGTGGCGGGGTCCAGCTTGCCCCCCGGGCCAGGGCCCCCCTTGCCCCCAGGGGGGTGGCTGTGCCCTGAGGAGTAGCTGGCAGAGCGCTCGGGGCCGGGGCCGGGGGCCCGGCAGCACAGGAGGGCGGCGCAGGCGTGGCGAAAGCGGGGGTCGAAGAAGGCGTAGAGGAAGGGGTTGAGGCAGCTGTTGATGTAGGCGATGCCGGTGCAGTAGGGATGCAGGTTGTTGAGGAAGGTGTGCAGGGCACAGGACCAGGGCAGCACCTGCAGGTCCATCAGCACATAGAGGGTCTTGACCAGGTGGAAGGGCAGCCAGCAGCCCCCGAAGGTGGCCACCAGCACCGTGATGATGGTGAGGAGGCGCTTGCGCTTGCGGAGCCCCTCGGCTCGCTCCCGGCGAAAGTGAGTGGCCACGGTGCGGGCAATGAAGAAGTAGCAGGTGAGCATGACGGCGAAGGGGGCCACGAACCCCACGGCGGTGGAGGAAAGCCCCAGCCCCACCTCCCAGGCGCCCTCCGACCCCAGGGCCTCCAGGTCTGTGTAGTCCATGTAGCAGGTGATCCTGGAGTCCTCGCCGAGGGCAGCTGCCCGCCGCAGCACCAGGGCCGGCAGGGCCAGCAGGGCTGCCAGCGACCACAGGGCCACGGTGGCCACCAGCCCACTGACCCGCAAGCGCAGTTTGGCGGTGGCCAGGGGCCGGACGATGGCCAGGTAGCGGTCAAAACTCAGCCCCGTCAGGCAGAAGACGCTGGCATACATGTTGACAAAGACCAGGTAACTGCTGACCTTGCAGGCGGCCGTGCCGAAGGGCCAGTGGTAGCCCAGCCAGGTGTAGGCGGCCCAGAGGGGCAGGGTGACCACGAAGGTGAGGTCGGCGGCCGCCAGGTTGGCGATGAAGGTGTCGGCCGAGCGCCGGCGGTCGCGGCCACCCTTGAAGATGGTCCAGAGGACCAGCCCGTTGCCGGCGGTGCCCAGCAGGAAGACCAGCAGGTAGATGGTGGGCAGCAGGGCCAGCGAGGGGCCCCACTCCGTGTACTCGCAGTACGTCTCGTTGTCACTGTAGGCATAGGCGTCCACCGCCGCCTCCTCCATCCCGGCGCTGGGCTCAGCTCAGCTCAGCTCAGCTCAGCTCAGCTCATCCCGGGCTCACCCGCTCCTCCAGCCCCTGAGCCACCCTGTGAATCCCACTGAGTTACCTCCCCTTCCTCCTCCTCCCCGCCCTCCTCCTGGATGGGATGGACAGGACAGGGCAGGAGCGACGGATAGCCGGGGGGGAGCCCCCGTGGGAAACTTCACAGCTCCCCCCACCTCCATCTGGCTCCTTCCCAGGGGGTTTTACCGAGCTCTCACCCGCATGTCAACACACCGACCCCCGAGATAACCCCTTCCCCTTCCACACCCGGGGGGTCTGGCCGCCCACCACGATGGGATTTGGAGATGGGATCAGGGCAGCAGTGCTGGAGGGGGCTCAGGGCTGGGGGGTCAGGCCCGGGAGGGGCCTCAGGGTTCTGCCGGCATTTGGGGTTTCCCCTCAGGGTGCCGCATTCGGCGCCGGGGTAACACACGCTGGGGTTGCATTTCACAGGGGCAGCGTCACACCGGGCACTTGGTGGCAGGGGATCACACTGAGGGGGCTCACACTGGGTGGAGTGGCACTGTGGGGGGGCGCATTTGGCATTTTGCGTTTGGCACTCAGGAGCCCCCAGTTTGCTCCCGGGTTTGCTGCACTGTGCATGCAGTGGTGGCTCCGATGGGGGGGTCCCCCAGTGCTGGGGCCTCATTTTGAGCAAAACTTGCTAGGGAGACTTTTTTAGGCATTTGCCAAAAATCCAGAGCAGGGAGGTGCTCTGGGACCACCCATACTGCAAAAAGCCCATTTTAGGGCAGCGGCTGCCACAGGACCAGTGGCCACCAGAGCCCCCAGTGCATCCCAGCTCCGCGGGTCAGTCACAGAGCCGGGCACAGCAGCACCTTCGGCTTAGCCAAGACAGAACAGACATCCCCCCGACCCACAAATCAATCCTGGGGGGACGGGGTCAGGAGGGAGGCCCCTGGTGACGGGGCCGTGGGCTGCGGTTGTCCCACTGGGACTGAACTCTCACAATTCCAGCTTTGGGGAAAAGCACCGGAGCAGCCAAGTGGGACTCTGCAGAGTAAGGTCTGAAGAGCCCTGAGTGCCCCAGGAACACGCTGTGGGGTCTGGGCTGGTGCCTGGGCTGAGGGGGGGTCTGAGCTGGGGTGAGGGTGGATTAAACACAGGACAGACTGTGGAAGGGGCCAATTTAACACTCGAGTGCAGGGATGGAGGCTGGGGGGGACACAGAGACCCCCAACCCCTCACAGGCACAGTGGGGCCCTTCTCCCAGCAAAGGGGTGTGAAGGAGGGGTTTGTGGGGGAACTCAGTGACTGAAGAGGGGAGCTCACAGGAGTCACCAAAATGAGATAGAGTGGTCTCAGGGGGGAAAGGGGCTGCTGAATGGGGGTGCAGTTTGGGGGGCCCTGGAGGCAGGGACATGGCAGCCACTGAACCAGACACAGAGAGGGGACCCGCAGAGTCAGCAGGGAGAACAAGCCAGTGCTTAATCAGGCTGGAGATAAGGAATGATCCCATATCCAGAGCCGGGACAGCCAGCCTCAGGGCAGTGAGGAATTAAACCCAAAAGCTTCTCCAAATGGCAGCAGAACCCTGAGGGTGTCCAGTTCTAGTTAAAATGCCAAGTTTGATTAAAGAAGGAATGAAACACCCCATTCCCCAGTGCAGACTAATTAACACTAATTAACAGGGAAACCCCAGTGCCACTAGTAAGCCACACCTGGGATCACAGCGAGGCTACCCTGGCCGCTCCTGCCATGGCCAGAACCCCATTAGTGAGCAGCACCCTTACTGAGCAGCGTTATTAATGACTATTAATAACAATCCCAGCACCCTCTGTCCCATGAGAACATGGCACATGCATCCATTTCCAGCCCCCACTCAGTATCCCTTTGCAAAAGCTGGGGAACTGATGGTCCAGGTCACTCCCTCACTGACCTGGCTGCCCTTAGTGCCATCCCAGTGGTCCCAGCACTGGGGAAGGAGTCCCCTGGCCTGGTTTGTGGTGGTCAGTGGCAGTGGATCAGTGGCCAGGGCTGGGCTGATAACGAGCCCGCGGGACTGATAACAAACCCCGTTATCTGCAGCAGGGGGAGGGGAGGGGGCTGTGGGGGGGCTCTGCAAGGAGCAGCTCTCCCTGTCGTGGGACCCTCATTCCCCTGGCTCTGGCACCAGCAGCTCCATTGGGAACAAGTCAGTGTCGTGGCACCCCCGCTGGCTCTGAGGGGGACTGGGGTGGGAGTCCCCACAGAGGGTGGGATGTGCAACAAGGCCCCCACAGGCAGGAAGGGCAGCACTCGGCCTTGCACAAGGAGGGCTCCAGCAGCTTCCTCCAAAGCTGCAGGAGTTACTCACATCCAACCAGGGAAGCAACACCCCTTGGGCACAGCTCCTGTCCCTCTGTTCCCCCTTCCATGGGCTATGCACAGTGGGCACAGAGCTCCTCCTGCTGGCAGCCCCTGCACGGTGACCCCCCTCCCACAGGGACCCCTGTGACCCCCAGAGAAGAGCCAGGCCTCCCAGACCGACCAGCGAGGTTTTATTGTCTGTGGCAGCAGCACCATGAGCCGGACCCGCCGCCCTGTGTCCGGGGCGATACACGAGCAGGGGTGAGGGGAAGGAGGGGTCGTGCCCCCCCCCAGCCCCCAGAGGACCGAGGGGATGGGTACAATGCAGGGCCAGGCAGGGGGAGGAGGTGCTGGGGGGGACAGGGACCCTGCGAGCTCGTACAAAGTGCATAGGTGTGTGTGTGTGTCCCCAGGGGAGGGGACAGTCCTGGGCCCGGGACAGTGGCCGTCGGCATCGAGGAGAAAGCCTGGAAGAGACAGCAGGGAGGGGCTGAGGATCCACAGGGACCCCCAGGGCTGACAGCACACCTCAGGGGTGACCCAGGCCGGGGGTCCTGGCTGGAGAAGGCAGGAGGGAGGGAACTGCCCCCCCCGCAATACAGAGTCCCGAGACATGGGGATATCTCCCACTGAGCCACCCCATCCATGGTGCCACAGCCAGCCCCTCCAGCCACCCAGGACCCACAGCCCTGCACGCAGGGCACATGGGGAGGCCCTAGCCAGGGTGATCCATGCCCAGCATCCCCCCAACTCCCGCACTCACCTGCTCAAGGCTTCTTCCTCTTCAGCTTCAGAGCCTGCAGCCAGTGTGGGGGGGAGGCCTCGGATCTGGGATGTTGGCACAACATCAGCATGAGCATCCCACGACCAGCCTGGGGACCCAGATTGAACCCCCCAGCTCCCCTTTCACTCCCACGAGGGTCCTGGCCCCACACTCACCCTGACGATTTCTCCGGCTTGGGGGGCAGCGCCGGGGGTTTCCCACTCACACCAGGGATCTTGCACGACTTGGAGCGCTGCACGTGGGAGTCCTTGGAGGGAGTTCCCTTGTTGTCCCCTGATGATGTCCCCTCCTCGGCCGAGCGGTTGCGGCCCCTGAGCTTGGCCTAGGGGCAGAGCGCGAGGTCAGGGGGGCACACAGTGTTCTGACCCCTAAGTCCCCCCACTGCCTCCTCCCTGTCTTCAGGCAGCCCCCACCCTGACTGAGCTTCCCCACCTCTGGTTCATCCCCCCCACCAGGGACCCGGGAGTCCCACCTTGATGGCAGAGGCGCTGAGGCTGGGGAAAAGGGGCACCTTGACCCCCCTGCCCGAGGGGGAGCCGCGCACACGCCGGCTCCGGGGCTCCTCCGCTGCCTCCTCGTCGGAGGACGCTGCTGGGGCTGGCCGGGGCTCTGCGGGGACACAGGGACAGCGTCACGGTGACACCAGTGCCAGGACAGACGCCCCACTCCCCTCCCCGTCCCCACTGGGCTCACCCGTGGAGTCACGGAAGATCCAGCTGTCCCCCTCGGGGGCGGCGGGACGCAGCGCCGGTGCCCGGTGCCGGCGCTTGCGGCCCAGGCTGGCCTTGCTGCGGAACACGCTGCTGTCCAGGAGCTCCGTGTCCTGCTGAGCCCATGAGACATGTCAGAGACGGCACAGGGAGCCCCGGGACCCTCGGCGAGATTAGGAGCTGCCCCTTCCCACTCACCTCCAGGAAGGGGAACTCCTGCCCCTGCTCCATGGGCCCCTCGGGCTGGGGGCTGCCCAGGGAGACCTGCTGCTCCCCCCAGCCTGGGGGGCTCTCCGCATCTGGGTGGTCCGAGGTGGGTTCCTCAGTCCCTGTGTCCACCGGCATCCCGCTGGCAGCCTCCAGCAGCACAGAGGGGGCCCCGGGGCTCTGCAGGGCAGTGGCATGCTCTGGGAGGTCTCTCTCCTCCTCGGTGAGGCTGAGCAGCTCACCCTGGGGGATGTCCAGAGCTGGGGGTTCAGCTCGGGCATCACCCATCGGTGGGCTGGGGGCTGAAAGACGGAGGCTCCTGCTTGGGAGACAAGACCCCAGAGTTGCTCCAGCCCCAGATAACACAAGCCCTGCTCATGTCCCAAAACCCCTCTGTGCACCTCAGTGGAAGCTGGTCCCTCCCTACAACCACTGGTGCCCTCCTTACCTCTCCTCTGCGCCGGTGTCTCCTCCTGGGCTCTGTTCCCCAATGCCAAGGTCACGGCTGCGGGGGGCACAGCAGGCACCAAAGGCACTCGCCCACTCCTGGCGCTTGGCCTCGGCATCCTGTGGCTCCACGCTCCAGCTCTCCAGGTCCTGGCTCCAGCAGGCATCGCCCATGTCCAGAGAGAGATCCCTGTGCCAGCCTGCCAGGGACTGCAGGCCCCTGGACATGGTGCCATCCAAGGCTCTGGTGCTGCAGGGGTCTGGCACCCGCTCTGTCCCAATGCCACCAAACTGGTTGGGGCAGTCGCCTCCTGCAAGCTCCTTAGCCCAGTCCCTGCTGCCGAAGCTGCCGCGCTCCTGCTGGTGGGCACTGGCCCAGATGGGCTCCTGGGCTGGGCGATCGGGGCAGAGGGAACCAGACACGTCTTCCTCACTGACCCCAACAGGCCTGGCCTGGCCAACGCTGCCCTCACCGAAGCAGCTCAGCCGACCCGGGATCAGTTCCTGCTCTTCCTCCATGGGCATCACAGAGCTGTGCTCCCCATCCTGGGCTGCTCCACTGGGGCTGAATTCCCTGTCCTGGGCCTCTACATCCCTGGTGCTGGACCTGTCATCCCAGGCTGCTCCACTGGGGCTGAACAACTCCCCATGCCGGGTCTTAATGTCCCCAGAGCTGTGCCCATCATCCCAGGTTGCTCTGCTGGGAGTGATTCCACTGTCCTGGGTCTCAAGGTTGCTGGTGCTGGATCTGTCACCCCAGGCTGCTCCGCTGGGGCTGAACTCCCCATCCTGGGTCTCCAGATCCCGATTGGTGCACTTGCTGGCTTCAGCTGGCCGGCTGGGGCTGAACTTCTGGTCCTGGCTCTCCGTGTCCCTGCTGCTGGATCTGTCATCCCAGGTCAGCCTGTTGGGGCTGAACTCCTGATCCTGGCTTTCCATCTCTCTGTATTCACCAGTCCAGGCTGGCCTCCTGGGGCTGAACTCCCTGTCCTGGCTTTCCATGTCCCTGATTTCACCAGTCCAGGCTGGCCGGCTGGGGCTGAACTCGCGGTCCTGGCTCTCCATGTCCTGGGTGCTGTACCTGTTATCCCAGGCCACTCCACCGGGGCTGAATTCCTGGTCCTGGGTCTCCACATTGCTGGTGCTGCACTCAGTGTCTTCAGCCAGCTGGCTGGGGCTGAACTCCCTGTCCTGGCTTTGTGTGTCCCTGTATTCCCCAGTCCAGGCTGGCCGGCTGGGACTGAACTCCCGGTCCTGGCTCTCCATGTCCCGGGTGCTGTACCTGCTGTCCCAGGCCAGCCGGCTGGGGGTCAGTTCCTTGTCTGGGCTCCCAGTGTCCCCAGTGCTGGATCTGCCAGCCCAGCCCAGCGTAAAATCCTCGTCCCTGCTCCTGGCATCCTGGCTGCTGTATTTACTGGCCCAGTCCGGGGTGAGCTCCCTGTCCTTCATTTCAGTATCCCCGGTGCCGTACCTGCCCGCCCAGGTGGGCTGCCCGGAGTCGAGCTCCTCCGCACTGCTGGCACGGCCCAGGCCATAGCCCGGGCCCCATTTGGCTGTGCTGCCACCGAAGTCTGGATCCCGCAGGCAGCTCTCCCCAGCACCAAGAGACTGGGACCAGTTGCTGCTGCCCAGTTTGGTGTCCCCCATCAGCTCCGTCCCTCTGTAGTCACTGCTCCAGCCCTCCTGGGCAGTGCTGAAGTGCCCATCCGGTCTGGCCCCAGCCCTGTCGCTGCGGGTGCTGTCCCAGCTGGATTTGGCCCTGAATTCCTGGTCCTGCTCGGTCTCAGCAGGCCAGTCTCTCTCCCTGGACACAGCTGGGCAGCTCCAGTCAAAGGTGTTGGCCTGGCGCGGGCGGCCAATGCCGAACTCACTGCACAGGTCCTTCCGTGACCAGCCCAGCAGGTCCTGGGGGGGAAGGGGGAGAGCAGTGAGAAGGGTTATGGGGGGCACAGCCCTGGCTCCTGCAGCAGCAGGGTTGGGGAGAAGAGGAGAAACACCCTGGGGTGCCCAGAGCACATGGCGTAGCAGGGCTCACCCCGAAGGGAGACCAGATCCTGCCACCTGCCCCTTACCACACACTCCCACTTGGCCTCCATCCACCCACTCGTCCCACCCTGTCCTGTCCCCTCCCATCCCAGCACCCAGTGATGGAGGAGCCCACCCCATACTAACCCCAGAGAGCCCCCCACACCCCCTCACCTCTGGTGAGCCGTGCCCTGTGGTGTGGGCCCCAGGCGATGCCAGCAGCTCTGTCAGCCAGCCTGGGTCGGCGTGGGGGTCGGGGCCCTGTGGGGTTCCTTCAGCCTGGCCTGGCCCCCCAGGGCCCTGCAGGTCTTTGGGGCCGTCACCCTCCCAGGCCAAGTCAGCCAGAGGGGCTGGATCTGGGGGGGTTGGATCTGGAGGGGCAGCTGTGCTGATGCTGGGCTGGGTGGGGGGTTCAGGCTCAGCTGGGTCCCAGCCAGGCTCCGTCACACAAAGTGGGGACTGGGATCCAGGGGCACCTCGCTCTGCCTCCCTTCCTTCCTCCTCCTCAGTCAAGCCCTCAGCCTCTCGCTGGGCTACAGGACCCCCTGGGCACGGGGCCCCCTCTGCCCCGTGGCTGTCAGGCCCTTCAGACCCACTGTCCTCTGGCAGGCTGGGGGCTGCAGCCTCCCCATCCGACTCGCCCTCTTCAGAGAGCCCCGAGTCCGGCGTCTCCCGGATGGGGGAGCGGGGGGGGAAGGCCGGCAAGCGTGTCCCCCGCGATGGGAACGTCCACTCGAAGGACTGGGAAAGGCTCCAGCCAGACTCGCTGCCCAGGCAGGGCTCGGGCAGGGGGTCTCCAGGCCGGGGCAGGGCGCTCAGTGAACCTCCCAGCTCCCCCAGGCCCTGCCTCGTGGGCGGGGACTGCAGCACCCCCTCTGAGGAGCGCCGGAGTCCCACGTCCCGGGGAGGGGAGCTGAAATCGGAACCCTCGTGGGACCGTGGGGACACTGCAGAGTCATCAGGTCCCTCTGGGGAGCCTGGGGGACGAGAGGCTTTGGCAAGGGGTGGGCTGGGAGGACCCAGGTACTCGGCAGCAGCCTCAGGAGAGCCGGGGGGGCAAGTGACTCGGGGGGGCAGTTCAGGAGTGCCAGGGGGGCTGGCAGTGTCAGGGGATCCCTCCCCGGGAGTGTGGGGGGAGCCAGGGGAGCGGGAGCTGCCAAGATGGGGTTTGGTTGCTGAGGGAGCACCTGGAGCCTGAATAGAGGGGGTAGGAGCCTTGGCTGGAGGCTGAGCAGGGGATTCAGGGGAGCCGGGGGGCAGTGTGGGAGAGTCGGGGGCCAGGAGCTCAGCGGGGGCATCAGGAGAGCCGGGTGCTGGGGCGGAGGGCTCGGCAGGCTGGAAGGGAGCTCCTGGGGCTGGGGTTGGGCAGGTGGGGGGTCTCGGGCAGCCTGGGGGTCCGAGGGCCCCCAGCTGGAGAGAGGATAGCTGTGGAAAGAGCCAGTGGGGGGTCCTGTCACTCCAGAGACACCCCCAAGTATCATCCACCCCAAACCTCCAGAGGGTCCCTCCCTCCAGCCCCACTCCCCTCCCTGCACCCGGGGCAGGAGGTGCCCATGCTGTGTGCCAGCACCAGGCTGCTCCCGCATGACTCAGCATGGGCGGCTCCTGATGCCCCAGCCCCGCTCCCGGCCCGGCCCTCCACTGCCACCGGAGCACCCAGACAGATGGAGAGGAAGAAATGAAGCAGAAGGAAGTCAGGAACCCCCAGCCCAGCCACCTGCCTTGCCTGAGGTTGGCGTCCCCCTGTCCAGCACTGGCGGGGTTCGCCCTCTTGCCAGGGTGACCCATGGCCACTGCCCGGGCTGTCACCCGCAGTGTCACCACGGCCTGGTGTCCCGGTCACCGCCCTGAGCGAGTGCAGTGGGGGGAGAGGGACTGGCGGGGAGCCCGAGGGCCTGCCCTGCCACATACCTGCCGGGTCACCAAACCCCTGCTGGTGACTCACAGCTGCTCCCTGCCCACGCCTGGCACCGGTGCTGGCACGCGCCACCCCCACACCCCTGGGCCCCGTGCAGGGGGCCCGGCGCAGGGGGCACTGGAGCCCCCCAGAAGGGGTGGCCAGCACCCCGAGGAGAAAGGAGAGACACGCACCCCGCAGAGAGGGAGCCCCGGAGGAGACAGGAGAGCCCCGAAGGAGAGAGCCCAGGAGCAGAGCTGCCGCAGAGCCGGAGGGCGAGGCCAGCACTCACGTCAGGAGGGGACGGTGGCCTCCGGTGTCCGCGGGGGTCCCCAGCACAGCGCGGCCCAGCTGGGGGGGAGCTGCTGCAGAGAGAAACAGGGAAAGAGGGTAAAGCCCACTGTGCGCCTCAGGGCTCCTCTCCCCACACCGAGGAGCCCCTGCTCCAAACCACCCTCCACAGCTGCAGAGGGCCAGGGTCAGGCCCTGCCATGGCCCTGAGCCCCTGGCTCAGGCTGCCAGGGGAGGGAGGAGAAGTGCTCCCAGCCCCTTTTCTGGAAAGCTTTTGGTCCTTTGGGACTGAGTTTCTCACACTCTAGTTCAGAGCAGCCCCCGCCCAGCTCTCCCTGAGGTGCCCAAGCTCTCGGGAGCACGGCCAAGCCCTGGCTCCGGCCCAGGACATCCCAAGGCCAGGAGTCCCGCTGATCTGCCTGCTCCCTGTGCCTTGGCACGGCCCAGCAGGGAAAAAATAGTGAGGCTGGGAAAACGGGAGTGTTTCCCGGGGGAGTGACCCCCTGCCCAATGGCTGGCTCGGAGCTCCTGGTCCAGGACAGCCCATCCTGCGGTTGGCACCGGCTGCCCCGGCTTTCCCACAGAGGCAGCTCGAGGCACTGCGGCTCGGGAGGAACCTGGGCCCTGTGCAGGCAACCAGACCTCAGCTCCGTTACATTCCCTGCCCAGGATGGCTCGGAGCAATGTCCCATGTTCCCATTGCCACTCTCTCCCTGAGGTTGGTCTCTGGCCCCTCACCTCGTCTCAGCCATGGAGTGTCCATCCTCCCCCACTCCCAGCTCGCCCGCCGCAGGTCGGGGTGTGTGGGGGGCTTCACCAGGGGGTTCTCCATCCGCCTCCCCGCTGGGACGCCTCCGGAAAGCAGTGAAGGTCTTGGAGCCGAAGCGGGAGGAGGGCTCGGGACAGAAGGGTGAGAGCCAGGCCCTGTCTGGGCTGCCCGGACCCTCCCTGCTGTCCATCTTGGCCAGGATCTCCTCCACGGTGGTGCCAGGGAAGCGCTCCGGCCTGGCGGCCACCGGCACCGGCGTCACCTTGAAGGGCGCGGGTCCCTTGCGCGAGGGGGTCGGTGGGGTCGGTGGGGCCGGGGGCACCTCATCCTCGGCGGCTGCCACCGGGGGCGACGGGAGCACCTTCCCGTTGGGGGCCTCGGGTGACCTGATAGTGAAGGAGGGGCGGCGGAGGGGTCCCCCCGTGCCACCCCCGCTGTAGGGCTGCGGCCCGGCCAGGCGGTTCATCTTCTCGGCTGAGGGCAGCTCGGGCCGGGGGTGCCGCAGGCCCGGCACGGGGGGAGGCACCGAGGGCTTGGCGGGCAGGGTCGGCTTGGGCAGCACGCGGGGCTTGGGCCGCACCGGCGGCTTAGGGCGCGCGGTGCCTGCGGAGAGCCGGGGAGGGGGACGGGGTCAGGTGGGGCAGCGCGGCCCCTCCAGGCCGAGAACAGCCCTCGGGGGGCTGCCCCAGCAAATCCCCCGGCCGTGGCACTGACCTTTGTCGGGGCTGCCGGCCAGACCGGCCCCCCCGGTGCCGGCGGGAGCGGCGCAGGGCACAGCGGGGCGCAGGGGCTGCGGCTGGGAGGCCATGGCGACAAGGGGGGACGGCGAGGGGTCAGCCCCTGGAGAGAGAGGGAGGAAGGGAGGAGTGTTTTGGGGATCACCCCGTGCCCAAGGAGACCCAGCGGCAGGTGGGGGGTGCCCAACCGCCCTCCGGCCCCGTGCCAAGCCCCATCCAGCTGTGCCAAACCACGGTCACGCCACGGTAACACCCTTGGTACACCGGCCTTGGCTCACTAGAGCCAGCCTGGCACGGGCAGCGCCCCAGACACCGCCCCGGTCCCCCACCACCGTAACCACATGGACCCCCTGCGCCACTCCCGCCGCCGTGTGGCCGCTCCCCTACCTGCCTGACCCTGCGCTAACCTGTCCCAACACACACGTGTCACCCCCACCGACCTCTACCAACCCCGATGGCCGATCGCGCTCCCAGTTTGCCTCAATCCCTATCTCAGCCCCCCGCCCTGGTCACTCGCCCCCCCCGCCCCGGGCCCCCGGCAGCCCCGGACCCCCGGCAGCCCCGGAGGCACCGCCCGACCCCCCGAGAATTGCCCCCCCAGCCCCATCGCCGGGGCCGCGGGTGCCCCGCTCACCTTCCCCACGTCAGCCTCATGTCCGGGGCGGGCCGGGACACACGTGGGGGGCGCAGGGCGGGCGGGGAGGGGGGATTACCGTCCCCACGGGTCTCACGCCGCCGCCGCCGCCTCTCCCGTGACTCACCGGGGCTGCGGGGACAGGAAAAACCCGCTCGGTGCCTCCTCCCGGCCCTGCCCTCCCTCCCTCCCCTCCCCGCCTCGCTCCCTCCTGACCCCGCCGGGCTCCAACTCCCACCCCCAGACCCCCCTCCCTTCGCCTTCCACGGGGGAACGGCCGCCACAACGCACATCTGGAAACGATCGGGCCCGTTTCCCAGACCGGGATGGCGGCGGGGCCCCGGGATGCGGGCCCGGCCCTCCCGGGGTCCTCCACCAGCGCGGCCTATCCCCGTTGCCGCGGCAACGAAGCCTCCGCTCGAGTCGCCGAGTAGGCCACGGCCGCGGCCTAACGCCATCCCCATGACAACGGAGCCCCCCACCCAATTCAGGGATCCCGCGCCCGTGGCGCCCGCCGGGGCCGAAGCCGCGGGGTCCGCCGGCGGGCGCCAGGGGGCCGGGGTGGTCCGGGTCCCCCGCAGCCCCATGCCGGCAGATCGACCCCCTCTCACCCTCCGCCGCCGCCGTAATGCATATTCATGAGCGCCACCGCTGGCCACGACCCCGGCGGCACAGGGGGCGGGGCAGAGCGGCGCCGCGTGGCGGGCGGACCATAGAGAGGAGCGGCCAGAGAGTCCTCCAAAATGGGGCCGGGGGAACACCCTAGAGACCTCCAGGAACTCCCGAATGACCCTCAGGGCGCGGGGACAGCCGGCCAGGACCCTCTGGACATCCCATGGACCACCCCCCGCTATAAATTATCCCATTCCGGGGGTCCTCCAACAGCGGGGCCTGCCGCCAGAGTGCGCATTGCGGTGGGGGGTTGCCATGACAACAGCGCCCCACAACTCCACTTGGGGGTCCCGGGTCCGTTGTGCCCACGGGGAACCCGCGGCTTCGGCCCCGGTGAGCACAAGGGACCCGGGGGGCTCCTGCTTCCCCGCAGCACCATGCCAGTGGTGCCAGTAAAGGCTGTGGAAAGGGGGGGAACAGGCAGGCATGGGGTCCCCCTGGGGCTGGTTCTAGACCGGGAACCAGACGCAATCAAACACTGGAGGGGAAAAGGGACTTAATCGGATCAACCCACTCATGAGGGAGATGGAAAAACCCCCAAATGGCATCAGGATCGAGCGAGGGGCCATAATTAGGAGCCCTGATGGCTGAGCAGGGGCTGGGGGCCGCTAATGGAAGGTAGGGAGAGAGTGAGGTCAGCCCTGGAAGCAGTTCAAGGAGGGGATGGCTGCGGGAAGGAAGGAAGGAGGGATGGGGGGAGCCGGCCCCACACCCACACAGACACCCTCGGCGGGGTTTTTTTATTCAATCCAAGTTGCCATGTGAACAAACCCAAAATACAAAAAAAAAAAAAAAAACCACCAAAAAAAACAACGAGTGAAGGAAAGAAAAGGAAAGAAACCCAAGTGTTTAAAAAAAATAAATTGATGGGGAACAGGGGTGAGGGAGCACTGAGGAGCCTCCAGCACCTCCCACCACCACGAGGCCTCGCACCCCCAGCCAGGCATGAGGGGCTAGGGGGTGAACGAGGCCCTCCCGCCCTGCTCCTGGGGGGGAGCCATCCGGAGCCCGGGACCCTGGTCCCTGCAGCGGGGCCGGCCCGCCCCGTCCTCTCGCCAACCTGGGAACCAGCCTGGAGCCAGCCGGGATGGGGCTAATCCGAGCCGGACGCCGAGTCCTCCGAGCTGGGGGGTGGGCTGGCAGCCCCCTCCTCCTCCGAGTCCTGTAGGCAGGGCACAAGGAGATCAGCGGGGCACAGGGAGGGAAGGACAGCAAACCCCACTACCCCATCTCTTCTGTGCCCCCACAACGGGGACAGGGTGATGGCGGTGACTTGAGGATACCCCCAAGGGGATGTGACTGTGTGCTACAGACACGAGGTAGGAGAGGGGCCCAACTCCTGCAGAGACCCCAGAAAAGAAGAGCTGGGACCCCCCAGCCAGGACCCTCTACCTCCTTCTTGCTCTCTGCAGAGGAGCTCTCGTCGCTGGACACAAACTCCTTGCTCTTGAAGCTATCACTCATGCTCTTGGCCGGGGATTTGGAAGATGAGGACTTGGAGGTGGCACCTTTTTTGTCCCCTTTCCCCTTCATCTGCTTCTCTTGCTTCTTCTTCTTCTTCTTTGACCTCTCCCTGTGCCGTGTGGGGAGAGGAGTGGTGTCACCTGGCTGGCAGGCTGGCAGGCCCCCAGCTCTGGCGAGGCACTGGACAATAGCCTGATTTGGGGGGGCCAAGCCCTGCCAGCCCCTGGCCCAACACACTCACCCCCTGTGGCTGTCAGCCTTGCTGCCCACGCTGTACTCCTTCATGGCCTTCTCATAGTCCCGCCTGGCATCTTCCGCCTTCCGATCCCACTCCTACAGCCAGAGAACAGAGTCAGCAGGGCCTTCCCTCCTCCCCCACCACCCCCAGCACCCACCCACACTCCACCCTGCTCCCACCTCATCCCTCTCCACCTCTGATCACCCAGCCTGAGGATGTCCCCTCCCCTTCCCAACTCCTCCCAGGAGCAAGGAAGGATCCCTGACACCCAGCCTCCCCTCCCAGACCAGGCCTAGCTCTGCCACCCAGGAGAGCAGCCCGATCCTCCCATCCCTCACCTCCTTCTTCTCCTTGGGCATGGCCTTCCAGAGCTCCCCGGCCTTCTTGAACAGGTCGGTGATGCTGATGCCAGGGTGGTCCGACTTGATCTTCTCCCGGTTGGCGTTCAGCCAGAGCATGTACGCCGACATCGGCCGCTTGGGAGCATTGGGGTCCTTCCCCTTCTTGCTCTGGGAGGTCAAGAACACTCATGGAGCCCCAGCGCACCCCTCACCCAGCACCCCGTTCACCTCTGCACCCCCCCGCAGTGCAGCAGTCCCTCACCTCCTGCTGCTTCTTGCGGGGCTTGCGGTCCTTGACGATCTTGGCCTTCTTGGCGGGTTTCTTGTCGTCACGGTCGCTGTCGCCGTCACCGCTGGAGGAACTGGCCGAGGCGTTGCTGTCGAACCTGCGCGGGGGGCAGCGGCCTCAGCGCCCAGCCGGCAGCCAGACCGGCTCCCAGAGGCTTCCCGAGCCAGAGCTGGCACGTGCTCCCATTAACAGCCCTCAGGGGAGTCGCCTTCCACGAACACGGCTCACCCTGTTCCGCTTCCTGGACACTCGGGTTTCAGCTCCCAGCCCGCCCTGCTCCCAACACGCTGCTGCAGCGACCACGGTCCCCACCCACCCTCACCCCAGCTCAGGGCTTTAGCCCTCCTCCCACCATTGTCTTTCCTGGCCAAAGCAGCCAAGGCCTCCCCAGGAGCCCCTGATTCCTTCTGGAACTGTCTCACACTGCCTAATGGTGTTACAACACAGTGAGCCCAGAACTGTCTCTGCTGCCTGACATTCCCAAATCCAGGGCTATACAAGGCGATCCCAGTCGTGCTAGGAGCATCCCCCAACAGCACCTTCCTAAGGCCCTTCTGGACAGAGCCATGCCCGGCCTCTACTCACTCTTCAGCCACATCATCATCCTCTTCTCCAGGGTTGAAGGACTCATCTGGAGGAGAGAGCACAGGATCAGCACATCAGATAATCATGGGGGAAAGGAGCCGGAGCACCACACCAGCCCCCCACAGCCCCCTGCAGCCCCAGCCCTCACCTGTCTCCTCCCCAGATCCATCGCTGCTGTCGTTGGCGTTCTCCTCCCGGATCTTGCCCTCCTCCTTCATCCTCTCCAAGTAGGCATCGTGCTGGTCCTCATCAGAGTCGGCATATTCATCGTAGCTCTGCTTCATTCCCTGTGGAAAGGCGGGATGAGAGCTGCTCCCTGAGCACCCCCTGCACACCCCCCACTCTGGAACACAGCCCCTGGCATGGCCCTGGGCACGCACAGGGTGGAGGATGGACACATCCACGTCCCCTCCTTCCCCACCATCAGGGCCCCGGAGAGAGTGACAGAGCAGTTATGTGGGTTAGGGGGGCCCTCGCACACCACGCTGGGGTTAACCGGGTTAGTCAAGGACCACCACGGCCATGCACAGGAAACCTGCACCAGGAGGAGGAGGAGAAAGAGGAAGGGATATCGCACGGACCTTTTTCCTCTACAAGGGCAAGGAGAGAAAAGAGAAGTGAAAAAAGGAGGGAAAAGCAGCCGGATTTCGGGAGAAGGCAGGCCCCACACGGCAGGTACCTCCTTCAGCCCCCGATTCTTGATGTTCAGCTTCTTGGCATTGACAAAGTCGAAGAGCTTCCCGTACTCCTCCCTGCAAGAGAGCCGTCGGTCAGGCCTGGGGCGCCAGAGAGCCCCAGTGGGCACAGCCAGGCTGGCCCCACAGCCCAGAGCCCAGAGCCACCTCTCAATGCTGCTGAAGGTGTACTGCGTGCCCTGCTTGGTCTCGATCTCGAAGTCGAAGGAGCGGGTGGTGGTGGTGCCGCGGGCGAAGTTGACAAAGGAGATCTCGTCGAAGCGGATGTGCACGGGCGGCTTGTGGACGTAAATGAAGCCCCTCTCCAGCGGGTACAGCAGCCCTGAGCTGGCCTTGTAGGAGCAGGTGATGCACTGGGCTCCGGAGTGTCTGTGGGGCAAACGTGGCTGTCCAGCACCCGTGGGGACAAATGCTCTCCCTGTGCCCACCCTTGCAGCCAAAGGACCCAGCAGCCCTGATTCCTGGCACAAACCACACAGAGCCCCTTCCCCCTGGCCATGGGAATGAGGGGGAAAGAGAGGGACTGGCCCTGTAGCCACTCACCCCTGGAAGTTTCCAGGCACGGTGATCTTACGGTTCACCAGCGCCTTCATCACTCGGCTGACCATCTCGTAGAGGGACCCCGACATGTTCTTGGTGAGCCGCCCCTCAAAGCGCTTCTCCACCTCCTCCCTGCACAGCCAGGAGGGCAGAGGTGAGAACAGGGTGCCAGGGGCTCGGTACCTCCCTCAGGATCTGGGCTGGGGGGCCTGGGAAGCAGCCTGGCAGCAGGGCAGCTTACTCATTCATGTTGAGGGTCAGGGAGATGTCCTCATCCTTGGAGAACAGCAGGATCAGGAAGTGGTATCGGGTCTGGCCTTGCTTTATTGGGGGGTCCAGGCTGATCTGGAAAGAGAGAGGGAGGTGAGGAGGTGAATGCCCCTGACCTAGCCCTCACCCTGCTCCCCAGGAGAAGGCTGACCCCTTCCCGCTCACCACAAAGAACATCTGGCGCTGGTCCTTGTGCGGGAGCAGGAAGAGGCGCAGCACGGTGGTGTAGGGGATCTTGTAGTCGAAGGTCTTGCCGTGCAGGTGCAGGAAGGTGGGGTAGATGCGGATGTCGTAGCGCCCGCGCGGCGTCAGGCACTGCAGCTCCCGGAAGATGCAGATGGCGTCGCCGGTGGCCTGGATCACGTCCGCCTTGGACAGCACGTTCTGGGCGAAGGCCTGCGAGGAACAGGATCACAAAGGGGCCCTCGCCGCCACCCCGACCCCCCCGGCAGCCCCGCACACCTCCACGGGGTCCACGCCGTCCTCCTGGGTGGGCGGCACGTAGAACCGGACCTCCATGAGCGAGACCTCGGCGTCGTCGTTCTGGTGGAACTCCAGCGTCACCTCGTTCTTGCCCGTGGTGCACTGGGACACGTTGCTGAGGGGGATCTCGAACACGGGCTGCTCCCCGATGTCGAAGGACAGCAGCTGCCCTGCGGGGGCCGTCGTGACCAGGTCATGGCTGTGCCCCACGAGGCAGGTTCTACCCATCCTCTCCCGACACCCAGCAAAGCCTCTGCTCTCCCCACTACGTTCCCACCCTCCCAGATCTCCAGGCTTTCTCCATTCTGGCTGCAACCCTGGAAACTGCCACTGATCAGAAATAAGTAAGAAACTGTCTGTCCCCATGTCCTCTGGCTCAGAGCAGGGGGGACATCCACTAGCTCCCCTGGCTCCTTTGGGAACCAGCAGCTCTGCCAGGTGCTCACAGCTTCCATGCTGAGCACTGTCTGCACAATGTTCCCCTGGGACTTGCAATCCACAGGTACCTTCTGCTCTCCTGAGATGGCAAATGGCAATCGCAGTCCCCAAGGCAGATGCTCCCAAGAGGATGGCAGCGGTGGCACGAACAGCCACACTGGTGGGAACAACCCACCCCACAGCCTCAGGGCTGCCCCCGACATGGTGGTGCCAGGACTCACCTCCAAACCTCACTGTGCCCCAGTTCCAGCCCTTCACACACAGATCCTTCTCCGCCAGCTCCAGACAATAGTGGGCCTTGAAGAAATCTGAGAGCTTGTCAAACTCCTGGGCAGGGCAAGAGGGAGGAAACATCCATCAGGAACCACCACATGCTGGCAGGCGCTGCCCAGAGCCCCCACAGAGACACAGCCCCCCAGCGGGCAGACACAGGGGAGCAGAGCTGCTCTGGGGCTCGCAGGGAGCACAGCTGGACGTGGGACGGGGCCAAGGCAGCGGGAACGAGGACTCACCGACTCCCGGAACCCGTCATACTTGTAGACGTGGCCGTTCTTGGTGAGCAGCTTGAGGCCGTGCCCCAGCGCCACGCGCCGCCACACGCCCTCGGCCAGCTCCGAGGCCTGGATGTTGTCCACCTTCCCCGTCTTGCTGTTCTTGAAGATGACGCCCTGCCGGCTCAGCCGCAGCCGCCCGTCGTTCTGTGGGACAGCCGGGCCTGAGGGGGGCACGGCAGGGACCCCAGCCCCTCACAGCTCCTCACCACGCAGCGTCCCTCCCCCTTCCCACCCCTCAGGCTCATCCCCATGCACCCCCCCGGCTCACCATGGAGCCCTTCACCTCCTGGTAGATCTCGTTGAACTCCAGCGTGTCGGCCATGGCGGCTGCGAGGCTGCTGGGGCACGGCAGGGGACGGGGACGAGAGCACAGAGGGGATCAGCGGCCCCCCCAGCCCGGCATGCCCGGGGCAGCAGCACAGGCGTCAGTCAGAGCAGCTGCGGGGGAGGGGGCAGATCGGGTGAACCGGGCCGCCGAGGGGCCTCATGCCCTCCCCAGCGCCCCCAAAACCAACCCCGTGCCCCCCAAACGTCCCCCACGCCCGCCCCGACGCTGCCCCTCGGGGTGGCACATGATTCCTTCACGGGGGCGATCTGGACACCCCCCGGCCCCTCTCACTCCTTCCCCAGATGTTCCACCCCCTGCGCCCCCCGGCCACCTCTGTGTGCCCTCGCACCTCCGGGGTCCCTCGCGCCGCCCGCCCTTCTCTTCATCGGAGCGGCCTCCCCGCACCCCAAATCCCTCCGGGGCCTAAGCTCACACACGCCCCCCCGGACCTCCCCCCGACCCCAAGTCTGTCCCCCGCCCCTCCTCCCGGGACCCACCCCCGACTCAAGGCCCCCTCCCACCCCCCCCGCCTTTCTCCTCCTTCCCTACAAAT
>JAWWES010000168.1:8805557-8860650 GCA_035583135.1 Lophotriccus pileatus | reverse complement strand
AAAAGAAAAGAAAAGAAAAGAAAAGAAAAGAAAAGAAAAGAAAAGAAAAGAAAAGAAAAGAAAAGAAAAGAAAAGGACTCGGTAAGATGGAAAGAAGGGAAGGGAAGGGATAGAAGGGAAAGGGATGGAAAGGGACGGAAAGTGGCAGAAACCCAATCAAGTAAAAAGGCAAAGAGAAACAAAAGAGAAACACAACAAAAGTAAACATAAAAAGAAAAAGAGGCCGAGGGTGAGGCAGAGGAAGGGGCCGGTGGGATGCAGGTGGATGCCCCGAGCTCTGGGTGCCCCCGGGTGGCCGCGGGAGGAGGTGCCCGTGCAGGGGGTGTGGAACGCGGTGGGGACTCACCGAGAGGAAAATAATAAAAAACTAGAGAAAATATAGAAGGCAGAGGCCAACTGCCCCTTCCCAGGGGGCAGCACAGGGGTCGGGGGTGCAGCCGCAGCCCTTTGGGGGTGGGTTGGGGTTAAACAGCCTCCCCCGCCCCCCCCCAGCGTGCTCAACCTACATGGGGTACAGGGGGACACAGGCACCGGGGACAGGGGACACAGGCACTGGGGACTGGGGACGTGGCTGCCCCAGCCGGACAGAGGGTCGTTGGCTTTCTGCTTTTTTCTTTTTCTTTTTTTTCCTTTTCTTTTCTTTTTTTGCCCTTTTTTGACGCTCCTTTCACCTCCCGACCCTCCCCCCGGGTAGGCAATGGGTGCCCGGTTTGGCCCTGAAGAGGAGGGAGAGGCCGTCCCTGGGAGATCCCACACTTGGGGGATGTCACAGCCCATCCCACTACCAGGCTTGGTGGTCCCAGTGCTGCCCCAGCACCTCCTGGTGTCACCGGCAAGGCGCAGGTGTTTCCTGGAGCAGTGGTGCCGAGCTGGGTGCCAGCACCACCTTCTGCCCCCCTGGAATCTTGGGGAGGCTGGAGAATGTGGGCAAGATCTGGGAGGCCCCAGCAGTGCTGCTTTGGGGCTGCAAGCAGGGACTTCCTCAGCCTCCCCAGGCACACGCAGCTTTTGGGGTCTCCGTCTCTCCCAGGCAGAGCTGGGGGGTTGCTTCCTTGGGACCCCCAAGCCGCTGCCTCCATCAGTCCTGGGCAGTGGGGACAGGAGGGGGTCCAAGCTCACGGTGATGGGGCGGGGGGGCAAAAACTCCCCATTTGGGGTCAAAAGGAAGCGGGTCTGTCCCCCGGTGTCCCCGGCGTCTTGAGGGCCACCCTGGCGCAGGGGGCGGCGGGAGGGGATGAGGACAAGGCACAGTCCGGTGTCCCCGCGGGGGCGGCCGGGCCGGGGGGGTGGCCGGGGCAGGGGTCCATCGGCGGCAGTGGCGGCAGTGGTACCTAGACATCCTCGTCCTCGCTGGCCTTGCTCCAGCGGTGGCAGCAGTTGGCCGTGATGCCCAGCAGGAAGTTGGTGGCCACCGAGGCGATGGAGACGACGAAACCGACGAAGGCGATGAAGAGATAGTCGTCCAGCGTCAGCGTGAGGTGGCAGGCCTGGAAACTCTCCTCCGTCAGCGAGAGCAGGGGGGCCCCCGCCACCTCAGGGGGGGCCCAGCACTCAGCCTGCTGCGAATCTGCGGGATGGGGGGCAAGGCTTTAGACCGGCCGCCGACCCCCCGGGACGGGGACGGGGGTCGGAGGGTCCGGCAGCACCTACCCGAGGCGCAGCGCTGGATGCGGCCCCGCAGCCACTTGAGGAGGGGCTCCATGGCGCAGCCGCAGAGCCAGGGGTTGCCCCCCAGGCGCAGCCCCACCAGCCCGGGCAGCCCCTCGAGGGCGTCGAGGCTGATGGCGGCCAGCCCGCCGTAGCTCAGGTCCAGCTCGCGCAGCTGGGCCAGCCCGCGGAAGGCCTGGGGGTGGACGCGGCGCAGCCCCGGGTTGTGGCTGAGGTCGAGGCGCAGGAGCCCGCTGGCCTCGCGGAACATGTCGGCGGGCACCAGGCTGAAGTTGTTGTAGCTGAGGTCCAGGTGCGCCAGGCGCCGGGCGCCGCGGAACAGCCCGGCCGGCAGCGCCGCCAGCGAGTTGTTGCGCAGGTCGAGGGCGCGCAGCTGCCCGTAGCAGCCCAGGTACCCCGGCGGGATGCTGGCGATGCGGTTGTGCGCCAGGCTCAGGTTGCCGGTGTCCAGCGGCAGCTCGGGGGGCACGGAGAAGAGCCGCTGCCCGCTGCAGTCCACCGCCTGCCCGCGGCAGCTGCACAGCACCGGGCAGCCCGCGCCGGCCGCCGCCGCCACCGCCGCCGCCGCCGCCACCAGCCAGGGGCCCAGCAGCATGGCCTCTCGGCCCCGAGCCTCACGGGGCGCCGGGGGCCATCCCGCCCGCCCGCTCACGCCGAGGGCTCTGCCGGCGGCCGGTCGCGGGGCCCGGCTCGCAGCGGTCACGGCGATGCTCCCGCCGTCCCGGCGGCATCCGGCGGGCACGCGAACCCCGCCGGGGGCACCGGCGGGGCCGTCACCGGCTGCCTGCGAGGAAGAGGAGAGGAAGGAAGCCGAGCCGGCCACACGCCCCTGCTGGGAAGGCCGCAGCTGGTGCAGCCCGAGTGGCCTGTGGGGCACCCACGCCCTTCCCACGCCCCTCGTGCCACGGTCACCTCGCTCCTCCAATACCCCTTGGGGATTTCTGCCAGAACAGAGCCCCCCGGCCCCTCTGACCTTGGCCAGCCCATCGTGGCTGGTGGTGGGCAGAGTGGAGGTGCTGCTCCACAGCCTCCCGCCAACCCCCTGTCAACCCCACGCCACCGCCAGCTCAGCCTAGTGCTGGGAACATCCTCCCCGCCTCCCTCCTGGGGGGAGACCTCCATGCCCAGCACCCACCCGGGGTCCCCCCGGGCCTGATCTCATCCCCCACCACCTGACCATGTCTGCTCTGTCCTCCCTTGTCCATACCCTCCCAGCTCCATCCTCTCCCACCACCCCGCCTTACCCCAGCCATCCCCATCCCAAAAGCCTCCCAACCCCTCCGGCAGGGTTGGACCTCCCCAGGGTACTCACTGGCCAGGGGGGAGCAGGGCCTGGCTCCCTGCGATGATGTGAGAGTCCTGGGTGGTGATGTGGGGGGCTCCAGGGAGTGATGTGGGGGTCCCCAGAGGCCACCCACACCCCGGAGGCCGCAAAGTCGTGAGCAGGGCTCCGGCAGTGGCGGCCAAGGCTGCTGTGAGCCTGGTGATGGGAGCAGGTCTTTCCCCACCTCCTTCCTCCCCTCCTCCTCTTCGTCCTCCCTTGTCTCTCTCTTTCTCTGTCTCTTTTTTTTTTTTTCCTCTTTTTTTCCTTAGGGCCAGATACTGACGTGTCGGTGTCTCTTAGCAACTGCCTCCACATCTCTGAGCAACAGGAGAGCGGGATGCGGAGCCGCCGAGCCAGGGAGACGGCGGCGGGCGGAGATGGCCCCACCCCAGGGAGCTCCGGCCCAGGCCAGGGGACCCGCACCCGCACGGCCCAGGCACCCGGCAGGGGAGGAGCGGCAAGGGCGGTGGCATCCTGCTCCCCCCCCAACTCCGGGCCACAGCCCTCCCGCCCTCTCCCAGCCCTGGGAAGCATCCCCGTGGGATGGGGTGAATCAGGGGTTCCCGGGTGCTGAAAACAGAAACAGATGACGTGTCAGCAGAGGGGAGAAACGAGGCAGCTGAGATCCAAGGGGAGCACTGAGACCCACGGGGAGTGCTGGGATCCAAGCGGAGGGCTGGGATCCAAGGGAAGCACCAGCACCCTCGTGTCTCCCTGCTGTGCTTACAGCCCTGAAAATGCCTCAGGTTGACATGGATTGTTTTGCTCCATGCGAGCTGAAATATTCCCTTTCCCTTCTCTGTTCGGGGGGGGTGCAGTGGGTTCAGCCACCTGCCCCCTCCCACTGGAGAACGGCCCTGTGGGATCGCAGGGATGCCCATGGTTTGCTCTGGGAATACAGCAACACCACGGCTCTGGCATTTCTGGGAAGGAGGCACTTCCACATCCAGCCTGCCCAAGCCTGGGGGATCCCTGCTTAATTATCTCCTGCTGCTTTCATGGAGCTGCTCCTTTTCCCAGCTGGCACCAGCAGCCTGATCCCGGTGCTTGGGGGCCTTTTGCTCCCCACATCCCACGGGATGGATCCTCCCTGGCACGGTGCTGGCAGAACAGACGGCGCAGCCGCCTCCCCTGGGGTGGCATTAACCGGCACCGCTCCAGGCTCAGACTCCTGTGGAGCTCCTGGGAGCTCCAGGAGCTCGAGGCCCGTGTTCCCAATGGGCTCTGGGAGCTGTGGGAGCTGCGCGCAGTCCCCGGAACCAGCTGCAGCACAGACACCTCATTAGCGCTCAGGCCGGAGCTGGCAGCAGCTCCCTCCCAGCAGCTGTTGGCGCCGAGGTTTTTTCCACTCCCCCGGTGTTCCAGGCTCTGTTGGCAGCAAATTAACTGGGAAATTGTCCTGAGTGGGGCTTGGCTGCAGCAGGGCTCTTGTCCCCCCTTGCCAAACCCCCTGCGGACACGGCCACGTGGACACCGCAGCACAGGGCAGCATCCCTGAGGGAGCCAGGGGTGTTCCCCTCCGGGGGGGGAAGGACCTTGGCTGCCCTCCCCACCTCACCCACAGAGCCCCTCCGCTATCCCAGCCCCAGCCAAACAGCATTCCTGGGACAAAAGCCCCCTTGGGCCTGCACTAGCTGCTGGGATGAGTGCTCCAAGTGCTTCCAGCCTGTTTTTGCAGAGGCAGGTGCTCTTCCACGTCCCCAGGAGCCGGGATGGCTCCAAGGATTCTAGCTCCATAAATCTGCCTTACAGCCAGGGCCTTATCTCTTGCAGTCCCTCACCGCTCCAGTCAACCCCTGTGCGTTCAGGCTCGGGAGAGGAGGAGGGAAGGAGAGGGATGGTCGCAGCTCTGCTGCTGAGGAGAGGTCAAAGCTGTTGGTCCCAGGCAGGAGCCCTTCGGGAACAATCACACTCCCTTTTAGCCTTCCCAAGCCCCCATTCCCAAATAAACGCACCTTCTGCCCAAGCCCGGCCATACACTGAAGTCTCCTGGGAAAAAAGGACTCAGAAAAAAGGAAGCCTAGGCTTCCTTTTTCCATTAGAAGACAAGGGTGAGGAGGTATTAGCCATTGCTTAAAGTGTCCAAAGGGAAAGTTTTTCCAACAGCAGGAAAAAGATTCTGGCTCCAGGTAATAAGTGGGCACAGGAATTCTTGAAGGAAGAGGACTTGCACTTAATAAATAGAGATTATACATATGTATAGACATACAAGAGACATTTATCTATATACATACACAGAGATATACATAAATATAGTAAACATGTAGAAATAGGGTTGTGAAAACACTGTTCCCTCAGGCTGACTAAAAGAATCTAGTCTTCCCTACAGCAACTTCCAAGCTTTCTTGTGTGAGGGAAGATCCTGAGGGAATAGGAAACAGGGCATAACGTCTCTGCATTTTGCCTTGCAGAAACCATAGTTGAGTCAGAATCAGGGAAGATTCTGAGTTGGAAGGGACCCCCAAGGACCATCGAGTCGCCTCTGAAATGAGTGGCTCGCACAGTTACTGGTCTGGAATCAGCTACCCAGGCAGGAGAGACAGAGACAGCGCTGGATTTCATGAAATACTTTTATTTGTTAAATTAAAAACAAAAAAAAGGTTAAAACTGTAAATACAGAATAAGTAGAACACACACAGGTTCCCTAAAACCCCCTTTCCTGTCTTCTTGGCTCAGCTCTGTGGGATGCAGGAGGGGCTGGGGTCGGGTGGCGAGTGCCACACGGCCGAGCTGGTGCGTTTGAAGTAGCGGGGCTTGCTCTTGTAGAAGATGTGCTCCAACTGGGGGCTGGGGATGGCCCCAAACAGCGCATCCACATCCACAGGGTGGTAGTACTGGTGCAGGATGGCCTGGTGCAGCTGCGCCCCTGGGGGAATGACACATTGTGCACGCGGACATGCTCTGCTTCACCCCACGGGCCGGGCATTGCTCTTTCCCCCTCGGGCACTGGGGACATGTCCCCGTTCCTTCCCCCCCACCCCAGGACCAGAGGCATGGGGGGAAGGCTCTGGTTTCACCTCAGCCCATCAGCCCTCGCAGGAAGCAGCGCTGATCCCTCAAGCACACAGAGCCAGCGCTGCTGGAGCCGCACACACTCCTGGACTGTGCCTTGGGATGGCTCCAAGTGAGGCTGGGAAAGGAAAGGAGCTCAGAGCCCAGAGCCAGCACCTACCGTCGGCCCAGGCAGGGACAGGCTTCCGAGGGTCGTTCTCGTCATCCGTGGAGTCGTCGCTGTTCAGATCCAGCCCGTAGTTGTTCTCATCAGCTGGGGGGGATCCAGGTCCCCGCACGCCCTTCGGGGGCACGAGGCAGGATGTGGAGAGGGATTTCTGGAACTACGGAGAGAGCAGGGATGAGCAAAGGAAGCAGCACTTCCCTGGGGCAGGAGAGCCAGCCTGGCTGGGCAGGGTGGACACTAGACTCAGGTGGGACAGGCCCTAGAGCCCCAAAGTGCTCAAATCCTGTACCAACACAAAGCTCACTGGGCTCCCTGCCTTGACGCCTCTGAACACCTCCTCCCCTCCTGTTTTCTGTGGAAAAACCTGGAAGAGTATCCTGTGTGTGTCCCAGCACTCAATGTCTCCACACTCAAACCTCTCCCCGTGTTCCGCGGCGGTTCGGCTTTCCCTCTCTGGAGCTCTGACACGAGTCAGGATGGAGCCCGCAGCTCCAAGGCACATTCCCGGCCGAGGCAGCGCTCGAGCACAACTGGGAGCAGCCCCTCCTGCCCCTCTCCCAGCTGAAGGCTCCGCAGCTCCAGCTGGCACAGCCGGGCTGCCAGGGGACGCTCCCGGCGGGATGTCACCTCAGGACCTGCTGCCATCCTGTGGTCGCTTCCAGCATCTTTCCGCCACATCTTTTTTTTTTTTTCCCCCCTCTCTCCCTCCCAAACCACTTGTTTTTCCTTCGGGTTCCCCGTGCCGAGCTCTGCGGTGGCTCCGGGGGCTCATAAGCCACAGCCGGCGGGGGCCACCCGCGGGCTCTGCCGGGGCCAGGGCTCACCGTCACGGCTTTGCTCAGCCACGTGCCAGGGGCAGCACCCGCAGCTGCCGGTGGTTTGGGCTTTTTCTCTTCTCCCAGCTGCTGCTGGCCGTCTGCCTCCTGGAAGACACGGGAATTCAAAGTCATCCCTGGCCCCGGGCAGAGCAGCCAGGAACAGAGCCATGTTCTCTCAGCTCTGGCAGGACCCAAACCTCGGTCCCTCTGTGTCTTTTCCTGCAGAAATAACCCCAAAGCCAAGATGTAGGGGTTAGCAGCAGGCCTGTTAGCTCCCTGGAAGAAGAGATTGCCCTGAGAAACTTGCCTGTGTATGCTTAGGGATAAGTAAGTTATATACACAGCCTAATTAGAGAAAAGACAGCTGTGAGTCCATGAACTGGGGGGAGTGTGTGAACATAGCTTAACTTTGAACATCTCCAGGTGTTTTGACTACTGCCAAATGTATTAGTAATAATGGTTAGCCAGTTAAAACGCTGTTGCTCACTTGCTGCTTGCTTGCTGTTTAGAAAAGAAATAAGGAGCTGAAAATAATGAAGAAGAAGCTGTTATGTTACCCTGAATAAGCCTTCTGATTTTTATTTTCTTGACCGTCATGACATAACGGTAACACCAAGACTCCCTTCCCTTCTCTGCTCAGGTCCAGCCCAGCTCCCCGGAGCCCACACTCACCTTCATCACTTGGAGCCAGGTGTTAAGAGCTGGGAAAATGGATTCTGGTTGCTCATCTCTCTTCTCCTGTCCAGGCCCCAGGGGCAACCCTTTGGGGCTCTCTTTCCCCTAATAAAGAGGAGGAGAAAACTTCAGCGCTCAAGTTCCTTTCCAACCCAAACCCCTTTTCCCAGAGTTTCCTCTCCCATACTGCTCAACACATGGAGTTAGATCCACTTTCTCCTGCCTGGAGGAGCTTTGCCAGGCTCACACTCCAGCCCTGCTGCTGGATTCAGACCTTAGATTTGTACAGCACAGGGGAGTCCAAATGTCAGGGACCAAGTGAGGGAGAGCAGCAGGAGCAGACACAGGAGGGAGAATTGATCCTGCAGAGCAGGGACCACTTGGAGCACTGATTTTCCGCTAATGAAGGAGTTACTTTAAGAGTAGAAAGCAAAAGCAAAATGTTGCTGTGATATTTAGAGACAAACAGCCCTGACTTTAAGCCCCAACATCCTTTGTGTGAGTGCAAATGAGGTGACACAGAGCCGTGTGGCCCCCGAGGTTTGGTTTGGGGGGGTCACATCCTCCAGGCACGGTGAGGGAATGGTGGCAGCAAAACAGAACCAAGTATCCAATATCCATATTCATTTCAGGATCAGTGAATGCCCTTTGAGGTGTTTGTCCAAGTGCCATCTCATGGCTGTCACCATCTCCTGACACAGCTGAGGGCTCACCTGCCAGCCAGGGAGCCCCCAACAACTTAGCAGCAACTAAGGCTCTGTCTGAGAGCAGTCATTATTCTGATTGTTATTTGATCCTCTAAATAACATCCCAGTAAGACAGCACTCTGAAAACATCTGATCCTAAACCCAGCCTGTGTGCTGCAGAGAGGCTGTTCCCAGAGCACTCCAACCCCACCTTGGTGGTCTTGTCAGCCAGCGCTGCTGGCTCCAGCTGTGCTTGGGGGGGCTTCTCCTTCCCTCGCTGCTTGGGATCCCTGGGGAAAAGGAGAATTTAGAGACAGAAGCAGGCCCATCTGCCCCCCACCTTCTTGCAGCCTCCTGCCCCAGCACCCCAGTCTCCAGGCAGCCCCAGAGCCCGGTTCCAACACCACATTTACATTCGCTGCTCCCCCGTGCCCAATTCCCTGCTCGCACCTCTCCTTCGCTTTTTCCACCTGTTGGTTCTCTAGGAGGTTCTTCAGTTCCAAGACTTTCTTCCCTTTTTCCTTCACGTCATCCTCTCTCTTTTTCTGCAGTGGTTCTTGCTGCTCATTTTCTTCCTGAAGAGGAAAGAGGAAAAACCCTGTAAGCACCTCCAGCTCAGGTGGGGAAGGTGGGAGGAAGCAAATGCTCTGAGACAACCTGTGCAGGTCAGGAGCTCACCTCTCCTCCAGTGCCTGTCCACCAGCTGGCACATCTCTCCCTTGTGTCCCAACCCAACCTCAGCTGCCTGGACAGAGATCCGGCAGCCCAGGCCCCAAAATCCCTGCAGCAAGAGGGCAGTGACCTGTGCCTGTCCCACCAGGGGTCCCTGTTGTCCCTGGCCTTTTCCACGTGCAGGAGGGGGCTGAGCTGCTCTTACCCCCCTCAGAGCTTTCTGCTTCCGCGCATCTGCGTCCCCGTGTTTCTTCAGCGTTTTCCTCTTGCTCCGCTCCTCCAACACCTTCTCCTCTCGCACCTGGGAGATGTGCACCTGGGAAAGTGCCCACCACCCCCTCGGCTCCCCTCACAGCCTTGGAGGGAGGTCTGGAGCCTGGCATATTCCAGGTCCTGTAAGGAGCCCGAGGACCCAGCAAGCCAGCAGTGGGACCAGCCAGGGCTAGGTGTGCTTTTGGCCACTCAGGGTTTGGGAAAGGCTGAAAGCAGCATGATCCCTTGTTTTCCAAGGCTGACCCTTTTCAAAGGTCAGTTCAGTCCACCCCAAAATAAGCAGACAGGCCCCTCCCAGAGGCTGCTCGGGCTCTGGGCCATCAGGCACAGCTCCCTCAGCCCTGCCCAGCAGCAGCACTGTATACGGCAGCAGCTGGCCACCAGCTCCTCACCTGCCTGCCCCCCAAAAAAGGGCCAGGCCGGGCTCTGAATCCCAAACCTGACCCAAGTGCACCCCCAGCTGAGTCATAGACATCCCCTGCACACCCTGTGGCCTCACTATCCCTCACATTCCAAGTGTGGGGACCAGGTGAGGCTGTCAGCTGCAGGGCTGTTCCCAGGGCAAGCAGGAGCTGCCACATTCCCTAAATCCAGAGCACCGTGAAGGCAGCCTGTCGCAGCAGGAATGCACAGAGGGCTGGAGAACAAAAGCCTCCCCCCTGTCAGACAGAATTCTGGTGGCTCTGATGCACTTACCCACCACTGATCTATCACCCCCAGCAGCTGCCCTGCTCACACCTCCTGGTCCCACCAGGAGGCCTAAACCCTGCTCAGCCTTCCCACCTTCTCGTCACTCTGCAGGATCTTCTGCTCCATCCGCTTTTTCTTCTCTTCTTCCATCTGTTCCACCCTCTCCCGAGCCTGCAGGGCCTTCCTCAGGCGCTCCTCCCGCTTCCTGGGCAGCACAAGGGCAGGAGGGGGGGCTGTTAGCTCTGCCTGCTCCATCACATCCCAGGGTGAGGGGGGCAGGCGCTGGGGAACTGGGGGAACAGCTGCTCCGCTGAACTTGCTTTGGCAAAGCCCGGCCCCAGCTCCGTCTTGTGCCAAGGTGGGACACGAGCGGGTGCCTCGTGCCTCGCACCTCGGGAGCAGCAGGGCTCAGCGTGCCCAGCCAGCACCGCTCCCAGAACGTGCCTTCCAAGGGGCAGGCATGAGGCAAGTCTGTGCTGAGCAGGGAGAGAGGCACCCAACTCACTGCTTCATTTCTGCTTGCCGCCGTCTCTTCTCCTCCTCCACTTTCTTTTTCCTCTGTTCCTCAGCCTCCTGCTTCTTCCGGAGATTCTCCAGCCTCTGCCTCTCCTTCTCCTGGAGGGAGAAGGGTCTGCACTGTACCAGCTGCTGGGGGCTGTTTCTCCCTGGGCCACCCAGTCACTATCAGAGCCATTCACCCGCGTGCCGGGACGTGGGGCAGGGAAGACAACACAGGTTTGGCAACAGGGATTATCCAGTGAGAGCAAAGGGGCCACAGGTACAGGAGGGAAAATCCTCAGCCCTTTGGCTGCAGAGAATCCCCTGACCCAGCAGTGCCCAGCCCCCAGAGATCCTGCCACCCCACCACAATTGTGGCCAATTCCTGGCATGGCCAGAGGGCTGATGGACACCAGGGGAGAGGGGAGAGCGCGGTCAGTGCCGGGAAACCCGCAGGATCATCAGCCCTGGGTGTCACTTACAACGAAGTCACCCTGTGGAGAAAGCACATAAACACAAAGGTTTGGAAGGAACACACTCCAATCCCCTCAGGCAGCACGTGCACCCCGTCTTCTCAGCTACAGCTCACACCAAGTACATGGTGGAGCCTGACCCCACACTGCCCCTCAGCCCTGCAGTGGCCAAAACCACCAGACAATTCCCACTGCAAAGAAAAGCTTTGCACACCATCCTACGGATCAGCAGTTCCCAGGATATATGTGATGTTTGTGCTGACCACAGGCAGGCCAGCTGGGGTTCCTCTGCATGGGAGGAAGGTTTGGGGCTAAAAACCCCCCTCCTTCCTCAGAAAGTCTGATGGAGAATCCCAAGGCCATGTTTCTCCCAGGACCTGCACTTTCTCTGAGCCAGGAGCAGGTTTATGCTTTTCTAAGCAGGCAGTGCCTCCTGCCACTGCCCCGTACCTGTCCCCCAGAGGGGCAGACACGACTCACCTTCAGGTTGGGCCGGGTGGGAGTGTTGCGCTTGATGAAGTCCTTGATGCCACCCCCTCGTGCCGTGGGACCCGGGCTTGGCAGCAACTGGTTCCTCTGCACAGCCTGAAGGAATTGCTTCAGAGGCTTCACGACCTGCAGGGAGAGAGGGAGAGAGCTCAGAGCCTGCCTGGGACAGAGGGCACAGGGCCGTGGCACCACTGACCTTTCTCACCTTGCTGGCCGGAGAGGGGGACGATGGAGCCTGGTTTGCTGGGGTCTTGTGCTTGTCATCCAAAGGAGAAAGGGCCCGGCCCCCTGGCTGCTGCCCCTGCCACAGGACACCCAGGGCCTGCTTGTAGCCTCTTGTCCTGGTGGCACCAGCAAGAGGGACATGAAGTGACCGTCACACTCCCTGGAAGCATTTCTTGGCTGTTCCACACTTCCCCCTAACGACTCACGTGAGACCCCAGCAACATACAGGGAGGTGACTGGTCACATATTCCAGGAGACAGGTCACATATTCCAGACTCTCATACAGTCCAAAATAACCAGTCCACCTGCTCCTGGACCAACCCCTCAGGGACCATCAGAGTCACCTCCCAGCTCTGGGCTGACTGTGCTATGTGTGTCACCTCTGCTTGTCTGTGCAGGACCTCAGGTGCTGCTCCCCATGCCAGACCTGGGCCCAGAGCCAAACAAGGCTCCAAAAGTCACAAGGAACTTCCAGGAGACAGGATCTGGCCAAAGGGGATTTCAAAGCTATGCTGGAAGTGTGGGAGAGGAGGCAGGGAAACAAACCCCCAAAGCTATGTGACATAAACGACTGCAGAGGCCAGGTCTGAGTCCTTGCAGACCCCTGGCTCGTCCCTGCTCCTTGTGGTGCCTCCTACCAGATACGGGAGCGATTCTCCTGGGACTTGGCACAGTGGGGTTGCTCCTGGTTCTTCTGGGGTTCAATGTTGGGATTTACATGGCTTCCTGTGGAAAAACCTGACGTCAGTGCCATGTGCCAGCCATCCTGCTCTCATCTCCAGCCCTCTGTGCCCAGATCCCCGTGGATCACAACTGAATGGAGGAACTGGAGCCTGGATGGCCACCTGGAACACCAGGTTGTGCTGGTACCCTGTGGGACACACCTACACCACCCCACCCAAAGGCATCCAGGGACTCTTGTTAAATCCTGCAGCTCCTACAGGGAACAAAAAAAGCCTGGGTCTCCTTCCCCTTGCTCAGAGGTGCAGAAAATAAATGGGACCTGTAAATCCTCACATAACACAAACCCAGGGGGAAGGGCCATGACACTGCAGAAAATTCCAGCTCTGGGAGCTCCTTCACAGGTATCCTTGCTCACTTGTCACAGAGGCTGAAACTGGACAGGACAGTGTTTGTCTCAAGGCCTGGGCACATTTACATGTCCTTGCCCACCTAACTAACGCCTCATCACTTCAGGAGATCAAAAGGTTACCTGGAAAGCTTCCCTGACTGGTCAGAAGTTTTGACACAAATCCCAGATTTCCCAGGGACCTGCTGAGCCTGGTCAGAGCAGCTCAGAGTTACCTGCAGCATTCCCTGCCTGCTGCTCGGGATGGGGCAGGGGCTGTGCCGGAGGGCTGGCGGCTCGGGGACTGTTGCTTGGAGCGAGGATATCCTTGGGAGCCTGCAGGGAAAAGAGACAAACATTCCTTTAGCACAGCTGCTCCAAGGAACAAGGCTACCATGGGCCTCCTGCCCTGGAAAAGCCAACTGCTTGAAGAGGATCTGCTTCCCTCCCAGCAAGGGCTGTGCTGTTGGCTCTTTTCAGGGACACCAGCCACATCCATCCCTGCCTCCAGTGACAACCTCGGGAAAGGTGCTGACTCAGCAAGAAGGTATCCAGACAGTCTGTAGTTTGCTCCTTCCAACTCACCTTTTCCCGTGGTGGATTCGGTTCCAGCTCAGGCCTGAAAAGGAAGAGCTGTTTTCGTTATTTCAGCTTCCTGAAGGTGAGTTACAGGTGTGTGTGGGACCCCAAGGGAAGTGGCAGGTAAACCTAAGCACATCCAGAGGCTATCCCAGCCCAGACACATGGAGGTGGGGCTGCAAATTCCTCTGAGTGACTATCCCACTGTGCTACTGAGCATAACCAGCTTCAGCCCTGGGTAGCAGGTAAAGAGGAAGCTCTGCCAGCCTTGGGTTGAGCCTTACCTGTGCTCTTTCCAGCTAGAGCAGAGCTGATTGACTGCCAGCATCCCAGTATTCAGGGGCTGGTGGCAGCCAGGAACTCCAGGAATCCCTGGACACACAGTGCCAGCAAATGCTGGGCTGCCCACCCCAGTGCAGTGTTTAACCTCACTGTGTCCAAACAGCACAGCCTAAAATATCAGCCAGCCCCAGATGACAGCAACACCTGAGCAGTGCCTCACAAAAACCTGTGACAAAGGCCACCTAACGAGTGTCCTTGCAGGGAATTCTGGGATCCCTTCCCACCTGCTTCACACGGCAGCCTCACCTCGTGCTGCTGGTCACGTCTTCTTCCACACAAACCTCCAAGGAGCTCTGACCTGGAGAGAAAAGCATAAGTGGGGTTGGGGATTTCATTCCCAGGCTCCCAGTGGCCCCCGGGGTGTGCGTGGAGGAGTGCAGGCTTCCTCCCAGGAACACGGATTGCTCAGCTTTGCACACCAGCACCACACACCTCCCTCAAGTGCCACTGACGAACTGGAGTGGGCTGGGAAGGCACAGCACTGAGGCAGCAGCTCCAGTGCCTGCAGCCTGCTCTGGCTGCCTGTGTCACAGCCAGCATTCCCAGGCCATTGGCTGCAGCTCCTGCCTCCCCACACGCTCCAGTGCAGGGATCTGGGGGGTTTGGGCTGATTTCAGGCTGATTCCACCCCCAAATCACACCCCTTCGCTCCAAGTGTTATAACAAATGCCTGGATACGGTGTGACTCAAGGCTGACAAAGCTGAATTCCAGAGGCCTCCGTGCTCCATCACAGCTCATCTGCCTGCAGCAGCAACGCTTTTGGAAAGTCCAAACAGCCAAACCCTGCCAGGAGCAGTGGGAACAGAGGATACGAGGGGTTCAGTGCTTCCAGGAACAGCCTGGGTTCCTGAGCCCTCTTCCTCTGGGGATGCTGCTAATTTGGGTCTCCATCCTCTCCCAGAAAGCATTTCAGCTCCTCTGCTCGTTTCAGGGCTGCAGACTTTCAGCCCTATTGATTTTTTGGAGAGCTGGCAGAAGCCATAAGTTAGAGCCCCTCCCCAGGGAACGCAGCAGTCTTGCCTGATCCAAAGGCACACGCGGCTCGAACCACCTTCTCCCTTCCACGATTGTGGTTTTTTGCCCCTTCCCAACCTGTGTGCCCCAAACTCCAGCCCCGGCACCTGCACCCCAGGAACCCACAAGGGCCGGGACGAGGAGACTCCAGGGAGCCAGATGCACCAGGGATGAGCAGGGACTCACAGCTCACTCTGCTGGAGGCTGAGGAGGACTCTTGTGCAGCTGCCTTCCTTGCCCTGGCCCTGCCGATGGATCTGCGGATCATGCTCTCCCTCCGGCTGGACAGGGAGTATTTTTCCGCCAAGGAAGCCCTGCGGCTCTTGCTCCGGCGGCGCAGCCTGGATTTCTCTGTTGTTCTTTTGCTGTCAGAGGCCTGGAAGAGCAGTTTCTTGAGGTCTTGGGGAGATCCATCTCCTTGGAGCGTGGCAGGGTCTCCGTTCCGAGCAGCCTTGGGAGTGGAGGTGCTTGCTGTCCTGGGCTCCTGCTCCCCATCCCTTCCTGGCTGGTCAGATGTTATTCCAGTGACTCCAGAGACCTCCTGCAGCTCAGCTGCTGCATCCTCCTCTGGCAGATGCTCTCCCAAAGCGGCCAGAGCAGCTGCATCACCTCCAGCGGCACCCTGGACACAGTCCTGGCAATCCTGCTTTCCCAAGGGAAGAAATGCTTCGGCCAGCTGCTTCCCGGGCAGTTCCAGGAGCTGGGTTGTGACACCAGCCTGGGATCCTGGAGCACAGCTGGGCACAGACACCTCCTCTGCCCCACAGCCAGGGCTCCGGGGCTGCTCTTGGCTCAGGTGCCGTTGGGAACTCAGCCTGGAAGACACCGGCTTGACGCTGCTTCTTCTTCGGGACAACCTTAAGGGAAAACCATTTTGAAGGGAGCAATGAAGGAACCTCCTCACTCCCAACTAAGTTTTAGGGGGGAAAAAAGCAGACGGTAAGTTTTGAAGTCAAGCTGCTGCTGGCTTCTCCCCTCCACCATTCATGGGCCCTCCCAGCTCATCCTATCCTTGAGGAGAGGCATGTGGATACCCAGCCTGGGCTGGCTCATGGGGACACAGGGGCCCAGGCAGGAGCTCACACACAGAGGCTGTCACACAGCCCCAGGATGGGTGTCCAGAGCAAAGCCTGGAGAGATGGAAGTGGGGAAAGCTGTATTTAAACCCAGCTCTCGGGTTAGGGGTGAAGTCCCTCCAGGAGCAGCACAAGACAGAGGACAGTGCCTGCAAAGGGACGCACTGTGTCTCACCTCCCTGCTGGCAGCCACCCACCCGCTCTGCCACATCAGCAGATCTTCCCAAGCTAAGTTTAAACGAGGGGAAGCACAAACAGGACTTGCCTTTTCTGGGGGAGCACCCGTTACAGCCTGAGCACTCCCAGCAGGGCTGAGAGCTCTCCCCAGCCCAATCTGCAGCGCTGCTTCTCCTGCCCTCCCTCACACACACCAGCTTCCCACGCTCCCTTGCTATTCCTGCTGCTCTCCCCACCCTCCATTTCTGCTTTCTGACAGTCTCTGAGCTCTGACTCTTCCTCCTGGGGGCTTTTCAGCACTATTAGCATGATTTCAGTACCATAACGCACCAACAGGTCCGGTTTGGCCCACCCCACAGTGGCTGCAGTGCCTGTCCTGCTGGCAGCAGGTGCTCCCACAGAGGGAAGGCCACCTTGGCCACCCAGATGCTGGCCCTGGGATGGGAGCAGGTGCACAGTGGGCTGCCAGGGAGCAGCAGCACTGAGGAAGTTAATTAGTGTCACAGCCACCCTGCGTTCCCACTCAATTCCCACCCTGCCCTGCAGCCTCCTGCCTCGGCATCTGTTCGTAGGTAGCCTCTGTCCCCTTCAGAGCAGCTTTAAAAGCCTTAGGTTTGGTGAATTCTAAGCAAACCACTTGGAATTTCCACTTCAGCCCTTCACTAAACCCGTGGAGCCTCCCCTGACTGTCAGCTTGGACACAGTGCTGGGAGACATCTCCTTCCCAGGTTCTCCAGGCACCAATACAGAAGTTTAGGGAGTGAGCACAAGCAACAACCTCAAGCCAAAAGAGAAACCCCAAATCCAAACAGACAAGATAGTAGAGTGTTCATTATTATTCTTTAATTATAACCAGTGAAGGAAAGCAGGCAACTTGATCCCAAACTCTCACCAGGATACAAAGAGTGATGGCTCCCAACATGCTCCTTTGATTCGCTAACTCCAGAAACACAAGTGTTTCACTCGAACACCGTGAGGCAGAGCCAGGAGAAGCTGACCCACCTACCTCCTCCTGTTTGGCTCCTTGTTTTCCTCCCTGAGGCAGGAGGACTGCCTTTTCCTGGGGCGCCTCCTCTGCGATGGCGTTTTGGGCATGAGCGCGGGCTCTGCCCTGAAGCTGCTGTGGAGCACAAGAGGTAGAGCGCAGGTTGCTTCCTCCCCTACCTCCACCCCCGCTCCTCGGAACAAGGGTCACTCACCAAAAGGGAGGAGGCCCAAACCCACACCTGTGCCCAGCCACACCCGGCCGGGAGCTCACTCCCAGGGGCGGGGAGCAGGCGCTCCCTGGGGTCCCCCTCCAGGAGCAGCCCCTACCTCTCCAGCATCCGCAAGCCCTGCTCCTCCACCTCCCGCAGCCAGGCCAGGCGCTTGTGCTGGGCATCGTGGAGGAAACGGGACAGCCTCTGCCCGCACATCTCCAGCAGCTGCCGCGGCCCCTCCGCCATGGCCCTGCCTGCAACACAGGGAGAGAACAACGCCAGGGGCAGCTGGGACACCCTCCCAAGGGAGGGAAGAAGACACTGGGCTTAGAGTAGGTGCGAGGACAAGCTAAGGCACAGTGCTAAGCGCCGAGCACGGACAAGGCCTAACCCCCGAGGCCCCCTCTCGCCCCCAGCCCAGCGGAGAACGCCCGAGAACCGCCCCCTCCTCCTTCCTTCACCGCACCCTCACACTGCGGCCGCCCGCTCCCGCCGCCTATTTATGGCCTCCCGGTCAGACCAATCGCAGCGCGCACCTCCCAGCGCCCTCGCTCTTATTGGTTACTGTGCTTGTCCGTCACCCGCCAAGCCGTTAAATCCCCGCCCTTCACGCCCCGCCTTCTAAAGCGGATCCTCCAGGGGAATAGAGACGGGCGAGCAGAGCGCCGCTGCGCCCTTCCCCCGGAGCAGCCAATGGGGAGGGCGGGCCTGGGGGGCGCCGGGCGGTGATTGGCTGGGGCGGCGGGGCGCGCGCCGGGTTTAAACGGCGGGGCCCGCGCGCGGCCGTTGGCCCTAAGGCGATGGTGGCCATGGCGGCGGCGCGCTCCGTGCAGCAGCTGCCCGCCGAGTGCGGGCGGCGCCTGGCCGCGTTCCTGCGGCAGGTGGACGACACCGACATGGTGTGGCTGGAGGAAATCCGCGAGGAGGCGTTCAGGATGTTCGTTAGGTAATGGCAACCCCTGTGCCGTCCCCCCCTCCCCCCAACACATATATATAGAGCCCAGCTGCCCTCTAGGCCCTGGCCGGTACCTGACCCCGCATCGCCCTCCCCTTCCCTTCTAGTGACTACAGAGAGGAGCTCGAGCTGATGCCCAAGACGCCGTCGCAGAAGAATCGGCAGCGGACGAAGCGGCGGTCGGCCCTGCCGGAGGAGAGGCAGGAGACGGCCAGGAAGCGGTGAGGGGGCGGTGGGAGCGGCGGCCCCGGAGCCCCCACTCGGGGTGGGCCGCGGCCAGGGGGAGCGCAGAGGCAGCTGGAGAGGCCTGGAAAGAGGGGAGGCTGAATAGATACGCTGCCAAGGGTTCACGGAGACAATCCCCTACCCGCAGCGTGTCCCGGGACTCCGCCTACCTCCTTCGCCCTGCGGGGCCTTCTCTTCCTTTGTCCCAGGAGTGTCCCCCCTCATTCGACCCGCGAGTTCCCCCGGTGTTAAGTGCCCGGTCAGACCCTGTATCTGGGGTGCTGGCAGCTTTAGGGTGTAAAAGCACTGGAAAACGTTAATTCTTGGGAAAAGTGCTATATCTGTCACCTGGTTCCATTTTATGTCCCCAGGACTCTGTCTCCCGTTATCTTTTCCACTTTGAAGTAATTGCATCCATTAGTTATTGCCTGCTTTAGCTGCTCTGTGTAGCTGTGCTGTCTTGGGCCTATCCCAGGTGTTTTGGCTCCCCTCCCATGTTGTTTTCTTCTTCGTGTGAGAACAAACGGGACACTTCACACATCAATAAGATGTTTAAAAAGCTCCAACTTTATTAACAGTCAGACCTTTCTTTTATACAGTTTTTCCTTTTCTTACACACAACTATCTAATTCTTGATTGGCTGCATGCATTGTGCACGAGCTGTTTACACACCTAAAACTGCATCCTAATTGGTTAACTACCATATCCCATTTCTAACAACATCTCTTGTTTTTAGAACTTTCCTCGTCCCTGCTTAACCATAACATTTTAGTTATCTAACCCTTGTTGTGCTATTGTGGCCTTGAGTTCTAAAACTTTCTCTAAACCTTTAGCAGCTGGTCTACAGAAGCTTCAACCCAAAAGGTTCCCACACTCCCATGTGTGCATGGTAAGGATTCTGGGCTGTTCCCAACTCCCATTCCCATCTAATGTGCTGTTCCCATGGCCAGGTTATCCAGGAGGAGGAAGAGCAGCCTCAAACCATTGCCTTCTGTGCGATGTTCTCAGCGACTCCAGGCCAAAGAAAAGCTGGGGCTCAGCAGAGCTGAGGCCAAAGGAAACTCTTCCCCTCAGCACACGACACAATCCCAGGCTGCAGCCTCTGCCGGGGGCTCTAAGGTGGTCCTTGAGACCCCTCCTGCCCTGCAGGCAGTGGGGAAGGACCCCTGGGTGGAAGCTGATGTGCCCCTCCAGAGGAGCACAGCGAAGCCAGCAGAGCTGCTGCCCTCGAGCTCAGGGGATGGCTCTCCCGAGGAACGCGGCGTTCCCGAATCGCTGGTGGTTCCCTCCACTCCCGAGGCCAGCGAGGCTACGTTTGAGCTGCAGACAGTAAAGGCAGTCAACGTCACCATCAACCTAAGCACAGGGCAGGAGGAGGGGGATGGCCCCACTCAGGAACATGACCAGGCTAAGGAGCCCTCCCAGCCTCTGAGGGACAACCCGGTGACTCCAACGGGCTCCCGGAGGAGCCGCCGCTCCGTGCGCCGGAGCCTGATGGGGAAAACCTCCCTGAGCCGCAGAACCTCCCTGGCAGAGAAATATTCCCTGGCCAGCAAGAGGGAGAGTATGATCCAGAAATCCATCACAAGGGCGGCGAGCAAGAAGATGGCTCTGCAGACATCCATGTCTTCCAGCTCTGTGGAGGGTGAGTTTGGGTGTCAGCAGGGGGTTTGCGTTTCTCCTCCTCTTTGTCTTTATCTGCTGCTGAGGAAACCAAAGTACCAGGGCTAGTTATTCTGTGTGGGGGTAGCAGCTGAGCTCCCTGGGCTAGACAAGCTGCAATCCCTCGTGGAAGTTCTCCCTGGCTTTCTGGAGCCTCCTGTGAGCACTTAAACCCAGGTAACTGTGAATTCAGCCTTGTAAATCATCTGGGAGAACAGCCTCAATGTCTCCATTTCAGTTTAACCATTTCTTATTAGCTGGGAGAAGCTGTTAACCCTGGAATCCTGGGATGGTTTGGGTTGGAAGGACCTTAAAGTCCATCCAGTCCCACCTCCTTGCATGGGCAGAAACACCTTTCACAGAGCTCCAAGCTCTGTCCAACCTGGCCTTGGGCACTTCCAGGGATGGGGCAGCCACAGCTTCTCTGGGCAACCTGTGCCAGGGAAGAATTTCCTCCATATATCCCACCTTGATTTCCCCTCTAAGTTTGAACCCATTTCCCCTTGTCCTGTCACTCCAGTTCCTGATGAAGAGCCCCTCTCCAGCTTGTATAATATGAAGAAGAGATGACATCCATCCATTTGCTCTCCTCCACTAACTCCAATGCTTCTGTCCCATGGCATGGAAGAATGCTTAAATCAACCAGTCCTTCCCCAAACACGCCTCTATCACCAACTGTAAAAACATGGGATATCTTTAATCCATAAAGTTCAGCCTCAAATTCCCCTTCTCAAAGAAGCTCCAGAACCAGCAGCCAGATCCTGTGAAGAACCAGGGAATTTGTGAGAATTTCACTTTCCAGGAAACAGGCAGACCTTTGAGAAAGCCCATCATCCCCTCTGCCCAGAGAAGCTGTGGCTGCCTCATCCCTGAAAGTGTCCAAGGCAAGGCTGGACAGGGCTTGGAGCAGCCTGGTCCGGTAGAAGGTGTCCCTGCCCATGGCAGGGGCTGGAACTGGATGATCCTTAATGTCCCTTCCCACCCAAACTGCTCTGGGATTGTGCGATTCTGTGATTATTCATGGCAGGTTCCGGCTGTGCCAGAGCTTCTGAGCTCGCTGTGGCAGAGCCAGCTGGAATGCTGGCTTGGGAAGCAGCACTATCCCCTTGTAAATAACACTGCCTCTAACTGCTGTTAACGTCCAGGCACGGCCCTGCAGATGAGCCTGAGGCCAAGCCCAGCCCCCTTAGTTCCAGCTCATGGAATATTTCTCTGAACTCATCTATAATTGAAAATGCTGCTTTCCTGCACCGGCAGCATTGCCAGCAGCGTTCCTGCAGTGCCACCTGGGTGTCCTCCAGTGCCCTACCCTGCCCTGGGGCTGGACAAACCCGCCTGGAGTGACCCTTATCCTGCCAGGTCCTTGGCCTGCACCCAAAACTCACAGCTCAGGTGTGCTTCTTTCCTTTCCCACAGCCTCCAGCTCTGCAGATATTCCAGAGGAGGAAGAAACTGTTGTCAAAGCTGGGTGAGAATGCTTTTGGTTATTTATTTATCCTTACTATCCTGCTTGCAGGACTTCTCCCCTGCCACTCTTGGTGTAAAATCCAAGTGGCTTTCAAGTTTCCTTAGTGTTACTAAACACAGCATCTTTTGTCTTTCTTTTTTCTCTAGGCCTCCTCCTGGACCCTGCACCCCCTCCAAGGTAAGATCTGAGCAGGGATTAAAAGCATTTGTGTCTGTGTGGATCTGAGAGGAAAATGTGGCTCTTCCTTCTTAACCTCTTGCTAGAGATCATTGTATGAAAATTCAGTCCTAAATCTCTAGACGTAAGAAAACCTTATAGTTTAGGGAAGTTTGGCTCAGCTGGTGTCATGGCTTTTACACTGCTCTTATTTCTGTCTTTTTAAAGCTCCGTTTGACCTTTTGGTCAGTCCTTCAGATAACTCATCACTTCCTAGTTCAGACAGCTGCAGAAATTTGTGAATATTATACAGGTCAAAACCTTTTCTCTCTGTGGTCCTCTCTGAGGAAGGAACCCTGGGATCATGTTGGTGTCTTGTCCAGAGTAAATGTCAGTGCACGCCTTGACTCACTCAGGTCCTTCTCAGCCCAGGTTCCCTAGATCTGCGTCCTCTCTTGGGCTACGGCGTGTAGCCTGGGCCTGCCCTTGGAACGAGGCCCCACAGAAGCAACTAGGGAGGATAAAATCTCCATAAATCTTTTTTTCCTCTCTTTCCAACCTGCTGCTCTCTGGCCAGCATGGGCTGGGGGAGGTAATGCTCATGCTGCTGGCAGAGAGCAATTCCAGAAGCCACAGCCCATTATCCCAGCAGAGAGCCTGCTCTGGTGTAAGTGCAGAGACGGAGAGCAGCGATGGGTATCCCACAGCAAGCAGATAAATCATGGAAATGAGCCATTTGCCTGCCATCTCTGGGCTCCACATTCATCACTGCTCAGGGAAATGGGCATGCTGGCTCTGGCCAGAGCTCCAGCAGCACAGATTTACAGCTTGGAAGGCTTTTGGCCTTAATAGTTGATGGGTTTGTTGAGTTTAAGCAGCTGAGATGCTCCGTTAATGTCTGTGCTTCTCCCGATGATACAGCATCCAGGACTTTGCCAAGAGGTGGTTTGGTGTTCCCTGGTAATGCTGCTGAGCACGCCCTTGTCGGGATCACCCCACAATCTGAACCAGGAATGTGGAATTGTCCTGAAATGTTTCCATGTGGAATTGTTCTGAAGCCCCTTTGCTTTTCCTGCAGGATTCCCAAAGCCCGCAGATGTCCCTTTGCTCCCGCACCGTCACCAAACACGGAGAGCCACAGGAGCCAGGCAGCAGTGGTAATTCCAGAGGGGTTTGGGTCAGGACTCGGCGAAGTTACTGCTTTGGGAAGCTGGAAACTTTGCTGGTTAATTTGAGAGCTCAGTTTGAAAGACTAATAATTGTTTTGACGAGTGAGGATTTGCTTCATACGATTAGCAGTGAGAAAACCGTGCTGGAGTTATTTCCACCCTGGAAAGCACATGGAGATGGGTGTAATGAGGGCTGTGGGAGGCCCAGTTGAGCCCCATTGCTGAAGCTGTGCAGAGTACAGCAGTGTTAGTGTGAGCTGCAGGGCAGGCACAGCTTTGGGCTCTGCCTTCTCTGGAGTTTCCAGGTGGGAATGGTGCTGTGTGAGCCAGGTCCTGCCATGTCCAGCTCACGGCAGGTGGTCTTGCTGTTCAGTGAGCGGCTACATCCATTCCTTGCTGTCAAACCTGGGTTGGAGGGGAATTTTACCTGCTAGAACTAACTGTGTAATTGTTCTCCTTCAGAAAACAAGTTGAATAGGAGTGGGGAGACCTTGGATCCACCTCAGAGTGCCAGGTATGTCTGTAGGATCACTGGCTGGAAGTGCCTCAGGGGACTGTGGTCCAGTTCAGAGCCAGTTAAATGCTGGAATGTTGTTCACTGGCCTCAGTGTTTGTGACCACGAAACTTCTGCAAATAAGGTTTTCCTGCCTCTGTGATTCTGTGATTTAATTTCTATCTTCTAGTGCATTAGGAATTTTTTATTGGCTAATTGCCTGTGCATGCACAGTCTTAGAAGGGACCTTAAAGCCCATCCAGTGCCACCCCCTGCTGTGGGCAGGGACACCTTCCACTAGCCCAGGTTGCTCCAAGCCCTGTCCAGCCTTGCCTTGGATCCTTCCAGGGATGGGACAGCCACAGCTTCTCTGGGCAACCTGTGCCAGGGCCTCACCACAGTGGAATCTCTTTTAAGCTGGGATAGTTTATGGCTCTTTCCACCCCTGACTTTGAGACATGAGGAGGATTTTCCAGGTGTGATGGGCTGTGCTGTCCCTCAGGAGGAAGCCGAGCTACAAGAGAGCTGTGGACGAGCGCTACGACCACCAGCAGGCAGAGGAGGGAGGGCTGTCTCCTCCCAGGAAGAAGACTCCATCTCCCGTCTTCCCAGCCAGCAAGGTAAGACCCTTGCAACCCTGGAGTACCTCCCCAAGAGCCTCAGTTACTCGCTCCTGCTCATGCTTTGGTGTTCCTCCCGCAGGTCGTGCGCCCGTTCAAAACGTTCCTTCACACTGTGCAGAAAAACCAGCTCCTCATGACACCCAGCTCCGTGGGGAGAAATGGGGTCATCAAATCCTTCATCAGGTACAACACCCCTCTCCAGGCTGATCCCAAGGTAAGAGGAAACCCTGCTCTCCAAGCTAATACACGATTGTTTGATTAATGCCCTAACCTAAAGCACAGACACGAAGGAAACTTTGCAACCCGTTGGGAACTAAGAAGTAACTTGAAGCTGTCTGTTTACATTTAAATAAGATCTGGGTTAGTCAGCTTCCTAAAGAGTTCCAGTTTGGACTATAAGCTTTATTCCTGCAGCGTTCCCTTGTGGTAATGGCAAGTGACATTCAGGGAAGAAAACTGAGAACTAAAAATCAAGGGGATTGTCAGTGCTGAGGTGTGAAGCCTGCACATCCCAGGTCTCCTTGCTAGAACTTGTCTCATGAGAGAGACTGAGCAAATGCCTCTTAGTTCCAAACCTTTGAAGCAGGAGGAAACATGAGACTGTCCTGGATGTGGGACCAGTCAGACAGTGTCCAAATCCAGAGGCATCAGCATCACTGATGGATCACGGACCAGCAGCACACCTTGGTTGGCTGGTGCTTCTGCAGTACCCCCAGGGAGGTTTCCAAGCCCCCGTGCCCCAGGCAAGAGCAATTTGGGAGGGTGGCATTTGAGAGGTGGTTCTAGACAAGGCTGTAGCTTCCTGGACGCACCCAGAGCCGTGGGGGAAGCAGAGAGTGCTCTACTGGTACTCAGTAACTCCCCAGCAAGGTAGGGAGCTCTGGGGTTGGTTTCCCCTTGCAGGAGAGCTGGGAGGAATGGGGAGGAGGGTAGGATGCAGGAATTGTTGTTCCTGCACTGAGCATCCTAACAGCAGAGCTCCCTAGAGTGCCCAGGCTGTGCTGCTCAGAGCCTGGCTGTGCTCCAGTGGGTGTGGGAAGGCTGTTGGGAGGCAGTGGAGGATTCCAGCCTCAGTCTCACTGGGCTCCTGCTGACGTTGGTGTCAGTACCATAAAGGAGTTAATACGATGAGAAAAGAGTCTTGTGGCTAGGGAGTGCTTCCTCTGCTGCTGTCAGTTCATGGAATGTTATGTTTTAGGTTTCATTCCAGCGCAGGCAGCTTCCCCTTGGGACTTTTTCCGTGTGGGAGCTAAACATAACTAAATAGCAGCAGAGCAATAAGATGTGATTGTTAGTTCTATATTAACCAGTTTGGATGCTGACAGCACCAAGCTTTTACAATGTGGAGCCCAGTGTAAGGGAATCCCTTGGACATTTCCAGTGCTGATCCATGGGTTGGTGCTGAGGCCAGGCCTGCTTTGGCATGGAGTGAGCTGATGCTAATCCATTTGCTGTGGCTGTAGTGGTGGCTGGATCTCACTGCCCTGGCTGACAGTGCGTCTAGGCTGGGTCAGGAAAACGAGGAGAAAAGCTCCCATTTCTGGCTGGCTGTGTGCTGGAGCAAGCTGGGAGCTCTCAGAGTGGTGGTGGTTCACCACCAGATAGAGCTTTGTGGGAGGCAAAGGCGCCAGCAGGAGCCTGAGGTGTTTCCTGGAGCACCATCTGTCCCTGCGCTCGCCGCAGGAAGCGGGAGCCGTGCCAGGCACTGGCGCTGCTTTGTGGGTCCTTTGTACCAAGAGAAAGCATGGGGCTGGCTGCCTGCAATCCCTGGGGATGCTGCCTGGGCTTCCAGAGGTGATGCTTCTGTTTCAGTGTCCCAGCTTCTTCTCTTGCTCCCCAACATTCACGCTGCTGCCTTGTTTTCCTTCCACATATCCATTTGTGACTGGATCACCGCCTGAGCTCTGCTCCAGGGCTGTCACCACCCCATGTTCCTGCCTGCAGCTCTCTGCTGTCACCCCTGTGCCCTTCCCCTGAGTGAGTGAGGTGGGAAGGCGCTCCTTGGCCGATGGGTACCATCACATTTCAATTGCCCTCAGGAAAAGGAGAGGCAGAAGCTGGAGACTTTGCGGAAGAAGCAAGAAGCTGAGCAGCTGAGAAGGCAAAGACTGGAGGAGGAGAAGAAACGGCGACTTGAGGAGGCGAAGCTGTGAGTAGATGTGATCATGCTGCTGTAGATACCTGTGTCCAGGTGTTTCACCTTGCAGAGCCCATGCAAGCAGCAGAAATTCCTGTGGGCCCAGGCATTGTTCTCAGAATTCTCTAGAATGCTGATACAAAACATGAATTGTCCTTGCCAGCTGCTGCAGCTTCTTTCCTTGAGTCCTCCCTCTCTGACAGAGCTTAAACACGGCTGGCGCTTAAATCACTATGGAGTTTGGGCTGTTGAGTTTCCTGCTGTGTGCTCTGGCCTTGTGCTGAGCTGTGAGGAGCTCAGCAGCAGGGTGAGCTGGGCTGTGTCCTCAGGAAGCGCGAGGAGCGGCTGCGCAAGGTGCTGCAGGCCCGGGAGCGGGCGGAGGAGATGGAGAAGGTGAGGAAGAGGAAGATCGAGCAGAAGATAGCACTGTTCGACGAGAAGACCGAGAAGGTATGGCCCACATAGAGCTCCTTGAGGCAGCTGGTGCCACACAGATGTGCTTTTCCAAAAAGGGGGACGGAGGCTTGTTGTAGGTTTGTCTAGGTGACAGTTTTTTACCACACCCCAAACCAAATTGCTCTAAATTACTTAAAGTTGAGAGAAAGTTTATGCAGACAAAACCAAATCCGACTGGGGAGAAATAATATTAGAATTTATTACTACACAATAAAAACTAAACAACTGTATCTACTACAATACTAGTTAAGTAAAAACACTACGTATCTACAGTTTGAGTCCACAAAAGTACTCCTCCCCCCTTTGTATCAGTCCAGGAGGAGAAGCATGCAAATTTTTCTAAGTCACTCTGCAGTACTTGTAAGTTTCTTCTCTGTTATCTCTTGGACAGCTCCTCTGATTTGCTGCAGCTGGAACATACTTCTCTCTGTCTCTTTCTCTCCTCTGTGTCGACCACAGGGCTGGGCCTACCTCCCTCCTGGGCTAAGGCCGAAGGCTGGGGGTTACCCAGGGTCCTGTAGGTCTCCCATGGACACTTGCAAGGGGACTCTTGCTTTTCCATGGATCTGCACCACAGGGTCGCAGGGAATAATGGCTTTTGAGTCCACACCTGTTTCCTGTGGGGTCCCTTCCCACGGGAATAGTCCTTGATAGACCCCTCCTTCACTCCGTTCCATGTCTGGATCAGGGGGACTTCAGTGTTTGCTTCTGCCCCCGGCCAGATCTGGGGGAAGAGGAAGGCCTGGCCCCCCTCCTTGGGGGCCTTGCTGCCTCCTCCTACATGGCTCCTCAATTTCTTCTGCACAACTGACCTTCTCTTCCGATTTCTTAAAGATGTAATTGGCAAAAGGCGTTACCAAAACTTCTGATTGGTTTTATCCTGGAAATTAACCTGGACAAACCACCTACAGTTGCCCAGGGAGGGGGAACTCTTGCTAACCCACGACAAGGCTGCTTGGATTGTACAGGTTGAATGAGAGAACAGTTGGCTAAAGAACTTTCCAGAGCCCTGGTGATCCTGAGGGACTGCCTTTCTCTGGCTACAGCAAATGGCAGCTGAACCCCTGTTTTTCCAGAATGATGACTCTAAATGGGCTTTATTAGTGCTCTGATAGATGGGAGAAGGAAGGACTTGCAGTAGATAAAGGTGGCCTAATGGCCCCAGGCTTTCTCTGCTGCTTCTCCCAACTGAGTAATAGCTGGAGGGAGGAAAGCACACATCCTTCCTCTGGAGCCTTCCTCCCATCCCAGACTTCCAGGCAATTTGTGCACTGGCCATAGTGGTCATTTGTCTGCTTTAATTACCCCCAGTTGCCTCTCTGATTGCATGGCTTTGAGGATACATTCCAATGGCTTTGTGGGACTGGATGTGTAAATACCAGAGTGGGGTCAGCTCTTCCCTGGCTCATGTAAAACAAGGTTGTTGCCCTAAATGTGACCTTTTAAAATCAGAGCACAGGCCCCTTTGGCTGCTGGGTCCAAAGGAGGGAGGGTTTGCCCGTGAGAGGGTGGGAATTGTGAGCGTGTGATATGTCCTGCAGCACTGTCCCACCTGAGATCCGGGTCTGTGTGTGCTCCAGGTGAGGGAAGAAAGGCTGGCAGAGGAGAAGATCAAGAAGAGAGCGGCTGCCAGGAAGATGGAGGAGGCGGAGGCCCGGCGCAGACAAGAAGAGGAGGCCAGGAGACAAAAAGCTCTGCAGCAGGTGTGTGGGGCCTGTCCTGTCCCACAGGCAGAACTGGAGAGGGGGATCCACCTGCCTTGGGCACTGGGAATTTACCCCTGAGATGTTCCCCTGCTGTGTAGCGATGGGGATTTGGGCCAGATGAGGGGTTCCTGGTGCTGTCTCCTGGAGCCTGCTCCTGTCAGGTGAGTAACTGCCTGCCTGGGCTCACAGGAGGAGGAAGAGGAACGGCGGCGGAGGGAGCTGATGCAGAAGAGGAGGGAAGAGGAGCAGGAGCGTGCCAGGAAGATCGCTGAGCAGAGGCAGGCGGAGCAGGAGCGGATCCAGGCAGAAAAGTAAGGCAAAATTCCCCATTTATATACCAGATTCTGTGCTGGGATTGAAACACAGCTGGAACAGAGGGCAGGAGTGGAAGGCTGGAGCAGCGAGGAGCTGCTCTGGGGTGACAGCACAACTCCGGACCATTGCTGGTGCTGAGCTGCCAAGGAGGAATTCTGGGCTCAGGGATATCAGGAGTGTGGTGGGGGGTGTCTGAACAGCTGGGAGGGTGGGGGGGTTGCTTCAGGCAAGCCGTGGGGTGGCCCTAGTGTTGTTCTGGTTGTTGAGGGCCTGTGCTGTGGTTCTCAGGCTCCGGGAGCAGCAGGAGAGGGCCGCCCGCCTGCAGAAGGAAGCGCAGGCCGCTAAGGAGCAGCTCCGCAAGGAGATGGAGAAGAAAGAGGTAAGTGCTTGGTTTTGGGGAGGGGGAGAGCCACGTGGGTGACCTCTGCAGACCTGCCCAGCTGGGACGGTGTGGGGAGCCCTGAGGAGCCACTTGTGGCACTTCTGAGCTAGTAGTTTGATCTGTTTGGGATGGTTACGGTGCAGTGGGGGGACTTGGCCTCTAAAATATTGTTTAATAGTCTAGAAAATGGCCAAGATCAGTAGCACAGACTTCTCCTGTAGGTGGTCAGCTGGTTTCTGCCTTTTACAGCCTGAAGTCAGCAGCAAGTTTTTCAAGGTGGGGGGGGCCCTGGCTTTGTCAGGGATAAGCAGCTAATGCTCTGATACAGGTGTCTGAGGGTTTGTACCCCTCTAAGGGAACTGCACCATGTCCCAAGTGCTCCTCAGCTGCATGAGGAACAGAGCTGCAACTGGGTACTTAGTTACAAAGATGGGTGCCTGGGTTGGCAGTGTAATCCCTAAGGGTAATTCCATGGGTGTGACTTGGCAGCGGGAGCAGCAGATGCTGGCAGAGAGGAAGAGGCAGGAGGAAGAGCAGAAGAAACTGTCAGAGGAACAAAAGGCCAAAGACAATGCCCGGGCACCACTTCTGGAGAATAAGGAGGTAACTTGGGGGGTGTGTCCTTAGGGGTGACAGCAGAGAACTTCAGTCTTAGCACTGACCTGCTCCTGCCTTGGGCAGTTCCACCCTCTGCTTTTATCTGCCTTTTCAATAACATAGGAATTCTGTAAATCCTGGTTATCTGGGATTGACTCTGAATATTTCAATGATAAAGGGAAGACAAGCAGGAGGGGTTTGTCTGGGTTTCTGGCTGTGGATAAGGCAGCAGCTAGTGGAGCCCTCTGAGCTCCTCTGAACTACTGGAAGGGTCCACAGGAGCAGAAAAGATGCTGAAAGTTTTATTTAGGGTCAATTTTGGGAACTGCCACAAGGTGGCAGCAAAGCCTGTGGAACGGTGTCGGTTTGGCATGGGAGAAAGCAGCTTCGGCTCTATTAGGTCTGTTAGATCCATCTATTGCTGCATGCTCTTGCCAGTTAATCGGCCTAATTAAATAGGAGAAGGCCATGCACAGCCATAATTGGGTCATAACTTGGCTCAAGCTCTTAGGTGCAACCTGAAGAGCTTCCAGACTGTGCCATGAGGTGACAGAGCAGGAGGCTGGGAACTAGCGAGTCTCCGTGTATCTCAGAGCATGGCAGTGCTGCTGCATCCAACACCTGTGGAATGTGTTTGCCTTCCAGAATTCCCCTGTCTGCAATTCATACCAGATGACTCCACAGAGCAGGAAAGAACCCAAGCCCCCCATCACAAGCTCAAACGATTATGGGATGGACCTGAACAGCGATGACTCGACGGATGATGAGAGCGAGCCACGCAAGCCCATCCCTGCCTGGGCCACTGGTACGTGTGGGGGGACCTCTCTGGAAGCCCCAGCACCCCTGTGGCAGATCTGCCTCAGCAGGCTGTGGAACCTGGTGTTGGGTTTTGCTCAGCTCCTGCTCCCTGGATTAGTTACAACTACCCCAGCATGGAGTGAGTACTCCGTTGGCCCCAAGGCCACGCTGGGCGGGGCTCGGAGCAACCTGGTTTAGCGGAAGGTGTCCCTGCCTACGGCGAGGGATCGGAACTGGATGAGTTTTAAGTCCGTTCCAACCCCAACCATTCCATGATTCTATGTGGAATGCAGAGTCAGGGGCTCCTCCAGCTCTTGGGGATCTTGTCACAACTTGTTGGGTGACAAATACTCTGGTAAGGATGCCTTGGAGCGGTGAGAAACAAGCAAAGAGGGCGCACAGTGGGCAGCAGCCCATATGGCAATCCCAATTAACAACATTAACGCAAACCCCGTCTGTTCCTGCAGGGAATCAGCTCAGCCAGGCTGTGATCCGGCAGTACTACAACCCCCCTGACGTGGATGCGCTGTTTGGGGCCATCCCCAGCCCCAAGCTGGAGGACATCTTCTACAAGAGCAAGCCCCGCTACTTCAAGCGCACCAGCTCGGCCGTGTGGCACTCGCCGCCTACCGTGGGGGCCAAGCCGGGCCTGGGGCTGCCCTACGGCCTCAAGAAGCCCTGAGATGAGTGCAGGTGTGCAGCAGGTATGATTTCCTGTCTCCAGGTGAGGAAGGAGTCACTGTTCACTCGAAATATTTAGGGTTTAGTGTGTAATAAATGGCAGCTCTTCCCAGGTTCCTGCTCCTCGGTTGGCATGGCTGGTTTCTGTCAGGCCAAGCCACAAAGTGCTGCCCAGGGAATTGCCTCTCTCTTACCCTCAGCTTGGAGCTGGCACAGACTTGGACCTTTAGCAGGTGATGGACATCACCTGAAGCTGTGGGATCCCCCCCTCTGCCGAGCAGGCCTGGCTGTACCTACCAGCAGTTGTACTTCGGTGCTGGCCTCGAGGCCAGTGACAGTCAGGGACCATTGCACACACCTGGGCACATCCAGCCTGCTCCACTGCTCTTCTCAGGAAGGTGTTCCCAGGTGTTGCTCTTCATCTCCTGCAATTCCAAAAAGATTCGTTGCTCCCTTTCCCACCTGTGTGGCTGTGTCCATCAGCCAGGCCGAGGCTGACATTGGCACAGCTCGAACTGGAACACACTGAGGGTCTCACCTTCCTTCGGCTGTGGAGAGCCATGACTCCAGGTGTGACTGTGTCCCCAAGGACCCCCAAGTGCTCTGGGCCTTGTTAGGAGAAACCGTGCAAATGTTCTGGCAGAGTTTTGTTTCTCACTGAAATTCCACCTCTGTGGCCAGATGGGATTGAGAGGATGTGTTTAACCCTAATCCCTTGGCTGTGATTCAGCATCAGCTGGTTGTGTCCCTTGGCCTGTTTAGCACTTCCTGTTTAGTCAGTCACTGTCAAACGGACTCTGGCCAACCCAAATGAAAATTCCAGCTCAGCATTCCCATTCCCTGTAAAACCCACATCAGGACAGTGCTCTGTGTGAGGGGCCCTCAGCCTGTCCCTGTGCCCATCTGTGTGTCTGTATCCAATGCTCTGTTTGGCAGCAAAGTGCTCAAAAGGATGAGGGATTTTATATGTAAATATGTTGGTGTCTGTGTCTGCGGTGTCTGTGCTTCTGGGGCTGCCCTGTAAATCCAGGTCTGGCTATCGGTTTCTGTATCCATGAGGTGCTTGTGCTTCCATGGCTGCTCTGTGGATCCAGGTCCGTATCCATGCGACCACAATTTCTTGTCCAAAAGCTGCTGACCTGGCCAAATGCTGTTGAATAAAGTGTCTTCACTCTGCAGCTCTGGGCTCCTCGCAGCTTTTTGTGAGAAATGGAGGGTTTGAAGTCTGTCCCTTTGGGTTGCTCTTTGCGCTGGTTCCTTGAGGCAGGAAATGTCCTCTTAGCGAAGAACTTCCCAACTCTGGTGGAAAATCCATGTCCCTGGGTGTTCTCCAGTACTTTGCAGCAACCACAGAGGGTTTTGGTCCCCGAGTTTTAAGGTTTGGGGCCCTCATGGCTGTGGGTCCCTTGGGGACATCACTGAGTGCCCAGCCCCTGTCACCGTGGCTTCAGGTGGGACGCCCGTATGCGCGGTCAGATCCCACCCCCCAGGCACAGACAGGGACACAACACTCAGCTCTCACGTCATTTATTTAGTGATAAAGGGCACAAGGGTACATCACCAAGGTGAGGGGATGACACTGTCATAGGGGCTGTGGGCGTCAGCACACACTGAGGGTGTCACTGGGTTGGGGAGGCAGTAGGAGTGTGGTTTGATGACACAGGGTGACCTGGAGTTGGGGATAGGGATTATCCCTTCACGTTGCCATGTGTGGGGACAAGAGAAGTCCTTGTGTGCTGCCACACTGGGAAGGAGACAGCACGTGTGGGGACTCAGAATACAGGTCTGTCCCTGGAGATGTAGCAGGACGCAGGATGCGTCCCTAACGGTGACACGGGTACGGCAGGTCCCTGTCCCTCGTCCCCGAGCACTACCCGCGCTCGCAGATGAGCTCCACGACACTGTGCTCCATGGGCACGGGGTCCAGGCAGCGGTGGGCGGCGCTGGCAGCCACCTCATCCAGCAGCCCCTGCACCACGCGCTCGTCGGAGGCGAAGCGCCACAGGTAGAGCTGCAGGTAGTGCCCGTCCACCTGCACCTGCTGCAGCCCGAAGCGCCCCAGGGTGCGCAGCCGCACGCACTCCAGCAGCGTCTTCAGGCTGATCTTGATGATCCCCGTCAGCACAGACACCTGTGGGGGCACAGCGGGCCATGGGGTGGCATCCACAGGGGCACGTGGGGACCTCTGGCCTGCCTGACACTCCCCGGGGACTCCTGAGCCTGGGGACACCCTTGGCCTGGTCACCACACGCACGGGCACCCCTGAGCTGTGGCACTTAGAACAGGGGACTGGGCTCACCCTTGTCCTGGTCATCAGCTCCTGGGCACCCCCCTGGCCCCACACCTGGTGTCATGGGGACACCAGGGACATGTGACAGCAGGAAGGTGGGCAGTTTAGGGCCCCTGTTTAGGGACAGGGGTGGCCTCACCTTGTTGAACTCGACAGGGCTGAAGATGTCAATGCGCTCTGAGAAAAGCTTCTGGATGTTGCTGAGCAAGTGGGTGTCCATGGGGGCACTGGGGACAGGGAGACAGGCACAGTCAGGGACTTGAGAGAGCCAGGGATGTGGGGACAGGGACACAGGGACCATCAGGGGCCACAGAGATGGTGAGAGAATGTAGGGATGGTTTGGAGACAGAAAGACAAGGGAATGTGGGGATGGTCCCAGGACACAAGGGATACGGGGAGCACCAGGGGATACTGGGACAGTTGTGGGGGGAACATGGGACTGTCAGGTGGATATTAGGGACAGTCTGGGGCTGTGAAGAGGGTGCCAGGGAAGATGCAAACGGTACTACAGGGGGTGCCAGGGCTGACCTGGGGGTGTAGCTCGGAGCATAGCGGCCGGGTGCCCGTGAGCTGCTGTAGACGGAGAAGGCACGTCGGCTGGAATCGCTGCTCTGTGCCCGCCGCACGCCCTCCTCGAAGAGCTGCCCCACCTGTGTGTGGCACCACAACCTCAGCACCCAAAACCTTCTGCTGGGACACCCCCCCCCCACCACCCAGTATCCCTCAAACCCTCTGCGACCCTCCCAAAACCTGGGATCTCCAAAGGTCCACACTGAGCCCTCGGACAAACCCTCTGGATGCTTCAGGGACTTCAGCCCCCCCTACCCAGACCCTCTGGAACATCTGGAAGCTACTGGGAACTTTTCAGCGAAGGGACTTTCCCAAAGCCCTCAAGGACCTTATGGGGACCGCGGGGCCCCCTCCAGGGGCCGGCAGCCTGACCTGGACGTCGATGGCGGTGATGTCCTCCACCACGCGCTTCATGACGGCGCGGACGTTGCGGGGCTCGACGGTGCCCAGCCAGTCGCGCGTCTCGACGCTCTTGCGCAGCATCTGCGCCACGGCCGCGCCCTGCACCTGCACGTAGTGGTCCAGCAGCCGCTGCGCCGCCGCCCGCGCCTCCGCACACAGCGCCGGCCCCGGCGTCACCGCCGGGCCCGAGTCCTGGGGGCACAGCCACAGGTAAGGAACAGGCCCCGCTCCTCCCCTCACAGCACTGGGCCCGGGGTCGCTGCCAGCCCCACGTGCTGCAGCAGCATCACTGCCCCTTTCGTGTTTGGGGGGCACTGGGAGCACTCGGGGACACAGAGAACCCCCCTGGGGACATCTCGAGGTGCTCTTTAGGGATGTTTGGGAGACACTGCACAGGTCAGGACCCTCCTGTCTCCATGGGCAGTGCCATCCCCAGGGTTACCTCCTGGATGGAAACGGGTGATGGCAGGGCACAGGGAGAGACTTGAGGATGTCCTGGCATCCCTTGGGGATATTTGAAGGTACATAAGGATAGAAGGGAAGATCCCAAAACCCCCACACAGGTCACTGCCCCACCACCATCCCCTGGGTGGGCAGAGGGACACAGTGGGGCCATCTGAGGTCACACCAGGGCTATTTTGGGGCTAATCAGAGCATTTTGGGGTCTACTCAGGGCTGTTTTGAGGGACAGAGACAGAAAGAAGGTGCCCATGCCATAGTGCCTGGGGCTGGGACACAGAGCGGGGTGCAGAGCCGATTTGTGACATCTTGGGGATATTCAGGGTGCCCTTTGGGCCACTCTGGGGCTCACCTGGGGTGGGAACTGCTCGTCAGTGAGGGTGAGGATGTAGCTGATGGTGGAGTTCTCGTAGTCCAGGCAGAGGCGGGCGAGGAGCAGCAGCAGGGCCGGGGGGGCGGCAGGGGCCCCCCGCTCGGCCGGGCCGTCAGCAAAGCCACGGGCGGTGCGGCACAGCCAGCGCACGAAGGCCACCACCAGCCCCTCGCGCACCGCTGCCACGCAGAACTCCCCCTGTGCCACAAATCGGGGGGTCACACCCCAACAAAGCCCCCCAGACTGCCCCAGGCAGGCTCCAAACCGGCCACCGAGTGACCCCCAGCCTGCCCCGTTCCACCCCCAAAATGCCCCGCAGTGCCCCACCTTGAAGTAGGGCAGGCTGGCGAAGGCGACGTCCCTGGCAGTGAAGAGCTGCACGTAGGCCAGCACGGCCTTGAGCTGGCCCAGCACGGAGGCGGCCAGCGTGGCCAGCAGGTCAGGCAGACCGGGTCCCTCCTTGCCGGGGGGCCGCGGCGCCGCCAGCGCCTGGCGCACGTCGCCCAGGCAGCCCAGGAAGAAGGTCTGCAGGGCACGCAGGTAGCGGTCGACGCGCTCGCGGGCGGCCCGGGCCACCAGCGCGGCTGCGGCGGCGCCGCCCTCGGGCAGCAGCTCCAGCAGCGCCCGCAGCCGGCGGTGGAACCGGTCCAGCGCCCGCACCAGCAGCGAGGTGTCGCCCAGGCCGCGCTCCAGCGCCAGCCGCCGCTCCAGCAGCCCGAAGTAGCGCGTGGCCAGCGCGGCGGCGAAAGGCTCCAAGCGCCCCGCGTCCCCACCAAAGAGCGTGCGGTACGAGCCGGCCAGCTGGCACAGCGTGCCCACGAAGGCCGAGCTGCCGCGGTCCACGAAGTCCAGGATGTCGGAGGTGGGCGGCGGCGTGGTGGCCGCGCCAGAGGGGTCGGAGGCGGGCAGCTCGGCCTCCAGCGCGGCCAGCTCGGCCTCCAGGCGCGCGCCTGCCTGGCTCAGGAACTCCTCGCTCAGCTCCTCAGGAGGCTCCTCCAGCTGCAGCAGCATCTCCACGCACTCGGTGAGTTCCTTGGGATCCAGCGTCTCCTCCCTGAGGTGGGTGGGTGGATGTTGGAGGTTCCGGGGTTAAGGGGGGGCACGTTAGGAAACGGGGAATAAGCAATAAAAGTCATCGGTAGGCCCCAGGGTGAACAGGAGTTGGTCAAAAAACAAAGGGGGAAAATCACTTAACAGCACCAGGAAGTTCCAACATTAACAGAGGTTAATAAGGGACTCCCTAAAGACCACCAGGAGGCTCCATTTCCCAGGGCTGCCATCAGCAGGCTCCAGAGTGAACACCCCCAGGCCACATTCCCAGCCCCCAGCAGGCTCCAGAGTGAACACCCCCAGGCCACATTCCCAGCCCCCAGCAGGCTCCCCAGCGGACGTACCGGAGGCGCGTGCGGAGGCGCTGGGCCAGCTCTGCCATGATGGCGTGGCTCTCGTCCTCGATGGCGCGGAAGGAGGGCAGGTGTCGGTAGTGCCGGAGCACGGCGCGGGCGCGGCCGTAGCAGCGCAGGGCCCGCGCCGGCTCCGTGCCCGCCCAGCGCCGCAGCCGCCCTGGAACCTCCACCAGCGCCTGCAGCTTCCGCAGCAGCGCCTGCACCCCTGGGGAGACACAGGGCTTGGGGAGACGGGGCCGGGAGGGCTGGGTCTGCCCCCACAGCCCACCCGCCCCCCAGCCCCGTACCGGCCAGCTGGGCGCCGCGGCGGTGCCGGTCCTGCAGCGCGGCGCTGACGCGGGCGCTCGAGGCGCTGATGGCTGCCATGTTGGCTGCCAGGTCGTCCATCTCTGCTTCCATGTGCCGGAAATCCACCTTCATCTTCCGGATGGTGTCTGGGGTGGGAGTAGGAGACAAGTGCTGGGTCCCTCGGCTGCCCGCCACCCCCCAGACCATCCGGGATGAACGTACCCCAGCCGTCACCCCCAGAGTAGGCTGGGTACCGGGGTGGCTGCCCGCAGAGCCAAAGCCCCCAAATCCTCATTTCCCAGCTCCAGAGCGAACGCCCCCAGGCCCCAATACCCCAGCGCTGCCCTCAGCAGGCTCCAGGGTGAGCCTCTCACCAGTGGCAGAGATGAACTTGTTGTAGTTCTCGTAGAGCAGGGTCTGCATGTCGCTGTCCAGGGCGCGGATCTCCCGCCCCAGCGCGGCCTCCCGGGCCAGGAGCTGCCCCAGGGGACACTCACTGCGCACCTGGGTGTGGGGGACAACAGCTGCACAGCTGCCCCACACCCTGCGGTCCCCTCTGCAGTCCCCCCACTTACCCCCGAATTGCCCCCCCGAGATCCTCAAATTCCCTGCAGGGCCCCCTCGGGATCCCCATCTGCACTCAAGGAGCTCGCCCCCCACGTCGTTCAAATTGCCCCCAGACCCCCCCTCCCCCTTCCTGCTCCAGAGCGCCCCCGTACCATTCCCGTAGGGAGTCACAGTGTCCTACAGGGTCCCTATGGTAGCAGATCCATAGGTTCCCCACAGAGGATTTTTTTGGGGTCCCTTCGGGGCGCTGGGGGAGTCCATCGGGGGAGGTCCCCGGGCCCGGGAGGGTGGAAGGGGAGGCTCAAAGGTCACCTTGGTCATGAACACCTCGGGGTCGAAGTGGGGTCCGTTGATGTCGGTGGGGTCCGGGGCCGCCTCCGCCGCCTCGGCCGCGGACGGGCCGTAATAGCGCTGGAGCGGCCCGTGGGGACGCCGCCACCCGCCGCCCCCGGTGCCCCCGGCGGGGGCCTCAGGGCTGCCCCCAGCGCCGCTCCCGGCCCCGTCCCCCGCCGCCACCGCAGCCATCGCTTCCGCCCCGGCCGCCGCTTCCGGCCTCTTGCGTCACTTCCGGCGCGGCGGGCGGTCCCCACGGCAACGGGGGACGCGGACCAGACATGGCGGGACATCCGGCGAAGGCCCCGTTACCGGAACCTGCGGCGGCCCGGGGACAAGGACCCCCCTGGGGAAGGAGGCAGGTCTGCGGACACCGGGGAGGCCTGGGGTCAGACGCAGTCCCTGTGCACCCCTATCCCCGTTTCCCCGTGAAACCGTGAGTGTCACAGGGCTGCGGGACCCCCCCTTCCGGGCCACCTTCTCGGAGGGCCGCTCTCCAGCCCCGGGGTGGCTCAAGTACAGCCAGGGGGAATCGACCTTGTACGAGGAACAAACCGGACTAGAAGGTCTAAAATCAGCTTTATTTACAGCAGGAAAGGCAAAGCAAAGCCCCACCCCGAGGCTGCGCCAGCAGCCTTTTGTCAGGAGTCACCTGCTCCAGGAATCAGATGCCATCTATTCTTCCCGAAGGGAAGGAGCCCGGAGCTGCCACACTGCCCCAGGGAAGCAGGAAGAACCAAAGGAAGTCTCTGCCACCTCCTTTCTCCTTGCTTTCCCTGTAGGATTTTTCCCAAATTTGGAAAAGAACACACCTAATCCAGACAGGGTATGTTTTGTGACCAGTTTGTGAGTGCAACATTCCTTTCACAGGTGCCTTAGCTCCAGGAAAAAGGAGTTCCCAATGGGAAGAGAGAGAAGGCAGAGGGAACATCCAAGCCATTCATGATGAGGCAGAAGGGAGACTAAATCAGAGGAGGAGGAATGGCTGGACTGTGGTTGTTACAGGGAGAGAGAGGCAAATAAGCAGAGACAGCCCCCAAGGCAAGGCAGGGGTTCCTCTGGTACCTTCTAAATTCAGAAAACAAATCAGCAAACCCCTGTGGGGGAACTCCACCTCACCTCAACCTCTGCTTCATTGGCACAGCATCTTCCCGGAGTGTTCCAAAACCAGGGCGCCACAACAACCAAAACTAACTGGACCGAGGAGGATAAAGAGGGCCGAGCCAGGATTTAATCCAAGTTCTGCTCCTCTGCAGCTCTTCCCTGCAGCAATCTGAGAGTATCCAGGCCCAGGTCCATCGCTAATTCCGTCCCAGAGCAGCACGGGTTTCCTTTCAGCCCAGGGACACCAAGGATAAGTTCTGCAGGTCCCAGGGAAACAGAGCAGCCACATGGAATGTTAAGTCACACACTGGCAGTCCCAAACCCCGAAAATCAGCATCCTAGACCCTACAGCTCCTGAAGTTCAGCTGGGTTATAAAACCTCGGAGTATGAACAAGTCCCTGGATCTGTCAGCCCCATCTCAGCAGTTCCCAGGCTTGGTGAGGAGGTGACAGGGAAGTGGCCCTTGAGAACAGCCCGTGCCACACGAACAAGGCAGGACGTCACAGCCCCAAAATCTGCTAGACACGGAGATAGATCCCTTTGGAGACAAACGTTCTTGCTTTGGAAGAGCTGCGTGGGCCCAGCCAGAGCGACACGAGGAGCTGGTGGGAGGAAGAGTCACTTGGAAGGAGCAGGTCTGGCCAGAGGCTCCTCCCGGGAAGGTGTGGACAGGCCCGTGGGTGCCGTGGGTCCGGCCTGTGGCGCCTGCCCGGCTCGGGGCCCTGTGACACCTGCCCGGCCCGGCTCAGCTGCCCGCCCTGGACACCAGGTAGTAGAGGATGAAGAAGATGAGGATGAGGGCCACGGACACGGCGCAGAGCAGCCGGCGGTTGTCCCGCCCGGAGCGCGCCATGGTGGAGAAGCGCTTCGCGCTGCCCGTCAGCAGCCCCGTCACGCTCAGGAAATCCGAGTCCTGCGGAGGGCAGAGACAGCCAAGGTGGAGGCGTCGTAGAGTCGTGGAACACCCCGAGTTGGAGGGATTCCACAAGGCTCATCCAGTCCCACTCCTGGCCCTGCACGGGACACCTCAACAACCCGACCGTGTCCCTGAGCTCTGGCAGGTTTGTGGCTATGACCACTGCCCTGGGGAGCCCATTCCAGTGCCCAGCCACCCTCTGGGGGAAGCAGCTTACCCTAATACCCAACCTAATGCAACTCCAGCTGTTCCCTCGGCTCCTAGGATCAAGCCCATCCTGCTGTGCCACCGATGAAGGAATCCTTGAGGAATCTCCCACCTCCTGGCTAAAAACATTCGCACCGAAGCTGCACGGCAGCCACCTGTCTCCCTCAGGGTCCTTCCCTTCCAGTGCTCCGGGATCAGCACCGTTCCCACCGTGCTCCTTCCTGGAGCTTCTGCTCATGTTGCTCCTGATATGCCTCAAAACCTCTTCTGTAAGAGCAGCGTGGTTTGGCGCCGATTCAGGGCTTCTCCCTTAAGGGCTTTTGCCAGCCCACCTTTTATCCCCATTCCCTGATTTGTCGGGAGCTGTGTGGCAGATCAGGGCACCCAACAGCCTGTGGCACCCAGAGCATCACCTGGGCTCCCTCTGAAGACACCAGTGTCCCACAAGGCCCCACAAGGAGCCTGCCTGAGGTGTTGCAGTTCTGGAATAAGTCCTTGGTTCATCCAGCAGCACCAAACACCAAGGGAGAGCTGAGGAACAGCCTGGAGGCAGCTTTAATCCCAGCAAGGAGGGATCTCCATTGGCATTTCCCAGGTGTGCTGTCCCACATCAGCCCTTCAGGTGCCAGACACCAACCCCGGACAAGGTGATACCGCCCCTGCCAGCTCTCCAACATTTACAGAGCGGCAAATCCGCTGGGAACGGGCTCAGTTACACTGCCTGGCATCGGGGACCGCAGGGCTCTACCTCAGTGTGCCAGCCTGAGCTGCCATCCCGGTTTCCCAGCAGCACAGAAAGCCCTGTGCCCCATTCCCCAGGTCCTCACCATGCCATCCAGGTAGCGGTTCTGTTCCTCAGTGTCCTTGTCGATATCCAGAGCCAGCTGCAGGACAAGGGAGGGAACGGGCATTCAGGAGCTTGTCATGTACGGAGAACCTCTAAAATGAAAGTCAGCAGAGCAACCTGCTGCTTTCCTGGCTCCTACAGACACACAGGGGCTTGTCTGGGACAGGAACAAGGAAAATGGTTCTCATTTCCCTGTAGGGTTATTGTTGAACTTTTCCAGCTCTGCAGCACTGAAAGTAAACCCCGGGACACAAAGGCAGGAATTCAGAGTCTGCCCTTCTACACGGTGAGTCACTGACTCCTCTCATGGTTTCTACTATTTTTTTTAATAGTAATTTACAATAATGTTATAATCATTAAAACAATTTCATAATAATATAACAATAATTGTTAGAATGATTATAATAATGTTATAACAATTTTTATAATAATAAAAAACAGAGCTTAAATCTCTAATCTCTAAATCAAAGTATTTGCTTTGGTTTTAAGATCATTTGCATAGAGACACTGGTATTTTCCAAAATCAATCCACCTGCCCTTTTTCCTGAGGAGGCGATCTTGGCAACACCCGCTCTCTGTGCAAGGGTGTTTATGTTTTGCGTGGTTTATGTTTCTTTTATGTTTTTTGATGTTTCTCTCTGTGCCTAAAACTCCTTTCCTGAGTGGCACAAGCACACCATTCCTGTCAGATAATGTTGTAAACCTCAAAGGGAAAGCAGGGATTGGTAAAGGTGTCCTGGGCACAATACAAGTGAAAATTAAACTGCTGTATCACCAACTAAGGGTCGTTAATGCACAGGAAGCCCCTGCAGAGCACAGCTCACGGCGCTGGGGCACTGGCACAGAGAAGCTGCAGCTGCCCCATCCCTGGAAGTGTTCAAATCCAAGTTGGAGCAACCTGGGATGGTGGAAGGTGTTCCTGCCCACAGCCGGGGGTGGGACTGGATGGGCTTTAAGGCCTGTTCCCACCCGAACCATTCCATGGTTCTGTGGCCCCTTGCAGCACCCCCAGGTCAGCAGAGCCCCTCCTTCCCCTCGCCCCTCAGGGCGCCCTCGGCACTCACGGATTTCAGCCTGGTGACCTTGCTGGCCAGGCTGTCGGCCATCCGCTTGTTCTCCGCATCCAGCAGGTCCTCCATGGCGCTCGGACTCTGCCCTGGGGATAAGGAGGAGCAGCACACGTTGTACCTGCCCTGGCACAGCACAGGTGTGTAGCTGCCCGAGGGATCTCTGGCTGTCACAGCCCCTCCTCGCGCCTCTGGAACCCTCCCAAGTTGGTTTGGACAAAACCGCCCCAAACTTTCCCCAAACTGGACTGGGGCAGGATCCCTGATTTGCCCCCTGAACTGCCACCATGGCCCAGCAGCAGCAGCAGCTTGGGGGGCTTCGTGCCCAGCGACATCCAGGGATGAGATTTGGGCTAAACCGGGCAAACCCAGGGCTCTTAACCTCTCATCCACGCTGGGGTCTCCTGGCATTACTGCCTGTTGGGGGCAGCTGGGGGGTCGGGAGGGGAACTAGGGGTCCAAGAGGGCAGTTAGGGGTTTGGGGGGCAGCTGAGGATCCCAGGAGGGCCCCAGAGGAGCAGTCAGGTATGGGGGGGGGGGCAATTAGGGGTTCAAGGGGAGGGGAGTTAGGGATTCAAGGGGGGAAATTAGGGGTTCGGGGGGGGCAGTTAGGGATTCAAAGGGTCAATTTTGGGGCTCAGGGGGGCAGTTAGGGGGGTGTGGGGCAATTACGTGTTTGGGGGTGCATTTAAGGGTCCAAGGGATGGCATTTAGGGGCTCAAGAGGGGCATTTAGAGGTTCAAGGGGGGCAATTAGGGGATCGAGGGGGGCATTTCGGGGGCTCTAGGGAGTAAATCGGGGGACCGCGGGAGGTGCAGCGGGGTCGGGGTCCAGTTGTGCAGCCGGGCGCTCCCCTTCCCCCGTCCCCGCCCCCCTCCTGTCCCCCAAACCTGTCCCTGTCCCCTCACCTCGGCCCCGCTCCGCCATGGCCGTCCCGATCCGTCCCGCCCCGCCGGGCGGAGCCGCCGCGAAATGTCCGCCGGTCCTTCCTTGTCCTCCTCCTCCTCCTCCTCCCCCCCCGGCACCGGGACCCTCGGGCCGCTCGCCCGGGCTGGGGCGGAAGGGTCGGCGCTGCCCCCCGAGGGATCCCGGGCCGCAGGTACGGCCGGAGCCCTGCCCGGCCACGGGGGCGTGGGGGAGAAAATGGGGACAGATCTGGGGGGCTTGGCACAGAAATAGGGGTTCGTGGACAAAAAAAAAAAAAGGGGGGTTTGGAACGTGCCCAGATGGCGGGGGAAGGAGGTGGCGGTGGGAGGAGCCAGCGGGGGTGTGGGACAGGGGGATATGTGCAGTGGTCCGCTGGCTCATGCCATCCCCCCGAAAGCGGAGCGGGTCCCCTCCATCCCAGCCCCTTGGCATGGGGATGCTGTGTCCCTGCCCCGGGCCAGCCCAGCCACCTGTCCCCGCAGCTTTCGGCCTTCCACAGTGCGGGATTTGCCCTTGGTCCCCCCCCAGAACGCCCCTCTTTGGGTGCACGGGCAGGCGGGGATACCCCGGGTGATCCCCAAAGCCCGGGGGCTCCGGTGCGGGGTCCCGGGTGGTTAAATTCGGTGTGACCAGCGCGGCCTCATCGCCGCACACGGCCCGTGGCAACACGGAGCCTGAACGTGTATCCCGGCCCACCTGTGCACCCAAATCTGCCGGATTTCCCCCCATCGGGAGTCGCGTCCCAGCGCCGTGGGCTCGCGTGGCTCCCTGAGCCGCTAAACCGGTGCCGTGACTGAAATAATCCCGTCTCCCGTGTCCCTGCGCATCTGCTCCCTGGCACTGGCGGCAGGGACATCATCTCCCGGGGGCCGGCGGCTCCGGGCGCACGTTTGGGCTGGGCGTGTGGGGATCGGCCATAATTCGACCCTCCACGGAACCCTCCTCATCTGCTTCCCACCTCCTGGAAAGCTACCTCCGCCTGCAGCCGGAGGATGCTCTCCTGCCCGGCTGCCTCGCCGCTCCATCCCTTGTCACTCCGCGGGAATGTTGCTGGCTTTATTTGTTATTTTCCCCCCTGTGCGGCAGCAGGAATCAGGGCAACCGGGGAGGAGGAGGAGGAGGAGGCAGGGAGCTATTTCAGGGAGCTGCTGTTATCTGCTCCGCGTTAATCCCCAGCTGGTGGGGGGAAGGTTTTCCCTGAGCGCTTTCCTGGGAGGGCACGTATTAAACATTGAAAAGCAGTGCGAGGAAGAAGAGGATTAGCAGGAGAGAGAGGAAGCTGGTCCTGGCTTTGCTCGGGTTATCCATCTGCTTTGCTTTTATGGATGCACCAGTGTGAGCAATATCACTCAGGGGTTTTTTTTGTGTTGTGTTTTTCCTCTCCCCACCCCTTTCTCTCTTCCCTCTCAGCTATCTGTCTGCCGGGGTGCTTTTGCATCACCCTGGAAGTCCCCTCGCTCTGGGTTCTGCCGTAGCTGAACTGCTGGGATAATGGAGCTCGGGGCTGTGGTCACCACGCTGGAAAGCGGGGAGCAGGACACGGTTCTCAAGGTGCTCCAGGTCTACAACCAGGAGGTGAGTGAGCATCAACCCCTCCCCGGTGTCAGGGGCTCTTAAAATTATTAACGAGATGCCAAGTAAAACCTGGCAGGGAAATGAGAGTCAGTGTAAGGACCGAGTAGGAGGAGCCTTTATGTTGAGGCAGGTTTGGGGGTGATGAAACAGGCCAGGGAGGAGCTGCAGGTGAAACGTTGTCAGGATTTGCAAGTCAAAGATGATTAGAGGTGACTGCACAGCTCTATCAAACCCCAATGATTTGGAAGCAGAGCTGGGAGTGTTTCTAGCCTTAAAGTGAGAAAAGATTATCTATGGGGGTAAATTTCTGCCCGGAAAAGAGGAGACTGAGGGTAGACCTTGGCTGTTAACAGCTTCCTTCCTTCTCTGCTCACTGTGACCAGTGACAGGACCCGAGGGAAGGGCTGGAGCTGTGTCAGGGGAGGTTTAGGACAGATATCAGGAAAAGGTTCTTCCCCCAGAGGGTGCTCAGGCACTCAACAGGCTCCCCTGGGCAGTGGGCACAACCTCAAGGCTGCCAGAGCTCGTGGTGGGATTGTTGGGGCTGAGCAGGGCCAGGAGTGGGACTGAGTGATCCTTGTGAGTGATCCCTTCCAACTGAGGAGACTCTGTGATTCCTTGAAATCCCACTTGAAAGAGACTCTGGTTGTCAGGGAAATTTCCTTCGGAGGGTTCCCCCGGGAGGGGCTGGCCCTGCGGATCGCTGTGACTCACTCTGCACCAGGCTGGAGTAGGTGGGAAGCCAGCAGGGAAAACCTGAGGAATGTTTTGCAGAAGTGTGTGTGAGAGAGGGAGTGTGGAACTATTCATAGCAGCTGGATTTGGGATGGGGAGATCTTGGGCGAGGAGGAGCAGATGCCTGCTAAGGACAGCGCTGAGGATTAGCAGTACCCGCAGCGGGTGCCACACCAGAGCCGTCGGGGTGCAAACAGTGTCTGTGTAACCAACTCAAGGCTCCAAACCGCGGCATTTCCCGTGGAATCCCCCCAGCTGGGTCCTTCCCGGCGTATCAGGCATATGGAACTCGAGCCAGAGGGTTTGCTGGCCCGTCTGAAGGAAATGGAGCAGTCAAAGAGGATTATGAAACTGCAGATAAAGCCGGCACGGCCTGGCATCGCTTTTGCTGCAAGACTGATGGTTCTGTAACCTTTCCCGGGGATTTATTTTAATTCAATGTTGCACACGCAGTTTTTGGTTGCTGGGGATAAACTGCAGCTAAAGCAGAACCCCAGGTATGGCCAAATTACCCCCAAATGGGATTAGAGCCTGCAGAGAGGATGTGCTGGGGGAAGAGCGAGCCTGGCTGTCTGCAGAGCGCAGCGGTGCCGGGAGTGGTAACGTGATCCAACAGCCTGTGGATGGATCAGCTCGTGGAGCTCCCACAGCCTGATGGGAATACACCTGTCCTGCCTCCACCCCTGGGGCTGCTGCTCCTGGGGCATCGCTGTGTCCATCGCTGCTTCCAGGCTGGGCTGACCAGCTCCATCCCTGGGCTCTTGGTGACTGCACACACATCTCACCGGTGTTTTATGGATTTTAAACAGTTTTGTTCTCCATGCTTCGACCAAAGATTCTCTTGGTGTAAACAGGGATTGCCTCATTCACTGGGAAGTGCTGCTTCTCCCCAGGAACCTGTGGTCTCCTGTGCTCTCAGGTTCCATGGGAGCAGGAGTAGCCAGGAAGGAGGCTGTCAACGAAGAACAACCAAAAGGGAGAGAGGAAACAGAAATGTTTCCTGTTAATGGAGAGCAGGAGTCTTGTTAGGAAGGGGATGGAGCGGGGCTGTGGAGATCAGGTCCCTTGTGTTTAAAGAACTTGACCTGGGTAAACCACGAAGAGCTATTCCCACGTGCCAAGGAGACAGCACTTCTTTTGATCAGGAAAAAAACCAACAAATATCAAGGGGAGGTGTGTGCAGCATGAGCTTGGTGGTGTCACTGAGCCGAGGAATTACCAGCTCATAGGGGATATTGGGATTGGGATGAGTACTCACTGTGCTGCTGCAGTATTTAGTCTAAATCCACCCATCAGCTGACCCGTGGCACTCTGCCCAAGCCATGGATCCAGGGATGGTGCCCATCATGGGAGGGACTGTTGTGAGAAGTTGTGTTTGCTGTTGCAGCATGTTTTGGACCTGCTGCTTTCCAGGTGAATGGCTCTGCCCTGGTTCTGTGGAGTTTTAACTTATTCCTTGTTCTGATTTGTTTTGTTTTTTCCACAGAAGTCTCAGTGCTTCATCTTCGAGGATGAGGAGCGGGAGGAGAGGAAGGTAGGCACGTGCTCCTTGCTTTTCCTCTTTGGTCGGTGTGTAAATCTGCTGCTCCATACTTGTGTCCAGCTGGGCTTGACAGGCAGCTCCCACAGGGAAAGAAATGAGGGTTTTCCATTAACTTGGGCAGGGAATGGTACACTCAGAGCATCTGGTTCTGTTTTTTTCCAGCAATAGTTGGTGTTTTGGGTAAAAGTCAGCTCCATCTGGCATTAGCAGCAGTCCCGTGATCCATGCAGCCCCAGCCATGAGTGTAAAGGGTGTGATCCCCAGGAAGGGTGAGGGGTCCTGCTGGGAGCCAGCGGTGGGATTTGCCTGGAGCTGTGTATTAGCAGATCCTTTAAGCTGGTATGATCTGGCACTCGGAGGGAGGGAGCTGCTTGTTCCTGCTCCCGCAGCTCTTTGTGCTGGGCCAGCCTTGTCCTGGCTGCTCTGCTGCAAGAACGACTCTGGGTTTCCAGGATTATTTTCCAGATGGCTCAGTTGTGTGCTCAGTTCGCTGGTGGATGGTGCCAAGGCCCGTGTTAGCACAGCAAGTGCAGGCCAGGCGACCTGGGTGGAGAACAGGCCCTCCTTTGGCTGAGCCAGTGCCAGCTGCTGCCACACGGAGCGTGCCCAGGCACAGCCTGAGGGTGGGATTGGATCTGACGAGATCCGAGCTCTTTGCTGCCAGACATGGATCCAGGCACAGTGTCCTGCTTTTGGGGGGTATGCCACGAAACACGAGTTGAGCATCACCACCAGTTCCTGGTGCTCAGGTGTCCTGCTGGTTCAGCCCTGGGGTCTCTTTCCCCTGAGCCAGCCCAAGGCTTTGGTCGCTGTGCCTGGATCTGAAGCTCTGTCTCTGCCTCCTGTGTGGAGGGAGCAGAGGAACAGTTGTATTTCCTCACTTCCCCAGGGTGTGACCGTGGGGCACCCCAGGAACCTCATGTTAAGGGCCGGGGGAGGTTCAGGTTGGACATCTGGAGGAATTTCCTCATGGAAAGGGTTATCAGGCACTGGCAGGGGCTGCCCAGGGAGGTGTTGGGGTTCCCATCCCTGGAGGTGTCCATGGAACAACTAGACATGGCACTCAGTGCTCTGGGCTGGGTGACAAGGTGGGCATGGACTCAGTGGTCTTGGAGGTCTTTTCCAACCTCAGTGATTATGATTAATGGTTGCAACCTTAACGATCCTGCGATTATTCTGAAGTGTAACTGGTGGGGCTGCATTTAGCCAGTTACAAACCTCATTTTTGGGTTCTTTTGCTTTTTTAACGTCACGGAGAGATCCGTGGTTTCAGACGTGTTGTGTTAGAGGTCTGGTGAGCTCTCCCCTCACCCAGCTGCGTGTGGGTGTGATGTGAAGTGTTGCCATGCGTGGCTGAGCCTGAGCTGCCTGTGGCTGTGAGGCCTTACCTGTGCTCCTCCATGACTCACCGTTCCCCGCGAGGATGAGCTCTGCAGCTCCCGTGAATTGTGTTAGTGGGGCTCTGCCAGTCTGTACCCACGGAGGATCTGGGCCAGTAGGTCTCCAGGCAGCACCTGGGGTTAAGGAGATGCTGCTTATTTGAGTCTCCTGAGGTCTCTTCACCTGCCTTTCCCAGGGCATCATGTGCTCTGCTTACCTCCCTTGGGTCCTTGTGGGCCTCCCTTGGTGGTTCTCTGATGCCTCTCTCCACCTCTCCAGTCCATTTGTGGATCCTGTGGATCAGGTGCCTCCCTGATCTTACACAAGAGCAGAGAGCTGCTGCTGAGTGTGTGGTGACCCCTGAGGGGAGCCCTGAGGTGAAGGGCTCAGGGAGGTTTTTGCCCTCATTGCCGTGGTCAGGCAAACCCTCTGAGCCTGAACCATCCTCACCACGGCAAAGCTACAACAGAGACCTGTTTGTGTTCTCCCTTTACACCCAGTACTCTTTCCCAGCCATTTGTTGATGGTTGTTCTTGCCCAAACTGGTCCAGATCCAGTGCCAGAGCCAGGCACTTCCCGAGTGCTGCTGAGGGCACACCTGAGCAGACCCACCTCCAGGGGATGCTCCCGTTGTCCAGGGCGGAGTGTGACAGGGTTGGAGAGAGCACTGGGAAGTGTCAGTATCCTAGGCATTGCTTGTTTCCAACTGCACAGAAAATGGCCCAGCTGCTGATCAAGTTCCTAGAGAGGGAGCTGCAGCCATCCTGCCAGGTCACCTGCCTGGAGAGCATCCGCATCCTGTCCCGGGACAAGCATTGCCTCGACCCTTTCACCACCGAGGAAGGCCTGAAGACCCTCTCTCGGCACGCCGGCATCGACTACTCGGAGGAGCTCATCCGGGAGGTCCCAGACTTGGACGTGATCCTGGAATCCCTCAAATGCCTGTGCAACATCGTGTTCAGCAGCCCGCGGGCGCAGGAGCTGACGGCCGAGGCCCGGCTGGTGGTGGGGCTGGCGCGGCGCATCAAGCTCTACAACGAGCGCAGTCTCCCTCATGACGTCAAGTTCTTCGACCTGCGCCTGCTGTTCCTGCTGACGGCCCTGAGGGTGGACATCCGGCAGCAGCTCGCCCAGGAGCTCCGGGGCATCAGCCTGATGGCAGACACCCTGGAGCTGACGCTCGGCGTGAAGTGGTTGGACCCCTATGAAGTTGCCACCGAGGAGGGACTTCTCCCACCTCTGCCTCGGCAGGAGACGGAGCGAGCCATGGAGATCCTCAAAGTGCTCTTCAACATCACCTTTGATTCCAGCAAGAGGGAAGTGGACGAGGTAAGCTCCCTGGGTCTGTGGCACTCACGTGTCCCCGGGCTCTGGCTTTGCTGGTTTTCTCCTCCTGTGCATTTCCTCCTGTCCCAGACTGGTCCTCGTGCAGCCCCAGGTACATGTCAGGGTGGTGAGGGACTCGGTGTGCCCGGGGCACTGCCTCTGTCCAGTGCAGTATTAACCCTTACAGAGTTTAGAGCATTCCCATTTAAAAGTTGGGGATTTTCCCTTAATGACATGATTTGCTGAGCGAGAGGGAGAGCGGAGCCCCGAGATAATTCACTTGTGAGCGTGGCCAGGTACCTCTTCACCTTCAGGCCAAGGTCAGAGGGAGGTGTGATGAACACCATCCCTGTGGCTAATCCATGGAGTGTTTTGGAGCCTACTCCAGCCCTTAACTCAGTGTCCTAGAGTGAGTGGAAGTGTATTGGGCAGCTGGAAGGCCATGTGTTGGCCCCAAAAGGAGAACTGGGAGGCTGCTTCCCCTGGAACACCCCGCTGTGCGTGATCAGTCTGTGGCTGCAGGGGCAGCAGGCTCTGGGATGTGTGGGGTCCCGTTTGCTGATCAAGGTTTCCATTTTCCGTTTTGGGGCCAGGAAGATGCTGCTTTGTACCGGCACTTGGGTGCCCTCCTGCGCCACTGCCTCATGATCTCTGCCGATGGCGAGGACCGGACCGAGGAGTTCCACAGGTGCGTGCTGGGAACCTGGGCCTTGAGCTTGCCCTGGAGCAGGGGGATCCTGCCTGACCCTGGCTGAGCGTGAGGGCCACTACTGACCCGCAGCTCCTGGGTTTGGCCTGCGGGTCCCTCACGCTGCTAGAATTCAGAAACAGCCTTTTCTGCCCTTGGAATGACATGTGGGAATGCCATGGCTTTCCAGCCCCCAAGATCCTGTTCCAATGTCCTTTGTCAGGCTGTCCCTACAGCGACAGCCATCTCAGTGGGCAACTGGCCAGAGCAGACACACCTTTGACCACCCAGACTGGCTCTGTCGAAACCCCTGGGTTCTCAGTTGTCACTGAAGTCTCTTCAGAGTCCCCAGCATGTAGTTCAGCCGCCCAAAAAGCAGTTCCAGTTATTCCCTTTCAGTGGTGTGTGGAGCCTGGGGTGCTCCAAGACTACTTGGATTGCAGGGTCCTCGCAGTCCTGGAAGTTAATGACAGACGTTCACTGCTACAGACCTGAAGGACTCAAGTGAGCAAAGCTCCATTACTGTGTGTTCTCTTCTCTTCCCTTTCACACATGTAGCCACACAGTCAACCTGCTGGGCAATCTGCCCCTGAAGTGTCTGGATGTGCTCCTGACCCCCAAAGTGCAGCCGGGCTCGCTGGAGTACATGGGTGTCAACATGGATGCAGTCAGCATCCTCCTGGATTTCCTGGAGCGCCGCCTGGACAGGGTGAGGGCTGGGGGCGTCCTCACTGCTCGTTCCCACAGGTTCAGGGCACCTTTCCCTCAGCCTGGCAGTGCCCAGTGCCATCACGTTTGGTTTGGAGTTGTGGAAGGGGCAGCTCTTGGCAGAGGTCGGTGGGACTAAACCAACATCCATGGACAGGAAGGTGGCTGTCATTGCTCTGAGGGCTGCAGGCCCTCAAAGATCAGTGAGATCAGTGGAACAGTGGATGACTAGCTGATAATTAGCTGGATGACTGACATATTAGCCCTGTTTCACTTAACAGTGGAAGCCTCTGGAAGCCTGAAATTGCGTTCTTTTCAAGCTGACTGTGGTTTTCAGCCTCAGGAGTTATTCCAAAGGGCCTCAAAATTTTACCACTGCACTTTTCTGCCCTGGATGCCCTGCCCAAGGTTTTTTTGGCAAGCTGTGTGTTGTGGGGAGGGAGGAAGTATTAAATGCCTGTGGCAGAGGCTGGGATGCTTTGTGTCCATCCATCTCCCCGACAGACTGTACTCGTGTTCTCCAGCGTGAGCGCAGCATGACTGACGCGCTGCTCCTTTTGGGGCTGTTTCAGCAGGGCCACAAGCTGAAGGAGAGCCTGACCCCTGTGCTGAACCTGCTGACGGAGAGTGCCCGTGTCCACCGCCAGACCAGGAAGTTCCTGAAGGCCAGGGTACGCTGTGCTCAGCCCAAAGGTCGGGGGTACTGTCCTGAGGGGAGAGGAGACGAGCAAGCGCCTGCTTATGGCCACCCGCCGCACACCTCTGGGCTCTCACGTGGCTGGTTGAGGCCTCTGGCACCCACCGTGTTTCTCCCACGTGCCCAGGTGCTGCCACCGCTGCGGGACGTGCGGAACCGGCCGGAGGTGGGGAATTCCCTGCGGAACAAGCTGGTGCGGCTCATGACCCACATCGACACCGATGTCAAGCACTGCGCCGCCGAGTTCCTCTTCGTGCTCTGCAAGGAGAGCGGTGAGTCCCGGGGCCCTGGGGGGCTTTGACAGAGAGCCCCTCGCCGTGGGCTCTGGGAGAGCCAGAGCGCAGGGGATGGGGACCCTCCAGGGAGCTTCTGCCTTCCCTGGGCATAGCCACGCTGAGCAGGGAAAAGGGGAGCGTTCCAGGAGCTCTGTGGGAAGGAGGTGCTGCCTCTCAGGCCAGCAGTGCGGGACAGGCTGTGCTGCAGGGCACCCCAGCACGCTGCAGACAGCCTGGCCAGCGTTCAGCCCCCCGCCCATGGCTGCTGTCCCCCTGACAGTGTCCCTGGGTCTCCGTGGCCCAGCATGACTGTGGGGCTGGAGGCAGGAGGGGAGCACAGCGTGGTCTCTGTCCTTCTCCTGGCAGTGTCCCGGTTTGTGAAGTACACGGGGTACGGGAATGCTGCAGGGCTGCTGGCAGCACGGGGCCTCATGGCCGGCGGCCGGGAAGAGGGGGAGTACTCGGAGGATGAGGACACGGACACGGAGGAGTACAAAGAGGCAAAGCCCAAGTAAAGAAGTCTGCTCCCCCTCTAGAGCACCCCTCTTTCCACACCTTCTTCCCATTCCTGCTCTACCCCTCTCCATCTGCCTCCTGCCATCTCCCTGTCCTGCTCTTCCACAAGCCCATGGCTCCTCTCCCTCTCCAGAGCCCAGTGCTGTTGCACCCAGCTGGTTTTCGGCTTCTTTTTTTCTTTTCCCTCTCTTTTGCCCTTCCCTCTCTCTTTTTTGCCCTTTGCCTCTCCTTTACTCTGCAGTGGGGGTGTCTGGAGGGTGGGGGGTGTGTGGGGGCAGCCCCAGGTCTGTGCCCACCTGCATATCCTGCACTCACCAGCTTCCTTTTCAGTGTCCCTGCAGGTTGGGTTTGTTGGGATTTTCTCTGTTAGCTTTTGCCTCCTGCCTTGAGGAGAGGGAGGAAGTGTCTTGTGCACCCAGTTTCCAGTGGCACTGTGGCATTGGCAGGAGGGGATGTTGCTCCTGCTGGAGAAATGGGAAGGGTTTTTAAGGATGTAGGTTGGAAGCCCCTGTAGAACTGTGATGGCACTCGGGCACTAAGGGCACGAGCACTGGTGACAGCCAACCCTGCCGTGCCATTCCTCTGCTCCTTGAGGCACGGGAGGATCCCAAACAGCCCTTTGTCCCCCTGCTGTCCCCTCTCCCATGCCCTGACCTCGCTGTTGTCCGCGCAGCATCAACCCCGTGACGGGCCGTGTGGAGGAGAAGCTTCCCAACCCCATGGAAGGGATGACGGAGGAGCAGAAGGAGCACGAAGCCATGAAGTTGGTCAATATGTTCGACAAGTTGTCCAGGTACTGGGGCGTGGGTGTGTGTCCGTATGGGGGGTACATCTGTGACAGGCCCTCCAGTGGCTGCATTCCCAAGGCCTGAAGGGACTTAGGAGAGGGAGTGGTGGGGATACCTGGAGAACCTCTTCCCTCAGCTTTGGCATGATGGGACACACGATGTGAAATTCCATGCTGTGCCTGTGCTGTTCCCAAACACCTGCCGCTTGCCAGGTTTGTCCAGGAACTCAGGAAGAGCAGCAGCCTCTGTCCTGGCAAGGCTGCTCAGGAGGAAGGAGTGTTCTGGGGACAGAGAGCCCAGTGAGGTCAGGAAGGGAGGGAAGTAACACATGTACTTCCATCATGTGTTGGAGGGAGAGGAACACAGACACCAGTGCTGGTTTTCCTGAGGGAATCCTGAACCACACAGAACAGGACTCTAGAAATGAGCCTGTTCTGGGGAACCTGAGAATGGGAATGGTATTGTCTGTGGATTGTGCTTCTAGCCATTGCCTCACCGTGCTGGAGGTTTTAGAGCTGGGACTGTCCCCATTTCTCAGAAGGGATCCTTATCAGTGCCAGGGGTGTTCCGGGCCATTTCCACGAGCCCCGCTGTATTCCTGCTGTATTCCCCTGTGTGTTCCCCTGCTCTGAGCCAGCTCTGTCTTACCTTTCCTGGCTGCAGGGAGAAGGTGATCCAGCCCATGGGCATCACTCCGAGCGGAAACCTGGCGCCCATGGAAAACGCCATCCGCAACATGGCCGACGAGCGCTCGTCGTCCGACTCGGACCTGGGGCTGGACTGACCCAGCTCCCGCCCCAGCCACGGAGAGCTCGGCTCCAGCCACTCTCCCTTCAGAACTGGTGCTGTACCCAGAGGCTGGCACTGGGCCAGGACTCTTCCTGCAGGATCGGTATCCAGCCTGGATCCCTCACAGCCCACCACACGGAACACCTGCCTCCTTCCCAGCTCCATAGCCAGCTCTCCTTCCAGAGGTCTCCGTGGCCTGGCTCCACCTTGGTCTCTCCTGTCAGCAGCCTTCAGGATTTCACACTCCAAATTGCTTCCAGGACTTTCCAGTAGGATTTTTTTTATTTAAATGCGTGCTGTTTGGGAAGAGGGGTCAGGGAGAGGCTCTTGCTGCCACTCCATCAGGGTCCGTCGGTCCGCGGAGCCTCCTGCGTGTGCCCAGCCCCGCAGTGGGGGGCTGCTCCCCGGGAATGCTGTGGGAAGGGGGAGCTGCCAGAGAGGGGCGTGGGCCGTGAATCACGGCAGCTCCTGGGGAGTGGGATCCGCAGGGTGTGGTGCAGGAGGCTGTGTCCCTGCGCAGCCGTCCGAGTGCGCCGGTGTCCATGTGCGCCTGGAGCGTGTGGGTGAACACAGGGAAACTGAGTGAGGCCTTCGAGGAAGCTTCCAGCATCCCACTGGCCATGGGAGAGAGCGTGTGGGTGGCTGCCGGGAACGCTCTGATGGCCCTTCCCTGGCACTGGGCACTGTCCCTGTCACCAGCCAGTTGGGTTTGGGCGTTCACCTCTCCCCAAATCCCACTTTCCAAAGGAAAGGCCAACACCTGTGCTCTGTCCTTCGCTCTTCCTTGCTGTCCCCAGGTCTCTCTGTCCCCCAGGGGCTGCTCTCAGGCCTGGTGTAGATCTGTCTTTATTTTTACTTCTGTTTTCTTTTGAAAGAAAATCTTCCCGTCTGTCTCATGTACCCGAGTTCCCAAATGTCCTGTCACGAGTAGGAATGCACAAGTGACGCTTGAATAAAGCCAACCTGACACCTGGGCATGTGGCCATGATTGCTCGACCGCCAGGAATTCCTCGGGGCTGTCCCTGACTAGCCCATGGCAGAGGTGTTCCCAGGTGTTCCTGCCTGCGTGTCCTTAGGAGCTGGGGGTGTTTCTGAATGTGGTCTTGGAGGGGAAGAGCTGGAGAGGTGCTTGGCTCAGTTTTCCCTCTGTGCTGGGCACTGCTGAGGCACCTCCAGTGCTGTGTCCAGCTCTGGGCCCCTCGTGGCAAGAAGGAGGTGCTGTGTGGAGTGAGAAGGGGGAGTGTGTCTTGAGAAGGAAACAGTGATGGGGAAGGGTCTGGAGCACCAGCAGGCTGAGGGAGCTGGGGGGGCTCAGCCTGGAGAAAAGGAGGCTCAGGGGGGACCTTCTGGCTCTGCAACTCCCTGA
>JAWWES010000168.1:8788860-8799718 GCA_035583135.1 Lophotriccus pileatus | reverse complement strand
CCCGCGCCCCGCTCATCGCCGCCGCCGCTCGGCCGCCAGTGCGCGCGCCCGCCCGCCCGCCCTCCGCCGCCTCGGCCCGGCCCGGCGCTTTTCGGGGTGTCGAGGCCGGGGAAGGCCGCGGGGGCGGCGGGGAGGCGGCGGCGCTGCCGTGGTTACCGGCGGGCGTTACGGTAGCGGCGGGAAGCGAGTGCGCGCGGCATTACGGTAGCGGCGCGGGGGGGGGGGGGGCGAGAGTACGAGGGGCGTGACGGTAGCGCGGCGAAGCGGGTGCGCGGCGCCGGCGGGCGCGGGGCGTTACGGTACCCGGCGTGCCCCGCGCGGGCGGAAGTGAGTGCGCAGCCCCGGCGGCGGCGCGGCCTCCTCGCCCCGGTCCCGCCGCTCCCTCGGGCCCGTCCCGGAGCTGCCGCCGCCGCCGCCGCCATGAAGGACGTGCCGGGCTTCCTGCAGCAGAGCCAGAGCGCGGGGCCGGGCCAGGCCGCCGTGTGGCACCGCCTCGAGGAGCTCTACAACAAGAAGTGAGCGCGGGGACGGGGTGGGGGGGGAATGCCCGGTGTTTGTTCGCGGTGTTTGTTCGGGGTGTTTGTTCCCGGCGTCTCACGGCGGGTGTTTTGTGTCCCCAGGCTGTGGCACCAGCTCACCCTGCAGGTGCTGGACTTCGTGCAGGACCCCTGCTTCGCCCAGGGCGATGGGCTCATCAAGGTGAGGGGGAGATTGCCGGCTGTGGGATCTCTCCGTGGCACAAGGAATGGGGGCGGTTGTGCCGGGGAAAACTCAGTCTGTGGCTCCTCTATGTGATAATCCTCTTGGAGAATCGCTGACCCGCGTGGACTCGCCTCCCGTAAGCCTGCAGGGTCCGTGTGAAAATCCGGCTAAAATTAAATGTGTCAGGTTTTTTGTAACCTTCGGAGCCATTCTTTACTTTCGTTCACTTTAAGTTTTTTATATTTGGGAGGTGCAGGAGGATTTTTATTTCCACTCCCTTGTGTGACAAGGAGTTTGCCAAGTGCGGGGTGGAGTGTGGGGCATTCACAGACGCTTCCCTCAGACCCTTCCTCAGAGCTGGGAGGAGCTAAAATGGGTAGTTCTGGGCTCCTGGATTCTGCACAGTGCTGGGATTTCTGTATGGGATGCCCAGTTTGTTGGAAAAACCATGGAATGGGTTGGGTTGGAAGGGACCTTAAGGATCACCACGCTCCACCCTCCCTGGAAGGGATACCTTCTAGTAGCCCAGGTTCCTCCTAACCCTGTCCAGCCTGGCCTGGACACTTCCAGGGATGTTCAAACGAGCTGGAATAGAGAGGAAATAAGAGTGAGAAGCTCTGAACGGGGGTGTCCTTTGCTCTGAGCGTCCCTGTCCTTGTCCCCACAGCTCTATGAGAACTTCATCAGCGAGTTTGAGCACAGGTGAGTCAGCTGGGGGGGTTTGGGGTCACCTGGGGGGGCCCTGTGCTGATCCCGAGCTGCTCTTTGCAGGGTGAACCCCCTGTCCCTGGTGGAGATCATCCTGCACGTGGTGCGGCAGATGACAGGTTCGTGTCCTCCCCTCCTCCCTGGGCTGCTCCCAGCCCCTGAGCCCCGTGGAATGTGGCCCGGGGGAATCTTGGGCGGAGAGTTACAGCCCCGGTGCTTTCGGAAGGGAAAGCACCGGCTTGCAAAGCTTAGATTGCTGCTGCCTCCTGCAGCAGGAAGTCCACAGCTTCTCTGGAGAGGTGGTTGATGAGGAAAAGCCTGGCCCACCTGGCAGCACCTGCTGCAGGTTGAGGGCACGCTGTGGCAAACACACATTCCAGCCTTCAAGAATGCAGCAAACGACAGATCTGTGGGTGAAGTTCAGCTCCACGGGCCCTCATGGTACTGCTGCTTTTTAAAATCTGGTTTTTTCTCTACTCCAGATCCCAACGTGGCCCTGACTTTCCTGGAAAAGACTCGGGAAAAGGTATGTCTGAAGCTGCTCCCTGTGGCAGTTCACTGGCAGCTGAGGAGGCACCGGGCTCTGTGTGTGTGTGTGTGTGACACCTGTGCTGCAGAATCCAGGGATTTTACTGCAGGAATGTGATCAGTGGTGTGCACCCAGCCCTGTCCCAGCCGCCTGGCTGCAGGTGGTGCTCCAGGCAGGTCCCCCTGTGTCCCTGCAGGTGAAGAGCAGCGACGAGGCCGTGATCCTGTGCAAAACAGCCATCGGGGCCCTCAAGCTCAACATTGGGGACCTGCAGGTCACCAAGGTGAGGAGTGGCCCGGGCTGGGAGGTTTTGGGGTGCTGTGGCATCCCTTGATTGTCCCAGCTCCCAGCTCAGAGGGTCTGGTGAGCCTCCCCAGCGTGTGGGAGCTGCTCCTGGTGACCCGCGGTGTTGCTGCCCGAGCAAAGCACGTGGAGTTTGTCATCCTTGACTTGTTTTAGAGCCATCTTTTAAACCCAAAATGAGAGTTTTTTTCATGCAGGGCAGCTTTAGATCTCCTAGAGCAAGCGCAGAGCGGTAGCTTTGGGCGTGTGTAGCAGGGAATGCTGGAATGGAATGCTTTGGCCGTGGCTCCCAGGGTGTCACAGCTGCCCCGGGCCCCTCCTGGGAACGCCGTGACCCTCCCGGCCGGGATGCCAGCGGTGCACCGGCTGCTCCTTGCCCTTTACAAAGGCAGGTCTCCCCCTGCCCAGGAGACCATCGAGGAGGTGGAGGAGCTGCTGAACACCCTGCCCGGGGTGACCTCGGTGCACAGCCGCTTCTACGACCTCTCCAGCAAGTACTACCAGACGGTGGGGAACCACGCCGCCTACTACAAGGATGCTCTGCGCTTCTTGGGCTGCATCGAGGTCAAGGACCTGCCAGGTACCTCCTCTGCCTGGAAATTCCCACTTTCCACGCTCTGCTTTACCAAATAAACGCCCTGGCAGAGGTTTTTATCCGTGTTTTTTCGGCCGTGCCATGATGGATCCGAGGTCTGGCCGGATCGAGTGGTGACCCCATCCAGGATCCTGCTCCTAAGCTGCCCCAGGGTGATGGGAGGAGGGAATGCCCCTGCCAGAAAGGGGAGTTTCTTTTAATTCCCCAAGAATCTTCACTGTGGATTCCAGAAGTGGCCCTTTTGTGCTGTGGTTACTGCAGACCCCTGAATTCCAGGCTTGGGAGAGGGTGAGGAGTGAGAATGGTTTAATGCAGGCACAGAGAAGGGTGAGGGAGGGGTTGCTGGGGCTTAAACTGCTGCTTTACCCAAATTATTTTTGTTCTGGGCTTTTTCTTCATGCAAATTATTTTTGGTCTGTTTGTTGGGTGTTTTTTCCAGTGTCAGAGCAGCAGGAGAGAGCCTTCACCCTGGGGCTGGCCGGGCTGCTGGGAGAAGGTGTTTACAACTTTGGGGAGCTGGTAAGTCCTGCCACATTCCTCCGGGGAGCCTCAGGAGCTGATTTTACCCTGCTAACGCCCTCCTGCCTGGCTCCTGCAGCTCATGCACCCCGTGCTGGAGTCCCTGAGGAGCACAGACCGGCAGTGGCTCATCGACACCCTCTTCGCCTTCAACAGTGGCAACGTGGAGACCTTCCAGGCCCTCAAGTCAGCCTGGGGGCAGCAGGTGAGGGGTGTTGTACTGCTGAAGGCCCGAGCTCAGGGTTTACAGAGCCCACAGGGAGCCTCTGGACCTCTGTTTTACTACCTTTACCTAATTCCCGGCTCTGGTGCGCTGGTATAATTCTAACTGGGAGTTATTATAGGAGGTATTTCATCTTGATACACGTCATTAGTTTTCTTTTGGCTCCCCTCTGGTTGATGGAAAGAAGTAAAGAGACATCTCCTGTGTTCCAAGGGCAAAGCACACACAAATGTCCTGCACAAGCAGATAATCCCGGATTTAATCTCCGTAACAGGAGGGCTGCCAGTGGAAAAGAGTGGTTTTCCCTCCTGTTGTGGGAAGTGTGAGGCCAACAGTGGTGTTGGATGTTACCTGCACTGGCCACCCCAGGAATTTCTGACACAGCAGTAGTTTGCAAGTGGATTTGTGAGTCCCCTGGCCCTTGGCAGGCTGCCTGCCTGGTGAGGTCTGTGTTTCGTGCGCAGCTCCTGGGATTTATTTTCTGGTACCATTCCCAGGTGGTGGCTGGGCTGTGATGGCCTCCACCCTCCTAAATAAAGCCCCCTCAGGGATTTACTCCTGCGTGTAACAAGCTGTTCTCCCCCAGGTTGAGGGGAAAATGCAATAGTGACCTGATTTGGTGCATTTTCTCCCCTCACAGCCTGACCTGGCTGCGAACGAGGCGCTGCTGCTGCAGAAGATCCAGCTCTTGTGTCTCATGGAGGTGAGCTGGGATGTTGCCCAGAGGAGCTGTGGCTGCCCCACCCCTGAAAGTGTTCCAGGCCAGGCTGGACGGGGCTTGGAGCAACCTGGGATAGGGGAAGGTGTCCCTGCCCGTGGCAGGGGGTGGAACTGGTTGGGCTTTAAGGTCCCTTCCAACCCAAAGCATTCTGGGATTCTGTGATACGGAAGAGGGGCAGAAGAAGCTTTGTATTTCAGGGATGGTGTCTGGAGTTATAACTCTGAAAGTTAGACTTTATTTGGGCTTCTTTTAGTTAAATATGGGAAACGCAGTTGCCGATGCAGAGTAAGACTGGGCAGGGCAGCACAGGGGAGGCTCTGTGTGCTGTGGGAACCACTAAAACCCCGTGGGGTTTATTTCTTTGCTCTGTTCCCTGGGCTCAGATGACTTTCACCCGCCCAGCCAATCACCGACAGCTCACCTTCGAGGAGATTGCCAAGAGTGCCAAAGTCACCGTCAACGAGGTGAGTCTGGGGTCAGACAAACTGGTTTGGGAACTCTAAGAGTAGCTGGGTAGACCTGAGTGACACAGAATCCTGGGATCATTGAGGTTGGAAAAGACCTCCAAGATCACTGAGAACCTGTGCCCGATGCCCACCTTGTCCCCCAGCCCAGAGCACTGAGTGCCACATCCAGTCATTCCTTGGATACCTCCAGGGATGAGGGCTCCACCACCTCCCTGGGCAGCCCCTTCCAGTGCCTGACCACCCTTTCCATGCAGAAATTCCTCCTCATGTCCAACCTGAACCTCCCCACGTGCAGCTTGATGTCACTTCCTCTTGTCACTTGTTCCCTGGGAAAAGAACCCCACTCCCACTATCTGGCCAGACCCCTGTTCCTGCTGCCTGGGGGTGCTTCGGCTCTATTGGCTTTTTCCAGTTGCCTCGTTCTTCCTGGGATTTCAGAGACAAGAAAGTCAATCTGGTTTTGGGGAAAAGAGCTCCCTCCTGTGTGTTGAGATGTTGAGTCTCAAGGCAGCCCTGTCACCTGAAAGGGGAGCAGTGGGAGCTGCTGCCCTGGATTCTGTGTGTGAACAGTCTGCTGTGAGGGTATCAAGTGAGGGCTTTATTTGTCTCAGGAGAGAAACTGGGTGATGTGAGTGGTTTTCCTTGAATTGTTTCTGTTCCCAGGTGGAGCTGCTGGTGATGAAGGCACTCTCAGTGGGCCTGGTGAAGGGCAGCATTGACGAGGTGGACAAGAGGGTGCACATGACGTGGGTGCAGCCACGTGTGCTGGACCTACAGCAGGTAACCGGATTGAAATCGGGACTGGGAAGGGTCACAGCCTGGGAATGAGCCTCCCTGGGGCTTCCTGAAGGGGAATCAGCTTTCCCTTTTACGTGGTACTGTGAGTTCATCCTGGAGTACCTGGTGCTTTTCACACCCCTGTAGGGAGCGGGTGGTCAGAAGCCTGACGGGGGATGGAACAGGACAGGGATGACACGTCCTTTGTGGAAGCCACACAAACATAATGGAACACAGAAGCCATGACTGTGTTTTCCAGAGGAATCCAGACATCCACGTGGCTGCCTCATTCCTAAATGCATGAGATAACCCTCTGGGAGTTTTGGGGGTGTAGGAGTTACATTCCTCTCGGCAAGAGGGAAGTCCAGGTTTTTGTGCAGGGTTTTGAGGAGTGGTTTGGGATCTGAGGTGTGTGTCCCTGAAGGTGCCTGTGGGCGTTCCCAGGAGCTGAGGCGTGGCCTTGCCTTGCAGATCAAAGGGATGAAGGACCGCCTGGAGTTCTGGTGCACGGACGTGCGGAGCATGGAGATGCTGGTGGAGCACCAAGCCCACGACATCCTGACATAGAGGGCCTGGCTCTGGCCCTGGGAGAGTGATTCCTGCTGCTCCTGAGGCCAGCAGCACTCAGACCACTGACTGCACTGAATCCATGGAGGGGGTGGGTGGGCAGAGGGGGGGGGGAGCAGCATGGGATGTATTTTGGAGGAGTACGTGGCCTTTTGCTGTGTGACCCTTTGGTGCTTGAGTCAAGCTTTCCCTCTGCTGACACGAGTGACTCTGGTTCCAGAGCTCCGTCCGGGGGGGATGGATCACTTCCAGTCCCTCCTGCCTCCAGCTGCTGCGGGAGGGTGAGATCCTGGTGCAGGTACTGAGGGGTCTTGGCCTTAGAGGGCACAGCCTGTCCCGCTGCCCTCTCCCCCTGCCCCTGCAGCAGCCCCAAGGCAGCATTTCCCAAATCCTCTTCCCCAGATCATCCTCCCTTCACCCCTCCTCATTTGCAGTAGAGGGAGTGTTTGCTCCATCCAAGGGTTTTCCCGGGATTCCCGGTTGGTGGGTGTGTTCACACACTTGAGGGGGTGGTTTGTCTTTCACCAACGCTTTGTGCTCAGGCGAGGTGCAGCGGCATTGCCAGAATAAACGTCTCTGCCTTCCCTTTTCTGGAATTCTGTGTCATCTCCATCACTTTAAAAACGTTTCCCTCCCCCCAGTGTCACATTTCCTCCTCAGTTTTGCATTGCAAGCCCCTTTCTCAAAGTAATCGAGCTTTAAATCTGCCAGTGGGGTCAGTGTCTAAGTATGGAGCAGTGGTACCTGGGTGTCAACCTGGGCAGGATCCTTTTGTGGGGAATTCCAGCCCTGATCGCTGTTCTCAAGCCAATTGTAGGGGACTGAGAGCTGAAACAGGGGACATGTTTTTGTTCTGCTTTCGGTTTTTGTTTTGCTTTTGTTTCTTAACCACCGCCTTCAAGAGCTTTTCTGTGAGGGAATTGTCTTTAGTTGGGGATTGATTGTCCTGTTGCTTCCATGGTTTTCTGGGGTGGAAGTTTTTTGTGCAGGTTGAGAATGTGGAACAAATGGGAGTCTAAGCTGGGACCCCTGCCAGCGTCCCTGTGGATGCATGAACTCCTTGTTATGAGGCAGGACAGCACGTGGCATGGGGAGTTATAGCAGTGACTTGAGATTGAATGGAGTTGTGCCTGTGGATCTGGTTAAATTCCCTGGTGTGTTGGATTTTTAAAAGCTGCTACCAATGTATCCGTGGTCAGTCCTTGGCGCTGCTGGGATTCAGGAGTCTGTACCTGCTCACCCTCCTGCTGCTGCTTTCCAGGCCCTTCTGGCCGAAATTCCTCCCTGGATGGGGGTTAGGGTTCAGTGCCCAGTGCCTGCCTTTTCCCTGTCAGTTCACCCACTGATCTGACTTTCCCAGTTCCTGCTGCATCTTGTCTTCCAACGCTCGTTCTTGTCACTTTTGCTGACTTCAGGAGAGTGCGTGGAGGAGACAAGTGCTCTGGAAAATGTTCCCCTCGTTTCCTAGTTAGGGACAGGAAAAGGCTTTAAGGAGCACAGTCTCCTTCCCGGTGCCTTGTGGGATCTTGCCCTCATTCCCAGGATGACGTTGGGATGGAGGAAGCTCCACCTGAGCCAGCGAGTTGTGGGGCCGCTGCTGCTCGAGATCAGCATCAAACACCCGGAATGTCCCTGTGGGAAGCACTAACGGCTTCTCCCAGGAGGATTCCGACAGCCCCTGTGCCGTGGGAGCACTCGCCTGGCTGTGAAGCTCCAAGCAGCTCCCAGGATTGGAGATGGGATCTGTGGATCTCTGGCAGCTTCAGAGGTTTCTCCAAGAAATCTGGAAGTACCTTTTGCTACCCGACCTTTGTCACGTGCTGGCTGCTTTCCTGACACAGGTAATTTGGGATGTGGTGGGTGCAAAGGCCCCTCGTGCAGGGAGGGGGGCAGTCAGGTGCCTGTGGGGCTCTTTTAATGTCACTTCCTACCAGGAATTCACCTTGGCTTTGCTTCCTTGCTTGTGCTGGGAGAGGTGACTGGGTGCCTGCCCTGTGCTGTGCTGCAGCTGCAGCAGGGAAAGGCTCCAGAGGGAATATCCCTTCCCACTGGAGCCTGCTGTGAGGGAATGCTGCCTTCAGGACAGGGGTCATTCCCTACAGACACACCTGTGGATGAAGCAAACCCAAGGAGCCGTTGTGCTGAATGCAAAAGTGAATTTTAATGAACAGGCCTGGGGGGTTCCATCCAAGAGAGGGTCTGTCCCAGGAGCTCTTCCCTCGGGATTCTCTCAGCGGGGAACAGGCTGCTCCTGCCACTCCTCACTCTGGCCTGGCCCTGTAGTGAGGGATGTTGCCCAGGACCCAGCCTGTGGGCAGCAGGATCGAGGCGAACATCGCAGCTAAGGCAATGCCTTGCTCCTGGGGGGAGAAAGGACGGGAATCAGTGGGATGGCTGGGCCATGGGATGTGGGGGGTGCTCCTGGGATGGCTGGGCCATGGTGTGGGAGCTCCTGGGATGGTTATTCCCTGATTTAGGGGGCTCCTGGGGTGGCTGCGCTGGTGCTGTCCAACACCACGGACCCCGCTCACTTCTCTGTGCTCTTCCCAGCCCTGTGGCCATGGGATGGACCCGCTGTGGGGCTGTGGAGGGAACTTTGGGAAGCACAGCCGTTCCCACTGGCAGCAGACAGAGCTGGTACTCTCCAGGCTTGTTGTTTCCATTGCTCCATGTTTCCCTGCCGTGATATTCACTGGGGAACTGGAGCAGTGCCTGACCTTGAGGCTCTGGCCAGGCCCTCAGCGTTTCCAGAGGCAGCTGTGCCTGACTTTCAGGTGACTTTGGAAACTGCAGCCAGCAGCAGCCCCTCGTTTCTCTGGTGCACTGGGACAGCATCAACCCCCTGCACTGGCACCTTCCTTTGATTTCTTTGGCTGGAAAAAGCATCTCCAGGCTCGTGCAGACCTTGGAAAGGCAGCAGGGGGAAAACTGCCCAGACAAGGGGTGGAGTGGGAACCAGCCAGGATTTTGGTGAAAAAGCTCCTTTTTTCCAGCTTGTTTCACCCTGCCCAGGAGGATCTGGATGGGGAGGGGACCGTCCCCAGAGCGGGACCTACAGGCTCTGCAGTGACAGCGGCCCCTGTCCTTGTCCGTGGGGACACTGGCTTTGGGCTGAGTGTCCCAGGACGGGGGCACTGGGCCCAGGTCTGCCCCTGAGGGACCACCAGTGTCCTGCTGTCCCTTGGCTTCACCTCCCTGGGGGACACCCTGGGCTGCAGGGAACCCTAAGTGCATGCCCCAAACCCCAAAGGTTTAAAAAGTGGCTGGAAAGGATAAAATGCAACAGAAGCAGGAGCCTGAGGGTGGGGGGAGCAGGGCATGGACTCCTACGGGGGTGTGGGATGGAGCCTGGAGGCACCTTCCCCGTCTGCCTCCCTCTCCCCTTTTGCTTCCACCCCAAAGAAAAATAATTTGTCCCTAACACGGGGGTTTGGGCCCTTCCAACGGGGGTGTCCTCCCCCTTTCCAGCCCCCCCCAGGTACTCACAGCGGCAGAGAGCGGGTGCTCGGGGGGGTGGGACCTGATCTGGGCGCGGGGGGCGCAGGGGGCCCGCAGGGCGGCCGCCAGGAACTGGGAGCCCCTCTGGAAGACTCTCATGGCGCTGTCAGGGCGATCCCGCTGCTCCTGGCTCTGCAGCTGCCCAGCTTGTCACTGTCACTGCTGCCACCACCTCCTCCTCCCCCCTGCTTCCCTACCACCTCTTGGCACACAGGTCCTGCTGTGCTCAGGGCACAGGACAGAACAGCCTGAGGTGGAAAGATTTTCCCGAATTGTTCTCTGCTTAACTTTTCTTCCCTTAATTGTTTTTGAGGGCTTTCTTTTCCCCCCTCAGCAGCACCCAACTGCCCAAGGTTCTGAGGCCAAAGACTGCCCCCAGCCAGCACAGGGGGACACTGCTCTGCTCTGGAGAGCAGAGGCCTCCCCTTCCCTTGGAGCAGACCTTTTCCCTTGGAGCAGACCTTTTCCTTCGGAGCAGACCTAACCCCTTTTCCTTTGGAGCAGAACTCCTCTTCTGTGGGCTTTTTAAATTTTAGACTGCTCAAAACACCATTCTGCAGTAAAGGACTTGCTAGAATTCCTTATTCCTCCAGTAATGGGAAGGAAGTGGGGTGTGTGCTGGTGGGGTTACCCCTCGTCCCCATGTGGAGGGGGGTCCGATTCCGCAGAGCCCCCATGAGTGCCTGGCTGCTCTCCAGGGAATGGCTATTCCTGCTCCTGCCACAGACTCAGCCCATGCCAGGACCAGCTGCTGGTGGTGAGGAACAAGTGAAAGGCCAGATGAATCCTGCTGGGGCACAGCTGGGATTTGATCCTGGGATACAAAGGGAGTAGAGGTGAGAGCAGGTGTTCCTGCTCAGGCTCTTCCCTTTGCTGCTCGTCAGGGTCTCCTCAAGTCACCCCTGGGGCGTCGGCAGCCACAGGATTGACCCAGCCGGGCTGCACGGGGGCTTTTGCATGGATTTACAGCGGAGGACAGATGTGTGATGTCAATCTGGTAAGTGCTGGATTGGTTAGTAAAATAATCCCTGTGAGCACCAGGGCAGAGAGGCCAGTGGTGCCATCCCTGGATCCCTGACCCGCCGCGATGGGACCAGCTAGATGGGGCTTGGAGTCACCTGGGCTAGTGGAAGGTGTCCCTTCCCATGAAGGGGCTTGGAAGGAGATGGCCTTTTATTAGGGGTGAGAGTTATAACACCCCCTAAATTAAGGACCCTGGAGGTCCATCCTGCATAAAATTCACTTATCC
>JAWWES010000168.1:8769415-8788760 GCA_035583135.1 Lophotriccus pileatus | reverse complement strand
CTGTTATCTTCAGTTTTCTCTCTCCTCTGAAGTCTTCTTCCACCATGCGTAGGCCTCTTGTGAGGCACTCCCAACAGCCTTTCAGGTCCCTTCCAACCCAAATCGTTCTGAGATTCTGTGTCTGTGGATCTTTCTGCTGCAGCCCCGGAGCGTGGGGCAGCTCAGCCAGGATAGATGTTTTCTTGACCCCTCTTTGGGGAAGGGTCAGAGCGTGGCTAAGTGGGACGGTCACGGCGTGTGGCTCCGGCTGGGGGGGGTGTGCTGCTCCCCCCGGCTCTCCACTGCACTTCTCAGGTATCTTTCGGATCATAAATTGTCTGAGTTGGTTCCTTCTTTCAGTTCCTCCTTCCCAGTGCGCGGGGCAGAGCCGGGACCTCCGCTCTCCCGCCGCAGGCACTGAGCTGAGCTGGGCAAACACCTGCGGGCAGAGGTTTGTTTTTCTCAATCTTTTTTTTTTTTTTTTTTTTTTAAGGGGAAAAAAAAGCGGTTTCCTTCCTTCTTCCTCGGTTGGGCAACTTCCGTCCTTCCCTGGAACAGCCTCTGTCTGCCTGCCCGGCCAGGGCTCGGCTCAGCCCCGGACCAAAGGCAAGACCCACCTCCTCGCTTCCGCACCCTCGGGCTGGGGCTGGGTTGGGGTTTTTAACTTTCCCGAAGGCAGGATTTTCCTCCCAGTTCAGTCTCGGTGAGGAAAACGAGCTGAGCCTGAAAGCTCCTACATCTGGCTGCTGTCAGGGAGGGATTTTGGGGCCTTGCCTGGCCCCGTGTTACCCCGGCTGGATTCCCAGCTCTGCCCAGAGTCTCTCAGAGCTCCTTTCATCATTCCTGTGTTAGTCCAGTGCCCAGCACTGCCAGAAACCAGCTGCGGCTCCCTTTTGTCAGCTGCGGTTCACACGTTTCTATACCTGTACGTATCTTTAATTATATAATTATACGTGAAACAAATATATTTATAAATCTATGAATGAAAGAGAAAGCTCCTGCCCCAGGAAGCTGTGCTGGAGATGCAGGAGTGAGGGGGAACAGAGAGTTGCAGTGAGCTGGGAAAGGGGGAAGCTCAGGGGACACACAGTGTTTCAAAGCGTCATGGAACAACACTGGGGAAGAAGAGAAGGCCAGCAAAGGAAGGTGGTTGTGTGTGTTGGGAGAAACCGGTGCAATCCCATCACAGAGAGGGCAGTGGAAGAGGAAGAGGAGGAAGGTTGAGAAGTGATGAAGGCCGTGAGCCTGCCGGGTTTGGGGGAGCTGGAGGAGATGCTGGGATGGGGCGAAGGGGTGGAGAGGGAGCTTGGATGGAGGAAAACCGCTGGGGGTGATCAGAGAGGACACTAAATGGCACGGAGATGGCTGGGGGCAGGCGAGCAGCACCTTTGGGACAGCCAGGAGGTGTGCTGGGGGCGTGCCGGGCAGCAGAGCAGCAGTTTGTCCCCTCACCCCCTGTCCCCGCCGTGCCCCGCAGGTGGCAGCGATGGCCGAGCGGGACCCCGCGGTGTTCACGGCCCCAGCGCTGCCCGCGGACCCGCGGCTGCTGCCCACGGTGACCAACGCCTACCTAGGCACCCGCGCCTTCCGCGACATCCTGCACGTGGGCGGCGTGTACAGCGGGGCCGCGGGGGACACGCACCGCGCCGACATCCCCAGCCCCCTCGCCGTGCGCATGGCCCCGCCTGGTGCGGGCGCCCACACCGAGACCTTCGCCCTGAACACCCGCACAGGTGAGCTGCGAGCGGGGAAGCATCTCCCCGTCCCCCTCCTGCCGCTCACGCCTTCCCCTCGGGCTCCTTCCCTACCCGCTCCCAGAGGTTAAATTCCCTCTTCCGTGCAGTCACCTCGTTCTCCGTTCGCATCAGGGTGTTGTTCTTCTGAAACAGCGGGAAAAATTCCCCTTTCATATAATGAGTTTCATTTATGAGGCCCTTTCACGTGTAAGAAATGTAACAGTAAAATAAGCAGTTTTCAGGCTGTAGCTCCCTCCCTGCTGGGGACAGGCTTAGCAAATCAAGAAGCCCGATAAAATGTTTAATGGCACAAACCATCCCTCAGCAGCTTGGCCAGGCTCAGTGTCAGCAGTGCTGTCTGGTCAACAGCTGGATCTGGACCTGGGAAAGGCCAGCAGGAACCAGAAGATGGGAAGAGGTAGGAATCTGGGACAGAACACCAGGACCTGTGTTACTGTTATTTTGTCGTGACGGTCGAGAAAGAAAAGATCAGAAGGCTTATTCAGGGTAACATAACAGCTTCTTCTTTATTGTTCCACCAACTTCTTATATCCCCTCTAAGCAAGCAGAGAGACAGTAGCTGCAGCAAGCAAAAAACCAAAACATTCTCACACTCTAAAAAGGGAACTTAACAACACTGCTAATTAACTACAAAAAACTTGGCAGAAGTCATGGGTTCCTAAGAGATATCAGAAGACTAAATCACATTCCCATATCAGGACACCTGCAGTACTCCAAGGCCAAACATAACTCTCACACTCCCTAACTCTCAGACTCACAAACTGTTTTTCTTCCCCAGTTAAGCTGTGCATATCTCTCATCCATCATCAGGGAAACACAGGAAAACCCGTCAGGTCCACCTCTTCTTCTCTTCTGAGGGCCCAACAGACCAGCTGTTAACCCCGTCAGACCTGAGGGTGCCAAAGGCTCTCACTGTGCTTACAGGGACCTTCAGCCACACGATTCAGTCCCCTGGGTACGTGGCCGCCCAGCAGCTCTACGCCCACCACTCCCTGGTCCACCTGATGGCCTTCAGCGTCACCATCCGGCGCTTGGATCGCTCCACAGAGCCCGTCACCATCCAGCTCCAGACCTCGTTCATGCCACGGAGCCAGGACCTGGACCTGACCCCAGGGCCAGACTTCCAGGGAGCACAGTGAGTCTGGGGGATGGGGGTCCCTGCCCTGAGCCCACCCTCCGTGGGCTGTGGCACACTGCCCACTCTCCCCTGGGGACTAAACTGCAGATGTAAGACTGGAGCTGGGCTGGAATGGTGGGTGGTGTGGGGCTGGAAAGGTGAGTGGTGTGGGGCTGGATTGGTGCGTGGAGTGGAGGCTTTAGCACATCAGCTTTTTCCTGGCAGTTGTACAAACCCTCCCCCTCAAATTAAGCATAGAAACATTTTTATTAGTTGCAACTCCAGAATTATCCTTTACACTGATGTGTAAGAGCAACGAAGGCCCCAGAGGTCAGATGTGATTCTAAAGAAGTGGGGAAGATGGGGAGTTTGGAGGGGATGACCTTTAGAACTAGATTCCTGGGATTGGAGACCATTTGTTGTGGCTTCGCACTACCAGAGGGCAGGGTTAGATGGGATATTGGGAAGAAATCCTTCCCTGTGAGGGCGGGGGGAGGCCCTGGCACAGGTTGCCCAGAGAAACTGTGGCTGTCCCAGCCCTGGAAGTGTCCAAGGCCAGGTTGGACGGGGCTTGGAGCAACCTGGGCTAGTGGAAGGTGTCCCTGCCCATGGCAGGGGGTGGGACTGGATGGGCTTTAAGGTCCCTTCCAACCCAAACCATTCTGGGATTCTCTGATGAATCTCCGTATCTGCACACTGGGGATGGGACAGCAGCGGAGCTGAAGTGCAGGGATGAGGGAGCTTCCATCTGGGAATGGAGTCTGGCACCTTGGAGCCCCCTCTGGGTGTTGGACGTGTGTGGGGTCCCCCCTGCCCCACCGCTCCCTGTCTCCCGCAGCTACATGTACGGGCAGACGCTGGTTCCCGAGGTGGAGGGGGGACCCCGTCCCACCGTCCACATGCTCTGGACGCCCGTCCCCCCGTCCCTGACGCTGGGTGGGGAGGAGCAGGAGCGCTGCTGGGAGTTCCTGACGGCCGTGGCCGGGAGCGAGGAGGAGGCCAAGCGGAGCTACGGCGAGGGGCTGTCCCTGATGGCGGCGGGGGCCCTGCACCGCTCCCACAGCCGCGCCTGGGCCGCGCTGCGCCGCGCCTGCTCCGTGGAGCTGGACGGGCCCCCCGCCCTGCAGCAGGCCCTGCACGGCTGCCTCTACTACCTGCTGAGCGCCCTCCCGCCCCGCAGCAGCCCGGGATTCGTCTTCCATGGCATCAGCCCCGGCGGCTTGTCCAATGGAACCCGGGGGGAGGACTACTGGGGTCACATCTTCTGGGACCAGGTGAGCGGGGGCCCTGCTGGCTGCTAACCTGGGGGCTTGGCACAGTGATGGGGATGGAGAAGACGCCATCCTTCCATTGGGATGGGGAAAACTCCGTCCTTCCATTGGGATGGAAAATACTATCCTTCAACAGGGATGCAGAACACGCCATCCTTCCACTGAAGGGTGAAGCTGGCGGGAGCCTTCGGGAGCCCCACCAGCCAATCCCCACCGCCTTGCCTCCCAGGACACCTGGATGTTCCCCAACATCCTGCTGCTTTATCCTGAAGCTGCCCGAGCCATCCTGGAGTACCGGATCCGCACGCTGGACGGAGCCGTGCGCAACGCGCAGGAACAAGGCTACAAGGTGGGGCAGGGCCACCGGGCCGAGGGCATGTCAGCAGCCCCTGTCCCCAGGAGGGGAGCCCCTCGAGGTGATGTGCTCATGGGTGCGTTCTCCTGGCAGGGAGCCAAGTTCCCGTGGGAGAGCGCAGCCACCGGCTGCGAGGTCTGCCCTGAGGAGATCTACGGGGCTCAAGAGATCCACGTCACCGGGGATGTCCTGGTGGCCTTTGAGCAGTATTACTGCACCACACAGGTAAAGGGGGCTTGTACCACCTGGGTGGCCCAGTGGCAGGGCCCACAGGACACGTGGTGACTGTCACTGTCCCTTCCCAGAGGAATTCTGCTCTGTCTGCTCCGCAGGGTGCCTCCCTCAGCCTTGCCTCCAACGTCCTTGCCCCCATGTTGGCTCAATCCAGGCCAGTTTTCTGACTTTCCCTTCTGTCCCCTCCATCTCCTCAGAGCTCCTGTGACCTCCTGCTGATTTGGGGTCTGGTGGAGTGTCCCTCATGCCCCTGTTTTTCTCCTTTGGCTTTGGCTCCCCCAGGACCAGAAGCTGTTCCGGGAGGATGGGGGCTGGGAGCTGGTGGAAGCTGTAGCTCAGTACTGGTGCAGCAGGATGGTGTGGAGTGAGGAGGAGCAGCTCTACCACATCAGAGGTACCTGTGCCATGGGAAGGGGGTGGAAAGCAGAGGTTCAGAGGCACGTGGTCTACTGGAAGGTGTCCCTGCCCATGGCAGTGGTGTCGAACTGGATGAGTTTTAAGGCCTCTCCCAACCCAGTCTACCCTGGGATTCCATGACTCGAAAGGCTCCCTTGCCCATGAAGTGGGGGGAGATGCCCACAGGATGAGGTACCTTTATGGTCGAAGCTGTAACCCAGGTTGTTCCTCCTTCACCACCAGCACCATGGATGTTCTCTTACTGAGCATCCCACTGAGACCATGTGGGATCCTGCCAGAGGATGGGCAGGCAGAAGGGTCCCCTTTCTCCAGCCATGTCCCTGAGGAGGGTCCCAAGCCCCCTGGGTGTGCTGAGGTGTGAAGTGTCCCCTCCTGTCCCCCCAGGTGTCATGCCCCCAGACGAGTATCACCGCCAGGTCGATAACTCTGCTTACACCAACGCCGTGGCCCGGCGCAGGTATCGTGTGGAATGTCTCCTGGAATCACTGCCGGGCTCTCTGCCTCTTGGAAACACTGTCCAGCTCTCTGCTTTCTGGAAGCACTGCCTGGCTCTCTTCTCTCCCACTCTGCAGGGGTGGGAGGCAGTGGGGCTCCCGAGGGGGTGCTCCTTCCGTCTCCTCACACCCCTCTCCCTGTCACCCCTCTGCAGTCAGAGGAAGGAGTAGGTGGGGCCATGGCCACTCTTCAGGTGCCCATCTGAGGCTGAGAGGGAACTCCCTTCAGGGCAGGGCTTCTCCCTCTGCAGTCCATGAGGTGTCTGTGCAATTAGCCAGCTGGAGACACCCACAGCCAGAGGAATGGGCTCCTGGCTCCGTGACAGAAGGTGTTACTCCCGGCTCAACCTCTGACCCCTGTTCTTCCACAGCAGCTTTTTCTGCAGCTCAGTCATCTGTCCCCTTTCTCCTCCCATTGTCACCCATCCCTGACATAAACCATTGTTTCTTCCTTTTCCCAGCTTAAACTTTGCAGCTGAAGTTGCTCGGGACCTGCTGCTCCCAGTGCCGGAGGAGTGGGAGGACTGTGCCAGGAAAATCAAAGTGCCATTTGATGCACAGAGGAAATATCACCCCGAGTATGATGGCTACAGCCCAGGTGAGCAGGGAGGCAGGGGCAGCCCTTGGAGGCAGCCGTGGGTCACACTTTTGATCCTGGAAGGAGCAGGACTCAGACTTGGGAGTGGTGAAAGAGCTCCTGCCGCTTCCCAGGTGGTGAGAGCCAGGCTTGGGGATGGTTTGCCCACCTCTCTGGGTTGTTTCTCATTAATGGGCTGAAAAAAATGAGGAAGTTTGGGAGCACAGAGTAGGAAGAGAATTGCTGCAGGTAACAAGGTTGCCATGATCCCCTTGGTGACAGTCAGGTGCATCCATCAGTCCGGTTGTTCCTGTGGTCCAACCAGCCCCTTGGGCCATCACTCCCACACAGTGCCCACTGTCTGAGTGGCCCCTCTCCCCAGGGGAGCCAGTGAAACAAGCTGACGTGGTCCTGCTCGGGTTCCCACTGATGCACCCCATGAGTGCCGAGGTCCGGAGGAACGACCTGGAGATGTATGAGCCTGTTACCGACCCGGCTGGGCCTGCCATGACCTGGGTAAGCAGAGGGGAGCACCCAGGCTGGGATTCACCTGGGGGGGTGTTGTTTCCATCCTGGGGTGTTGTTTCCGTCCAGGACAGTCGCTGCCAGACTCATCAGGCAGGATTCATCAGACCTGCTTCAGAGCCCAAGGGAGGGCGGAGGGTGCAGGGCCGGGGTGTGTGCGGGGGGTGTTCACTCTGGGTGGGATGGAGGCAGGGGTGGTGCTGCTCCGCTGCACTGTCACCACTGTCACCAGCAGCAGTGACAGACCCTTCCCCTCTCTGTCAGAGCATGTTTGCCGTGGGCTGGCTGGAGCTGAAGGAGGTGCAGAGAGCCCAGAGCCAACTGCACAAGTGCTTCAGCAACATCACAGAGCCCTTCAAGGTGAGTGGTGGGGCTGCAAGTCCCTCTGGTTTGTGTCTCATCTGCTTCCAAGTAGATGACACCCCAGATGTGTGACAGGGACAGTGACAATGGCATTCTAACCCACAAAACTACCCAGATCAACTCCTGAGTTGTTTCTTTCTCATGCTGATGCAGGTCTGGGTGGAGAACTCGGATGGTTCAGGAGCTGTGAACTTCCTGACAGGGATGGGTGGATTTCTGCAAGCCATCCTCTTTGGCTACACGGGGTTCAGGTGAGACCTGTTGTGTCACATTTGATTCCTGCTTGTCCCTTAAAATGTCCCTGTTTGGTTGGAGCAAGATTTGGAACAGGCAAGAGACTCAATCCGGGACACGTTTGGGAAGTAAAATGCCATTCCCTAAGCCTGTTCTCTGGCTCAGCTGCAACATCATCCTGTCTCCTCTGGATGGGGTGAGGAAACACCTTCTGTAACATCATCTTTTCTCCTTTGGATGGGGTGAGGAAACCTTCTACAGCCCCCTCTGTGGCCCCCTGCACACACGTGGCTCTGGGAGCCTGCATGGAGGGAAGTGCTGAGCAGGCATCGCCTCAGCTTTAAAATATCCTGGGAAAACAGGGAGCTCTTCATATAATTTCAGAGCTGTGTCTCGTATCTGGTGGTTTCCACCCTGGAGCCATTGCCTTTTAAACCTATTCTTGGTTTAATTGAGGCTGGATCAAGCCTTTTGATTGCCACTGAAAACTTCCAGCACTAACTACGTGTTTTTTACTCCGTGTGTGTGGCCAGAGGTGCTGGGAAACCCACCAGTTCCCTGGTGGAGCTGGGTTTGAGCTGCTGTATTCCCAGCTGGAAAACCCACCCATTCCTTGGTGGAGCTGAGTGTGAGCTCCCATATTCCCAGCTGGAAACCTCAGCCTCGGCTTTGGCCGAGCTGGGAGGTCTCCAGGCACCCGGGGTGTGTCGGGTCGGGCCCCTCGTGGGACAGACACAAGCCACGGGCTCTGGGGCTCTGGCCAAATTTCCAGAGGTTGGGATGACACTGAGAAGCCCTGGGGGCCGTGCTCCTGCCTTTCCCATCACAGGGCACAGATCCTGCCTGGCACTGGGAGCTCTCCAGGCTCTCGAGCCTCCCTCGAGCCCTCTCCAGTGCCTCTCACCATTCTGGAGTCAGCGGTCAAGAGCTCTCGTGTGCCAAGATTTGGGTCGGAGACAACAGTGACCGTTGTTTTTCCTCACCCAGAGCCAACACCCACACAGGCTGTTTGGCTTTGAATCAGGGCTGGAGGAAGTGTCAGGCTTTTTGCTCCACTATCTCTGGAGAAGGAGCACGAACAGCTGTGCCTCCAGCCCTCCAAACCGCGGGAGTGGGAGCTGAGGTGGGTGTCTGGAACTGAGCTGCCCCAGAACAAAAGAATAATATATTTTTCTCCTTTTTTTTTTATTAAGGAAAGTGTAAAATCTAACTTTAAGGAAAGCCCAGGCCCAAACTGTGGAACTGGAGGGGGACAGGGATGTCTTTGGGTGCTGGGCTGTGAAATTATGGCCCCTGTAGCTCCTCACCAGATGCTGCACCAGACCAGTGTGTTTGCAGTTTGCCCGGAGATCCTCGGATGCACTGAGGATGCTTTCAGACTCCTCTGCGGTGCACGAGGTGGCCATGCCTGGAGAGGTGGCCACACCCCAGAGGTTGTTCACCCTTGGCTCCCACCGTGTGCTCCTGCCTTTCCAGGATCACGAGGTCCAGCCTCCGCTTCAATCCTGCCTTTCCCCACGACATCACCACGCTGAAACTCTCCGGCATCTCCTACTTGGGCAACAAACTGGATTTCACCATCACCACAGCAGAGATCAGCATGGAAGTGACTGAGACCTCCCAGGACCCTCTGGCATCTCCCCTGGAGGCAGTGCTGGAGTCGGGGCACCGCTTTCCCCTGCGGCAGGGTACGGCAGCAGCACCCGGCTCCGCTCCCTGAGGTAAAGAATTTGGGGAGAAACCATTGCCATGTCTCACACAGAGATGTTTCTGTTGCAGGGCACAGTGTCTCCTTCCCCACGGCGCCCGGCTGGATCCAGAGCTCCCCCTCCAGGACCCCCTAAGCCTTGGCTGGTCCAGGTTTTACCGGCTGGAGCAGCGGATCCGGGGTGTTGACAAAGGGGGAAGGTAATGGTGGGCAGAGGGGGGTCCCAGGCTGTGCCATGAGCCTTTGGCCCCCCAAGACTGAGTGTGCCTCCTGTCCTTGTGTTCCTGGGGAGGGGGGATGTCCACAGAGCTGTGACTGTGGCAGGGGGACTACATGTCTGTTCTGGGGGCACTGAGCCCCAGAATCCCCTTCACACACCTCCAGGGTCTCTCACTCAGCACAGGACATGAAATCAAGCCTGAAAATGACCACTTCGAATGAGTTTTCCAAACACCCAGGAGTTGTTCATGCTCTCCATATCTGCACTTGTAAGGAAGCCCCTTCCTGAATGGATCTGTGACCCTGACTTCAGCTCCTCCAGCATGTACTGCCTTGGTCCTTGCCTTCCCCTCACGTTGCTCTGTGGGCTCAAAGGGTTGTGGAGCCTCAGCCACTGCTGCTTCTCCAGATGAGTGGCGTTTTAGTACTGATATTAGTCCAAAATACGCAGCCAAAAGCCTTTTAGCCCCGTGTGGGCAGCACAGATCTCCTTTCCTCTTGAGTTATTTGGGCGTGTAACATCCCTACCGTGTTTTCAAACCGCTCATCTACATTATTCCTGCTCTTATCAAGCAGCTTTGAAGTTAAATCCTCTCTAACTTGGGGGCCGGAAGGCTGCAGGAAGCCTGGACATCAGGAATCCATGCTGTTATCATGTCAGACGGTGACACGGGGAGTGTTTTCCAGGCCTGAGCAGCCTTCGGGGAGAGCAAAATGCTGCTGTGGGTTTGCCCAGGGCATTTTTGGTGTCCCAGAAAGCCCAAGGAAGGGCCATGCCTGCACAGGGGGGGCATGGTGCCCCACGGCATCCTCCCTCCTGCCTCCCCGTTGCCGGGGCTCAGCGCAGAGCAGCCCTGGGTGGAAGCAGGGAATGCCTAAGGCGTTCCCTGCCCCGTGGGGTCCGTCCTCGCCAAACCAACCCCAGGAATCTTGGCCGCGTTCGTACAAAGCCCCGCGGCCGCTCCCTGCCCCGCGGCATCTGGGAATGCTTAGGGGAGGAGCAGGGACTCTCCAGCCGTGTAATTACTCGGGCTCTGCTCCGGCCTCATCAGAGCCACCAGCGCCTAATTAGCTGCAGCTCTTGGCAGGACAAAGGGACGCACCGTCCCCTCGCTCCGGTTCCAGCCTGGAGAGCTGCACCCGGACTGGGATTTGGATGGGGCTGGGATAAAGCCCCACGCTGAGCCAGGTCTAGTCACGGCAGTAAAGGGGGTTTAGCAGCAAAAAAGGGATCCTTCAATCCCCTTTAGCCAAAATGAGCCGTTTCCAGCCCAGGGAGGGACAGCAGGGAGCAGTGGGGGTGCGTCCCACACTCACCCCCTGTCCTGCACGGGACCTGCTGGGGATGTCTGTGTTGCTGCAGTGAGTTTGAGGGTCTCAGCTCCCCGTGGGAGGGTGACACACCATTTGCTGCAGCCTGCCCCCAAGGAGGTTCTCTGCTCCCTCCCCTCCTCAGTCCCGGGGGTCCTGGTGGGCAGTGGTCCTGGGAATTATGGTGCCTCCTGCAAGGAGCCCGGCTGGAGCCAAAAATCCTTGTTTATGTTTTTCCTTCGGCATCCCCCTTCCCCCCCCCCCCTCCACAGGCAGAAACTCACGTTGTGTGTGAAATGTTTAATGATTTAAATAGTGATCAGGGAATCTGGAGGGAGGCTGAGCTCCACACGGGATAACAGGAGATGAAAAAAACCCCACAGGATAAATGAAAATAACTGCTCTGCCCCCAAAGCGTGGGGGGGAGCGGGGTCAGGCCAGGCAGGGAGGGGTCACAGCAGTGGGGGAAAAGCCCCTGGGGCTGCCCCCTAAGCTGGTGGGTGTCAGAGCTGGTGGCTGTGGCCTGGAGTGGCAGAGAGGGGTGGTGGCCTTTTTTTGGGGAGCCACCAGCGATGCGAAGGAGGTTCCACGAGCCCTTCACCCCGCCCCGATCACTGGTCCTCGTCGTCGCTCCCGCTGAGCTGGTACGTGAAGAAGCCCACGGACTCCTGGGCGAGCTTGGAGAGGTGGATGACACCGGTGACGACGAGGGCGACGAGCAGGAGTGGCAGCACCACGCTGCCCGCCGTGGCCAGGGCGTTGTAGCACCGGGCCTTGGAGCTGAAGTGCCGAGCGGCTTCCACGTCCCCAGACACCTTCCGGTCCCGCGCCTGCAACGGGAGGACAGACCCCTCCTGCAGCCCCTTCTCTCAGACCCCTTCCCCTCAACCCCCTCCCCTCAACCCCCTTCCAGCAGCCGTCTTCTGCAACCCCTTTTGCTCAGCCCCCTTCCTGCAGCCTCCTCCTGTGCCTCTCCCAGCCTCTCTCCAGGGATTTGGCTCCCTTGCAGCACACAGCATCCATCCATCCATCCATCCATCCATCCATCCATCCATCCATCCATCCATCCATCCATCTATCTGTCCCAGGCTGCCCCTGCTCCACACAATCCCCTGCCCCACTTCCTTTGCCTCTGGTATTTTCCCTCCTGCTTCTTCCAGAGCCTCACTGGCTCCAGCCCCTACTTGCCCCCATCTTTCCACTCTGGTTCAGTCCAGCTGGAGCTGCTCCTGCCAAAGGGCTGAGCCGGGGGGCTGGGGGCATCACAACCCCCACAGCACTTCGTAGGATGAAGCAGCTGGTCCTTGGAGTGTGGGCAGGGGGTTGTGGTTATCCAGGGGGTCCCACAACATCCCTGAATAGGTGACAGGAGCACAGCAGGGAGGATGCACCAGTTGCCAGAGTCACCTGCCTCTGGAGCGCGCTGGGCTCCTTCCCCCTGCCTCCCACCCCCCAGGAGTTATCCCAGGTGCTCTGTGCCTCCTCGGCAATCCCTCCCTTGGCATCCAGGTGGCGAGGCATTCCCGGAGACGCCAAGCGCTCCGGTCCTGCCGGGTGCCGGTACCTTGACGGCGAAGGCGAGCGCCACGAAGCCCAGGCAGCAGAAATTCATGTAGAGGGTGTTGAAGATGGCCCAGACGAGGTGGTCGCGGGGCGGGGGAGCGGCGGGGGGTGGTCCCCGCTTGCGGGGCGGCTCGTCCTCCCGCGGGTACGAGGTGTCCATGGCCACGGAGAGGGGCGCCCGCGGCTCCAGCAGCCTGGGGGCAGCGCGGCCGGGCTTATATAGCCCTGCTCCGCTAAATATAAACCCGGGAAATTACAGCTCTGCGGGATGTGGTTGTCCAACGGGTCGGGCCGGGAGAAGCGCTGGGATGGCGAGCCTGGGAAGGCTTTTTATAGCCGGCTTTCCCGCCTGTGATGAGGAGCGTGGATGGCTCCAGCGTGGGCTCTGCGCGGCGGTGGAGCCGCGAGGTGACTCCAACACGGTCTGAGGGTCATCCCAAGACAGACCCCCGGTACCAGGACCCCCGCGGCGCTGGATGGCACCGCTACCTGCAGCCCCAACCCTCCAGGTGAGCTGGGCAGGGCAGACCCCTCCTTGGCAGCACCTTTGGGCTATCGGATGGATGAAATGGCAAGTTAATAGGGAAAGGTGGAAGGGCTGCATCCGTGGGGCTCCCTGACAGCGGTGGGCAGACGGGGTTGCGGGGTGGGAGGGGTGTGGGCAGCCAAAAAACCTTTTGCCACACGTGAGATTTTGGAAAGGAACTTCCTTGGGATCTGGGCTGGAAGCACTCTGCCCTGCGGCGGGATGGAGGCAGGGCAAGGAGGAGGAGGAAGAGGAGGAGAAGAAGGAGGGGGAAGAGAAGGAGGAGGGTCCCACGAAGACGTGCGAGGACCCTCCGCTCTGTGAATGAGGTGACAACGAGGGGGTTTGGCAGGACGAGCTTTATTGGTGGCAGCAGGGACTGACAAGTGTGTCACAGGTACCAGGCAGCGCAAGAGCAGAGAAAAGGGCAGGTGGGGGGGGACTGCCCCCCACGCCCCCGCCGGGTCTCCCCATCCCCTCCCGCGGCTGTACGGGGACACCCGGGGGGCAGCAGCGAGCAGACGGGGTTCACTCCCTTCACCCCCGCGCCCCGAGCGGGCACATTTGGGGGACAGGAGGAGGGGGAGAAACCCCCCGCGGGTGAGGGCCAGGCGGAGGTCAGGTGTTCCTGGCTGTGATGTTGATGGCCATGATGAGGATGACGATGAAGACCACCAACACGAGGGTTGCCAGCACGGAGCAGATGATATTTGCCACCCTGGCGCGGGAGCCGTGATGCCGGGCACCCTCCAGGTCCCCCAGCACCTTGCAGTCACGGGCCTGGGGGGTAAATGGGGGGGTCAGATGGGGGGGAAGCTGGTTGGGGGCCCTGCCCGGCCCGAGGGAAGGCTGCGGGGTTGTGCTGGGACTCCAGGGATGTGTCACCCGGGGCAGGGGGTGAAGCCACTGGGCACTGCCTGTTCCTCCACCTGCCCGGCAGTCACGGCACTGGGGGGTGCAGGCTCGGGGGGCGGCACAGCACTGGGGGTCCCGGGGCAGGGTAGAAGTGGCGGGTTGGAGACGGGAGACGAGATCTGGGGTCCAGGGCGGGAGATGGAGTCTGGGGACAGGAGTGGTGTCAGAGAGGGCTGGGTAAGGGGCGGCAGGACTGGGGGGGTCCCGAGGTGAGGGAAAGGTCTGAGTCGGGCTGGGTCGGGGGCTCCCGTGTCGGGGAGGGGGCCGGACATGTCGGGGGGCTCCGGCTGGGTTGGGTCGGGGATTCCCGAGTCGGGGAGGGTGTCGGAACGTGTCGGGGGTCCCAGATTGGGTTGGGGGGTCTCGGGTCGGGAAGAGCGTCGGGACGCGTCGGAGATCCCGGGCTGGGCTGGGTCAGGGGGCCCGGGGCGGGGAGGAGTCCGGGACGTGCCGGGGGTCCTGTGCCAGGCTCAGTCGCGGGGGCCTGGGAGGAGCTGGCTGGGGTCGGGCTGCATGAGGTGTCCCGGGGCCGATCAGGGCTAGATCCGGGGTGTCGGGTGGGGGTCCCTGGTCGCCCCCCTCACCTTGATGGAGTAGACGAGCGGGGGGAAGCCGAGGCAGCCCAGCCCGAACAGCAGGCACCACAGCAGCACGTTGAACAGCGACCAGACCACATAGTCCCGGGGCGGCGGGTCCGCCCGGGGGCTGGGGGGAGCCGACCCCCAGCCGGGGGACTGCAGTGGGATGGACACGTCCGTCTGCCGGGGCTCCATGGCCGGGAATGAGCTCCTGGAACGGGAATGGAGCGCGCCTAGGGCGGGGGATTGGCCCCGCACCGCCCCGCGCGGGGGGAGGACACAGCCATCAGGGACCCCCTTCCCGCGTGGGCTGGGGGTGCAGGGCAGCTCCGCGATCCGGGGGGGCTTAAGGGGACTCCAGAGGCTCTGTGGGGAGCCTGGGGGCTTCAGGGGACCCTGTGGGGCTCCAGGGGACCTCAGGGACTCCGATGGGACTTGAGGACTTTTGGGGGGCTTAAAGGGTCTTGGGAGCTCTGAAACGACTTCGAGGAGATTTTGGGAACTCTGAGGGGACTTGGGGGGTCTCCAAGGGACCTTGGGGATTCTGAGGGCACTTGGGGGAATCCAGGGGGGCTTGGGGACTTTGGGAGGATTCAAAGAGACTTTGGGGACTCCAAGAGAACTCTAGGAGACCTTATGGACTCCGAGGGGACTCAAGACTACTTTGTGGACCCCGAGGGGATTTGAGGGGACTTTGGGGACTCCGAGTGGAGTCCGTAGGACTTTTGGATTGGAGTGGATGGACTGGAGGGAGCTCTCCATGGCAGCCCGGTGTGGTCACAGGCTGGAAGAAGGTTTTGCTGGTGGCTGGTTTGGAGTGGGAAAGGATCGATTTTTTCCATGTTGGCTCGATTTGTACTGGAAACTGTTGACTAAAACAGGGAGAAGGAGGAAGAGGGGGTCTCAGAGCAATGACCTTTATTGTCCCAAGCCGCCATGGGATGTGCTGGGATTTGGGCAGGCCAGGGCTGGGGCTGGGCAGGCAGCAGGTCCCCCCCGTTTGCAGCAAGGAGCCCGTGTTTTGCAGGAAAAAACAGAGCAAAAAAGTGATTCAGCGGGCGCTCCTTGCCAGGGATCCTGCAACAAATACCCGCTGTGTTTGCGAGTGGGATTTCTGACATCTTACGAATGCAGCGCCTTGGCAGGAGCCCCAAGTTCTCGGGGAGAGGGAAAAACAGGGTTTTGTTCCCATCCTTGCGGGGCCCCAGCCCCCAGGACCGGGGTCAGGAGCACGAAGGGGAAGGGGGAAGCCAGGACAGCTGCATAGCTGAAGCTCTGCCAGGTGGGCCGGGCCGGGATTTTCCGCCGTCCCCGCGCGGGTCTCTCCGGCCAGCGAGTGGCACGTGTGGCGGCCGGAGGTGCGAGGATCAGGATCGCTGCCCGCTGCCCTGCCGGCAATCCCAGCCGGGGCTAGGGGAGGGCTGGCACTCGGTGCGGCTGCAGCAAGCACAGCTCCCTTCCCCCCCTCCCTGCAGGATGTGGCTTCCACCGAGCAGGGCTCCCTCCCCCGTGCAGGATGGGGAGGGAATAGAGCGGGAATCATGAGGAAACTGGTGTGCTGAGGTGAAGAGACTGAAACAGTGAAAGCCGTGCACGCCAGCAAGCCACATAATTTGTTCCCCGCTTCCCACGGCAGCTGTTCCCAGGACAGCCGGGCTCCTGTCCGTGAACCATACTGGTATCCCGGATCACCTCGCTGCAGGTGAGAGCCGTGGAATCCAGCCCCGGGAGACCTACAGCACGGCCATTCATTCGGGATGGAGCCACAGCACCCACCACCCCCTTCCCTCTGGGAGCCTCTCCAGCCCCGCTGTCCCGCACAGTCACATTCCAGTTCATCCCGCTCAAAGCCCTGTGCACATCCTGCCTCTCCCAGTCCAGCTAATCCTCAGGGGTGCTCTGGGTGGCCCCCTGGCACAGGTGAGGTTCTCCCCACATCCTCGGGGTGACCCTATGGGTGCCGTGTCCGGGTTTATGGAGCTGGATGTGTCCTTGAGCATTGTTTCTGTGATGAGAGCCGATTTCCCTCCCCGCCCCCCCAGGCACCTCTAAGGGCCGATGTTGTTTCTCAGCCAGCCACGCTGCGGGGGGGGAGACTCTGAACCTCTTCCTCCCAACATGAAACCGAGCCGGGGCAAAAGTGAAACAAATCTTTATTTGAACTGGGTTTTCTCCAAACAGGGTGCGTCTCCCGGGGATTGTTTTGAGTCAACTGGGGCTTCAAACGCAGAGCAAAGCAGCAAACAGGTCACAGCCCTTTTGAGGGTGCTCAGGAGGGGTGTCCATCCCCAGGCACTTCCAGCATCAGCAAGAGCTCAGCAACAGTTTTGAGCAGTGAGGAAAGCGGGACGGGACCCCAGCGGGCACACCCTGGCTCTGAGGGCCGAGGGGAGCTCCTGGAAGGCACTGGGAGAACTCACTGCCCATGGAGCAAGGAGGTGTTAAGTGGGGTAGGGGTAGCGGTAGCGGGCCGCCGCGTTGCTGAGTACCACGGCGATGACGATGATGGCGATCACGGTGATGGTGATGTTGACCACCAGGGCCGTGATGTTCAGGCACTTGGCGGTGGAGCCGTAGGTCAGGGCGCCGTTGCGGTCACCCACCACTTTGCAGTCCCTGGACTGTGGGGAGGCAGAGGGGAGAGTCAGTGGGGCCGGGGGGGGTGGGGCCCGGGAGGGTCAAGGCTGTAGGGAGGTGTGCGAGGTGCTGGAGCTGACTGACTCCCTCCAAAACACCAGCGATACTCCAGGACGTTGTGGAGCCAGAGCTCCATGGAGAGGGGGCTCTGGGGGGTCCACGGGGCACCCTCTGGTCTGGGGTTTGTGGGGTCCACTGGACAGCCCCGAACTGAAGCTTTGTGAGGCCCATGGCTCTCCCTGGGGTCACACATTCTGTGGGCTCAGTGCGGGGGCTCTGTGGGGTCCCCGCGGCTGCCCCCTCCCCCCAGCCTTCCCCCCCGAGTCCCTCACCTTGACGGAGAAGAAGAACGCCAGGAGCCCGAGGCAGAAGAGGTTGCCGTACAGGGTGCTGCAGAGCGACCAGACCAGGTGGTCTCGGGGGGGTGGCCGCTCTTCCTCCACCTGCACCCTCTCCTCCTTCACCTGCACCATCGTGCTCAGGGGCATCTCGTTCACGTTCATCTCCGCCGGCAGCATCTCGTAGCGCGGCAGGTCCTGCTCCATCCCGGGGCACAGCGGCGGCAGCACAGGGAAAACCGCGTGGTCGAGGAGGATGTGGCACTGCGGGGCGGTCTTACCGGAGGCTGTTTCGTTTTCTCGAGGTTGAGGATGAGACGGGAAAAGGCCGCCCCTCCGGATGTCCCGATAAGGGCGGGAAGAATCCTGGACGCGTTATCCTCGCGCCCTTTTGTATCCCTGTTCTATACCTCTTTCCTTGTCCCCTTCTTTGTCGCTTTCCTTACTCCTTTCCCCTCTCCTTTCTTTGCCCCTTCATTTGCCCCCTCTTTCCTTGTCTCCATCTTTACCTGTTCTTTGCCCCCTTTCTCCCTTACCCTGTTCTTTCCCTTTTCTTTTTTTTTGGTCCTCTTCGTTTCCTGTCCCTTTCCTTGTCCCCTTTTTTGCCCCCTTTCCTTCTGTCCAACCTTTCCTCTTCTTTCCGTACCCCCTTCCTTGCTCCTCCTCTTTCCTTGTCCCTGTTTTGTCCCCATCCTTGCCCTCTCCCAGATGGCCACCTGGGGACAACTTGTGAGCGTTTTGGGGTGTGTGAAGAACAGACCCTAAACAGAGTCCCCCACACGGCACCGGGCCCTCCTCTGGCACCCCCAGGCGCCCGCCGCCGCAGTTTGGAATCTTGGGATGCAGCTCCATGGCTCCTGGAGTTTCCCCTCACTGGAATCCCCCCTCCCCAGCTGTTGCAACAACATCCTCTGTGGTGTGAGAGTGTTTGAACTGTGTTAATGCGCCTGAATGCGCCGGATACGCCACCCTGCAAGGAGGCAATAACGTTGTACTAGCAAGTCCGGGAATGTTTGTGCTTAAATAAACGGAACAAGGACAGCCCGGTCCTGGAAACAGGGATTTGGTTTCTGAGAAGCACAGCCCTGGGCTGCCCTCTAGTTTTCCCAGCCGTACTTTTCCCTGTAATAACTGATTACAGCGAGGAGGAGCCGCTGCCTCAGAATGGGAGAGGACGGGAAAAATTCCATTGTTTTCATCGTTGCGCTGCGGAGGGAAGAACCCCCCCGCACATGGGTGCAGTGAGTTGTGGCCGGTCTCAGCCCGGCCGAGCACAGGCGGCTGGGGGGGCACAGGGCTGTGACTCCGGGGTCTCTGCATCCCGCGAGGGGGATCCTGGGGATCCCAGCACCCATGGAATTCCTGCACCCAGCCAGGGGGATCATGGGGGTCCCAGCACCCAACCAAGAGGATCCTGGGGATCCCAGGACCCATGGAATTCCTGCGACCAGCGAGGGGGATCGCTACGGTTCCTGCACCCAGTGTCGAGGATCCTTGGCGATTCTGCTCCCCACGGGATCCCTGCACCCATCGAGGTAACCCCCGAACCCATCCCCACAGGATCCTCGCACCCAGCGCAGGAGCTGATCGGGGGTATCCCTGCACCCCATCCCGCGGGATCCCGCACCCAGCGGCGGATCGCGCACCGCTGAGCGGGAACCGCGCCCTCCTGTGGACAGGGCCGGGCACTGCAGCCCCCGCCGCTGCCGTCGGGGAACGCACCATCCCCTTTGTGGGGGGGAGGGCTCGAGGGGCGGCCCGGCCGAAGCCTCGCGTCACCAATCGCGCCGTCCCCTCCGGCTCCGCGGCAAGGAGATCCCGTTCGCTTCCGCCTCGCCGCCGCGCAGGGCCGGGCGCAGTGCCGGGAACGGGGCCGGGATACACGGTCCCGAGGTGCCCTGTCCTCCCCCCCCCCCGCGCGCCCCTCAGGGCCCGGCCCGCGGCGCCCCGCGGGGCTGCCGCCCGTTGGCGTGGAGACGCGCGGCGCCTCGCAGGCCCCGCCCCCGCGGGGCGCCCATTGGCGGCTGGCCCGCGATGGGGCGCGTCGATTGGCCGGCGGCGCTGTCGCTCGGGCGGCGGGGGCGTGGTCGCGCCGTGCCCCGCTCATTCATTCCCCCCGCGGGCGCGGCGCGGGTGGGGCGATGCACGGCCGGGCCCGGGGCCGCCGAGCCCCGCACCGACCCCCGGCCCCGGCAGCCGCAGCCGCCCCGCGGCCCTCGCGGCCCGC
>JAWWES010000168.1:8668667-8769405 GCA_035583135.1 Lophotriccus pileatus | reverse complement strand
CGGGCGGGGGGCCCCATGGGCCGGGGTTAGCCCGGCGGCTGCGGCGGCGGGGGCGATGCGGGCGGCAGGATGCCGCGGCTCCCGGTGAAGAAGCTCCGCAAGCAGCTGAAGCTGCTGCTGCTGCTGGCGCTGCTCACCTCGGCCGCCTGGTTCACCTACCTGCACATCAGCCTGGTGCGCCAGGGCCGCGCCCTGCGCCTCCCCTTCGCCTACGGCAGAGGTAACGGGAGGGTCCCCGCGCCCCGGGGGGCTCTGGGAGCGGGGCCTCGGGGGGGCTCGGCGCTCCCCATGGGGCGATGGGTGCCCGCCGCCACACTGGGTTCTCAGAGCACTTTGGGCTTGGAAGTCCCCAAGGGGTGGTGGTCCCCCAGCACACTGAGCTCACGGAGCACTTGGCGTTTTGGGGGCCCTCCCCAAAAGGCTGGTGGGATCCCCCGCCACCCCGGGGTCCCAGAGCACCCCCTCAAGACTGGGACGCCCCGTTCCCAGCGCTGGCTTAATGTCCCGCATCAGCCCGGTGGGTTTGGGGTGAGCGGGACCCCTCCCTGGGCTCCGAGCCCCGGCATTGCACCTGCGGGAGAAGGGGAGACCCTGGAGGGCCCCCAAACTGGCCGGGGGGAACATTGTCCCCCCTCGAGCGGCTCCGTCCTCATTTTTCCACCCGCTGCCTTGGCTGCGATGACAAAGAAGCCATTTATAGCCGCTCGTCGCTGCTGGAAGGGGTAATCCCTTCCTTCCCAATGTTCCTATCCCTTTCCAACCCTCCCCATCCCATCCCAACACTTTTTCAGCTGGTGCTTCTCTATTGTAGAAAGAAATTAATAATTCCTCTCTCCTCCTGCCCTTGGCCAGCGCCGGGATGGATTCCGGGATGCTCCGCAGGGATGAGCCGGAGGGGCAGGTGCCCCACGGTTCGGCTTCGTGCCCAGTTGCTCCCGGTTTTCCCCTCGCAGACCCCCGGGAGCTGCTCGGGAAGCACAAAGCGGCAGGGAATATTTGCCGGGCGAAACTTGAGCCGTAGCGTTCCTGAGGGGACTGACCTCGCCCGCCCCCCAAAAAATGAGAAGGAAACGGGATTTAGTGGCTATTGAGGGAGGAAAAGGCTTTCTCGAGTGGGTCGGAGCGGCCCCCGGGGGCTGGCGAAGCCTCTCGGCTGGAAAACCCAAAGTTTGTGACCGGAGCAGCAGGATGATCCTGCAAATTTTTGGGCCTTTATGGTAAAATCGGGAAATCGGGATAATGCGAATGAGCGAGGCAGGAAATGAGGCGGCCGAGCGTCGCCTCCGAGGCGGGGGGAGGCACTGGGGGCTGTCGGGTCCCGGCTCCCCCCGGGGTCCTCCTTGGTGGGAAAGAGACAGAGTGTCCCCGCGGCTGTCCCCGAGGGGTTATCCCGTTGTCCCAGCCCCGTGTTCCCCCTGTTATCCCTGCGGCTGTGCCCGAGGGCTTGTCCCTAGGGGCTGCCCTCTGTTCCCGTTGTTATCTGCGAGCCATTGCTCCGTGTTCCCACAGTTATCCAGAGGGGCTGCAGTCCCCAAGCTGCTACTCCATGTCCCTATGGGTTATCCCATGTCTCCACCATTATTCCAGGGTTTGGAAGGGCCGTGTCTGGCCTCTGTCGGGATCAGCAGCCTCGGGCAGGTGGGGGAAATGACATGGAATCACCATCCCTGTGGATGGCTAGCTGGGAAAACCACGGATTGGGGTCCCTACAGATGGCGGGGTGCAGCGGTGCGAGGGCAAGCCGAGCTCTTCCCGCAGGGAGGGTGCCCAGCAGTGCCGTGTGCCGGGCTGTTTGCAGGTGCTGAACCTGGCAGGCGCCTATCCTTGCTCTCCCCACCTCCTCCCTACATGTCCTGCGGCCCAGCCGGCCCCTCGGGATGCTCCAAGGGGAAGCCACAGGGTTTGCTGTGGAAGCGAGGAGATGCCGAGCCCCAGCTCTGGCTCACGGGGGGAGGGAGAGCCAGGGAGTGGTTTGGTAGGAAAAATGTCATATGGAGTAAAAAAAGGAGGAGGAATAACGAATGTAACCGAGGGGGGGAAAAAAGACAGTACTAAAGAGAAAGCTTGGTGCTCTGAGGGTTTTAGGTTTAAGGGTTTTTAATGATGGGGGGAGCATCACCCCAAGGGTCTGTGCACCAAAAGGAGTTGGGATATGACTTTTGAATTTGGCCACTGTGAGCTAAGACTTGTCTATGCTGGGAGTGCTGCCTGGTTAATTACTAAGGAAAAAGGTTAATTACGCATTAAACTGAGCATCAGAGAGCAGCTGGACACTCTGGAGGCTGCAGGTGCTGGGCACGAGGCTTTCAGGTGGCTCTGGGGGGTGTAAAGTGGGGAAGATCCAGCCAAGTGGGGTTGGGAGCACAAGGAAGGCATGGGGGGATTATCCCGGGGGTCACCATGTCCCCTCAGCCCAGCCGGTGGCGACATGTGGAGCTGGAGCATCCAGGGGCTCAGCTGGGAGCTGTGCTGATCCCTGCTAAGACAGCCCCCCCTCCTTCCCTGCTCTTCTCCAAGTAGATAATTACCCTTCTCTGCCTAATTGAACACACAGATTCCTCCTCGGAAATAATGAGGCCATTACGGTGTTCTCCCGGCTGGAAACCGCTCCGAGCCAACGGCGTGGAAACGCTGGTGCACCAGGTGGAAAGGGGAGAAGAAAGGATGGGGGAAAAAAAGGAAAAAAATAAGAGGAAAAAAATTGTAACAAAACCCTAAAGTGGCTCTTAGCGGGGGTGTGGGGCTGGGATTCAGTATGGGGAGGGTGGTGTTGGCAGTGCTGGAGCCGGGTTTTGGGAGGATTTTGGGATTGAGGGAGCATAGGGTAGGTGCTGGGGGTGCTAGAGCCAGTTTGTGGGTGAAATGGGGCTGTCTGGGGAGGAAAACCCAGCCAGGCCTCTCTCTGCCTGCTGGACATGGCATGATCTGGGGCCAGGCAGGCAGGAATGGGGGTACCCCCCTGCCGTGGTCCAGAGGGCTCCCAGGACTCTTGATCCCCAGGCAGCGATGGGATGGATGGTCTGTGCCCTGTCCTCAAGGGACCCGTTCTTGGGGGTGCCACACACAGGGAAAGCGAGAGGGAGAAGGTTTGGGGTGACACTCAGACGTGTCCCCCCGAACTGTGGGGGAAAACGGGTTCCTTTGGGATCTGTCTTGGCAGATCCTTTGATTTTAATTGGGAGTTCAGAGCTCTGCAATCCGCCATGGGGTTCATTCCTTTGGTCAGGGATGCTGGGAGCAGGTAGGGAAGGAAGAGGATGAGAAGAGCCCTTTGAAGAGGAAGGGCAGCAAGGTTTGTGAGGCAGCTGCTTTCCTTTCTCCTTGGCATTGCCCCACTCTCCTATCCCTGTTGGGAAAGGCTGTTTTCCCTGACTGGACCTGCCTTGGCACAGGGTCCCAGTGCCAGGGAAAGCTGTCCCATTCCTGCTGCTGAAAGGGAAGTTTGGAGTAGGGGAAACGGGCCGCTTTAGGTGTCACTGGGACCATTTCTCCCTCTGGGAAGTCCTGCATCCCTTGTCTTCCTCGCTGGGCTGCCCTGGGGCTCCTTGTCCTGCTCCTCTGAGATGCAGCCCATGGGAGAAATTTGGCCCATGGCTACAGGTGCTGGCTGGAACAGGCTGGAAAGCTGGAAGTGGGATGGTGACCCCACAGGCAACCCAAAGCTTGGAGGCTGGAATGTTGTTGGGATGAAACGCACCCTAAAATTCCCAGCATTTCTCAGTGGCCTTCTCCAGAGGTTGCATCCCAGGAAAGGAAATCTGTGCTTAGGGCTGTGAGTGAGCATCATCCCTGTTGGGATGGGGCAGGGTCCCGTGGGAGTTGCTCCACCTCCCATTGGGGGTGGAGCATTTTGGCGCCGGCGGGCGGTGGATGTGCCGTGAAGGAAAAGGGGGAGATCTGGGGGCTTTCGATGCCCAGGAGGGATTTGGGACCCTGAGTCAAGCATGGAAAAGTGTCGTGGCCACCTCTCCTGGTGGGTGTTTCTCAGCCTGAGGGGTCTTATGGCAGCTCCTTTGCCAGCCAGAGCAGTTCCACAGGAATTTCCATCTCTCCAGCTGAGAGGGCTGTCGTGGAGCAGGCAGCACTGCAGGATTTTTTCCCGGTGGGCAGCACCGTGTTTTTGTGGCACTGGAAGGGGGGTTTGTGATACTGATTCCTTGCTGGCTAATTATAATCACTTAATATCTCATTAGGAGGCTTGTGCAGGGATGCTCCCGCTCCGAGGCTGTGTCTGTGCCAGAAAAATTTGGGAATGAAACCTCTGGGTTCCCCAAAGGCTCTGCCACCTCTGCTGCAGCTGTGTCTGGGTTTAAATGTCACCTCGCTCCGCCTCGCTGGGCTTGGAAAGGGGCCAGGAGAAACCCCGGCTCCGAAAGCCGGCGGAAGAAAGGGGCTGTGTTTGGGGCTGGGGAGGAGGAGGAGGTGGGATGTGAAAGGCTTTCTGTGCTTCCCAGCGCAGCACAGGCGGTTTGGAGCTGGGTTATGGGGCTGTGATAACGGGGAGACGCTGCTGCCCTGGGAGGCATCGCCTGTGTGGGTCCCTCACACCCATGGCCTCATCCCAAGGATGAGGATCCTGGCCCTGGCTCCCTGTCTGGAGGCTGCTGTGACTCAGAGATGGTTCGTGCCATGGTTTGTGCCTCCTGCCCCCTCCTCGCTGCTCCCGAAGCATCAGCATCGCTCCAGGGAACAGCTTTTAGTGCTTCCATTCTCTCCCTGAGCATCTCCATCCTGCAGCCAGTGGGTCCCTGCTCTCGTGCTCAGACCTTCCCCCATCCCTCGCCTGTCTTTTCTGGTCCTTGAGGGAGCCTGGCCGAGGGAATGGATGCAGCAGTGCTCCCGTGCATTCCTGTGGGATGCTGGGTATGGCTCATGGGCTGGGAGGAAGCTGGGAGGAACTGGAACCCTCCCAGTTCCTTGCCTTCTTCCTCCTCTTCTCCTTCCCCTGGCCCACTCCTCCTTCAGGGCTGTGGTTCAGACCAAAGGGACTCAGGTTTTTTGGGAGCAGTGATGCTCGTTGGCACAAGGTGCTGCCCTTCCCCACCCTTTATCCCAATGGCACTGGTTCCCAGTTCCCCACAGCCTGGTGTTTGGCTCAGGCTGCCTTTTATTTTCCCCTTTGGTGCTTAAATAATAAAGGGAATAAAGGTTGGCCTGGAAGCCTTTCTGGGGGCTTTGCTGGTGCTCTCGTTCCTCCTGGGATGTGGGAGCCCCTTGGAAGGGATGTGGGGTGAGCTCCCGGGCAGGCCCCTTGGGAGCGTTGAGCTCCTCTGATTAATCCACAGAGCAGCGTGGGGGGAATGATGTCGGCGGAGCAGCAGCGTCTGCAGCCTCAGCACGGCGAGGGATCGGCTTTAATTCCACTGCCTGCGCCGGCAGGAGCATCCTAGGAGTGCTGGGGAGTCTGGGAGTGGAGGAGATGAGTGCTGGCTCCTGTCCTGCTGCTCCCCATCGCCCTGCTCGCGGAGGGAGGAAGGATGCAGGGATGGAGCTGGGTGAGGGGAGGGAGCGGCCGGGGGAGCTGCCAGGAGCCGGTCGGGGCTGCCAGCGGCTGAAGAATGGCCGAGAGCAGAAGAAGGGGCTTTAGAGCTTAATTTCCTGTCCCTGCCGTGGGGATGGGATTTGTGCTGCCATCTCCAAGGAGACGCCGGCTGTGCAGCCGCTGGAATACTAATGGCGTGGGAGGCGTGTGGTGGGGGGCTCCGGGCGTTCCCAGCCCCTCCTCGGCTGTGGCAGCTGCTGAGGCTGTTCCAGTTTGAGAGGTGGGAGGCCCCACGACTTGCTGCTGGGGGGAAGGAGGGTGTGGAGGGCTGGGCACATCGCACCAGACCCTTTTCTGCCATGCCCGTGGCCGGGGGTTCACTGCTCGGTGCATCTGGGGCTCCCCCTCGTTGCCATATGGGGGTGGCTGGTTTTTGGGGGGGCTCACATATGTTTGTGGCGGTGGCTCTGGGACACCCACCCCTCCGAGCTCTCCTGCGGGTTGAACTGTGGGGCTGAGCCGTGCGGCGGCAGCGCTGGTTGAACTGCCAACTCCCTCCGTCCCACCGGGTTTTGCGGTGGCAGACAAAGAGTGCCCCTCTAGCCCTCCCCCCCCCAAAATAACTACTGTCTTTTCCAAGTCTGCACCATTGTTTTGGAGGGGGGATGGTGGTTTAAAATTCCCTGCCCGAGGAAAAGGGGCGGGAGCTGCGGGTGGCAGTCAGAGGTTGGGGATAATCAGCACAGCGCACGGTAACAAAGCGGCCGGGGCTGGGAGCGAGGGCTCGATGTTAACGCGGTGTTGGGAGGGGAAGGTGGTTTGGGGGGATGGTGTCTGCGGGTTTGGGGCCGGTGTGCTGTGGGCAGCTCTGTGGGATGCTCCAGGAGAGCTGGGGGCTGGAGGGGCAGGGAGCAGGGATGCATCCCTGGGGATGGATGGGGAGTGAGACCCTCGGGAGCTTATCCCGGCATCTCTTAACGTGCAGGACCGGGAGCTGCGGGGAGTGTAATTAAACCTGCTGCTGCTGAGCTGCTGCAAAGCTGCTTAGTGCAAATGTAACGAGGAGAATCGCAGCCAGAGCCCCCCTGTGTCACCCCCCCCTTCCCGTGTCCCGGTCCCCTGGGAGCAGCGGGCGATGCCAGCGCCTGCCCTTCCCGGCGCCAGGGAGAGGGATGTCCTGGAAAGAGGAGCGGTGCTGGGATGGGGGGCCGTGCTCTGACCCCTCCTCTGCCCCCATCCAGATGGCGAGAGGCCCGGGGAGGTGACGGATCCTGGCAGGAGGCCGGCGGCAGCCCCGGCGCAGCGCAGGAAAGCCGAGGATTCCAGCGAGAGCCGCGAGGAGGATCCGATGGTAACAGGGTGTGGAGCGCGGGGTGGGAATGAGAATGTGGAGGTCACTGGTCCGAGAGCAGAGTGCTCCAAGCCTTGTCCAGCTGAGGGGATCCAAGGACTGGGAGGGTACAACCTCTGGTTCTGCCCATCAGCCCTCACGGTGGATAAAACTTCCCAGTATCCCTCTGGAACTGGGTGGGATATCCCACCAACTATCCCACACCCTGCTCCACGTGCCTTTGCCCTGTCACTAGGCTCCTGCTTTACTGGGCAAAACTACCTTCTCCCATGTCCTCTGCTCCATCCTGCCAACCTCTGTCCCGGACTGGGGAGCCCCGGACTGGACCCAGTATACCCCAGGGGGAGCCTCCAAGCGGAGGCTGTAGAGGGGATCTCTCCTTGCCTCCAGCCCAGGAGGCACTTGGAATTGCAGCCACGAAGACACGCTCCTGTCCATACCCCAACCTGGCACCAAGCCCCCTGCCCAACCAGTTGTCATCCAAAGGCCTCAGAGCAGGGCAGCCAGGTGGGTCGGTGGGAGGGGAAAGCCATGGGGTGTCCCCTGCCCCATCCCAACGCTGCTGAGCTGCTGTTCCTCAGAAATGGGGGACAGACGGACAAAGGGGGAGTCCGAGGTGCCCGGAGGAGGCGCAGGCTGATGCTGGGTGAGGACGGAGGGCACAGCAGGAATCGCATCTTGGCTTTTCCTGGGAGGAGGGCGAATCCTTCCAGTGAGTGTGGCACAAACACCTCCCTCCCAACATTTTCCAAAGGCTCCAGTCCCTCCTCTGAGACATTAATGAGTTTATTTGGGCACTTGGCTGATTGTATCCCTGGCTGCAGAAGAGGAGGATGCTCTGGGGGGGCTCCAGAAGTGCCTGGCTCTTCCTTGCCACCCGTCACCCTCTCAGCAAGCTGGGGGTAGGTGAATGCTCATTTAATCCCTCTGAATTACAAGACACAAGCAATGGGATTAACCTAATCCCCTTTAAAGGAAGAGAGGGAGTGGAGAGGCATCCTGCTTCCACTGCTCAGGACACAGAGATCACCTAGATCACCTCTGCTCTTTTGGAGATGGAGTCCAAAGTGCTCTGTTTCCAGCAGCCCCTCAGATCAGCCAAACATTTTGGATGAGCAGAAAACTCGGTGTTTTGGGGAAGTTTCGGCAGAGGAAGGGAAACAAGCTGAGCTGGAGCATTTTGAAACTGCTGCCTGGGACACCTTGCCAATATTTTTGTGCATCCTTCTCCTTTCCTTTGCGGTGATCTGTGAAATCTTTCACCTTGGTTTGGCCATGCGCAACATCCAAAGTGAGATATTTAGATCACAAATCCTCTGGGCAGCCCATGCCAGGGCATCACCACAGATATAGGGAGACATCCTGCAAGCATGGCCAGGCTGGGCCTGATCCCCCATCTCACCTCTCCCTCTGCTTCCTTGGCAGAACGATGGGCAGGATGTGGATGGCTGGTTTTCCAGAGGCCAACATTCCGACCGAACCACCACCCACCCCAAACTCAACCTGACCAAGCAGGCTTTGCCCTGGAATGAGCAGGTACGTGGGCAGGGAGCGGCCAAGGGGGTGCTGGAGGAGGGGGAGGGACGCCCTGCTCACCTCCCTCTCTTTTCCCACAGTACAAGGGGAAGGCAAACTTGCACGTCTTTGAGGACTGGTGCGGTGGGGCCGTGAGACACCTGAGGAAGAACCTCCATTTCCCGCTGTTTCCCCACGTGAGTCGCAGGCCGGGCGATGATGGGTTGGAAGGGGGGGCCCACCCATCCCTCCCTGGGTGCTGCTGGGTCTCCGCTGGACCTCAAGACCTTTGCAGGGTTTGGTGATCCTGAGCAGAGCAGGGGTGGAGGGCGGTGATGTGTGGCAGGAGGCGGGAGGGACCCCTGGCTGATCCAGAGGAGGTGGGCTGGGTGAGGTGGGAGCAGGGATGGAGTGTCCACACCTCCCTGCCTGTCTCCTCCACAGACCCGCACCACGGTGAAGAAGCTGGCGGTGTCACCCAAGTGGAAGAACTATGGGCTGAGGATTTTTGGCTACATCCACCCCTTCAAGGATGGTGAGTGGTGGAGCTCGGCCTCTCCTCCCATGCAGTGATGTGGGAAAGCTGCCTCCTTCCTCCTCCTTGAGCCATACGAGGACAGAAAGGCTCTTGGAGACGGTCCTCAAACCCTGGCTCCCAGGGTTTTCCAGGAACAAAGACCCTTTTCCCTGGTTGTGCTGAAGGGAGGTGAAGCCCTGATCCCATCCAGGACAGAGCCATCATGTGGGATCTGGAGCGGCTCTGTCCCTTCTGTCCATCCATCCATCCTGGTTTCCCCATCTCGGCACGAGGCACTGGGGCTGAGCCCCTGCCACCAGGGTCCCTGTGTCCCTCTGTAACCACCCTCTCCGTGGCTCTCCGCAGGGGATTTCCAGTTTTCTGTGGCATCAGATGACAACTCGGAGTTCTGGCTCAGCTCTGACGACAGCCCGTCCAATTCCCGCCTGGCTGCATTCGTGGGCAAGGTGTGTGCTGTCAGTGTCACCTCTCTGCCTTTCCCTGCTCCAGGGGAAAGGGAATGGCGGGCTGTTTCAGCCTGGCCCCTTCCCTGCCCCTGGCCAGGCCCGGTTTGGCTTCCAAAGGACCATCTGCCCCTTGGTCCTATCCTGGTTGGAGCTGCCAGAGACCAGCTTAAGTCCCAGAATAAGACATTTAATGTTTGCTCCTGGATTTTCTTGGTGTCAATTCCTACCACGGGAAGCCAGAGGGCTTTGGTGTGGTGTCCTGGTGCTCTCTCTCACGCTCCTCCTTCCTTCCCAGCTTGGCACCGAGTGGACGGCGCCGGGAGAGTTCACCAAATTCAGCTCCCAAGTCTCCAAGCCCCTGCGGTGAGTGTGTCCTTGCTCCCGCTGCCCGTCCCGTGGGGATGGAATCGGGCAGATGGAATTGCTGACTCTGAGCACTTCCTCATCCCTGGGAGGAGCCCCTGGCCATGATCCCTTCCCAAAAGGCACATGGGGGCTGGGCTGAACCCCAAATCCATGGTTTGAAGGTGCCAGGGGCTGCAGGTGACAAGGTGGAGACCACCTGATGTCCCTCCTGATCTCCCAGAGCTCCTCAGCAGTGGGATGAGGGAGCAGGGACCCACCTCAGCCCCCCAGGAAGGTTTACTGACCTGTGGGCAGGACAGGGAGGGTGTCCCAGGATGTCCCCTCTGGCAGGGCTCCCTGAGGGGATGTGACCTGTGTGTCCCCTCCCACGCAGCCTCATGTCCTCCCGGCGCTACTACTTTGAGCTGCTCCACAAGCAGGACGACCGGGGCTCAGACCACGTGGAAGTTGGGGTGAGTAAACTCCCACATGCCAGGCTCATCCCAGGACTGATCCTGTCCAGAGCCAGTGCCAGGACTTTTCCTGATGTGCGTTAAAAGTGCTTTATGCTGGTGCAAAGCCACGATTTCCCCCTCCTGTGGCTGCCAGAGGCAGTGTTGCTGACTGTTTCCCGGGCTGTTCCAGCCTCTGCTGGAACACACAGGCTGCTGTTCTCCTTTCCTGCTGGTGGGCTTGTGGGAGCTGAGGACCCTGCTGTCTCTCCCCTGTGCTCCCATCACGGATGCCAACAGAGCAGCCCCTTCGCTCCAGGCACCAGCAGTGATGGGACTCCCAGTGTCATGTGGCCATTCCCATCCCTTCTCCCTCCTCCTGGGCCTCTGCCGGAGGGCTGGCAGAAGGGAGAGGTCCCTGGGGGCTGAGCCCATTCCCGTGGGCAAGGAGATCCCACGGAGCAGGCAGGTCCCACCTTGCTGGCTGCCTCCCAGGGTCAGCAGTGGGAGAGGTGGCCGAGATGATGGAGCACGTCCCTGTTTTATTTTTCCCCTTAGGAATAGCATGAGTTTCAAATCTGAGCTTGCCTGCCTTGGCAGCACAGCCCTGGCAAAGCCTGGAGCGTGTGTCAGGGGCTGGGGCTGGTGGGAGGGGAAGATGTTGGCTCGTTAGCAAAGGTTTCTTTTCTCCCAAGAACTCATTAATCACTGAAGTCAAACCGGTGCCAGCAAAGCATCAGGGAGGCCGACAACACCCCTTCCTCGCTGGCTGCCTCCCTCCCTCCCTCCTCCCCATCTCCCCCACCCCGATAAGATCTGCATTTCTTCAGGGGGAAAACAAATAATGGGGAAAACAAATAGATGGGGGAGACGTTTCTGAGATGGGATGTTTTTGCTGGAGGGAGGGAGCGAAGCCTCTCAGCCGTGCAGAGAAACCTCTCAGCTGTGCAGAAAGAGACAACAAACAACATCCACAACAAAAGCAGGACCCTGATGTGCCTCTCCCCGGGGGTATTGAAGGGCTTGTCCCGACAAAGGCTCCAGACTGGCTTTTAAAATGCTGGAGTTAAATCAGGGCAGGCAGCTCAGAAGACCCTCGTCAGTCAAGCCTTTATGAAGCACTGGAGTGAGGAGAGTTGTCCTTCGGCCGCAGGAGCACGGGTGGCAGTGTAGCAATCCCAGAGGGAAGCAATGTGAGCCTGTATCTCATGCCCGGGAGCCTTCCCCCACACAGGGATTCCTGCTAATCCCAAACCCCGTTGGCGAAGGATGAGTCCTCTCCCTTGTTCCTCCTCTGCAGGGAAGTGTCTGAGAGCTGTGGACAGGGAGGACTCATCCTGACATGCCAGGGACGGGCAGCTGCATCCTGACCCCCCGCCAGCCTCCCGCTCATTCCCCATCTCCTTTTATTTTTTCCCAGTGGCGAATTTTCCTCCCCAGCTTGAAGTTTGAGGTGATCGACTCCTCCTACATCTCTCTGTACACAGGTAAGGGCCAAGTGCCTCCTGCAGCCACAGCCAGCAAGCTTTCCAGGGGCGGGATGTGCTGGAAGCTGGGAGAGATGGCACCAGAGCCTGGGAAGGAAAGCAGAGCCTGGGAAATTGGATCCTGGAGGGAGATCTCAGCTTCTGAACCACCTCCCCCAGCCCGAACTTTTGCTGAGTGTAAGGAGGGATGCAGGGGCTGTGGTGGGTAGGGTTGATGCTGGAAGCAAGCTGAGACTCCTAAAAATGGGATGTGGAGCCAACACACCATGGAAGCACAGCTCTGCCAGTGCTCCAGCTTCATCCCAGCTGCCAAGACCCCGCCAGCTCCCGGGCCTGGCCCTGAGTTACGAGGAGCTGTCGTGTAATCAAGGATGGATGGTGCAAGGTTTAATTAAATCTATAGATCTTCTGCTTCCTGCCCTCGCCCTGGCAGTGGGAAAGGGCTTGATGGATGGGCCCTGCCCCGGCGCTCCGAGTGGTCATCATTCCTGCTCTGGAAGGTGTCAATAAGGAGGAGGGGGCAGGCAGGATCCATGGGGAAAAGAGGGATGAGGGGTGCTGGTGGTGCTGATGCAAGTGCCCGTGAGATGGATGATGTGCAGATAAATCCCCCTCTCCAATGACTGTCCGTCAGCGCTGGCTCTTTCCGCTTCTCTTTCCTGCTTCCTAGTTCCTTTGGATCCAGCAGCACCCTGGGGCGAAGCCATGTCACTCGTGGGGAGCCCATCCCCATAGTGTGGGGGCTGCCAGCAGCAGGCAGAGTTCCTTCCTTCCTTTGTTCCTTCCTTCGTACTTTTCCAAGGGCTCCAGCCCAACCTCGGCCAGCTGTAGGGACACATTTGGGAAGCCTTTCCCTGCCCCAAGCAGGAAAAAACGGGGGCTCAGGAAGGGGGCTCCTGCTTCCCCATGGCTCTGCACCACGTAGGGCTTCCCGGGAAGGGAGCAGCCGTGGGAGGCAACTTGGAGCACGGGCGAGGTGACCGGAGCAGGGTGAGCTCCAGTGGGAGCCTGGGGGCTGGTTGATGGCCAAGGGTGACATGGCACCCTCGTCCCTGCAGAGGAGGCAAAGCAGCTCGTGTTGCAGTAACCTGCACCTCTGCAGGGAAGGACATCCATGGTTTAATCCCTGTGTCCTTGGGGGTTAAAGGCTGGAGTGTTCCCTTGTTTTTGGGGCTGCTGTGATCGGAGTGGGGTGGCCTGGCTGGGATCAGGCTGTGCCCTTGTCCTCATTAGCTGATGCAATAATCATTAGGCTGATTAGTCACGGGGTCTGTGAGATGGCTGGGAGGGCAACAGCAGCTTCCCTGGGAGCAGGAGGAATCCACAGCGCTCCCAGCCCTCTTGGTGGGAGCGCTGGAGAGACTGGGGAGGGCCACCGTGGAGGACGCTCCTGGTGTGCCTGTGGAGCTCAGCCCCTGCCCTCCCCTGCAGATGAGTCGTCCCTGAAGATGAACCACGTGCAGCACATCCCGCAGACCTTGGCCAGCCACAGCGGGAGCCACCTCTGGCAGGCCCAGCAGGATGAGCACGGGGCCGACATGCTCAAGTCTGACCCCAGGGACACCTTCTTCCTCAGTAAGCACCTGGGAACGGGTCCTTGCTGATTCTGGGGGGGCTCGGGGGAGGACAAGAGCAGGACCGGGGTGCTGTGAGCACCTGGATCATCGCTCTGCCCACCTCTTGCATGGAGGGGTCTGTGGGGGGGGCTCATTGGAGTGATTTGGGCACGGCTTGGGAATGAGCTGCACCCACTTCTGCGCAGCCCCTGCCATTGAGGCCTCCCGTGTGGAGAACGTGCTGGTGCCCTGTGCCTACAGCCCCACCTACGTGGTGAAGGATTTCCCCATCGCCCGCTACCAGGGCCTGCAGTTCGTAAGTGTCTCCCTGCGCTGGGGACGGGCTCACACTCCCACGGGGGCACGGCAGAGCCCAGGGCGGGGGTGTTTCCATCCGCTTAAAATCCAGGAGAAAGTGTTCCTCGCCGGAGGGTCGGGCTGAGCTTCCCCAGCTTGGCCTGAGGGGGTTGGAGTTCAAGCCCTGCGGGGTGTTTGAGGTGTTGGGGAGCCATGGGGGTGGCCTCGGGCCCCAGCTTGGCGTGACACAGCACGGTTGCCTCGCCAGGTCTACCTCTCGTTCGTGTACCCCAACGACTACACACGCCTCACTCACATGGAGACAGAGAACAAGTGCTTCTACAGGGAGTCCCCCCTCTACCTGGAAAAGTAGGTGCTCCAGACTGGAATTTCGGGGTGGTACACGGAGGGGGCTGATGTCAGCAGCACTGAGATGATGCGTCCTCAGCTGTGTGTCCCCAAGCCCTGTCCCTCATGGAAGGGGTGCCCCAGGCTGGCTCTGTCCCCATCTCCCAGGCACGTAGCAGCTTGAGTGCTGGCAGTGCTCCCAGATTTGGGAACCCCAGCTCCCTTGGCAGCCTGTGTGCTCCTCCTTGCACGTCCCTGCGCGCTCCTCCCTCCCCGCCGGGGCCTCACCTTCCCTCTCCGTCCCCAGGTTCGGGTTCTATAAGTACATGAAGATGGATGAGGAGGAGGAGGATCGGCGGCACCGAGCGTTTCTGTTCCTCAGCCCCGACAGTGAGTCACCCCCACCCCTGGCAGTGGGATTGCTCGGGGCTGCGGCTCGTCGGGATGATCCAGCGGTGCTGGGGGCTCCAGGAGCGCGGGGCTGTGTGGAGCTGTGTGGAGCTGTGTCCCTCTAAGCATCTCTCTGAGCATCCTGCCTGGCGTGGCCACAGAGCACCGCGGGATGTGGGACACTTGGTTGGGATTTGCTCTCCCTGAAGCAGTGCACCCACATCTCCTGGGTTGGTCTGGGCAGTGGGCAGCAGGGACTGGACCCAGTGTGGAGTCTGGGGATGTCCGTGGAGCCTGGGGGAGCTCATGGAGAAGGCAGAGGCTGTTCAGAGCCTGCCTTTGTTAGTTTGCAGCTTGGCAAAGCCATGGCAGGTCAGATTTGCTCCCGGATGAAGCAGGACTGGTGCCAAGATGTGGCTGAGGTTTGGGGAGGGTAACAGGCATCCCCTGGTAGTCCCAGTGGGCATCCCTGGGTGCTCCCAGCTCTGCTCCCTCACCTCAACCACTCGTAGGTTCCTCTCCTGCTGGGAATAAGCTCTGCCTCCTTATCTTGGCCGCAGGGTGTTTATCTCTGCCTTCACTCCTCAGATTTCCTCGAGGATGACGAGGAGGAGGAGGAAGGAGTGGACAGCCCTGAGCCCACAGACCCCCCTCCTGAGGCCAAGGAGCAGAGCTTTGGGCCGGCACCCGGAGCCAAAGGGAAGGATCCCCTGCCGGTCACCGGGGATTACGGAGACGACCTGGACTATTACAGCTTCCGACGGAAGCGGGGCCGGGCACGGGCCAAAGTGGGCACCCCTGGGCAGCTGGAGACGTGGAGCACATCCAGCCCACCAGTATCCCTCCAGGATCCCCGTGGGCAGGAGGATGCCACGCTGCAGCGGGGCCCGGGACGGGCTCTCCGTTGGCTGCCCCAGGAGCCCGGCGAGGGTGAGGAGGACGAGCTGGGGCTGCCGGCGTCTCCAAAGCACGGCGGGGCCCTGAGCCTGCAGCCCCACCTCTCCGTGCCTATCTTTGATGGCAAAGCCGAAATGCTGGGTCCCAGCCGGCCGGTGGCTCCCAGTGAGGACAAGAAGCCCCAGAAAACCCAGGAGAAGGTGTATGTGACCCGGCTGCAGCCCGGGAAGCGTAAAGCCCCGGCCCAGGAGCCAGCCTTCCCCGGCATCTTCCTGCACCCAAAGCCTCTGAAGAGAGTCCACCTCCGCTCCAGGACCCCTCAAAAGCATCCCATCCCTCTCGGCAAGCTCCGAGCCGTCCCTGGCCGCCGGAGCCCCTGGCTCCTGAGCAACATCTCCAAGGAGAGGGACGCTGCCAGGCGGAAAGGGAGCAGGAGGTGGGATCGGCCGCCCAAGCAGCGGGCCCTGCCTGGCCTCCTCGCCCTGGGGACTGAGGGGCTCTTCAGCAGGGAGACCCACGAAGACACAACCCCTGCCCTGGGCAGGACAGCGGCCACCGCCGATTACAACTCCTCCGAGGCCGCACGCTCCGAGGGGACACGGGTGACATCCTTTCTGAAGATGTCGGAAACAACAGCGTCACAGCAGGAGGAGGGAAAGGGCCAGGAGGAGGAGGAGGAGGAAGAGGTGTCGGACTACTCCTACGAGGCAGGGGAGCTGCAGCAGGGCTGGCTGGAGGACTCCATCAACTGGCAGCGGACGTTCAGCGTCAGCTCCGTGGACTTCGAGCTGCTGCGCTCCGACTGGAACGACCTGCGCTGCAACGTGTCAGGCAACCTGCAGCTGAGCGAGGGCGAGGTGGTGGATGTGGTGGCTCAGTACATGGAGAGGCTCAACGAGAAGAACGGAGGGTAGGCAGGGAGCAGGATGCCAGCGGGAGTTCGGGAGGCTGAGCATGCACCCCACCAGGCTGGGCAGTGGGTCCCGGACCACGGGAAGCAGAGCTCACAGGGGAGGGGGATTTCAAGGTTTCTCCTTTCCCTGTAGCATCTACACCCTCCTGAGGATCATCAATGTGGAGAAGCGCCGGGATACAGCCCGGGGCAACCGGTACCTGCTAGAGCTGGAGCTGGCGGAGCGGGGCCAGCGCACGGTGCGGCTCTCCGAGTACGTCTACGTCCTCCTGCACCAGGGCAAGCAGGACGACAGCGCCGAGGCCAACCCCGACGGGCTGGCCCTGGGGGCCACCGAGCCCCAGCCCAGTGCCTGGAGCATCCTCTATGGAAAACCCCTCCTGTGCCGGCCCCTACGGCTCAGCTGGAGGCAGGACGTCATGGTGCACTTTGTGGTGCCGGGTAGGTGACGGCAGCACGGGGTTTGCCCAGGGAAGGGGGTGCTCTGGGAGCCCCCCCGTGAGCCTGAGGGCCGTGTCTCTGGCAGTGAAGAACCAAGCCCGGTGGGTCCAGCAGTTCATCTCGGACATGGCTGGCCTCTACGGGGCTACGAGGGACGCCAACTTCAACGTCATCCTGGTGGACTTCGACAGCGAGGACATGGATGTGGAGAAGGCCCTGCAGGATGCCCGCCTGCCCCGGTAACCCCCCGCACGGGCCCCAGCCTGCAGCCCTGGGGGGTCTGCAGGGCTCCCTGAGGTGGGACAGGCACTCACACACCCTGCTCCTCCCTCCCCACCCGCACAGTTCGCTCTCTCCTCCTCGTTTTGGGGGGTTCAAACTAATTTTTCACACGGAGCTGGGGATTCCAAAGCCTGTGACTCTGCAGGGGGGACCCTTGGTGTGAGCTGTAGCATCCGGCCCTTACTAAGAAGGCCCCCTCCCCACGCTGGTGGTCCCTGCCCCCTCCTGGTTGTGTCCCTGTCTGCCCCAGCGCTACCTGCCCTGTTCTCTCTCCCCAGATTCCAGTACCTGCGGCGCACTGGGAATTTTGAGCGCTCAGCTGGGCTCCAGGCTGGTGTGGACACGGTGGAGGTGAGCGGGGACAGGGACCAGCTCTGGCCGTGGCTTCTCTCCTGGGGCTGTTCTGCCCTGATCCCCCCACCTGGTGTCTGCCCCTGCCACAGGATGAGCACAGCATCGTGTTCCTCTGTGACCTGCACATCCATTTCCCACCCAACATCCTGGACAGCATCCGGAAGCACTGCGTGGAAGGGAAGCTGGCCTACGCACCCATCGTCATGAGGCTGAGCTGTGGCAGCTCCCCCCGGGAGCCCAACGGTGGGTGGGGACCCTCACCCAGGACCCCTTTCCAGCTGGGAAACACCCCCTGCCTGCCCAAGGGCGCTGCGATGTAGGGTTTGGATACAGCCGGGCTCGGGTGTGGGGGAGAATGGGATTGCTTTGCTTGGGTAAGGTGGGATCCAAGCCCAAGGGTGCTTGAGGCGCATGGGATGTGATGCCCCTCAAAACTGGGCTGTCACCCGGTGGGAGGTGGCAGTGAAGGGGATGGACTTGCTGTGCGAAGAGGGCTTGGGATGGGGAGTCCCTATGGCTCCCAGGTGGTGGGGAGAGCGCAGAGGGGATGGGGATGGTATGGGCATTCGGGGGTCCCCTCCACCTCTCACGTCATTGCTCCCCCCATCTCCAGGCTACTGGGAGGTGAACGGTTTTGGCCTCTTCGGCATCTACAAGTCGGACTTTGACCGCGTGGGAGGGATGAACACGGAGGAGTTCCGGGACCGCTGGGGCGGGGAGGACTGGGAGCTCCTGGACAGGTGAGCATGGGGGTCCTGCAACCCCTAAACCCCCCAGGGAGCAGGGTTAGCCATCCCTGAGCCCCATCCCTCTGTCCATCCATCCCCTGAGCCCCATCCCTCCATCCACAGGGTGCTCCAGAGTGGGCTGGAGGTGGAGCGCTTGCGCCTCAGGAACTTTTACCACTACTACCACTCCAAGCGCGGCATGTGGAACGCCCGCAGCAAGAAGCCCTCCAAGGAATAGTGCCCGAGCCCAGCCCGTAGCCAAAAAACCCCGGCACCCCCCTGTCACCGACTGCCACAGCCTGGTGCCGGCACGGAGGGCACCCCAGCACCCACTGCAGTTATCCTGGGGAAGGGGGAGCGGGGAGGGCCAAGACGGGTGGTGTTTGTTTTCTCAAGGGTCTAATTTCTTAGTCAGCGATGAATTTATTAACTCCTTTATGCCTGGGGGGCTGGGCCGGGTCCCAAGGGGCTGTGCTGGGTCCTGGGAGGCTGTGCCAGACTGGGGATGATGGAATAGTGGCACCCAGGATCCCCACTGGAGCTCAACTTTCCTGTTGTTGTCCCTCCCAAAATACGAAGTACCTCGTCCCCACGTCAGGCTGGGGAGCTGAGCTTTGGGGGGGCTGCTGGTACCCACAAGAGTGAGGGGGGCTCTGAGCCCTGCACTCGGGGACACGATGTGGGTGGGGGGCAGAGCCCCAGGAGAGGCTGTGCTGGGTGGGGGGATAGGGCAGAGCCCGCAGCAGGTACGGGCAGATGACGTTTCCAAGCTAATTTCTGTGAAATTATAAGGTAGGAAGCTGTTTTCAGGAAGTTTTGTCTGTTTGGGTTTGGTTTTTTTTATTCTAAAAAAAATAAAATCAATGTCTTGGCTGGGATTTCCCTCTGCTCCATCACACCCACACCTGGGCAGGGTCGCTGGTTGGCCTCTGTCCCTTGGTCCCTAAGGGTCCCCTCGCTGTGGTGAGAGCAGGCAGCAGCGATCCGTGCTGGGAGGAGGAGGAGGAGGAGAAGGAGGAGGAGGAGGCAGCACCCTGTTTGATGCCCGGCCGCGTGCCTGGGCTTGCTGAGCCTCCACCCCACACCTGGGCTCCACCCAGGCAGCCTCCGGCACCCCACGGGCTCCATGGGGGGCTGCCCTGGGCAGGGCAGCCAGGGGGGAGCCACGAGTGGCTCCGTGTGCTCCTGCATGCCCTGGCACACTTGTCTGTGCCCGCCGGTGCCCCAGCTCTGCGCTGCTGCTTCCCCGCGGCCATGCCTGGCTGCGGCGGCACCTCGGGGGTTCTGTCTTGTCCCACCTTCTGTGGGCTCCTGCTCGGCAGCCAAGTCACCCTGTCCCCCCAAATCCCCTGGGCTGCCCCCCTGGGAGAACTGAAACACCCTCAGAGTTTCCCCCCGAGTGTTTCATTCCCCCCCACGCCACGGGCTCGCTCGGAGCATCCCCAGAGTTTGGGGTGAGGGGAGACATGGGGGGCTCAGCCACTCACGTGCCATCATCAAACAGCCGCAGTCCGCGCGCTTTTTATCCCAAATTTGGTCCTTGAGGCCCCAGGATCTGCCAGGAGGGGACTGTCCCGGCAGGCAGCGGTTGTTTCTCCCCTCTCCTTGCCCTGCTCCCTGTTTTTTCCAGCACTTTGAAAGCGCTTTGTTGTGGGTGAGGGCTGTGCCTGCTGCACTGGGAGCTGGTCTGTGGCTGGGCAAGAGCAGGTGGCCCCATAAGCCCCGGGCCACCAGTTGCATCCCAAAACCTGCCTGGCCTTAGGCACAGCTTTTCCAGCAGCTTCCCAGCCAGGAGAACTCCAAAAGCCACCAGCATCGAAGCGGGCACTAGGCCCAGCCAAACCCAGAGCTGCCACTGCTGCTGGGAGGGACTGGTGGCACCAGTGCCATCCCCACCAGTGCTGGGGACAGTTTGGGGCCGGCTGATGGTGTCTGCTTGGGGCAGGGCCAGCGGCACAGCGCCAGAGGGTTCGTTTCTCAGGTGGTGGCTGAGCTGTGGCTGTGGGATGACACAGGGATCATGGGGATTGCAGGAGCCACAGGGAGCCTCTCCTGGGCCAGGTGTTGAAGCCCCAGGTGACAGCGGGGTGCAGGCAGGTCCCCGCTCCTGGAGGATCAGCCCTGGCTCTCCCTGCCCTGCGGGGACGCTGCAAAAGTGTCGGGGCTTGTCGTGGTGCAGCGGTGAACACCAGCCTGGAGTGGCCTCGCCGAGGGGCTGCCCCCCCACCAAGGGGTCGTGGAGGGCAGAGGGAGCACAGGAGCCTCCCAACAGCCCCTGGCTGAGAACAGGCTACACGTCACAGCAGTGGCTGTGTGGAGGGTCCTGGCAGCCGCCAGGCATTGCCAGGGGGTCGCCTCTCGGCAGCCCCCGATGAGTGTAGGGTGTGGTGGGGGGACCTGCTCTGTGGTGCTGGGGTAAGTGATGGCCCCCAAACTGGTTTGGCCCGTTTCAAATGCTCTCTCTCAGCTTATCTGGCTTCAAAGGGCTCCTGCTCCATCCCACGCACACAAACATGCTCCCTGTGAACCTGGGGGAGCCCCCTGCATCCCAAAAAAGTCTGTGTGTGTCCCCTAAGCTCTACCTCCCCTCCATCTTCTCCTCCTGGCACCCCCAAACCCTCCCTGTTGCACCGATGGGTGGCCCATGCTGGGGATTCACGGGGATGAGGTGAGAAGGACACGCTGAATCGTAGCCATGGTGGCGGTGGGGATCCACGGGGACTCTTTACAGCATCGTGCACACAGCTGAGACGTGGCTCCACCGGGGGTGGGGCGGGACCCCCAGCCCCTCCACCGGTGCTCCCGCGGTGCTAGCGCTTCTGAGGAGCCACGGTGAGCCCCGAAAGCCCAGCCTTGGCGGGGAGGCGAGCGGGTTCCATGCAAAACCTCGGCGAGGAGACTGGTTGGGCGAGGTGCGGGGCGGGCCCCGCGCGCCCCACGCCTGCTGCAGACGCCGGCGCCCACCCGCAGCCCTGCAGCACCCAGGGGTGCACCTGCCTGCCGGGAGGATGCTGCAGGGCAATGGCCCCTCGGGGCCGCCCAGCCAGGTAGGTGCCAGTCGGTCCCGTGGCCATCGCAGTGGCTGTCCCCACCGCGGGTCCCCGGGGAGAGCCGGTGCCACCCACCCTGCCAACCGTCCCCTCCCACCCGTGCCGGGGTCTGGGACTCCAACAACTGGGTCGGGCAGCTGCCAGACTCTGTCCAGCTGCGGCCAGGAGGCTTTTTCCTCCCTCCCTCCTCATGCCTTAGTGTCCCTGGTGTGGCTCCTGGCACGTGGGTGCGGTGGCCGGGCTGCGTGGAGCCACGCCGGCCACTCCCTGCCCAAACGCCGATGGCACCGGCGGGGCCGGCCGGCCCTGGGGGACCCGGGCGTGGGGACGGGCGCTGAGGTGCGCTCGGGGGGCGGGGGATGGGAGAGGATGCGGTGCTCTTGGCTTTGTCACCCCACGAGGGAGTGACAGAGGTGTCTCCAGGCTGAGGAGGGTCAGCAACAGCTTCAAGGGTGCCCCGATTGAGCTTAAATCTGTACCACTCTGGCTGCGGCCGGATCCTCTCGGGAATCCCTCGGTTTAGCTCTGAATGTCCTGTGTTGGTTTTTGGTGGTTTGTTTTTTGGGTTTTTTTGATGGGTATTTTTTTGGTTTTGTGGTGTGGTTTTTTGTTTGTTTGGTTTTTTTTTTTTTGGTGCCGATTTGCTGTTTTTAAATCTCCTGGCTCATCCCCCTCTGGTTCGACCCTTCCCCAATTAAGGAGCCGCTTGACGAGGCGAGCGCTCCTGGTTCTGGCTCCAAGCCTGCCCGATGTCCCCCGAAACCCCCAAGTTTCCACCTGGAAGCTGCAGGGTAGTGTCAGGAGGTACAGGCGGGGAGAGTGGGGCTGCCAGTGGGCTTGTGGGTGTCTCCAGAGCCCCTTTGTCCCCTGGGGCTGGGGGGGCTCCCGGGATGGCCCCGATCCCCCGGGATCCTGGCACGGGGAGGGCGGGCAAGCGTCGGCTTGCAGAGGGAGCGATCCGCCCCCTCCCCGCCCGCTGCGGGGAGAACCCGTGATTCATCCGGGCTCGGAGCGCTGGGAGCGCCCGCTGAGCTCTGCCAAAGCCGGTGCGCCCGTGGGGCGGTGCCGAGGTGGGAGAAGAGGGGGTGTTCCTGCGTGCTGTACCCCAAGAGGGTCAGGGGTGACCCCTGAGCGAAGGGCGCCCGCACAAACCCATGAGGTTGGAGCCCTCGTTGGAGACGGGGAGATGGGTCTCTGACATGATGGTGGCATTGAGAGGGTTTTGGGGAGGCCACCTGGGGACTGTCACCCCAAAATGCTGGCCCGCAGCTCTTGCCACCCCGCCCCAACCTCGGCTCCTGCTGACGGCGGCACATTCCTCGGGGACAAGCCGCCCTTTTCACCCCCGACCGAAGCGCAGCCCTGGTGTCATCCGCCGGGTGTTGTAAAGCCGGCCCAGCCCGGAACGCGGTGACGCCAAGGGCTGAGCCAGGGCTGGCTGCGGAGCCGGCACCGCGTGGCCACGCTCACCCCAAAGCGCCCAGCCCGGCCGGGGACGAGCCACCGCGTCCCCGAGCAGGGGCTGAGCCGCTGCCCGGCCGTGGCTGAGAACGGCCGCATCTCTGGGCAGGGATGAGTAGCTCGGGCAGAGAGCTGGGGCTGCGGGAGAGCGGCATGACGTGACAACGGGGGGGATTTGGGGAGCTGAGCCTGAGCACGCTGGGCTGCGGGGGAACGCGGTGGTCCCCGCTCCAGCCGTGCCGGGCTCCCCAGGTGGGGTGAGGCTAATTAGTAGCTGTGGTGGCAGCAGGGTTTGAGTCACCGTGTTCGTCACCACGGGCCCGCGGCGCCCAGCCACCCCTTTTTTATTATTGTTGTTTTTTAATTCCCCGGCTGATTTGAAAAGCAAAGCAGGGAGGGCCTGGCCAGGAATTACTGCAGGGAGACCCTGCTCTGGGCTGGGCCCCAGTACCCAAGGGCCACCTGGGGGGCTTGGGGTCCTTGTGGGGCTGCCAAGCGGTTCGGGGTGACCCTGGAAAGTGGCTCAGGAGTCTGGGGGTCCCTGGGGAGGATAGCTGGGGTTTAGTGGTGGGTAATGTGGGAGGTGCGGGGCTGGCTGCAGAGCTTCCTGTGAGTGCAAAGGTCTCCTGTAAAGCCATGTGGGTGTCTGTGGCTCATTGGAGGGACAATGCAGGGGTCCAGAGCTCTACAGAGAGGTCATATGGGGGGGAGTCAAGGCTCTCTTAGGAGGTTCCCTGGCGGTCTCGAGCTCACTGGAGGGACAATGTAGGGTTCTGGGACTCTGTCAGGGCCATGTGGATCTCCAGGGATCAACAGGGAGGCTGCTGGGGGGTCCAGGGCTCTCCTAGGAGGTAAAGGAGACAGCTGCCCAGGGGGATCCTGGCTTTTCCCAAGGTATGACCCCCCAGACCCCTGGGCCACCCACCTCCCTCACGCCTTTGACCCTGCAAGGTCGCCCCTGGGCTCCTCCACCCGTGGCGGTGACAGTGGTGACGATGGTGACGGGGCCCTGATGGGGCCCCCTCCTTCCCGCCGGCAGCGGCGGCGAGGCGTGGCAGCGGGGCGGGCCGGACGGGCCGGGACGGAGCCTCCCTAGGGCTGGGGAACGCTGAGCCGCCGCTCACCTGCGCAGGGCGGCCGGGCTGGCCAGGGCCCCCCACACCGCCGCCATGCAGGAGACTAACGCCTTCCTGCTGTCGGCCCTGCAGCCCGAGGCCGGCGTCTGCTCCCTGGCTTTGCCCTCGGACCGGCAGCTGGACGAGCGTGGCCGGGAGGCGGCCGAGGCCCAGCGTCTGCGCAGCGCCCGCGTCCAGGAGCAGGTCCGCATCCGCATGATGCTGCGGGGGCACGCGGCGCCCACCCGCCCCGAGGACGTCACCGACGGCAGCAGAGGTGGGAGACCTTTTGGGACCCCGGGGCGCTTGTGGTGGGAGCTCCTCGGGTGGCACTGGGATCCAGCCACACCCCTGGCTGAGGTTTGGGGGTGTCCCCCCACCCTGGCCGAGCCCCCCAGACACGCCTGAGCACCCCCAGCACTGGGACGGGGGTAGCACAGCCCCCCAGCATGGGCTTGTTTCACCACACTCGGGGTCCTGCCTCATTTCCCCCCCTGTCCCAGGAGGCATTTGCACTGGGGGGGGTCCCGTGCCTCACATTGGGCTGGGACGGGGGAGGTTTTTCCCGCCCTGGCAGAGGCCCCCCCCATCCCTGAGCGGCACCACTGGCCAGGCTCCAGCTCCTCCATTTAACGTCTGTGCCGGCAGCCTCCGCCCTGCTGCCTCGCCCGGCACTGCGCAGGATTCCCAACCCCTGTGCTGGGGGACCCCGGCAGTGGGGACAGACCCCCCTTGGCCCCCCGAGGGCTGCCCGAGGTGCAGGCGTGAGTCACTCTCCCGGCGCCGCTGGGGCTGGCGGTGTCCCCATCCCGTCCTGCCGGCAGCCCTGGGGCGCTGGCACAGTAGATGGGCAGCGTGAGGTGCCCATGGGCGCAGCGGGGTGTCCAGATCCCTGTCAGGGTCCCATCGCAGGGGAAGCCAGGGCTGGCTTTGGGGGATGCCTGGGCTGCTGATTCAGCTGAGGCAGAGGGGACGGGACTGAGCTGCCGCGTCCCCACCAAGGTGGCAATTAGTGCCCTCGCCGTCGGGGCACGATGCAGGGCGGGGAGGCCACTTCTGCTCTCCATGACCAGCGGGCAGGCGAAGGCAGCCTCCTCCCACCCCTTCATTCCCCCAGCACCACTGGCGCTGCCACGGCTTGCATAGCAGGTCCCCCTGGGATGAGCTGGGGGCGTCTTTGATCCCTAGGATTCCCTTTTACCCTTCCATGCTTGCGCTGACCCCTCTGTCGCTGTCCCTCAGGTGGTCAGTATGGAACGACCCTGCACTCCTCCTTCAGCTCCCGCTCCCAGAGCAATGGTGTGGATCCCAAAGCCTCGGTACGTACTGGGGGGTTTGTCCCGCACCCCACACCGGCGCCCATCACTGAGCTGGCTAGAGATGCCGGCAGAGACTCATCCTGGGCTGTAGCTTTGGTTGTGCCAAGGAGGGCTCTGGGCTCCATCCTTTCCTCTCCCACAGTGGGGATGCAAGGATGGACTCTTGCCCCTGCTAAGCCCTTGCTTTCCCCCCCAGCTGTACCAGCCACTGGCCAAGAAGGATTTCGGCACCCTGCGGGGCAGCGGCTGGTCTTCTCGCTCGGCCGTGGACCTCACCCCACACAAGCGCGTGGCCACCATCAGCAACGGGGGCCTGGGCAAGGCCCGGGGCTACAGCGCCGGCTACGCGGCCTCGCAGGCGGCCAACACCTCGCCGCGGCCCAGCTCCTTCCACGAGCGCAACTACCGCTGCCGGCAGAACTTCGACACGCTGTCGCTGCGCTCCCTGCGCCTGGCCGACGGGCCCCGCCAGCCCCCCGGCCTCGCCGACGACCGCTACAGCGTCCTCTCGGAGCAGCTGGACCGCCCGTTCTACAAGAGCCAGGGCGGCGGCGGCGGCTTCGCCCGCTCCTTCGCCTTCGAGCGGCAGCTGAGCACCGGCACGGCCGCCAAGGCCGGCTGCGAGTGGCTGGAGGGCGCCGAGGGGCCGCCGAGCCGCACCATCCGTGCGCCCGCCATGCGGACCCTCCAGCGCTTCCAGAGCAACAACCGCTCGCGGCTGAGCACCGGCTCCTTCGGAGGAGTGTCTGCGGGCGGCACGGGCGCCTTTCTGGGGCTGGGGGAGCACAGCTCCCGCGCCCCCTCCGTGCGCAGCCTGGCCGAGTCTGGCCACCACCTCCCGGAGCCGCACGCCATGGAGATGTACAACGGGCACGGAACGCTGCTCGGGCACCACGCCGGGGGGTGAGTGCCGCGGGGCCGCTCTGGGGATGCACAGTCCTCGTCCTGTGAGGGTGAACCCCTCCAGCTCCCACCAGGCACAAGGCATGAAGGAGGATGGATGGGATGGTGGGCAGAGCTTGGTCCCATAGCACGGGCTGACCTCTGAGTGTGTCCTGCCTGTGGCTTTGGCTCCTTCCTAGACACATCCTGAGATGCAGGGGAAGGAAGGTGCTCATCCTGCTGGGACTGCACACCCTGGAGCGCAGTGCAAGGAGATGGGCTGGGAGGCTCCTAGGAGATGTGGGACGCGGTGGAGAGGGAGAAGGGTTGGTTGGGCTCCTCGGAGAAGCAGGATGTGGTGGGTGCAGAGGCGGAGAACGCTGCGGGACACTGTGCTGGGCCTCCCCCTCACCTGGCTGTGCTTCTAGGTTTGACGACATTGACCTGCCCTCAGCAGTGAAATACCTGATAGCCAGCGACCCCAACCTGCAGGTGCTGGGCGCTGCCTACCTGCAGCACAAGTGCTACAGCGACAGCAGCGCCAAGAAGCAGGTGAGCCCCCGTAGCCGTGGGAGAAGGGGGTGCCCCAGCCCCTCCACCACGGCAGGCGCCCCAGGGGGGAGGAAGGGCTGGAGGGAGCCCTGGGAGCGCGGTGTGTCTCACCCCCAGGGCTGTTCCCCAGGCCCGCAGCCTGCAGGCCATGCCCAAGCTGGTGAAGCTGTTCAACAGCCCGAACCAGGAGGTGCAGCGCCACGCCACCGGCGCCATGCGCAACCTCATCTATGACAACGCCGAGAACAAGCTGGCGCTGGTGGAGGAGAACGGCATCTACGAGCTCATGCGCACGCTGAGGGAGCCCGACGATGAGCTCCGCAAGAACGTCACAGGTTGGGGACAACGGCCGGGTGGGCAGGGGTCCCCCTCCCCCGGGGGTGGCACTGTACTCCCCCCTCCCACCCTGTGAGCATGGCTGGGATGACACTGCACGGGGGTGACCCCTCTGCATGCTCTGTCACCCGCCCTGCCCCACGGCTGCTCCTGGCTGTGGGTGGTCAGTGTGAGCCCCCACAGGGAGGTGAGTTGGCATAGATGTGCTTTCCAGCCATTCTGGAACTGAGGATCCTCCTCTGTGCAGGGATCCTGTGGAATCTCTCCTCCAGCGACAACCTGAAGGATCGCCTGGCACGGGACACGCTGGAGCAGCTCACAGACCTGGTCCTGGTTCCCCTCTCTGGGCTGGGGGGCTCAGGTGTCATCCAGCAGAACCCCTCAGAGGCAGAGATCTTTTATAACTCCACGGGCTTTCTCAGGTACCTGCTCTGGGTCCTCCCACTGGGGGCAAAGTTTTGGGCTGAGGAAGAGACACAAGAGCAGGGTCTGCAGGGCTTGTTTCTGGCGTCCTTCCTGCTTTGTGTACCCCAGCAAAGTCGGGTAAGCCCCATGGGGAGGTACCAGCTGCCCGCTCCATGGGGTGCCTGGGGCAGGAGGGGGCTGTGGGGGATCCCTTTCTCTCTGAGAATGATCCCCATTCCTCTGTAGGAACCTGAGCTCCGCCAGCCAACAGACCCGGCAGAAGATGCGTGAGTGCCATGGGCTGGTGGACTCCATGATCCACTATGTGAACAGCTCCCTGGAAGTGGGGAAGTCGGAGGACAAGGTGAGGCCCTGGGTGCTGGAGGGAGCCGAGGTGCTGTTGTAGTGCAAAGGCATGTTGTGATGGTGGGAGAGCCAGCCTGGCTCCATCCAGGCTCCCTGGGCACAGCAGGCACAGCCGGTGCCGTGGCTGCCCATGGAGCCCCATGGGATCGCACCCCAGAGGCTGTGCCAGCTGGGGACAACCTGGCAGGTGGCACAGGATGGCATCATCGTGTCCCATCTCCCTGCCAGAGCGTGGAGAATGCAGTCTGTGTCCTGCGCAACCTCTCCTACCGCCTGTACGACGAGATGCCCCCGTCCTCGCTCCAGCGCCTCGAGGGCCACAGGAGGAGCGCCGGCGGCACGGTGACAGGGGAGCTGGTGGGCTGCTTCAGCCCCCAGAGCAAGAAAGCCCGTGAGGTCAGTGGGGGCATGTGGTGGCCGTGTCACCGGGGTGGGGTTGGCGCTGGGAAGCGCTGGCAGCAGAGCTGGTGCTGGGGCGGAGGTGGACGCCAGCCTCGGCTGGTGGGTGGGACACACGGGTGAGCTCAGCAGAGGGTGAATCAGGTGTTTGGGGTGAATCAGGGTGCTGAACCCCCGCTTTTCCACGCCACGGGGCATGACGCAGCCAGGGTGACCTGCCAGGTCCCTGCCCAGGCAGGGAAGAGGGGACACCGGCAGAGAGGGGCACTCCTGAGTCTAACGGTGCCTCCGTCCCACAGCACTACCTGAACGCGGACATCGTCACCTTCACGGAGGTCTCCAAGGACCCCAAGGGGATGGAGTGGCTCTGGAACCCGCAGATCGTGGGCATCTACAACCGGCTGCTGCAGCGCTGCGAGCTCAACAAGCACACGACGGAGGCGGCCTCGGGCGCCCTGCAGAACATCACGGCCGGGGACCGCAGGGTGAGGCGCGGGGATGCCCGGGGCGAGCCTCGTGGTCCCCACCACGTGGCCATCACAACTGTGCCCGGCAATGGGGGACACCTCCGGGAGTGGACGCATCTCCTCTCCTGGGTCATCACCTGGGCAGGGGTCACCCCGTCCCGGCCCCGGGGAGGGGGAGGAGGAAGGGGAGGAGAAGAGGAGAAGGAAGCGGGGGAGGAGCGGTGAGTGCCGCGGGAGGCTCCAAGCAAGTGTGTTTGCCTCGGCAGTGGGCAGGGGTGCTGAGCCGGCTGGCGCTGGAGCAGGAGCGCATCCTGAACCCCGTGTTGGACCGTGTCCGCACCGCCGACCACCACCAGCTGCGCTCCCTGACCGGGCTTATCCGCAACCTGTCCCGCCACGCCCGCAACAAGGATGAGATGTGTGAGTGCCACGGGGCACGCGAGGCTGCGGCGGGGCGATGGGGGGCTGTCCGACGGGTGCCTTGCAACTTTTTCCTCCTCGGTCTGGTCTCCAGTTAACCCCAGCCCTGTCCCAGCCCCGTTCCCTCCCATGCTCCATCCCTGCTCACAGCTGAGCATGCGGGCTGGTCCATCCCCTGTTCCCAGACACGGCTCGACCCTCTGTCCCCTCCTTGCCCCCCAGGGACTGCCGCGTGTCCCCTGGGCCTGGCCACCGGCCCTGACGTGTCCTTTGCCCACAGCCACCAAGGTGGTCAGCCACCTGATTGAGAAGCTGCCAGGGAGCGTGGGGGACAAGGCACCGCCCGCCGATGTCATCGTGAACATCATCGCCGTGCTCAACAACCTGGTGGTGGAGAGCCCCATGGCTGCCCGTGACATCGTCTACTTCGACGGCCTCAGGAAGCTCTTCTTCATCAAGAAGCGACGGGACAGGTGGGAGCTCCCTGGGCTCCAGCCTTTTGTCTCCTGCCTCTCCCCACCCGTGCTGAGCCCCCGGTCTCTCCGGGCCCCTCTGGGGTGGTTCCTTGGGCTGGTGGGCTCAGCCATCCCCAAAACTCATTGTATCCTATCCCTGTTCCAGCTCGGACAACGAGAAGGCCTCCCGAGCCGCAGCCAGTCTCCTGGGAAACATGTGGCAGTACACCAAGCTCCACCGGGACTTCAAGATGGTATGTAGCCATTCTGGAGCCTCATGCGTCCTGGAGGGTTCTGAGGGGGGATCCCGAGGGAATCAAGGCCAGGGGATTCACCCTGGAGAGCCACACCACCCAAGTGCTTCCCAGCACACGGTGGGTCCCCACTCCATGCCTTCCCCCTCCTGAGAGGTGGGGACATCTCAGAGCATTGTCCCTGTGCAGATGGGGCGGGGACAGCCCTGCGTGGGGACAGCGCGGCCTGTGGGTGCTGGAGCAGAGTCCATGTGCACATTCCCGCTGCCCCGTGTGACGGGGGTCTGTCTCCTTGCAGAAGGGGTATCGGAAGGAGGACTTCCTCAGCCTGTGAGGACACCCTGGGAGCTGGAATGCCCTGCTGGGATGCTCCGTGCTGCCAGACATGCCCTGGGGAGGCTGCTTGCCACCGGACCCCGCCCCCCCACCTCCATAGACTAGTCCCCACCACATGCCATGTGCCTCCCCTTCCCCTGCTGAGGGACACTTGGCCTCCCTCCTGTCCAGCCTTAAACCCAGAGGCTGCTTTTGGCTCTGCTGTGGGGCCCTATAGGAACCCCATTAGTAGGGGTCTGCCTCACAGCACCCCTTGGGGACCCTCCCCACACTCAGGCAGCTGGCTGCAAAACTTGGCTTGTCCTGCAGCTTGGCAGAGGGGCAGGAACCATAGGAATTTGGGAAGGCTCCTGTAGAGCAGCGCTGGGTCAGGGGGGCTATCAGGGCTGCTTTATCCCAGCTCCCTGAGCCGCGAGGCTGGGTGGGTGTCGGTGCCCCGTGCCAGTGGGGGATGTGCTGTGGAATACACGTGCTATGCCCCAGCTGGGTGGGGATGGGGCTTTGCATGGCTTGGGGGGCTTACAGGGCTCTGAGGTGGCTTCCCACAGTTTCTGGGGTGGCACAGCTGCTGCAGGGAGCTGGGAAGTAACGTCGGTGACGTGGTGGTGCGTGCCCCCGTTGGCGGGGAAGAGGGATGTGTGTGACTGGGGCTGCCCGTGCCCTTCCTGCAGGAAGCTGGGGTGTCCCTGGAGCCCATCTGTCACCCGCTGGGGACTGTCTCACTGTGACAGAGCCGCCGCTGCTGCTCCTCACCAGCTGCTGCCAGGGCTGGGCCCGGCTGGCACGGCGGGAGCGGGATCCGGGCAGGGCCAGCCGCGTCGTGTTTGCTGAGTGGCGTCGCCCTGTGGGTGGGGAGATGCCCCCAGTGGCCCCGGCTGCCTCGGTGCCTGGCACAGGCAGCGGGTCCAAAGCTCGGGTGGGCTGTGGGGTGGCTTCGGGCTGCCGGCGGGTTTGGGGCTGGGGGGAGCCCCTGTGCTTGGGGGGCACAGTGCACCCCGGGGGGAACGAGGTAGAGGGGTGGGAGGGTTTGGGGAAGTGGGTGGTGCTGCCAGAAGGGCTGTATGTGGGGCTGGTGTGGTCCCCTCGGTGAGCAACACCCGGAGCGGTCCCGGCTGGGGCTCACGGGGTGTTTGCCTCCCCAGCATTCCGTGTACAAACCCCCTGAGCCCTGTGTACCCCTGAAATAAAGGCCTTGAACGACGCCCACCTGGCCCTGTGCTTGGCTGGCACGTGGGAGGGGGGACAGCACCCCGGGACACCAGGACCTCGGGGTAACCAGCGTGGGGTGAGCTCACCCCGCAGTGCCACCCCATTTGCTGTGCCCAGTGTGGCTCTGAGTCAGTGTGACAGGGACACAGCACAGAGTTGCCCACCCTGTTGCCTGTGGAAGGGAAACCCCTGCCCCTTGTCACCTATATCCCCCGGCGTCACCCCCGTCTGCGCCATGGACAGACACACTGGGTGCAGCAGCCTTTTATTGCCACGGGGTTCCCGTGGGACAGAGGTGCCGCCGCCACTCCCGCCTGGCACTCCCTGGGGCTGGGGCACAGTCGCTCCTTGGAGGGCATCGCCCATCCCAGCGCTTGTCCATCACGCAGGAAGAATGTCCCTGCCGCCCACGGCGAGGGACGGGGCCCAGTACCTGGGGGTGGTACTGTGGGCAGGGTGTTCCTGGTGATGGTTTTCCACCGCAGAGCCAGCTCCCGCTTTCCCACCACAACCGTGGCTCTGGTCCCATCGTAACGCCCAGACTCCTGTGCCATGACCTGGTCTGTGTTTCCCCACGGGGACGGGGAACACGGTGTCTCTGGCCTGTGGCTCTGCTCAGATGTCATCCTCTGTCACCAGGCAGTAGAAATCCGTGCGGGCGCCGTAGTTGCGCGATCCCAGGTCCGAGACGTCGAGCTCGGGCCTGTGGCTGTCCCGGAGCTGCACGTCCTCCATCCCACCGACAGCTGGAGTCCTGGCAGCGCCGCGGCCGCCGAGGCGGGGGGGCGGGGGGCTCCCGAAGATGCGCCCTCGGAGGCCTGGCAGGAGCAGGGAGATGGATTTAGGTGGCGGGGAGAAGGAGCTGGACTCAGCCTGCTGCCACAAGAAGGGGTGGCAAAGCCCAGAGGTGACCTCCAGCAACACATCTGTCCCCCCAGGAGGAACAGCGTGAGACACGGACCTGTGCCAAGGTCCCCATCTGGGTCGAGGTCTCCCGTGCTGTCCAAGTAGCTGCTGTGCAGGATCAGCATGGGGTCCTTGTCCTCCTGCAGCTGGGTCTGCGGGTCCCCCATGCTCCCCTGGAAGGACACCTTGCGTGGCAGGGCCAGGCACAGCTCCTTCCAGAAGTCTGACGATAGGGTCTGCAGGGTTAGGGGGGAGATGAGCTGTGCTGTGACCACGGCAAAGCCGGGCCTGGCCCCACACGGTGCTGGGGAGGGTTTCACAGGCTCGGCTCGCTCTTCCTGGTGGTGGGAGCTCAGCCAAGGTGAGGTCTGTGTTCCGGTGTGGCATCATGCCCACGTGCCGGCGGAGAAACCGGCCTGACCTGCTGGAACACTCCTTGGGGCTCCAGCTCCCAGCCTGGCCCTGAAATGGCTGGAGCGGCCGCGGGCCAAAGCTCCGCTCCCAGAGCTGGGGCTGGGGAGACCCTGGAATGTCTTAGGGCCCTGACTGTGTAGGTGTGGGGGTAAGCACCCAGATCCAGGGCTGTTCTGGTTGCATTTTTAAATTGCCTCTAGAAGACAAGTGCCCCAAGCTGCTCTTCAGCATTGGAGCCTGGGGAGCAGCCCCAGAGGGAGGCTGACACAAAATGGGGAGCTGGGAACAGAAGTGGGGTGCTGCTGGGATCGGTCCTGCTCAGCTCTCACTGTGGAGCAGCCCCAGAGGGCAGCAGGGAGGCTGACACAGGAGGCTGACACAGAGGGGTGCTGGGGATGGAAGGAGGTGCCAGTGGGCCAGGATCCAGCTCAGAGCTCACCATGGAGCCGGATCGCCACACCAGCAGGGTCACGGTACTCCGGTGCTGCTTCAGCAGGGTGATGGCAGGGTGGGTGATCTCCCGGTACTGGCTCTCGAAGACGATGAAGATGGGTTTCCTGGAAAGCTCCAGCAGCCTCCAGAGCCCTTCCCTGCAAGACAGGTATGTGGCAGAGGGTGTCAAGAACCCACCAGCCCCTCTTCTCTCCCCTCGGAGCTGCTCCGCTCCTACCTGAAGCTGCTGTTGCACCAGTCCTGCTCCAGGTACGTGACGGAGAGGACGACAATGAGGCGCCGGCACCGGCTGACGTTCATGATCAGGTCGGCTGATGGCTCTGTGGGCAAAGGGGTCTCAAGCCCCCGGGCACCCGTGTGACCCCCTGCCCAGCCCCGTGTGGGGCTGGTGCCTACCTGAGTTGGGCAGGATGTTCTGCTCGTCCAGGAAGAGCTTGTAGCCGTAGCGGTTCTCCAGCTGCGGCTTCACGATGAAGTGGACGAACTTTCGGTCGTCGGGGGCGGTGGAGTGGGAGACGTAGGCGTCGTACAGCTTCCCGTCTGGGGAGAGCCAGGGGGCGGGGGGGGGAACACAGGGAGGGTCTGTGAGCCCCCAGACCAGGGCAAGGCTGTTCCCAGGGGAGCTGTTCCCTCCGGCTCACCATTGATCTCCAGCTCGCCATAGCGGTTCCGGTACCAGAGGAGCACGTTCAGACGGCACCGGACGTAGAGCACAGCCAGGAGCACCAGGAGCGCCAGGACCAGGAGGGCTGCCAGCACCGCCGGCACGTGCCCCGCTGTCTCTGCGAGGACAGGGAAGGATGCGGTGAGTGTGGCTGGTGGCCCTGGCTGGGTTTTCTGGGTTTGGTGTAGATTTGCACCCTGGGAGAGGCACAAGTGCCCCTATTACCCGCATCAATCCCCCATGGCATGTGGGCTCTCCGTGGGGGTGTCCCCTCCCTGTCCCCAGCCCGTCCCTACCTGCTCGCTGCAGGGTGAAGGTGGCTGTGGCATTGCTGAGCCAGCAGGCAAACACCCCAAAGTCAGCATTGTGGGTGAGGTTGAGGTGCAGGACGGTGGCCAGGAACTGCTCTGAGGCGTTTTGGGCAGACCTGAGGGGACATGGGACACCCAGGGGTTGGGCTGTGTGGTGACCCCCCACCCCAGGATGGATGGATGTCCCCAGGGCAGGCTCCTTACCAGGCGGTGTCCTGGCTGCTCCCGTTGCCCAGCCACTGCCCATCCTTGCTCCAGGCAGGGACGGGCTGGCAGCTCTCGGCCCCAGCCCAGCGCACGGTGCAGTTCAGCACGACCCGGCTCCCCAGCGCCAGCTCCAGCGTCTTGTCGCCAGTGGGGACCAGGATTTCGGGGGGCACGCTGCAGAGGTCTAGGGGCACAGCAGGGAGGGGCTTTGGATGGGACAGCTGATCCAGCTCCCTGCTGTTGGAGCCATCCTGGAAAAACAAGCTCTGCCATGGGGGTCTGGCAGCGAGAGGTGCTCGGGGCTGTTTACCAGCGGGCTGAGCCGTTTTTGGGGGCTGGGATGGACCCTCGCCCGCCCCATGAGGTGAAGCCAGAGCAGGACCCCCAGCTGTGCCTGCACGGGGACCCTTCCCAGCCGAGAGCAGGTGAGTGTTTGGGTTTCACCTACCTGCCATGGTGTGCTCAGGTGACGGGCGCCGCCGGCATCCCCGGAGGCCCCTGCGTGCAGCGTCTTCCGGGGGGGCAAAGTCCACCTGCCTGTGCCACAGGGCGGGCTGGGCCTGGGAGAGACCAGGAATGGCTCCGTGAGCGCTGCCTGCTCCAGGAGCTCCCACCCGTCCCCATCGGTCCCCGCAGCAGTTCAGTCTGGGGGTGGTGGGTGATGCTCTGTGGTAAAGCCAAAGTCCCACCCACGGCGTGGTGGCCACTGTGTCACCTGCCCTGCCTGTGCCGACTCCCAGCCTGGCTTTCCCAACAGTGCCTTTACGGGTGGGAGGTGATTAATGACCAGCCAGGTGCTGTGGGATGTTAAGAACGCGGCTTCAGCTCAAACCCGAGACCGGGGAGGGGAAGCGAGCTCAGCCAGAGGTTGTGCAGCACCTTCCCGGCAAACCAGGCCTCGGGAGGGCCTTGACATGCCCTTGAACTCACTAATTGCCAGCGGGACAGTTTGTTTATGGAAAGGCAGGTCCCACCTGGAGAGCTCCTCCGGTGGGTGCCGTTTTCCCAGCGTGTCCGCTTGCTACCCCATGGCTGTGGCCAGGGATTGGCACAGCTGCACGACATGCCTGGCAAAAGTGGGGAGCACAGGGATGGCACACGGAGACCCCCCCTCACACAGTGGGCAGCGGTGTCAGTACCATGGCCCCGTGGGAAGAGGCAGATACAGAGCAGATGGCAGAGCAGAGCCTGGCAAGGTCAGGCTCTGCCATCCCCAAACACCCACGGAGCCCTGGTGTGGGTGATGGGGGTGCCAGGGCTGAGGTGGGAGTCTCAAGGACATCACGGTGCTGGTGTTGCCGTCGTAAACATCCAGCTTAATTCTGGGGGCCAGGAGGGGGGAAAGCCTCTCCCAGCGGCCTCTTCTCCCTGGAGATTTGGCACTCTGAGCTGCACCCTGATTTTGGGTGGCAGCAGGGCTGGCTTCAGCCCGGAGAAGCTGTGTCTGCTGGTGTGGAAGGGGAAGGGGGAGGTCTGTGGTGCAGCTCAGCTCAGAGCTGGGGTGGAGGCATGGTGTTCCCCTCTGGCACAGCCCAGGACCGGTCTGGGGTTAAACAGGGGGTCAAGGTACGCGGGGGATGCGTGTTACATGTTCAGCTTGAGCGGCTGCGAAGTGATTTGTACCTAAAGGATTAACTGGGTTTCTCCATGGCCAGGGAAGGAAGAGCAAGGGAGGGAGGAGAGCCAGCCCCCCTGGATTTTGCATGCAGAAAGGATGGGAGACCCTCACCAGGGTGGCACAGGGCTGTCTCTGCCTGGCAGGATGCTCCAGCTCTGCTCACTGCAGCCTGGATGGGTCACTCCTAAATCATTTCCCTCAAATGGTTGAAGTAAGGAAGCCCAAACAAACTTCAGCCTGGCCAGAGAGTGTGGGGAGGTCCCAAAGCCCCCCCTGCCCTGACACAGTGCTGGATGCCCACAGGGGAGTGGGTGCCAGGGCTGCTGAGTGCAAGGGAAGGAGGAGCACCCGCTAACAGGCAGCTGCATCTCCCATTTCCCACATCTTGGGGTTGAGGACACCCCTGATTTGAGGCAGAGGACCGTGTGGGTGCCGTGGGGTGGTGGGTGCTGGCTGGGGGCAGCATTCCCTGGAGCTCAGCCATGGGGAAAGGGAGGGGGGTAGGGAGGCACGGTGGCCAGGGGGTTGTGGGGCAGGAGAAATCGGCATGGAGAGCCAGAGAAAAACCAGAGGAGAGTGAAGGAGAACCCGCGGAGAACCAAAGGGCGTGGGGTGAGGTCGAAACCCTGCTGACCCTGTCTGAGGCGGCATCGGCGTGGAAAGGGAAGCGGAACAGAGCTGCGTTTACCTTCAGAGCTTCCTCGGCCTCAGGCTTCCTGCCTGTCCCCTCCTGCTCGAGCCGACCAGACTGGCCAGGTCAGTGCTTGGGTTTTCTCTTTTTCCTTTGTTTTAATAATTTATCTGCTTCTCCTCCCGGTTCAGCCCCTGCCCTCGGCTGGGCGCTGCCGCCGCCCCAATCACCGGGCTCCAGGCCCATGGGAAGGGTTGGCTGTCCCTCCCTCCCACTGCTCCACCTCCACCTGAACCTGCAGGGAACAAAAATCCAACAACTCTGGCTTCAGGGGAGGGGAAAAAAGAGAATAAAGGAGAAAGGAAGAGGGGGGCAATAACCCACCCAGCATGCCAGACACACACGGGTGGCACAAGGCTTGGGGGCCAAGGTGGAACCCCGTGTTTTTCCATGGCTGGAAAAGCCCACTGAGGTGTCGGGGCAAGATGAAACCCACCCCATTTCCCACCACCACCGGGCACGGAGGGTGTTGGGGGGTGTTCCAGGGGATGGGTTGGAGCTGGGAACTGCACTTTGGGGTCATGGTGTGCTGAGCACTGGCAAACTGGACACTCTCTGGCTCCACAGAGGTGAGTTACTGGTGGGGGGGGGCTGGGGGAGGCTGTTGGCTGTGCCCCCAGGCATTGTGGAGTCTCCTGTTTTCTCTGTTCCCTTCCCTCTGTGACTTTAGAGCCTCTTTGCTGGCACTGGGGGTGGCTGCTCCAGCCGGCACTGGCTGTGGGGAGCTGGATCTGGCCGTGGCCGCTTGTGGACAACAAGTATCATCTGAGCTAATTACCAAGGAGGTGATTAGAGCCGCAGCACACCCCAGGCACGGGTTGGTCACAGTGGCAGCACCGCCAGCCTCTGCAGAAATACTGACATGAACGGCAGGTGCTGAGCAGCAAAAGCAGCGACTGCCACGTACTTTGGGGCCAAAAAGGGAAGAAAAGGGCCCTGGGTGCAGTGTGTGTATGTGTTTATATATATATATATATTCACACACACACACAGAATAGACAGGTACAGGTCACAGGTAGGTCTGTGAGCCTGTTCACATGGAGGAACACCCTGGCTCTGACTCCTCCTTGGTTATGATGTAAAATATCAGTGCTGTTGGCTTGTTGTTGGGGGAAAAGGAGCAGAGGGAACCCCAGTGGAGCTCTAGGAAGAATGCCCTGCTCCTGTGCCCCACAGCTATTGGCTGTGTGTGTCTGGGGCAGCAGCTGATGGAGCAGCCCTTTCTGGGGGGGCTGCACTGCCCAACATGTGTCATGGACACTGTGATGCACTGGCTGTGAAATCCGGCATAAGCCTGTTGGATTTGTGGGATAGTAAAGGATCACATGGAACAAGTCTGGGTCCTGGGGATGGCAAGGGTGTGAGGAGGTTTGGGAGCAAATAGGGAGCTGATAAAACCTTTTTTGTCCATCGGGGTTATCCCTGTGGTAGGTAAGAGCTACCCAGCTCTACCTCTTGATCACTCATCAGCCCCCCTGGAGCTGTGGCACCCATCCAGCCCTGGGGTGGGATCCCACTCCTGCTGGAGACAAACCCTTTCTGTCCACAGCAGTCTGACAAGGGGGCCCCCAGCCAGCACTAAGGGAAGAAGTAGGATAACCATTGCTAGCCCTGCCACTTCAGGTTTGCTGAATTTTCCCCCCAACTTTCCCAGGTATTTCCATTATTCTGGCACACTTACCAGGCTGTTTTCCTGCCGTGCATGGCCAAAGTGCCAAAATCCAGTGTCTCACCAGCCAGCACCCACCCTCACCACAGGCACTGCAGCTCCCACCTGTTGTGATTGTCCCCAGTGAGACAAGGAAAGGTTTTGGGGCACAATTTCTTTGGGTGTTGGGGATGGCAGAGGAGGAAGGCAGGAGCAACACCAGGCAGCAGGTGAAAGTCTGTGTGTCCACGTGTGGGTTGTGTTTATTCACTGTTTGCTGATGATAGTTGAGCCAGGCACAACTGTCAGGACTCAGGTGAGCCTGAAGCTAAACTCAGTCAGGATAACAACGGCATTTTTTCCAGGGAAACAGCAGCTCGGAGCTGCAGCCACGAGGGAGTCGTGCAGAGGAGGACTGCAATGAAAGAGGGACGCGCGTTCCCCAGCGGTGTGAAATGGGGAGGTCACGGAAGGCAGTGGAAAAAGAGGCCAAAGTGTGAAAAAAGGCCTGCAGAGGGAACCTGGAATGAGGTAACTGGTGTTTCCTGTGCTTAAGGCAGTGAGTGAGGAGTACTCAGCTCTGCCCCCAGCGCCACAGCTCTGCCCCAGCCACTCCGTGTGCAGGGGAGGCACATCCCAGCTCTGCCGCAGTGTCCTTCCTTTCCAAGCCAGAAAGCATCCTGCTCCAGCAAAGCCGCCGTCTCGGCATCACTTCCCAGTTCAAGTCCAGCTCTGTCAGACGTGGCACTGTGCCAGGGGGTTCATCCAGCACCCATGGCACTGCCAGGCTGGGGAGGGGGCTCGAGTCCGTGCTCTCCTTCTCCTCGGTGAGCGGCGGCTACACCTCGGTGGAGTACTCCAGCATGCTGGGGAGAGAGGAGAGTGGCGTTGGGGAAGGGAACCGTCTGAACTGGGAGGTGTGGAAAAACACTCTGAGTGGGAACGGGGCCTTTTGCCAAAAATAACCAGAGGAAAAATGACAGGCTGTTTGTGGGAAACCCCTGTTGGTGGGAAATCCTGCCGTCAAGGGGAAGGCAGAGTTGGAAAGCTGAACTGTGGCAGTGTGGTGCTTCCTGAACCCCACTCCCTGCTCCCACTGGGATTATGGGTGGCAGCTGGGACAGAGTGGCCGTGAAGGGGGGCAGGCTGAGCCCTCCTGAGAGTGGGGCTCGGTCTGTGGGGGACAGCAGCACCAGGGTGGCCCAGCCTGGGGCTCTTGTTTGCATTGGTTCCGTTTCTTGCTGAAATACTTAATCCTTTTACATTAAACAAAGTTTAGATGGAAAAGCTGGGCAAAATCACTCCTTATTTTAACTTGGAGCTTTTCTTTTTCCAAAGGAAAAGGGGCTGTGGAATGGACAGATCTTGCAGCCCTGCAGGTCTCCTGCTACAGGGTGGGCCATCTCCAAACCCCTGGCACCTTCTGGGGCATCACCCACCTCAGTTCTCTACGCAGGTCAGCGTGTTTTCTGCACAGAAGCTCGTTCTTCACCTTCTGGGGGACGTCGGGGATGTACCAGGCTGCGATCAGCTTGACACACAGAGCCACGTGCTGCAGGGAGCAAAGGCAGTCAGGGGCTCCCAGCCTGGGCAAGGGGCCTGCACCCAGTCCCTTCCCCCTGCCCCAGCCCTCTCCTGCCCCGCTGGCCGCTCACCTCGAAGATGATGAGGAAGGCAAGCCGGGCAGCAAAGATGTGCCAGAACTGCATGGTGTAGGTGTAGTCATCGGCGTGCCGGTAATCCCGGTACCTGCAGCACAGCCCCATCGGTGCCAGCCCAGGCTCCTGCGTGCCAGGAGTCACACCCTGCCTTGGCTCCCTCCGTGGGGGTCTGAGAGAAGCTTCCTCCAGCTCCGTCCCCAACCTGTGCCCTGGCTGCGGTCTGGATGTAACGGTGAGGGGCGCGGGGTGTGAGGGGGCGGCTCTTACCTGCACTCCGTGATATTATCCCTGTCAAAGTTCGGCAGCATCTCGGGCATACCCATGTCGGGCTCGAAATCCCGGATGCGGAAGACAGAGAGGCTGTGGTTGATGTATCCCGTGGAGCAGCTGCGGGGAAGGACTGGGTTGGTGGCCATTATGGGGGGCTGTGGGAGGCCCTAAGCCGAGCAGCTCTTGTCCCTTCTGGGGAGCTCAGAGGTCCCAGATGGCAACAAAACCCATCTGTCTGCAGCTTTCATTTCTAAGGTTTCCCTGGTGTGGGGGTTCTCGAGTGACTTGTGTGGCTAAGTACCGTAACCTCCCATTTTGAGGCAGCCAGCACCCACCTGGGCCTCTCTTTCCCTTCCCTCCCTCCCTCCCCATTTTCACACAGCCCGGGGGAAATGGAGGTCTCTGAGACTTCTGTCTAGTTTGACCATTCTGGGTCAGTCAACCAAGGCTTGGAGGAACAAGGAGAGGGCAGGAGAGAGTGTGAGCCAGCACTCTGGCAGTCCTGCAGCTCTCCCATGTTACACAGTGAGTGAGAGGCCAGCTGGGATGCTGAAGATGATGCTACTGGAAAGCCTGCCCTGCTCCCCTTTCCACCCACCCCACTCCAAAGTTTCCCTGTGCTTCTGCAGTGGTGGCACTGGGGCAGGTGGGCTCTGCTCAGGGACCGAACTCACTCCACGTCCGTGTGGTTCTCCCCCACACAGGGGCTGTACATGTACTTGTAGACCTGCATGGGGATGAAGTCGGAGGTGATGGCAATCACCAGCCCATTCCCGATGACAGCCAGGATGCCGATGGCCTCCAGGACCTGCAGCCAGATCCCTGCAGGAGAAGAGCAGCTGCTGAGGCCCCTCTGACCACCCCACTGGCAGGTTGCAGCCTCAGCTCCATCTCCGAGACAGGTTTGGCACAGCCAGTCCAAGCTGCCCCTCAGCCTCTTCAGAGTCTGAAGTGGCTTCTCCTTCCCCAACCCACAGCGGTCCCCGTGCTCTCCCACTTCCATGGGATGCTCAGGGGCTTCTGGGGACGGGGCTAAGCCCGAGCAGCAGTGCTGGCAGGAGGGCACCTGTGGACCTCGCTCACCGATGTCGTTGGCCTTCCTGGGCACCATGCGCCGGTGCAGCCGCACCATCTTAATGGCGTCCAGGTGGATCTCGAAGAGGTTGTTGAGGAACGCCAGGAGCGGGGCCAGGGGGAAGGCAGCGACGAAGATGGTGGTGAAGCTGTACTGGATCACTGCAGAGGGGGAGACACCGGGTGCTGGTGTGAAGCTGCTGCAGAGCAGATGTACCCCAGGCTCCGGAGCGCTGTCTGGGTTTGTCCTGCTTTGTGGTTTGTGTGAGAGGGGCTTGCAGGGATGGAAGTGGGAGAGAGGTGTGCCTTGGGGACCCCACACCCCCACTGGGGACCCCTAGCTCTCATGGGGCTGTCAGAGGGGGGATCTGTGGGGACCCACAAGACCACACTGGGGTTAGAGCCATCACCCTGGGAAGAGAGGAAGGTGCGAGGCCAGCACAGTGACCTGCTCCCTCTGTTTTGGGAATGATCTCCTTAGTGTGCCAGAGCTCTCAGAGTGGGGCTGGGTGTGGAGGTGGGGCTCAGATCTCTCCCTTCCCTACAGGAATCCCTTCCCCATCATCCAGCACACTCCAGCCAAGGAGCACATGTGGTCCAGCACTCTCCTCGCCGAACCCCCTGTCCTACGTACTCATCTCCAAGAACTCGTTGAACAAGCTGAAGACGTTGACCTCGTTGAGCTCGTAGTTGCTCAGCCACTGCCTTTTGCAGGGGTCCTCAGCCTCCTCCTCCTCTCCCAAAATTATGCTCCTCTTCTGGGGGCGCTTATGCTTCTTGCGTAGCTTGTGGCTTATCCAGCTGCAAGACAGAGGGATTTGCGTGGCTGCTGCAGAGGACAGCAGGGCTGGACTGCTGCTGGGACACCCCTGGAGGAAGGGAATGGAGGACACCCTGGCCCAAAGACCAGGATTCCTCTCTGTGGGAGCTGAGATGGTGTCCTGGCTGTGCAGGAGCTTCAGCAAGGGAAGCTTACGGGATGAGATACTCCATCACGTTGCTGATGGTCTGCTTGAGCAGCATGATGATGGCCATCTGGATGAAGAGATCAGTGATGCATCCACTGGGGTGGCACTGGAAGGGAGGAGAGGAGGAGGGTTGTGCCCTGCAAGCAGGGCGGGCAGGCCCAAGGGGCCCTTTGCTAGGGGAGGAAGCTGAGATTCCCAGAGCCTCTCTAGGGGCAGTAGGAAAAGGAAGAGGAGGAGTTGTCTGTGGGGTCAGAGAGCTTCAGGGTGAGTGCCTCACCTCCTCCAGCCTCCACCGGCCAGCGATGCGCACGTAGTGCCCCGGGCGGCCATTGATCCTGGGCAAGGAAGCAACAACAAGCAATACCTGTTGAGTCATGGTCCCCCGAGTCCTAAAGGGGGGGTCCCTGTGCCTGGCAGGGAGGGTGGGTCTCTCCTTGGACCCTCCCCAACCTGGAGAGTTGGGGACATGCACCCCAAGCCCTGTCTGCCCTCTGCTCCCCCCCCACAGCCACCACTCACCGTCCCAGGAAGAAGGCAATGTAGATGAGTGAGGAGAAGTTTGTGAAGAACTGGAAGGTAAAAATCTTCATGGTGAAGTTGTTCTCCCGCTGGGAGAAGGTCCGTGGTTTCTCTAGAAAAGGGAGCAATGCCCAGCAGCTTGGTCACAGAGCAGTGGGACCTTTCCTGGTTCCCCCTCAGGTGCTACAGCAGCTCTGTGAAAGCTGGGAAGGTGTTCTCGCCCTCCATCTGAGCCCTCTGATGGAAGGGAGCCCAGCTGAGCAGGGAGGTCCCTCAGAACCATGAGCCTGGGGAGAAAGGGCCTTTCAGCTGGGAGGAAATCCATGCTGGGAGGAAATCCACATTGTGAGCTCCCCTGGAGCTGTGTTTCCTTCCTGCCTGTGCTGGGTCTCAAAGCAAAACGGGGCTGTGGAGCAGCAAAGCTGGCAGCACATGGGCCACAGATGATGTGTTGGGGGGCTGCTGGCCTCCCACGGGGACCTGCCTGGCGGGAGCTTCCCGGGAGATGCCTAGTGATCCTAGGTGGAGGAAGGGGAGGGGATGGGAGCCTGGGCACATTTGGGAACTGAGGGGGGTGCTGTGTTGCAGGTAGCACCAGCAGCTCGAAGATCCCCCCGGTTTCCCTTACCCAGGTTGCAGAGGAAGAGGGCCATGCACCTGTTGATCTGCAGGAGAGAGCGATAACGTGAGCGGGGCGGCGAGGCCGGGAGGAGACCCCCGGGGACCCTGCCTGGCTCGGCACCTTGGTCATGATGACGATGGTGATGTAGTGCAGCACAGCCCCCATCATCACGGCCACGGTGTCGGCCTGCTCTCGCAGCAGCCCCAGGCTGCTCTGAGCGAGCAGCGCCCTGGCGATCACCCGGTAGATGACGAGCGCGTGGGCGACGCCGATCAGCACCATGATCTGCGGGGGAACGGGAGAAGGCCGTGGAAGGGCACGTGCCCCATCCCTCCCGAGGGCCACCAGGGATCTGGGTGTGGCCTCAAAGGCAAAGCCACGCTCCACAGTTAAGGGCGGGAGGTTTGTGAGGTGGGTGTTGCAAGTAGGGCAAAGGGCAATGGGTGCAGACTAAAAGAGGGGAAATTCGGGCTGGACATTAGGAAGAAATCCTTTACTGTGAGGGTGGTGAGGCCCTGGAACAGTTTGCTCAGGGAGGGTGTGGGTGCTCCAACCCTGGCGGTGTCCAAGACTGGGTTGGATAAGGACTTGAGCAACCTGGTCTAGGGGGAGGTGTCTCTGTGCAGGGCAGGGGTGTTGGGATCATGTGACCTTTAAGGTCCCTTCCAACCCTTAACATTCTGTGGTTCCTAGATTCTATGTCTCCACCTGAACCAGCCTGGACTCTCCCTTGGCCCACAGAGGGGCATGAGGACACTGAGCAGCAACAGGATGCTCTGAGGCGCTCCAGAGCAGGGAGGGAAGGAGGAAGCCCACGTGCCCTTAAACCAGAGCTTCCCATGGTCGCCTGTCACGTACCATCACCAGAACCAAGAGCAGGACGATGGTGCTGCGGAAGTAGGAGTGCTGGTACTTCCGCGGTTCATGCTGTAAATTATTGATCAGTTCCATAGCCAGCTCCTCCTTACAAATGAATTAAAAAATAAAATTATTGGAAAAAAAAAAAAGGGGGGGAAGGAAAGGATCCAGCAGAGCTGTGCGCAGGGGTCCTTGTGTCAATGGACATATGGGAAATGCAGCGTTGGAAAAGGACAGGGATAAGCACTCAAGCCACAAGAGCATGGCTAAGCCTGACTGAGCTCAAGCTGGGCAAGGCACTCCTCTGACGTGTCTTTTCTAGGTCCAGGTGACTCCTGAGCAGGAAAGCATAGAGCGAGAAAGATGATGTCCTCACCTCTTCCTCATCCCACCCGTACAGGTCCCAGTTGGTGACCACGGTGGCTCTCTGCCTCTTCCACAGCTCCAGGAACACAGTGGCTGGATTGGGAAGGAGAGAGTGCAGTGACACTCAGGGATGGCTCTGAAAGCCACCCCTCTGTCCCACAGAGCGAGATGGAGAGTCGTGTAACATCCAACCTGATGCCAACCAGCCCGGACTGCCCTTGGCCCATGAAGGACAGGTCACCTCTATAGCTCGGTGAGCTGGCAGGACCCTGAACATGGAGCAGCCAGGGGATGGGGATGGTGCAGGAGAGCTGTCACTGAAAGTCAGGCCAGCTCTGGTGTCCATAGGGAATTTGGGGTAAGCCAGTGTGAGCCCCAGCCAGACACGTTATTTGAGACTGACGAAAAATGCATTTTTCAGGTGGAACGGGTGTCCTGCACTGCACCCTGGCACGGCTATACCCCTGCAAATCTGCTTCCCTCCTGTTAATCTGGACTGATCCTCCTGATTGACCGTGTGTAACCCAGCCCATGGCTGCACACAGGACCGTGCCCGTGACCGGAGGGCACCCAGCCCGCTCCGGTGGTGGTTGGTAACTGAGGGGGCTGTGGAAAAGTCAAAGGAGTGTGTAGCTAAGGTGATGATGGGATCCCATCATCCCACAGCAAACAAGACCCTGTGGAGTGATTTGGAAAGGTTGAGGAGGGCTCTGGAGGTCCCTCCCTCCTGTAGCTGTGGCCACTTACAGGCAGCTGATAAAAAAGTCTGGCCAGAGGTTGCTGGGTGCTTTGGAAGAGGCTGTGGTGAGATTCAGGTAGGGCAGGTAAGGAAAATTTGGGGAACTGGAGGATATCACCAGGGTGATTTTGTCTCTCGCTGTGTCTGGAAGGGGAGGAGATAAGGGCTGAAACCCATCCTAAATGGCGAAGCTGTGTTTGTGTCCCGCTTTTCCCCCACCTGCTCTCTCTCCCAACCCCCGTGTGCCGGGCACCCAGACATTGGCACCTACCCCAGAGGGCCATGAATATGGCAAAAAGGACCGTGGCCTCGTTGTCGATCATGTGAGTGACCTGGAGGAGATGAGAGAAGAGTGTGATGGGGCAGGGAGGTGAAGGAGCAGTGGCACCTCAGGGTGTGCTCAGCCATCCTCTCGTCACCCTGGTCTCCCCTGAGACAGATAGAAGTGCTGCAGGAGGGCAAAATGCAGGAAGGTGATGGACACTGGGGCTTGCTACTGGTAAAATCGTCTTTGGTGGAGATGGAAAGTGTGATCTGGGACAGGTTTTCTTTCCAGTGGTGCGGGAGCAGCACAAGCCAGGAGGGTTTCCCCATCCTTGACCTCCAGGCTGCCTTTGGGAAGGGGGTTCCCTACCTTGGCGTAGGTGCAGGTGTCGGAGAGGACCCAGTACGGGCACTTCTTGTCGCAGAGCGGGCACATGACGGTTGTGTTGGCTTCGCAGATCTCCCTACTGGAGAGCAAGCAGGAGGGAAGCAAAGGGGGGTCATGGGGGCTCAGAGCTCCCTGCAGAGCAAAGACTCTCGTGAATGAGATGTGCATGTTTGGCATTCCCGAGTGCCTTACCTCACCTGGCTGGAACTGAAGAGAGTAATCCCAGCCACGAAGGTCAACACCCCGGCCAGCGCAGCAAAACCCAGCAGGTAGGTGTACCAGCCCAGCCAGGCGAAGTATAGGGCCACCTTCTCACCAAAATAGCACCTGGGAGAAAAGGTGAGATGGGGTTTGCAGCCAGAGAGGAGATCAGGTGGTTGGGGGTCACTAGAAAATGCTCTTCAACTCCCCCCAAGGGATTTTGGCAGGGGCAGGGTGTCTGAGTGTCTGGGGACTTTGGGGTTGGGAGAGGCAGCCCAGGTGTGCAGAGCAGCTGCTGTTTTATGTCTCTGTGGTGTCAAATAGGCCTCATGCTGAGAATGGAGGGAAAGGCTGAGAGACCAGGTTCCAGTTTTACAGACGCTGGGCTTGAAGAGGATGGGAGGGCTGTGGGGTGCAAGATTTCTCAGACCAGAGCAAACCCTCCTCCTGGGCTCAGCCACCTCCCTGCAGTTGTTTCCATGTGCCATGGTGGCAGCACCTCGGTTTTTATGGTGTAGGAAGTGGGTAAGGTGTGGGTAAGAAAAGATGGTACCTACTGACTGAGGGACCGGCCTCCCCTGCTGTATTCCAGGGGAATTAACTTTCTACCGGCAGTCAGAGGTGGTGATGTGCTCCCTGGCCTTTGCTTAAACAAAAACTCAACACCTCCCCATATCACCCCCCCAAGTTAATACTCAGCCCTTTAATGCTTGTGCGACAGCAAGAAGTAATGACACATTGACCTTAGAAATCAGCTTGTGCACAGTCTCCAGCCCCTCTTCTACATGTGTAAAACGTTTAAGGAAGGTGAGAGCAACTCCATTTTAAGCTCTTCCCTCCCTACCAGAGCCCCTTGACAGGTTTATGAAGTAACACGTTCTTTGTTCCCTCCTGCCCATGGAGCTAGTTTTCAAAAATAAGAGTTGTGCTCTTCTCTGGGGTTTAATGTGGTCGTGGGAGCCCCTCATTGCCTTTACTGCCCCGAGGTCAGCCTCAGGCTGGGTTGATGCACTGATGCTCCATTCCCACCTCTCCTGCCTTCTGACTGTGGTTAATTAAAACCCGCACAGACGTGGGGGTTGTTTCATGCTGCAGGATTAGCAGATGAAGCTGGGAGCCACAGGGATAACCCTCAGGCTAAGAGCTTTGGAAGATTCAGGAGCAGCCCAATGCTTGTTCAAAGGTATGGTTTTAAGCTTCAAAGCAATGATTTTAAAGACAAGGCAGGAGCCTGGCCAAGGTCATCAAGCTCTCTGGGTCACAGGTGGGACCTCTTGGTTAGAAAGCCCTGCCTCTTCTGCCCGTGTTACCTGATCTTCTCAATTGGCTGCTCCTTAAATAGACCTCTCCAGCGAGCCCACTTCTCCTTGAGAAATTCCCTTACTGCTTCCTTCTGGAGAGCAGAGAAGTGGGTTGGATACAGGAATACCAGTGCAATAATTCCCTGCCCAGCTCCGAGGCTGCTGCCAGGAGCTTTGCTGTGTCCTTCCCCCAGTGAGCTCCTGGGGCAGCCCCGGTCACCCACAGGTCTCTCCCACCCTGCCTTGCTCCTCCACCTCTCCTGGATTTTCCTGCCAGGCTCCCCGTGTGCTCAGCCTCACCTCATGCAGGGGAAATGCTGCCTCAAACACCTTTTTCTTCATTAGGTCATTCAGCTTCTCTGGGAGCAGAGCAGAAGGGAGAGGGTTAGGGATTTGGGGAGAGGGACCAGAGGAACTGCTGCTTCCTGCAGTCCAAATCTCCCAGCCTCTGGATGCAGCAGCAAATTGACTTGTCTGAGCTGCACCCTGGCTTTCTCCCCCCGTTTACATCCTCCCTGGGATGGCAAGGCAGCTGGGATGCCTGTGCCCACCACAGGGCAGGAGTGTGCCTGCAGGCTGAGCATCACCCCTGTGTTCCCCGTTCCCTTACCCAAGTCAGGCGTCACCGTGTTATGCAGGATGAAGTGCACGATCCGTATCCTGAGCAAGGAGAAATGGTGGTTAAAGGCTGCTCTGGCATGCAGAACTGTGTCGTGTGGCCCAGGAAAGCAGGGCAGGGAAGGGAGAAGGTGTGCACCAAAATCCATGGCGGGGGGGAAGCTGGGGAGAGCTGAGCTGGATAATGGATGCTGGTGTGGAGAATGGTGAGTGCGGGGTGCTGGAAGTCAGCTCAGCACCCACCTGGTGGTCACTGGGATATCCTGGGGGGAATTTTCGCTTTGGAGCTTCTTGTCGGGCTTCCCCAGCAGACACTGGTATTTCCGGAAGACCTGCTGTGGGGCACAGACTCCATAAAATAGCTTTCTGTCCTCGATTTTCTAGTGGGGGGAAGAGAAGGGCTGTTAGAACAGAGCAGAGGGGCAGGGAAAGGGCAGAGCTGGAAGGGCCAGGGGCTGTGTTCTCTCTCCTCTGATTGAGCAAGAGTTTATTTTCCAGCTCTGTTATGGTGATCAGCTCAATGGTTCATTTCCTGTGATGCAGGAACCCAAGCCAGGTCCAGTTTCTGCTGCCTTTTCCTCCCACAGCCCCTCACCTTGATGGTGAACCCTTTCTTGCTCAGCTCATCCAGGAACTTCTTCCTCTTGGTCTCCTTCTCACTGCCCATCTCATGGATGTCGCTCACCAGAACGAAATCCCACTTCTCTTCACTCTACCCACAAAACCACCAGGGAATTATTAGGGATGGGAAACTGAGAGCTCTCCCTCCCAGCCCCAGCCTCTCAGAGGTTTGGAGCTTCATTGAGGCTGTGTAGAGGCGAACTGGGAATGAGCAAGGGAATGGGGAAACTGAGGCAGCTGCTTCCCTGGCACTGCCCCGCTCCCCTCTCTGAGCTGGGCTGAACACGCTGTGGGTGCAGAGGGAGCAGAACTTACCGGGGGGGTGAAGGGGTCTGTGTCCTCCCCAGGATAATCCCTCCAGGGAGTCAACAGAATTTCATCCTGCTGAAAAGAGAACCAGTGAAGGGAAGGCTTCAGCGGGCTCTCTGGGACATCCTGTGTTTTCCTCCCCCAGCAGCCTCGAGGGGACGCCCAGGGAAGAAGGTAAGAGCGGTCTTGTCCAAAACCATCTCCTACACACTCCTGGTCACCTGTTTGGGGTTCTTCTCAGCCAGCTGGGGATTTGTGTTCGAGGATGGTGGAGGGACTGCTGCCCTGTGAGGGTGTGCAGCCTCCTCTAGAACTCATGATGCCCAGCAGTGCCCTGGGGCTGGCCAAGAGAAAAAACCTCCCTCTGCTCCGAACTTTGCTCCCTCTTGTTTCACCTGATGCCCTGACATTTGTACTGGAAGAGTGTCAACACTTCACCCTGTCTCTCCGTGCTCCAGTGGATTTTACAGCCTCTAATCAGGCTTTTCCATTTGTCTTACGTTCCTGTCAGAGAGGGCACTGCTGGCTTTTTGGGGAGCGTGGGGAAGGCACTTTTAAGTTCCAGTGAAGGGAGAGCGGGACACAACTACAGGCTGGCACAGCCTTGCAGCAGAGCAGGTGAAAAAAAATCCTTGGAAAACATGCTGGATGCCTCAGTCTGCAGCCAAGGGGCAGAGAGGGAAGGACGAGCTGCTGATCATATTATCATGGAATATCCTCAATTGTAAGGGACCCACAAGGATCATTGAATCAAGCTCCTGGCACTGTACAGGACCACCCCAAAAATCCAGTGCCTGAGAGCATTGTCCAAGTGCTGCTGGAACTCTGGCTTTTCCCTGTTCACTGCCTGTGTGTCCCTGGCTCTGGAGAGAACGGCTGTGCAGGGGCCAAGGCAGCTCCCACCTTCCTGGTTACAGGGAATTATGCCTGGACACCCAAGGGTGCAGCTCTGGGCAAGCACAAAGCAGGTAATCCTGGAATGGTTTTTGTTGGAAGAGACCTTATAGCCCATCCAGTCCCACCCCCTGCCATGGGCAGGGACACCTTCCACTAGCCCAGGTTGCTCCAAGCCCTGTCCAACCTGGTTTTGGACACTTCCAGGGATGGGGCAGCCACAGCTTCTCTGGGCAACCTGCGCCAGGGCCTGCACACCCTCATAGGAAAGGATTTCTTCCCCATATCCCTTCTAACCCTGCCCCCCTTCATCTTAAGCCATAAGGTGGTCCTGTGGGTTTCTTTGCTGTGCTTTGCTGTGACTCGTGGTGTGTCCCCACAAACAGTTGTGCCGCTGTTCCAGAGGGTTGGTGATGAAGCGGGAAGGAGCTGCCAGGGATGGGGATATTGTCACTTGGGGCCACCAGAGACACTGTGACCTGAAAGACAGCACAGCCAGACGGGTTCCTCCAGCTGTGCTCCTGGGAGCAGAGCCATGGTGGTGAAATCGTGCCCTGATGTAAGATCTGGATCGCAAGCTTTCACTGCAGAATGAGGCCATGGAAGCAGGAGAGGCCAGGATGAGGAAAGGGCTGAAATGTTCCACCAGATCCTCGCTCACGTGGATCAGCTGCAGCACAGGAGACTGACAGCCACGAAGCTGAAGTGGGAATGCTTGAGAAGAGGGATGTTCTCCCCCAGAGGAACTGTTGTAACAAGAGCCAGAACTTCTCTTGGATAAAAGGTACTCAATTTAGGGCAAGAGGCAGAGGGCGATTGTGGTGTTGTCACTCTGCCAGAGCTCTAACCAGGTCTGGAGGGCAGGATTGGGTGTGACAGTTCTCCCTGTCCCTGGCTGAGCCCCTCTCTGGGCACAGAGGATTGGGAGTGGGAGCCTTGCTGGGCTCTGCCCTATTGCCAGTGTTCTGGTGCTGGCAAGGATCAGGCCTGGCACAGCTCTCCCCTGTCGAGTTGGCTCATCCCTGCCTGGCGGGTTTCTCACGAGCCTCCATGTGCACCAGCCTCATCCTGCAGAGATTCCCTGCCAGCACCACCTATGATCATGGGGATGTGGAGGGGAAGCCACCCATTGGGGACAGGGTGGCCTTGGGATGTCCCCAAATGCCACCTCCTGTTGTCCTACTGCTGCTGACCCCAGCTGGAATCTTTTCCTAATATCTCATGTAACCCTACTCTCTGCCAGTTTGAAGCCATCCCCCCTTGTCCTGTCACTCCAGCTCCTGACAGAAAGGCGGAGATGTGTAGGCAGGGACAGGTGCAGAGGGCAGGGACTTCGGATCACTGTTATTCCTACACCTAAGTTTTCTTGTCCCAGGGATTAGGGAGTCAGATCATGAGCAGGTGAGGCCACCTGGCTTCTGCAGGTGTTGTATGAACCCTGGACTCTATCCATGCTCTCAGGGAGGGCAGTTTCAGTTTTACTCCCTCCTGCCCTGTGGTCAGAGCAGGATTTGGAAGTCCCACTGGCACAATGGGAAGCAGCAATTTTGATGTTAAAAAGGGTTTCCATGCCCTGAGGTGCCTCCAGGTATATCAGTGGTCCTTGTCACCTGTGTGAGTAACTCAGGCGGAGGACCTGGATAGGATCCGGCATCCTTGTGTTCCTTCCCAGCCATGGATTGGTGAGGGTTTGGGTTGTTCCCATCATCCACACTAAGGTGATCAAATTGCTCTTCTCTCTGGGATGTTTCTTACCCAGCTTCCCTTGGAGCACTTCCACGTTATCTAATGGCTTCCTGAGAAGTGGGACAGTCTTGAGCTGGAGAGGCAGTCGGCACACCTGGACCTTTACCACCTGCCCTGATTTTGGAGAATTTGCCTGGCTTTTTCAAGGGAAGGAGACTGCATCTTTTCTTCCAATCTAGAGAAGAAAAACGGCCCAGCTGCCCCTGTACTAATTTTGGAATACCTTAAAGGCTGGAAGCAGATGAGCAGTAGGGATCGGAGCTTAGTATATCCCGTGTTTCCAAGGCACGGGTGCTTAGAGGTGCTGAAAAGCAGCACCCTGGAAGCATTGGAGCCGTTTCTGTTCCTACCTGCATGGTGAAGCGGAGAGCTTTCCTCTGTCCTGGTACTCCTCGGGGCAGATCCGCAGGCAAGATGGGCTGGGGGCTCCTGGGCTTCCTTGCCGTGTGGTTTCCGTCCCCAGCTCCTTTGCCCAAGGACTCATGTGCACTGAGCAGTGCCTTGACTTCCGTGTGGGACTCCCGCCTGCCTGGGGAGGGAGCTGATACCGGGAGGAGGTGAGAAAGCTGCCCTTCACCCTCGCTCAGAGGAGTGGCAAGCCCAGAACCGCCCAGCACCGGGGCAGGTAAATGTGCCGAGATCCTCCTGCGGCCCCAGGGCTCTGCTACCCTCCTCTGCCCCTCTCCGTGCCAGTGCCACGTGCTGGATCGTGCGACATCCACGAAGAGGGGCCACAAAAAGGCCCAAAGGAGGAGGCAGGTATCAGCAGAAGCTCTAGAAAGCTCTAGAAATCTTATCTTTGCGCCTCACTGGCCAGTAAAGCAGCTCTGGAAGTTGTGTGCTGTTTTCCTTCCCCGCCGTGTGTAACAGTGCTCTCAACCTGGCCTTGGACATTTCCAGGGATGGGGCAGCCACAGCTTCCCTGGGCTACCTGCACCAGGGCCTCACCACCCTCCCAGGGAAGAATTTCCTCCCAATATCTAATCTAAACTTGCCATTGCCTCTCATCCTGTCACTCCAGGCCATTGCCAAAGCCACTCAAAGCCAGCTTCATGGTGGGCTCCCTTCAGGTGCTGGAAAGCCTCAGTTAGGTCACCTTGAAGCCTTTTCTTTTCTAGGCTGAACAATCCCAATTCTCTCAGCCTTTCCTTATAGCAGAGGTGCTCCAACCCTCATCAACTTGGTGTCCTTCCTCTAGACTCACTCCAGCGGGTCCATGTCCTTCCTGTGCTGGTGGCCCCAGAGCTGGAAGCAGTGATCCAGTTGGGATCTCACCTGAGCAGAGCAGAGAGGCAAAATCACCTCCCATCTGGAGCTGTGGCTTGGAGCAGGGAATAACTTTTTACAAAAGGTGAGTGCAAAGGCGGTTACGTGTAAACCAGGTCTCACAGCTCCCCTTATACGAGCTTTCTGGGGTGGTTGTTCCTTTCATTTCCAAATAAGAAGAGCTGCCTTTCCTGGGAATAGCAGAAAGATCAGTAACTGCTCTGGATTCCCTTGTGCTCTCCCACAGCATTGCCATGGGTTACTCTAAGATAAGTCCTGGTGGGGGGGTAATCCAGCTGTGTCCTGGCAGGAAAGGCAGCCAGCATTGTCCAGAGTGGTGTTCCCAGTCAAGCCACCATCACCCTGTGGCTTTGCCCAGTGGCTTGAACAGACCCCAGACTAGACCTGTGGGTTATTAAACAGAGGGGAGAAAAAGAGTTGTCTTCCAAATGTCCTGCTGGGTGTGAAACCAAGTGCAGGGGGAAGGCAGAGGCAGACCTCTACCCTCCCAGGAGTGATCCACTGGGATGGCCTGCAGTGGGGAACAGTGTACCTGGGCAGCAGCTCTCCCTGGGTGTGGGAGCGTGTGTGTGTTTACCTGCAGAGAGTGAAGCCCTGTCAGGCAGCGCTTTCCACCTGCCAGCAGAGCAAAGGCCTTTGCAGTGTGAGCGCTGCTGGTTCCAGGGAAACGGGGTTACCTGTGGGTGGAACAGCGACGTCGCTCCACCCACACCCCGGCTCCTTTCTCCTGAGTAGGGCTGGGAGGACTTTGCTCTCCAGAGTGTGGGCATCCAGCAGCAGCTCTAAAAGCCTGTGGGCGTTACCAGCCAGTGGGGAAGGTGAGTCTGTGCCCACAGGTTGGCTTTGGGCGAGGTATCCGTCCCACGGCACTCCAGGAGATCTCACTGCTACTGCTCCTGTTTAGCAGGAATTCGGCTTTGCCTGGGCAAGATTTAGCTGCTTTTGCAGCAAGGCAGGCGACTAGGTCGATGCTGTCCCTCTTTCAGTACTTCCCTCCCCTCGTACCATGCACCACCTCCTCATTTCCAGCTCTGTGGTGCTGCCTGGGCCCGGGGACGGCAGCACGAAAAGCTGGAATCGGGGGAGGGAGATGATGCACCCACCAGGCTCTTGTGAAAAATCCACTTGACGTGAGGTGCTGTGGAGCTCTGGCTCGAACCTGTGCCAAGGTGTTGCAGCCACACAAACCCTGTGTGAGCAGGGAGAATTACTGAAGGTCTGATCAGCTCCGTGGCTGCTGGGGCTGGTCACACACCCTTGGGCAGCGGTTTGACCCAGGCTGAGTGTGTTGGCACTGCAGCTCCAGCAGCACTCCCTGACCTGTTAGTCCTGGCTGGATGTGGAGAGGGCAATTCCCACCTGAGGAGATGTAACAGACCACTACTGAGGCTTTTGTGTGTGAAACCACTCCAGCCACATAGAGGCTGCCTGGCCACCTCACCTGGCAGTGCTGCCTTCGGAGGGTGCAAAGGAACACATCCCTAATTCAGGACAGTGTTAAAAGATTTATTTGCTCTTTTCAGCTCCCTGCAAAATCTCTCTTGGATTTTTAATTTTTTTTTTTTTTTTCCCCACTCCCCAGGAGTAGCCTAAAAAAGGGAATTGCTTTCCTTTGTATCTGGCTTAGAAGGAGATGGTCCTTTTGGGAGAACCTCAGGATAAAGGCTCTCCTAATTCCAAACCGTCCTTTCCAACTGCAGCTTGTGGTGGTCCTTTGCAACATGGGATATTCTGTGATCTCTTGGAGCAAGCTGAGTGCCTCCGGGTCTCATAAAGCATTATGGGGTCGCCAGTGTTTCAGGTTGAGAGAGGACTGTGCAGCAGCCAGAAATGTCCTTTATATAACCCATAACTGTGTTTTACTGGTTTTATCTCCAAGGGCAGGAGTTTTCCAGATTCTCAGGGAAACTTTGGCTAAACCCTTCTCGCTCAGATGGCAGCTACACGATTTGTGCTGTATCTGAGAGGGCAAACAGGCAGAAGGGAGGCTTTGCCAGCCCATGAAAGCCCCTCACAGACAAACGAGTGATGGTTGTCAGCTGGTGCTTCGCGGTAACTGAACCCAGCCGGCTGCTGCCCTCCCGTGGCCAGTTCCTTTATCGTATAGAATCCTGGAATATTAGAATGGTTGGAGTTGGAAGGGAGCTTAAAGACCATCCAGTCCCACCTTCCGCTAGACCAGGATGCTCCAAGCCCCGTCCAACCTGGTCTTGGACACTTCCAGGGAGCCACAGCTTCCCTGGGAAAGCCATTCCAGGGCCTCACCACCCTCCCAAGGAAGAATTTCTTCCCAACATCTCATCTAAACCTGCTGTCTTTCAGTAATTCATAGAACCATGGAATAGCTTGGGTTGGAACGGACCTTTGAAGGTCATCTTGACTACTTGCAGCCTTGTAAATGTTTCCTCTTATTCTTCCCTGGGTTTGTTTGCCTGCTCCTGCAGGGCGTTCTCTTCCCTCCGTGGTGCTTGGTGCTGTGTCAGGGTCTTTCCAGAAAGCCGGAGCTCCCTGCCTGCCATCCGGGACCAGCATGTCACACCCTGGACGAGGAGCCTGGCCAAGAAAAATTTGGAAAGAGTCGAGGAATTCTGAGAACACATCAGCTCTGAGGGCACAGGAGCACTCAGCACCCCGCGTTTCAACTCTCCAGGTGGGAACAGAAACTTTTACCAGAAAAACACACATTTCTGCAAACACAAATCCGGCCGTATATTTAAACGTTTCATCACACAGAGGTGCGGGAATTGGGACGGACACGGCACATCAGGGATGGGACCAACGGGAAAGCACAGAGGGCCTGGAAACACCGGGGGTTCCTCCCGTGAGGGGCGCCGGGCCCCGCCCTGAGGGGGCGCCTGAAGGGGCGGGGGGGAGGACAGCCCCCCCACCCCGCGCGCGCCGGTGGCGCCGCCTGGCGGCCGCGCGGCCACACGCGGTTGCCACAGCAACGGGGGGGACGCCCCGCCCGGCCCCGCCCTCCCCGTGGCGGGGCGCCCTGCGCACGCGCTGACGCGGGGTCGCGCGCGTGCCGCGTCACATTCCCCGCTCTCCCCCCCCCCCCCCGCGTTCCCCGTCCGGTCCTCCCCGGTCCCCGCACGGACCCGCCGTGTGTCCCCCCCGCCCCGCGCACACCCGCCGCCATGAGGCGCGGCGACCGGCGGGTGCACGGCGGGGCCCTGGGCAAGGCCGCGCTAGAGGAGCAGCCGGGCCCCCCCGCGCCGCCGCCGCCGCCGCAGCCCAACGGCGGAGCCCCCGGGGCTGAGCGGGACAGCACCGGCCTCCGCCGCAGCACCGAGTCCGAGGTGTACGACGACGGCACCAACACGTTCTTCTGGTGAGAGGCGGCTCTCGGGGGTCCCCCGCGGGATCCTCCGCGGGGATGGCGGGGAATGAAGAATGGGATATGGGGGGGGGTCTTAGGGATGGGATATGGGGCAGGGACACTGAGGAATAGGATAGAGAGGGGGCTAAGCAATGGGATATGGAGGGGACACCGAGGAACAGGATGGAGAGGGAGCTGAGCAAGGGGATATGGGAGGGAGGACACTGTGGAGTAGGATAGAGGAAGGGCTGGGCAGTGAGATGGGAGGGGGACACACTGAGGAATGGGATATAGGAGATGAACTAAGGAGTGAGGTATGGGATGGGGGGCTGAGGAATGGCACAGAGGGGGAGGACTAAGGAATGGGACATGTGGGTGTCTGAAGGATGGGGGACACACCGAGGAATAGGATAGAGGGAGGACTGGGCAATAGGATATGGAGGGGACACTGAGGAATAGGATAGAGAGGGTCTAGGGAGTGGGTTATTGGATGGTGGATACTGAGGAACGGGATAGAGGGGGGCTGAGCAGTGGGATATAAGGGGGTCACAGGAATAGGATGGGGAGGCTGGGGGGTAGGATATGGGGAGGCTGAGGAATGGGTTATAGAGGGGGGGCATTGAGAAATGGGGTACCTATGGGAGCCTGAAGTATGGGGTATGGACGGGGGGTCTGAGAGGGAAAATTAAAGGATTTACTGCCCGTTATCTGCTGTTCACATTGCCCTGGCTTAGCTGGTGTACTGGTGCTGGAATAGGCTAAAGGTGTTTTCCTGGTGTTGTGGTACCATTGTTTCCTGGCACTTTAATGGTGCTGGCTTTAGGTCATGTCACCTCCTTTCCCAGTCCTGGTCCCAACCCTGGTCCCAACCCCTCCAGGAGCAGGATCCTTAGAGCTGCCCCATACCCCGCTGGGTGAGTGCTCTGGAGGTGTTTTCCAGCACTCTGGGAGCCCACTGTGTGCAGGCAAGCATTTCTGCTGGATTCCAGCTATCTGCATTGTTTATGTGAACCCCACCTAGGTTTTTTCCATCCGCGTTCTTCCCAGTAATCCTGGCAGACAGCCAGAGTTGTCGTGCCCCAGTCCTGTTGGATTTTCGTGCGTCTTGGTCCACAGAACGGGTGCAGAAACCCACGACTGACGGTGTTGGGCCAGCACAGGAAACCAGCTTTTCTTCCTTGCATTCAGTCCTTGCAGGAAGTGGTGTGTTTGTACCTGGAAAAGTGCTCTTAAATCCTGTCCTTGCTGGAGTCGTTCCACAAATCCTCTCAGCTCACACGTGTGCAGGTCCATGGTTTTTCTGCTTGCCCTGAACACACATCCTTTTCGGTGAAGGAAAGCACGCTGACACTGCCGAGGCTCCTTTGGAACACGAGCCGAGGGCGATGGGATTTGGCTGGAGTGTGTCATGGAGGAGTGGGAGGGGAGGGCACTTGGCTCTCACCCTGCCAATCTGGGCAGCCGCGGCGCTCAGGGTGTTGATCCCGATGAAGTAGGTGACGTTCCTGCCAGTGTAAGCTGCAAAGGAGCACTGGGATGCTGCAGGATCCCGGCAGGATCTCTGCAGAACCCCGACAGACGGGTGGAGCCGAGGCACGTCGTGGTCTTGGGGACAAGAGGACCTTGCCTGGAGAGCACAGCACTTGTAGGCTGAGTGAATCACTGGGTCCTGGCACCATCCTATAAATGGAAAATGGGTAAAGGTGTCCTTTCCTTACTCTCTACTTCAGGTGGCTCTTGCCAGGTGTTTTGTAAAGCCTTAAAATGCCGATTTTTGCGGTAGAATCTCACCTCGTTGCACCTCTCTGTGGTGGTGGTGGCTGGGCTGTCTGTCATCCCAGAACAAAAGCTGTAGTGCAGTCAGTGTGGCCATGTGGATTGTTCCTTTGGAAATCTGGATGTGCCTTGTTCTCTCGGGAGCTTCCCTGTGTCGGGTGGTCCCTTCAAGGAGGGCAGCAGGAACAGGTCTGTTGAGTTTTTCTTTAACTCCCCTGTTTATCTGATTTTCTTTTCCCTGGTAGCTTTTGCTGACAGGCAGGAGTTTAAACAGCTGGAAAAGTCCCAAGGCTTTTCCTGGTGTTCCTTTTGACCTGTACATGACAGAGTATCCTTTGGCAATGACTCAGTTCCTAAAGTGTCCAAGTATAAAGATTATCCAGAGAAATTATTTTCTTCCTGTGACCCTTGGGACTCTTCTCGTGATGTGAAGGTGGCTCCAGGAAAGGGGAATTTGTGAGGATGGCTGCCCTCTGACTTTGGACAAGTATGGAATGTACCTTCTCTTTGAAGTCCAGAAGTTAGGGATAAGGTTACCCCTGTGGCTTGCTCTGTCTGGAAAAATTAAAGGATTTGGGACCTGTAAACACAGTCAGAAATTGTTCCTGGAGCAGTTCACTTTGCAGAGGCAATTTTCCTGCTATAAATGTGATCACTGGGAAAGGTGGAGCTTCCTAGCTGGCTTCCTGCTCTTCAAATCTGTTTGAAACTTTGGAAAACCAGTGGTGTGCTCATATCTCTGTTCTTATTCCACATAAATGACTTGGGGCTGGAAAATGCTCCGCTGCAGGAACTTGCTCAGTCAGTGTAGCCTGGCAGCTCTTTTTGCCACTTGGAAATGCCAAGGGAAGGAATCATTTAGATGGAGGGATCACATAGTTGGACATGGTGTATGATTTTCTCCTAAAATTTCTGTCTTATCCCAATTTCTTGTATGTATTTCATAGATTGTCTTTAAGGAAAGCAAGTCTTCCAGGAAAACATCCATCCAGTCTTGATTTGAGGATGTTGGGAGGTGCCAGGTGCACCTTTGCCACCATGTTGTGACTCTGTGCGTTGATTGCTTTTCTGTAACTTTACTTTAATTTGGGTTTGATTGGTTTAAGGTCACCTCTTGATTATTAATGAGTTTTTTATTCTCTCACATTAATAATTCTGTATTGCCGTCACATGGGTGTGATGCTGGTTCCTAAGGTTGTGGTGTGCCAGCAGAGATCTGTGGAGCTCAGGAAGTGAAATAGGAAAAGAAGGAAAAAAGAGGGAATGGCAGTGATTCTGTGGGCTAATACAGTGTTTGTGGGAATTATTTCGGCCTGTTTGGTGCACAGAGCATGGAATTTGCAGCCAAGGAAGAGACAGCCTCTGCTGGCATGTTCCTCTTGGTTTATTCAGTGTTGTGAGAGTCTTCTCATATGGCCTTGGAAATGAGGATGTGTGTGGGCAAACCAGCTGGTTTTGGAAAGATGAGACTGGTGTTCAAACCGAAACATTCCTTATGGAGGTTCTTATCTGTGAAAATACCTCACGGGATTTGCTAAGGGCCGGTCTGGAGGAAGAGGTGGGGATTTATCCGGAAGAGAGATTAGGGAGACAGAAGATCCTCAGGCTGGCAGGGACTGCCTTCTCCTGGGGGCTGGCTGTGGCACGTCCAAGACAGCATTCCTTGAGTTTTGCTGGGAACTGAACACTTTGGATGCTGGGAACTGAACACTTCCATGCGTTAAGTGGGCGGTTTTGGGATTCCGTGTGTGCCGAGCTGCCTGCTGGGGATTCACCCTGCTGGAGCACATTGCTTATCTGGAGCAGAGGAACGTTGCTCCAGAGTCCTGGGTCACCCAGCCATGCTTTTCCAGCCTGTGGAAATGTGCTGGCAGGGCCAGAGAGCTGGGACATCCAGGCCTTGTGCAATCCCACTAAGCCGTGCTCACCAGCTGGTTGTGGATGAGGGGAGCTGTGTCCTGGGAATTGTGTTATGGAAACGGCACTGCCCTTTCCTGAAAGGTTGGGGTTGCACAGTTCTGCCAAGTGAGCTGAAAGTGCAGATGGAATATCTTCGGGCAGAGAGCCTGTGAGAGTTTAATGCCCCACCTGAGTGTTAATTTTCTGTATTGTGCTTTTTTTGGTAAACATGCTCCCCAAGTTTTAAGGAGAATAGGGAAAAATGCTCTTAAAGTGTGTTACCTGTAATTCCTGGTCACCTGTCCCAGTGGAACCACTCTAAACTAACACCTGCAATGCAGATTTCCATAGGTTTAAACATGAAAATGTTCCGTAATTGAAATGGGAGCATTTGGGGAACTTGTGGGCTCTGTAGAACTTCGGAAACTTTGGAGACTTGGGCCTTCCTCCTGATTAGTAGGAAAATGCCTGATTTGCCAGAGCTTTGCTGTTGTCCCGTGGTCCTGGTTCTCTGGAGGTCCCTGTTTCTGGGTTGATTTGAGGAGAGGCACTGGCTCATGGCAAGGAAAGTTCCCGCTGCTATTTTGGAGTGTCCCAAGTCCGCGGGGAAATTTAATCGGCGTTGTGTGACTTCACGGATGTGCCCAAGACGTGCGACTGCTCTAAGAATAGGGACTGTTTTATTAACTCAGAGAGTTTAAACCGGTCTTAAAATGCAGCCTACAGCTTAGAACCAACAGGGATATTTATATGGTTGGATTTCTGTCGAAGATTGGCAGACACTCTCTCTATCCCAGCAGTTTCCCAGTTAACTGTGGTTTTAATTTTGAATGTCAAAATATTGGTTGGTTTGAAATTGTTGCTAATTCTCGGTGTGTTTTCCTGTGTCTTATTCTTCACACAAACCCTCTCCTGCTGTTGGAGGAATGGGTTTGTTGTGCTTTTTGCCATATTTTCTTAAAATTCCCAGCTGATTGTGTCGGTTTGTGGAGGGTACAGAGCTCTGACATCCATTTAAAAAAATCTCTCTCAGAAATGCTTTTGTGACCGTCATTATTCGGAATGAAGAAATAAATAATGAAAAAGTTGCTGATGGGACTAATTGAGTTTGCTGACAGGTTCTTTCTCCAGCAGCAGCAATTAATGAAACTTTTTAAACCCGAGGGGCAAACTAGACTGGCTCTTCTTTGGAATTCCGTTCCACTTAAGAGAACTGACTATAATATTAATAAATAAATTCTTCGCATGGTGTTCCAGTGATTGTTGTTGTGTTTAATGGAGTTGTTGCATCATTTGTGACAAACAAGCAGTGGATAACAAGGGTGCGGTCCCTGCTTAAGCTGATTTTAGTTTGTGGGAGATTGAATGAGGCCATCGGGGTGTTACTCCCTCCTTTCCATCGAGGGATCTGCCCCAACCTCTCCAAAAAAGAGGTATTTAAACGATTTTCTTAGGTCGTTTGTGTCCAGGCTTCATTTGGAAAACAAAGGCGCTGATAGTCATTTCCTTGCAGTTTCTCAGTGTGACAGGAGAATGACTTAGCATGAAAAAGAGAAGTTGGAATCAAAGTTTATCCCATTAACTGGGAAAAAAACCCACTTTTTTTTTGTGAGCTGCGGTGTGGGAGAGGTGTTTTGCCTGCTGCCGCTGAAATTGCTCTTGCTGGGTGTTTGAATGAGCAGGGCAAGTGGATGTTGTAAAAACAAACCTAATTTATTTCACTTCCGTGTCCCAGTTTTTGAGTGGGAAATAGACGCATATGCGGCAGTGAGAGGCAGAAAACTAAGCTCCTTAATTTCCCAGCTCTTTTAGAACTTTGGTGTTCGTTGCAAATCCTTTCCCTGGCCTTACATATTTCTGTGTGCAGGGTTCCTGACGTGAAACCTCCCCGAACTGGCTGCAGTTTGTACCCCCTTTGCTCCACGCACGTGTCCTGAACTCCTGTAGGATTCCAAGGGGGAAGATTCCCGCTCTGGCCGGCTCAGCTCTTTTCAGCCTCCCAGGCTCCAGGCCAGGAGAACATAAGCCTTTCCACGTAATTCCTGCCGTGCTTACCTTGCTGGGATGTTCTCAGCTCGCCTTCCTCCGGTGTGTTACTTTACAGTGTGCGTGCGCGGAGATGAAAACAATCCCTCTGTGCGGGGAAATCCATCCTAGCTTCACTCTGACGAGCACTTCCACGTGCTGCTCCCTTTTGGGGAGTTTTGTTTTATTCTTTTTGCCTCCCAGGCTGTGGGAAGGCACGGTGTGTATCTGTATTTCCATGCTTTTCCCCCTCTGAGGTAGGTTTATGTGGTGCTCTTATCGCCCTGTCACTATTCGCAGCTCTCTCTGTCAGAGCTGCCAACTTGCTCTTCCCAGGAGACAAACCCATTTCCCAAGTCTTTCATCTTGGATTTCCTATGCTGAAAGCACCTTTCTGTGACTAACCAGCCACCTTGAAAACCTGCTACAAGGGGGATCTGGCTGCAGCTGGAGATGAAGAGAGTTCAGCCTCTTGTCTCTCCCTAAATGGGACAGCTGGTTGGGTTTCAGATGGATGGCTGGGGCACCAAAAATAGCTGGAAAACGGGGTTTGTGGGGCTCCCCAGCACCAACCCTTCTGTGTGCCACAGGTGAGGAATGGAACTCGATCATCCTTGTGCTGGTAGAGGAGGAGTTTCTCAAGGTGTTTATCCACGTGAGGATATGCAATAAGTGGTTTTTTTGGCAATTTATGTTGACAACACATTGAAAAAAGAACTGATGTTGTGTAGGTGTTCAGGTGGTGAAATGGTAAGGTGTGAGACAGCATTTCTAGATTTATTTTTATAGCCTCTTAGACATAAGTTCCAAAAATAAGCAATAAAACAAGGCATAAAAATGTAAAAATAGCCTTGATTTAACGTAGCCTTTTTGTGATCAAAATACAAGTGTTTTGTATCAATTATGTACATACATAAAGGCAGAGCATGGTGTGATTGGAGCCTGGGTTCAGTGCCTGCTGTCCTGCCTCCTGGGAGAGGAGGGTGTTTAGTTTTCCAGCTCCTGCAGGATCCAGGACAGGCACCACGTCACGTGAGTGTTCCATGGCTGAATCACCTGTCCCGGCACCTGGGGAAGATGCAGCTGCCGAGCGGGAGCTCCTCACAGCTCCTAAACCTTTTTGCCTGGGTTTTGGCACATTGAGTGCCTGCTAATTGTGAAAATACTTGTGGGTCCTTCTCTTTTTTTCTTTTTTTTTTTTTTGTCCTGGAGCTGGTTATTCCGCGCCCTCGGGAGCGTGAGGGAGGATAGTGTTCCATGCCAAGCTCTCCTTTAGCAGTGGCGGAAGAGGATTGTGTCTGCTTATGAGGTATTTTCCAGTGGGATTGCAAGGGTCTGAGAGTGGCTGGGGCTTGGATTAGGATGGAATTTTCATTCAAAAATCAGCCTTCCTTTGACTTTCGGAGTAGTTTTGGGTGGGTTGCTGGGGGGATTGGTTAAAGGTAAGTCAGTGGATGGCTTGGAAATTCCCGGTGATCCTGGCTTTATCTGCACAACTTGAATACACAAACCTTGGTCTGTTGGCAGTGACGTGGAAAGGGAATGGGAGCTGCTGTCATAAAATATAAAGAAAATGGAAATAGAGCCAAATATGTCACATACAGGCACCTTCTTTCACAGATGTTCTCCTTTCTGAGCTTCCTCTGTAAAGGGTTGTTTTAATTTAAAAAGGGTTGTTTTAAAACCTGGGTTGTTTTAATCCTCTGTGATAAGAGATCTTGTGGACCTTTAGGCCAGAACTTAAGTCTGTCGTGTTTTATGTGCCCAGACTTCCCATGCTTCCCATCTGTGACTGGAAATGTTTTCCACTAAAAACAATGAATGGCTTCTCATTAGGAAAGGACTTTTTAACTTGAAATAGAAGAAGATGTGGATATTTTAAGAATACTCACTGTGTGGTGACCAGTGGATGTAGGGGGCGGGGGGTGTGTGTGTCATCCTGGAATGTTTTGGGTAGGAGGGGACCTTAAAGCTCATCCAGTTCCACCCTCTGCCAAGGGCCACCTTTCACTATCCCAGGTTGCTCCAAACCCTGTCCAACCTGGCCTTGGACACTTCCAGGGATGGGGCAGCCACAGCTTCTCTGGGCAGCCTGTGCCAGAAGAATTTCTTCTTGAGTGCTTTCCCACAATCCATATAAACCCATATAATTGCAGCTGTTCCTCTTTAGAGACTTTTAAATATTTTTTTAATGACTAGTTTTCCTTGTGTAATTCCCACGTTTGGAGTGAACTTGGTTAGTCTTAAGGGTCTGTTGACTCTGCTGCAGTTTTTATGAGTAGGCTGTGAAATAGAGCAGCACTGTCAGGTGTGAACCTGCCAAACCAGAGGAAGTGTTTCCATCCAGTGCTGTTGTTTTCAGAGTTGCTGCTGTTCACATGCAGTGCCACTGTAAATTCAGCTCCCTGTGCTGTACAGTGCAGAAAACCGCAGTATTCCTGACTGCTCTCTGTGCATTTGGCTCCTGAGGCTGCACTGGTGGTGGGGGGGGGGAGATGTAAGTCTTTCTGCTTTTTGATACCAATTTTCTCTCTTGTGAATTTTAGGAGAGCTCACACCTTAACAGTCTTGTTCATCCTCACGTGTGCGCTGGGCTACGTGACCTTGCTGGAAGAGACTCCCCAGGACACAGCCTACAACACCAAGAGGTAAATAACTAGCAGGGGGTTCTCAGATGTGTTTTTGGAACCTCTGCACTCCCTCATTGAAGTGCCTGAACCCCTGGAAAGCTACAAAACTGATCATGAGTCCATAAGCTCCTCTGCTGCTGATCGTTGAATGCAATTTCTAATCAGTTTAGTGTCACTGTCACGCCTGTGGCTGTCGTGTGGTGGGGTTTAAAAACCCTCTCTTAAAATAACCTTTTCTTAAAATAACCCTAATTTCTAAATGAGAGGAGCTGTGACTAAATTTCTCTGACTCAAGTGCCTTTTTTAAAAATTACGTTCAAGATTTCAGCACAAGTCACTGTTTGTCGTTGAAAATTTCCCTGAGGACTTGCAGCCCAAAGGGGAACAAGAATGAGATGAGTCTGTTTCTGCTGCAATTTAAACTGATTCAATGTGGTTGTATTTCTCCTCTTTTTCAATACAGTAGGGAAGAAATAGCGTGTAGAAAAGTGGTGTTTTAAAAAGCTAAGTATGTTTTAAAAATATACTGCAAAGCATCCTTGCTAGAAACATGAAAATCATTGTTTTCTACCAGTCTGGTTTCTTAAATATAACAGGGTTTTTTCCCCCTGCTATGAAAGAGTTTCTGCCTATGTTTGTACATTTCTGAAGTGACTCAGGATATAACATTTATTGTGCTGGAGCTGCAGGAGTTGGGGTATTTTCTGAGATAATGCCGGTTGTTCTGGCAGTCACACAATAGCTGGGGCTGGTGGAACTCACCCTGTGCCCACCTGAGTGCTGGGATTTTACATGTGGCAGCTATCTGGGGCTGGGAAGGGTTCTGGAAGGCTTCTGTGTGAACAAATGCCATTTTATTCCCCCTTAAAACAAGGGAGTGCAGGCTGGAGGCGTGACATGCTCCGGAATGGCCATTGGAAACCGGGAAGGGGAAAAGCTGAAGGAGAAGCGATAACACATCCTCAGGGAGTAATACACAGCTAAGGTGACTCAGTGGAATATCTTATTATTGAGCTTAGAGCCTTCACTGCCTTAATCAAAACAAACCCAGGGAAGATTAGTCAGCAGGTGAGCCTCTCTCTCAGGAAACACAAGTTGTTTTCTGCCTGTTCAGGGAGGGGAATGATGTGCCCAGTTGTTAAAATCAACTTACAGCATCATACCAGGGAAGGGGCAGCAAATGGGCTTTGATCACTTCTGCTGCTCTGGCTGGGGAATTCTGCCTGTCAAAAAAATCCTTGAAAAGCAGCATCCTGAGGATTGGACACCGTCTTCCAAACGTTCCATGTTTTTGTGTCTCTGTTCCCGCTCCTGCTGCTCTCTTAGGCTGTTGTCAGCCATTCCGGCTCCATGCCCATGGGGAGAGTAGTTAGCTTGACCAGATTATTCCTTTTTCCAAGCTAAAGATCAGTGCAGGCGTAACCATGAGTCCTGTGGGCCTTTCCCAGGCTTTACCTGCTGCCTTGGCCCTGATTCCTGGAAGGGATGGATGTGGCTGTGCTGTTCCACATGCTCCTTGTGCTGAGTCCTTTTCCAGGGAACTCTAGTCGCAGTTGAATCATGGAATATCCAGAGCTGGGAAGGACTCACAAGGATCAAAGTCCCGCTCCTGGCCCTGCACAGGACAGCCCCAAGAAGCCCTCTATGAGTCTCTTTACTGAGGTCTCTGAGGTGCTACGACAAGTTTAGCACCACCCTGCATGAAGGATTCCAGCTCAGTCCCTGTCCATTTACCTTCTCCAGCATCTGGGAGCCTGCTGCTCTCAGAGTGCTCCTGGCTCTTCAAGTGTAAATCTGAACAAGAAAAAGGTATATTTAAGTGTATTTCTGAACAAAACCAGGCATTTCAGAGCAGGATGAGATGGTCACAACGTGCATGAGTGTATCCATAGCCTAAATTTTCACTGAATTTTTATTTTTGCTTCCGTAACTTAAAATCCCTTATCCCAGCCAGAGATCTTTGACAGTCCTGATGCAGAGCTGTATTTTGGTTTCAAATCTGGCCAGCACGGGGCTGTCCCTGTGTGCTGGTGCTTTATGGGAACACTTGCTGCCTAATGACCAGGAGTGGTTTTGGCACCACTGAGCAGAGTCTGAAGCTGTCATGGGGTTTTATTTCCACCTCCTGCACACTGACAGTGGAGCAGTGTTTGGGGGTAGGTGCAGATCCTGAGTGCACACTTCCAAGCACTCCAGCCTCCTTGTTTCCATGCTCTGGCTGAGGTGCAGAAGGCGCTCAGAGCAGTACATTGAGGTGAGGTTCCCAAATTTGCTGGGGCTGCGTTTCCGGACTGGAGTCTCATGTGAGGCTCCCATCTTCTCCCCTGTAAAATCAGGATTATCTTACCCTGTAAAGGTGCTCCATCCAGTCACTGGCAGGAGCAGGATGAGTGGTGGAGTCATGGAATAAGTCACAGGAGATATGATAGGCAAAACCCACATGAGGGCAGGGACCTCTGAGGTCATGGGGTGTGGTATCTGTGGTTGAGATTTGTGTTTGCATCTGTGTGACGTTCCGGGGACATTTTCCCTCCTGCAACAGGCCAGGGCAATTAAACAATTCAAGGTGGATTAATTATTTTAAGGGTAAGGTTTATGGAAATCTTTTGTGTGTAGATCTAATCAAGAGCTCATTAGGATCCCACACGTGATCCTGTTTTGTATGTGATTGACCTGCCTCTGTTGAAAGAACAGTGGAACATTTCCTTTGTTAGGCAAAGAGGTGTTGTGCTGCAGACCTGTCTGATCCATGGGGCTTTTATTCCCACAGTTCCTTGGAATAGCCCATCATGACTGACAACTGTCCCGTTGTGCTCTGTTCAGCACTTGGGAGGGTCAGGACTGAGCTCCATCTCAGAGAGCAGCCAAGTGAACACTGAGCACCTCCTTTGCACGCCGTGGCTGTGGAAGAAACCCACAGCTCCCAAATATTTTGAACGCTGAGCAAGGTGTCTTACAAAACACATTCGGGTTTAAACCCACCTTTTTTCCATATAAAACACATTCAGGTTTCAAAGCACCTGTGTGCTCCAGGGTTGTGCATTGAATTTCAAGCCCTGAAATGTCTCTTCTGAGATCCCTTTCTGTATAGTTTTTGGCAATCCCTGCCTTCCCTGGGACAGATCCAGGGATCTGTGGCTTTGCTCGTTGGTGATCTCCAGCTGCTGTGGCCGAACACCCACAGAAGAATTGAGGAATCAAAGAGACCAGACCTCCATGTGCCCGTTTTCCAGGGCCTGTGGGTCGTACCAGCTGTGCCAGTGTGGATCCAGCTCGGGAGGGGACAAGGGAGTGGGAGCTGGCTCAGTGAATCCCAGGACAAAGGGCCGTACACGGCTCCTCACAGACAGGCTTCATTGTCCCATGTCTCTGAATCGACTCCCAGCACAAACAAGAGCTTGTTTCTACCAGTGAAACTGCTGCCAGGTTCTCCTTTTATTGTTTGGTTAAGTGCTAAAAATGATTTTTGCAGGCACAGGTTACTGCTGTGTGCCTTCCTGATCTGCTGCCCAGGAAAAAACACTGTCTGTGTCCACCCAGGTGAGGAGAGGAAACCCCCTCTCAGGTCCTGGAGCATTCCTGCCCCTAGGCCAGGCTGCTGGTTAGCCCTTGGAAACTTCCTAAGGAGACAGATTAATGATGGTAAGGGGGAAAATTGAGTTACCACTGGAAAAAAAACCCCAAACCAAAATATAATGAAGACGGTGCGGCTGTTATGCAAATGTGGGATTTGCTTCCAGACTTGCGGTGGTGAACTTGAAGTACATTAATATATCTGAATCCCCAGCGTGTTTTATGGGCTGAGAATGGGTTTTAGAAGGAGCACAACTAAGTTCCTGTGCTGATTTGGATTCAGGATTTGAATTCCAGCTTTGGGAAAATGACGCATGAACTGAGGGGTCCAGACTGTGAGCAGAGATGGGGTTGTCACACCTCACACAGTACAGGCTGTTCCACGACAGTTCTTCATGCTGGTGCTTCCAAACACAACTATGACTCGAAATGCAGAATATTCTCATTATTTGAGATCAGCTGAGAGGGTTTTGCCATCCAGATCTCTGGAAATCCCGATGGAGCTGTCTGTGCACAGATCCATTCAGCAGCTAATTCTGGTGAGCTTCCCAGTGTTTCAAGCAAGCAAAATAACTGAGTTACATCTGTTAACTAAAGCCCATTATTATTTTCAGGAAGCACAAACATTTGTACTGGGAGGTGAATGTTGCAAAAGAAGTGTCATAAACCCTTTAGTTTTCTGGTTTGAATGGGATTTCTGACACGTTTAGAGTATGAACAGTCTCCTACTGCTTTTGGTTTGTAACGTTTTCTCTCTGACAGCAGAATTATTGGGTATTTTCCGTGGCTCCTGCAGTCTGAGCCATTTCATTTGCAGTCAGGGGTTGCATCATTTACTGCAAGCAGGGAATGAGCTATTTCCCAGTTATCCATCCCTTCAGCCAGCACTTGGGCAGGTGATATGAGACAGCAGGATCCAGTGGGAATTGAGGTGTATTAAAAAGAGCATTTTTGGATTGCTTTGTGCCCCTCAATCCATTAAAACCAATGGAACGTGTCCAAGGTTGTGGGTCTTTGGTATATTTGGGCTCCTGGTCCAATAATTTGTTTTTGTTTGCTATCTCTGTTATGTTCTTTAGGCTCTGTGTTACAGTTCCAGCCCTGGTGTGGTCGTGTAAGCTCCTCCATGTCCTGAGCTGATTAAGAAGCTGTTTTTGGAGCGGGGACAAGTCTTAGCAGCTTGTTTTTTAAATTTCATGGAAAGGTAGTGGAGCAATGAGAGCTTTCTCACTGCAAAACCCCAAGTGTCTCTGCGACCTGGTGGGAATAAAAGCTGCTCACAGAGCACAAGGAAGTGTTTGGCTGGCTGTGTGATCCCCATCCTGGAGGAGGCACTGCCTTTTTTTTTTTTCTGGATCCATTTATGATGGACACATCCAGCAGTTCAGAAACAAAACTCCAGACGTTTCTCACATCAAAGAGCACGGGATGTGCGGTCCCCTGAGGAGGATGAAGCAGTAAAACAGGTTGTTGTGTTTTTCCCTTTCAGAGGTATCGTTGCCAGCATTTTGGTTTTCCTGTGTTTCGGGGTGACCCAAGCTAAAGATGGACCATTTTCAAGGCCTCACCCAGGTAATTCACCTCGCTGGGGTCGCTCAGATCTCTCTGAGGAGCTGCCTGGTTTATGGGGAGGGTCAGTGTTGGTGTTGCCTGGGGAGGAGGTAAGTTGTACCTTCAATAACCACAGAGGTTGGTCAGCACTGCACGCTTATCACCTGGGCTCCACTCCATCCTGCCTGGGGCATGGAGGCTCTGCTTGGATCTCCTCTTCTGGCTTCCTGTTGTCAGCAAAAAGCTTTTTGCGAACTGCCAGGTTCTTGAAACCTGAACTTCCCCTGTTTATCCTCTTTTTTTTGTTTCTCCTCTCTGCACTGGGGTTACACTTGTGACCGTGGATCCGGTGCTCCCTTTGCTCCATGTCCGTTATCCTCAGAAACTGGGAGGTTAGAAGCCCTTGGTTATGATTTTAAAGACTCCTTGTAAGACTGGAAAGCATTTGAAAGCCCAACACAAACCTCTTCCCCAAGTAACGTAGCAGCAGGTGAAACATGAAAATATTACAATGTCTTTGATCTTTTGCCTGTTTTTAGATGGGAACTGTTGAAAGAGAAAGAATTAAGGGAATTTATATGGGCTTAAATAATAGTCCTGAAAGCATTTGGCTCTCCTACAGCCCAATAAACCTTTAGGTGTTTTTTATGCCAAAAATGTAACCCTCCAGTTTAGGAATGAGAACCAGCAGACACCTCACAAACCGCAGGCAAAGCAGAAGTGGTTCCAGAGCAATGCCCTCTGCAAACCTGGGGGGTTTATTGAGTTTGCATTTCTGGGGTCTTATTAAATAGCAGGTTTTAATCTTTCCTCCTGTTAATTCTGGTTCCTCCTATAAGGTAGGAACTCTTACTCCTCTTAAGGGCACCAGTGATATTGGGGTGCATTCAGGGTTAGAACGTCAGTGGGTTTGGGATGGAAGCTGGTTTTATTGCCTAGAAAAAAGCAGTACAAATTGGCAGGGAAAGTCCAATTTTGGACTAACTCAGAGATGGTTTATATGTTTTCTGGTTTATTTTCTGTCTGACGTTGTTACTCTGTTTAAATATCTCTTCTTACTGGGGTTTATCCACCAGATTTGTTTACACACAGCCCACCTTTGCCTTTGCTAAGGCAAAAAAAATTCTGCTAAAGCAACAAGTTTGGCTTTTCGTCTCCCCTTCAGTGTAACATTTTGGGCAGTCCCTCTTTGTGTGCTTTGAGTTTTCTGCTTTCACATGGCTCCCCAGACCTGCAGGATGTTGCAGCTGTGATTTTGTGATAGTGTGATGCTTCCCAGTATTTTTGGCAGAGCCTTGACGTCCATCTTCACATTCCATGTGCTGTTTTCATGGCTGGGTGGCAGGGACTGGCAGGTAATCCCAAATGCCTGTGGTTCAGCTGACGAGGTGGCAGGAAATCTTCCTGGTTCCGGAGTGTGGAGCTGTGTTATGAGCTCCTCTGTCACTCCAGTCCCTTGGGGTCATCTGGTTCTCTCTTTGCTGTCCCTGCCTTCCCTGCTATGTGTCATTAACCTACTTTTCACTAAGGCCATTAAGGAAACTGATCCCAGCCACCACCTAAATGGCATCAGTCCAGAGTGGTGGCTTTATTTCTTTTTTTGGCCACCCTTTTAGGATTCCCAGCAATGGCAGCTTTAGCCAGGGGCTCATCCAGCTTTACCATTTTCCTGCTGATTTCACACAACCCCCCGTTTTCTCTGGTTTAACTAATAATTTGCTACATGGAAATATTCCATTATGACCTGACTGTAATCCAGAAATGTGGGACTGGCATGGAAATAAGTAGCTCTGACTGTTTAGGCAAGACTTTACCAACTTACCCTGCTTTTACCCCACTTTCCTGTAAACCCTTGGCTTTGTTTGGTTCCATCCAAACCTTCTGGCTAAGGAGGAACAACTACCTTAATCCCAGGGAACAGAATTGCACGGGGGACAGATCTTAAGCTCTGCTCGAGGGTCCGCTTATTGGTGGGTGAGTGGCCAAATTTGGGCAGTGGCATTAATTTAACTGTGAAATTAATCAGCACCGGTAGCCCATGTCACTAATATTTGCAGATAAAAAGGCTCATCATTCTCACTGTCAACCCCTTTCTGGAGCTGTGAACGTGCCAACAGCCTGATGTTGTAGGAGCTCAGGGATGCTTTATTGCCTTTGTCGAGATAACACGCCCGCATTTGTCATTCCGGAGAAATTCTCCATGACAGTTATTAATGCCCTAAGAAGTAGCTTTTAATACTCCCAGCCTTTGCCAGCAGTTATTTGGACTTAATACATCATGTGTGACAGCACAAGCTGTTTGGGGAGTAAACTGTGATGTTCTTGGAGGGCTGGAGTGGCTGGGGATGAGCAGGCAGAAGACGTGGGGACGAAGCACAGACAGAACTGGCGACACTGGGAGGAGCAGCCTTGTGATTGTGCAAAGGAGAAATCCTTTCATTAGGGCTTTACCAGGGGAATAGCAGTGATCTGGCCCTTCCTGACAGCTCCTTTAACCATTCAGCAATCTGGGTACTCAGGGCTGGCTTTGCATGAGTGTTTTGTTCTGGGGACAGTGATACTAATTGGCTGGGTGGAATAAACGAGGGCAAGCCGAGCCTTTAACTCAGATCTTTGTCTCAGCGCAGCGTTTAATGTGTTCAGACATGACATGTAGAGTATCAAACAGCCCTCCCAGCCTGGGACAGGAATCGGTGTCCCAGCCTCCCAGCCCTGGCAGCTCTCAGCTCCCACAGGTGGTGCTTTGAACCTCAGCTGGAATTGGAGCAGCCCGGTCCTGTGCCAGCTCTGCTCAGCACCCACGGCTCCAGCAGAAGTGCTTTGCTTGGGCAAATCACTGGGATTTGGGTACTTCTTTACTCGTTTAGCCCTTCAGGTGGTGTGGGCCAGCTCTGACCAGAAGCAGGTAAAGAGGCTGGTTGTGCCTTCTGCTCTCTGGGATGCGCTCATGTCCTCTTCCCAGATCCCTGCAATGGCAGCAGTTTAGTGTTGGATCTCAGGGATCACTCAGTTTTCAGGTGTGTAAGTGCTTGTTAGAAGCCTTCTTAACCAGGAGGAAAGCCCTGGTTGGAAGGAGGCAAAATGGCAAGTGACTTTAAGGAAAACAAGTATTAAGAGATCTGCCAAAAATAGCTTTACAGCTGAGGCTGGTCCAGGAAGAGAGAGAGCAGTGTTTGTGCAGCCTTGGAAACATGGTAGTTCTGGGGTGCAGACACAAAGTGTGTCAAAAACTTCTCAGGGCCCTCTGTCACAGCGCTAGAGCAGAGCCAGACCTTAGTTTTTAATTACGGATTTTTACTGAGCATATTCAACAGGTGCCAGAACCACGTGAACAGAGAGGAAGAAAAGCTCAGATAAGGATTTAGGTTTCTCTGCTCTGCGAGCTGTGCCTCCATCAGTTTCAGACCCACATTCCTGTCTCTGAGCAGTGTAAAATCTCTCCTCCAAGGCTTTATGGGTTAGGAAAAGCAGCATTTTCAGGCATCTGGCAGTGACATTTGAAGGAAACTCTGCTCCGTTCTGGAGGGAGAAGTGTGGTGATGAAAGGTTATTTCTCCCCGCTGGCTTGAACCTGGTGCCAGCCTGGGAATAGTTTCCTCCCTTCCAAATAATCCTGTGACCAGTGGAGTTTTTTTTTTTTTGGCTGTTTGGTTTTCCCTAAGCTGGGTTCTGGAAGGACAAGGGGGTGAAAGCAGTCACAGAGCTCTGAACTGCTGTTCTCTGGGCCACACCTGCCTTTTTTGTTTTCCTTTTTTTTTTTTTTTTCATTTTCCAGAAGTGTCAAGTAGGTGATTTTGATGACATTGATTTAGCAGTTTTAGCTGAAAAAAAGTTCCTACCTTCTCACACTTTGATCTATTTTAATGATGGTGTCAAAAGCAGGTTGTCAGGGACTACTTATAAAAATGTGGGGGATTTGTTGGTAGGTTTGGTTGGTTTTCTTTTTTTTCTCTTTGTTTCAGTGTTGTTTTGTCGGTGTTTATTTTTTTATAATTTATTTTCTACTTGAGGCTGAATTGGGCAAAGACACGTTTAGGTTTGGGAGCAAACAACCCCTGAGAAGCTCTACAGCACCACTGATTTAAACATCCACTTGGAGTGTCAAGTCCTGCTGAATTACCTTGTGTAGAATCTTTGGGTCTGGGTGGGGAAAGCTGCTGGAGCTCTGTGTCTGCCCACCCTGGCTCTGCAGCAACCTCTTAGGGCAGGTCACGAACCCTGGGGGAGTTCAGAGCCCAGAAATCACCTGTGGGTGGAATAGAGGCCAAACCAGTCTCTGTGTGGAGCAGGAATGAGCCCATGGAGCACAAAACTTCCATCCAGGACAGGCAGAGAGCTTGTGACCCGAGGGCTGAGCCTGTCAGGAGATCTGAGGTGCTGAGGACGGGGCTGGAAGTGTGCAGACACTGTAATTTGGGCAGCCTTTGGTGTTGCTCGGCGTGAGAAGATCCATAATCACACGTCTGGGGAGGGTGAGAACAGCCCTGGGCTCTGCAGGGCTGAGCTTTGCATCCCATTTTGTCGTGGAGGGTTTTGGGTGATCTCACATGTCTTGCATCTAGCACCTGCTAAAACCTTTGGTACGTTACTTTTTAATTGAATTCCAAGTAAAAGTGAAATTATCCTTGGGACTTTGAAATGCTTTCTGTCCTGTGAGGGCACAGCCTTGTCCTCAGGCCGAAAGCTGGGCTTCCAAAAGTGGCTCTGTCCTGTCTGGTTGAGCCAAGGTTGGACAGGTCAGGGCACCTGAGATCGGGGAGAATGTTGAGGAAGGATCTAGTTCATTTCCAAGGACTGCTGGATTCTGACCCCTAACTGGGAAGTGTTTCATTGGGTGGAATTGTTCTGGATTCTGGTCCCTTCTCCCAGATCCAGGTCAGTGCCTGAGCAATTCCAGCAGGTTTACACAGCAGCCTGTGTGGGAGTTGAAAGTCCTTTCTGGCTGTATCCCTCGGGAGGGGTGGGGAACACTCTGCTTGGGAGCTGGGATTTGTAACTTCTTGGTGGGAGCATCTCTTGAAACGAAATTGGTTCCCAGAGAAGCTGTGGCTGCCCCAGCCCTGGGAGTGTCCAAGGCCAGGTTGGACGGGGCTTGGAGCAACCTGGGCTAGTGGAAGGTGTCCCTGCCCACGGCAGGGGCTGGAACTGGATGGACTTTGAGGTCCCTTCCCACCCAAACTATTCCAGGGTTCCATGTTCAGAGGTACTGCAGTAAATGAATAATTAACTGCTGGTTTATTGAAAACTGGTAACATCCCCTCCCCGTCTCTCTCTGCAGCTTACTGGAGGTTTTGGCTGTGTGTCAGTGTGGTGTATGAGCTCTTCCTCATCTTCATCCTCTTTCAGGTAAGCGACTTAGACTTCCAGTTCCTAAATGCCACTTTAAAGTGGAGGTCAACTCCCTTGTGGTGTGTTTTTTTTCACCGACGGCATGAGGTGCTCTTCAGTTTTGTGAAACTGGATCATTGGGCTGTTTAGCGAGACTTGGAGGCTGAGGGAAATTATAATATAAAGATATTTCACCTGCTCTGCCCCCCAGGTGCCCTCAGCCCAGGGCAGACACTGGGGTAAAGTGTTCTTAGATGAGCTGGCTCTTGTTCAGATGGAACAGTCAGGAGTTGGGTTTTCACACACCCAGCCTCTGCTCTGTTGGGCCTCCTCTGACCTGGGGGGGAATTCATCTGGTTTCACCTTCTGAAGTACCTTCTACCTCGAATGACAGGTGCTTGGAACATTTGGGGTTTTTACAATAAACCAAAGCTTCACACCCGGCTTTGTGTGGTGGCAGGAGCTGAGGAGGAGGGTTTTTCTAGAAAAAACGTACCATTAGTGCTTCCAAATAGAGCAGTTTTTACTGTATTGGTTTTTTTACCACATTTTGCCATATCTTGTCCTTCATTAGTAAACAGAATTTCCCCCTGTCTTTTACAGTTCCATTACTTCTCAGAAGGGCAGAAGTTGAAAGAAATGTTTTGAGACAATATACTCATCAGGCAGCTTTAAAAATCATTTTAGGTGAGAGAAGGATGAGGAACATGCTTTTTTTAAAAAAAAAAAAGTTCTGCCTTTAGAGGCCACATGACTTGAGGAAGTGGGGCTGGAATTGGGATGTGTGGGATCTGCCTGCTGCTGGAGCAGGGCCTTTGCTGTGCAAACAAGGTTTCAATATTGATTGAACCCTTTCCAGCTCATCAAAGATTTCCTTTGGTTCCAGCATTTCTTGTTCTGCTTGCCTGTACTGGTGTAGTTGTGAACTCCAGGAGGAAAGCCTGGAATGGCTCTGCTTTCCTCTAGCAGCCTGTGGTGTCACCAGAGATTTAGTGGTGTAGGACCTCCCTGTTGTTGCTCAGCTCTTTCTAAAAATATATCATTGCCTTGCCCAGGTTTAAAGAAGGTGAAATTCTGCTGAGTCTGCAGGTGACTGAACTTCCTTACAGCAAAATACAGGCTGGCTCGTGGCTGAGACTTGTCTCAGTGGGCTCATTCTGTAATTTTATCGTTACTCTGTCAGTTAATGTTGGCCTTGTCCTGCTTTGCAGCCTGTCAGGGATGCCCCAGTGCTTGTGGGGTGAAACCCTGACCACAACCACCGAGCAGTTTCATGGGGAAATTAATGCTCAGCAAACACGTGGCTGATTTGCAGGCAACAAATTTGTGTAAGATTTGGTCATTTGAGTAATTTCTTCTTGCTGTTTCCTTCAAGTCCATCCCACGTCCTTTGGTGGGAAGGGGTGTTGGGAAGGATGAGCTGTGCGGAGGTTTTGGGAGGGACAGGGTGGCTCAGAGCAGCGGCTTGGGGAGCAGGGTAAGGGATCGCTGATTTCTCACCTTCAGGAAATAGTAAGATTGTTCTGTAGGCATTTTTCCCTCACTGTGTAGGAGTAGAGAGGCTCCAAGTCAGGTGTGTGTGTGAGGCTTCAAAACCTGGATGTATTTCAAGGGTTGTTCCACAGTGAATTTGCAAAAAGGTCAGTTTGAAGGTCGTTGTTGCTCTTAATTCTCTTTGTACCTTCTGTGCACGGATCCTTCATGTGGACTCCTTGTTTCTGTGCTCCTTTGCAGACTGTGCAGGATGGGAGGAAGTTTATGAAGTACATTGACCCACATTTAGGGGTTCCTCTGCCAGAAAGAGACTACGGGGGCAACTGCCTTATTTATGACCCTGGCAATGAAACGGATCCCTTTCACAACATCTGGGTAAGGAACAGACTCAGTGAGTCTGGGTTTTTCAAAGGTTGCTTCATTGAGCTCTTCAAAGTGCAGTGGGGAGTCTGTCTGAGTGCTGAGTCAGAGCACAGGCCATGACTGACTCTTCAGCCACTTTATTTCCCTTCTCTTGACCTTCCCTGCCCATCAGATGGAGATGTGTGTCCCTGGATCCTAATTACCTGATTGCCCAGGGGTGAACTGTTTAACAGCCCTTCTTTCCCGGGGTACTGATGTCAAATTTTCCGCTCAGAGTTGGGATTTCTTTGGGCGCTCAGAGAATCTTCTGCCTGGTCACCTTGAGGCACAAAGTTCATCCCAGAATGGTTTGGGTTGGAAAGGACCTTAAAGATGATGTAGTTCCAGCTCCTTGCCCTGGGCAGGAGTACCTTCCACTAACCCAGGTTGCTGCAGCAACATAAGCTGCACTTTTCTGAGTACCAGGAAACGGCAGGTTGTTGATTTTTGCTGGCAGACAGAAGACTTGAAATTCAAGAGCAAAGCAATTATGGTTATTTACAGCTCTCTGATTGCTTCTGTCCCCTCATCAGGCAAGGAACAGGATGTTCAGCATTAAAGGGGTGGTCTCTGCTCTACCAACACCATCCTAATCCCAATTTCTGCCCCATAAAATTGCTGTCCTAGCTTGTTTCATCACTGTTCTTGGGAACAAAAACCCCTAAAATCCATCAAGTGTTTATGTGTGAAACAACAGAAGTTCATTGCTGCATTTTTTTGGGGGGAATAAAAAAAAAAAGCCAACTGCTTTTGTAGTGTGATGACCTACACTCTGCTCTTGGATTCCAGGACAAGCTGGATGGATTTGTTCCTGCTCACTTTTTTGGCTGGTACCTGAAGGTAAGAATGGCTCTTGTGTTCCCCTTAAAGCTTCTCTGCTGCTGCTTTGGTGGTGCCAGGCAGGCCTTGGTCAGTTGTCCCAGGCTGTGTTTGGAATACATGAAAAGCCTTTTTTCCCCTTTTTTTCCTTTTCCTTTCTCCTGCCTATGTTGGGCCTCCTCAGTCCTTGCCAAAGCTGTGTTGCACGGACAGGCTTCCTCCTCCACTGGAATTCATTCTGGGGCAGATCAATAAAGACCTTTATTCCTGTGGCAAGAAATGCTGGGCTGACCTTTGGAAGTGGAGTGTGGGACAGGCAGTGACAGTCTGCTGTTCCCAAACACTCATGTGTTATGATAGGCTGCTAGTGCTGCTCTCTCAGTGGCATCAAATCAGGATGGTAAACCATTAAGCGGGCAGTGATTTCATTCTTGTTACCTTTTTAAGTCAGTATCAACCAACTGTGGAAGAAATTCCAGCTGTGCTTGTCTCTTGCAAAACATTCAACATGTGGTTTGCTGGTTATTTTGGGCTAAATGTTATCTTTTTTAACCACAGCAGACTTACTAACTCACTTGATTCTGCCCCCTGCAGACCTTGTGTGGGTTTTTACCCACAAGCCCACCATAAATAACAATCCGGCAGAGGTCAGCTGTCTTAAAAACAAGCTGGAGCTGTTGTTTTGTGTTTTCATGTCAAAAGCGCAGATGGGTTCTGGGAGTGGTTTGGGTTGGTTTGGGGTTTCCCCCATAAGCAAAGGTGAGTTTGCTGGGCCTGGGGAGACCTGGACTTCAGCTTATTGGTGGCTTGTTCTGTTAATGAACTGAGTTGTAAATCTGGAAAACTTGGATCTTTTTCATCCAAGAGAAATGAATTAGAAACTTAAATGTCTAACTAGCATTTTGGTTACGTTCTGTGGTTATTTTTACAAATAAATTACACTGAGGAAAAATGCCTGAATTGTGAAAAAAACCCTGCCATGATGCCTAAATTGTAAGTGCCTGGTAACAAGACATAAGGGGAGTAGTAACACATTCCTGAGGCAGTGGAATGGGATAGAATTCCATATGCCAGTGGAGCCGTTCTTATCTTGGTCTGGAGGAAGCCTGGCTTTTGTCAGAGAGGCTGTTCCTGCAGCCGTGGTTGAGGTGACTGCTCTGGGGCTGCTCAGCTGGAAGGAAACTGGCTGCTGGATTTCCTCTGGGTCAGGACGTACTTGCCCGTTAAATATGCTCAGTATTAACATATTTCTCTCTTACAAGCTGGAGGTTGAGTGTGTTGTCCCGATAAACAGAGGTGGGCATGGGTTTGGGTTTTTCCCCAGATCTCCAAAGCCACAAGTACTGGGAATATTGACAGTATTGGGAATGAATGTGCCTCATTCATCAGAAATTATTTTGGCTTTGGAGTAATCCGGAGCCTGTGAAAAGGCTCTGAAAAGCCCTTTTTGAGCAGTGTTGGAACCTTGCTGCCTGTGGTGGTTGAGCACCCAGTAATTCCTTGCACTTAACTAATTCCCTTCCTGCTGAATCCCATCTTACCTGTCTCTGCTTTTTCGTGGGCTGGGATTTATGCCATCATCTGCGTTTCTGTGCTGGTTTTGGCTGGGGGAGAATTAATTTCCCTCAGTGTCTTTGCCTCTTGTGCTGAACGTGTGCTGAGTTGAGAGGCCTGTGAGCGTTTGGCTTTACAGGACCATCCCAGCACAGCAATCAAATTGTCCTGAGTTTCCTGACCCTTTTCTGAACTCTGGAGACAAGATTTTCAGCTGTACTGGTAAAAAATAACTGGCAAAAAACCACACCACGTGTGTCCTTTTGTGTTCTGAGGCCAGAAGTTTGGGAAATAGGGAAATAAAAAGTAAGTTTCAAAGACTGTTGCAAAACTCTAAATCCGAGCAGAGTCTGACTGAGATTTATGGAATGCTCTGTTATTTAGGCTTCTAAAGGGCATTAAGGTAAACAGTGTCTGGTTCTGCTCTGTCTCTGGTGTGCAGGTGGTTTTTGGGGTGGTTTTGAGCAGCTGTTGTGGGTGTTTGAAAGGCTTTTTTTTTTTTTTTTTCCTTTTTCCCCTGCCTTTAGACGCTGATGATTCGGGACTGGTGGATGTGCATGATCATCAGCGTCATGTTTGAGTTCCTGGAGTACAGCCTGGAGCACCAGCTCCCAAACTTCAGCGAATGCTGGTGGGATCACGTACGTACCGCGGGGACCAGGGTTTAGGTGGGAATAGATATATTTTATCAGGAGGGGGAGGACGTGGTGGGAGCTGAGTTGGATCTTCTGTGCGTGTGTGTGTTTTGTAGCATTTTTGCCACTGTTTCTGTAATTTTGTGGGTTTCGAGCCCTTGCACGTGGTAAATATTTTGTTTGGGTTCATTTCACAGCAGGGAAAGGATCTGAAGCTGAACACTTTCAAATATTTGCTGACCATAAAGTCTGAAATCCAGAAAAACTTGATGCATAAAGTTTCAGAGGATGATTTTTCTTGCCTGTTAAGATAAAAAAACCAACAACCAGACTCGGTGCAATTTTTATGCAGCTCTTCCTTCTTTGCAAACCTCTCCTTTCTGAAAGCAGTAAATATTACTGTGTTTGGAATGCATCTGGTTTATAAAAAGATTTTAAGAGATAAATGTTTAACCTTACTGAAGAGCTGGGTGGTCATTGCAAATTATGGTTTGTATTCCTGTGCTAAAATACAGTTTGTGTGTACTTTCCCAAGCCAGAGGGACTTCAGGCTTAAAGGGACACGCTTTTTAAATTATGCTTTGTTTTCCTGTGAGATGTAAATGGGTGCCAGAGTGCTCAGAATTCTCTGCAGTCAGAGCACCCAGCTCAGATCTGGTGTCTGCCTGGGTTTTTGCAGTTCAGGCTCTTTCCCAAGCTCGGAATGATTTGCTCCATGGCTGTATTTATAAAAGTCAATGCATTATGTATGAAGACAGCGAGCAAAGCCATTCTGCCTTCAGGGAACCTTTTGGAATTAACACTCTGTGGGCCACTCCTTTGAAAGGGGAGCTGTACCTGTAGAAATTCCCTGTTCCTGCCCCAGCATCACGGTGTGTTATCTCCTTCCAGTGGATAATGGATGTGATCCTGTGTAATGGATTAGGAATTTACTGCGGGATGAAGACTCTGTCCTGGCTTTCCTTGAAAACATACAAGTGGCAAGGACTCTGGAACATTCCCACCTACAAGTAAGTTGGGTGGGAAGGAACTCCACAGGCACAGCAGAAAGGTTGGGCCCGTGCTCCAGGTCTTGGTTGTTCTTCTTGGCTTCCTGTGGATTAAAGAATTCCTGGGTGTTCAGATTCCTTGAGGACCCAATGATTTGTTGCTACAGGGAGGCTTGTTGGAGGGTTTTATTTAACTTGAGAATGGAGTTGTTGGAAATACACCGGCGTGTCCTGATGTCTGGGAATGAGTGCATCCTGTGGAAGTGAGCTTATTTAAGGCAGTTGTTAAAGAAAGAGGCAGGAATCCAAGTTGGGATCATACTCTCATTCACAGCAAGGATCTGCTTGGTCTTCCTGCATTCCCTGGTTATCAGAACTTCACAGGAATTGGGACAGTGGGAATTAAAATTTAATAAATCCCTTGTAGTCGTGTACCAGTAATGACCCACCCTGCTCTGTAGTGCCTTTGCTGAGCAGAGCAGAACTGCTGACAACAGTGGCTGTAGCGTATTAAAGCTTAAATTGATAGTTAAAATAACAAGCTTCTCTAACTCAGAGTTAATCCCACTGAGCTGTGGTTTTGATGGAGTAAACGCAGGCATCTTGCAGACCGGGGTTGGTGTCTGAAATGGAAACACTGCTCGGTGTCTCTTACCTGCTTTTTATTAAACCGACCCTCACGTTTTGCTCTTTCTCAGGGGCAAAATGAAGAGAATTGTCTTCCAGTTCACCCCCTACAGCTGGGTGAAGTTCGAGTGGAAACCGGCGTCCAGCCTGCGCAGGTGGCTCGCTGTTTGTGGCATCATCTTTGTGGTGAGGAAACCTCTCTGGCCCTTCTGCCCTTCGGTTTCGTGCTTTGTGGCCCAGGGTGGCTCGGGCTGCACCCCTGGGGGGTGATACTCCTGGAGCTGAGGCAGAAGAGGTCCCTTCCCAATCCCACGGGACTGGGGGCTGTGTCCGTGTCTCTGGGACGGGTAACGGATTCGTGGCACGGATATTTGCTGTACGTTGTTGCTGGCACTGTGAGCGATACAAACTGGCATCTGCACATATTTCAGCAGGTTTCTGCCCCCAAAAAACATTGGTTTGGGTTGTGAGGGGCTCATTTCCCTCAGTTTTATGCAGGTACAAGTCACAATGCAACTGGAAAGGGCTGTACTCAAGCTCCTGAAGCACAGTACTGCCTCTGGTAATATGTTTATACAGGCTTAAATAATTAAAAATACAATATTTTAAATAGTATACAATTTAAAATATATATTGTGTATAATTTTAAAATAATAATATACATAAAGAATATTTTTATACAGGCTTAAATAATTCAATTACCCTAGATTTTTGTCTTTTTGTGTCTCACTGAGCACTTAGCACCTGAGTGGCTGGATTTGTTTTGTGGGAACGCAGCGCCTGGAATTCATACCTGTGACTGTGAGACAGAAGTTATCACCCATATGACACTGATAGGGAGGGTTAATTGGGCAGTTTGAGTATCTTTTCCCTACTCCTGCCCCTTTCCCAGCCCAGGGGACTTCGGCCTTTGTGCCATCCGTGGGATGTCACTTGGCAATTCAAACTTATTTCAACCCAGCAACGGTGAAACTTAACTAAAAACCACCCCGTGACACTTGTGGTGACACAGGGCGTTAACCAGTTGCTGTGGCTCAGGGCATAACTCTGTATTTTTAATACAGAACTTGCTAGAAGAAGCTCACAGTCCCTGGTTGCTGCTGCAGGAAACATTGGCCGAGCTCACACGGCACACCAGGCTTGCTGAGGGTCCCCTGCTTTGTGGCAGAAGGAAAAGAGTGTATAAATAAAACAGATGTTTTCCCAAATGGTTACTGTTTGCACCCTGAGGACATTGGGGTTTAGGTGCTGCAGCAGCTGAGAGGTTCCAGTGGGTTTATTCTGGACCGTGGGATTACGTTTCTTTTAGCAAAACTCAGCTTCAGCTGACAGTTTCTGAGCAGCTTCAGGTTTTGGCTCACTCCTCTGGCTTAAGCAATGCTTAATGCCCTTTGTTATCATTCCTTTTGAAGTGACAGTCTGGTGTCTCTTTGCTCCCTTCAGCACACTGCCAGGGCAGCCCACTTGGGAACGTTTTGCTCTTCATTTATAACCAGTTTTCCCAAGTTGGCTTTGAGGGTGACATTTGCACAACTGTGTAAAAAAGCCACAAACCAGCTCCCCCCCTCCAAAGGATGTGCAGCTCATGCCTCTAGTTACCCATCAGCCAGATTTCTTTAGTGCCTCTTCCAACACAGAGAAAACGTTTAAAAGCCCAGCGGTTGGTGGCGATGGTTGAAGCCACTGGTGGTTCACTCGGGGTGATACGGAGCATGACTGGGAAAGGGGGGGCGGAATTCCAGGCTTCATCTATGGAAGTTTTTTCAATGTGATTAAGATGTCCTTTCTCTCAGTTTTTGTTGGCAGAGCTGAACACGTTTTACCTGAAGTTTGTGCTGTGGATGCCCCCAGAACACTACTTGGTCCTGCTGCGCCTGGTGTTTTTTGTGAACGTGGGCGGGGTGGCCATGAGGGAGATCTACGACTTCATGGATGACCCGTAAGCCCAACCTCTCTGTATTTCCCATGTCCAGCTCCACGTGCTTTGTTTGGAATTGGCTCCAGCTTGTTGGCATCCATCTCAGGCAGCTTGTCAGGGGCGAGAAGGCCTAATCCCAAAGCATCTGCTTTGTGTTCCTTTGTTTTGGAGGTCCCACTCTCCCTGGTCAGAGGGCAGCTGTTGTTAAGGGCGTTCTGTGTGCACTGTTCTAAGCTCAGTGTTTCATAAAGGGTCTCTCTGTGGAGAATGGAATGTGTGAAGGAGCTGGAGTGCCACTGGCTCGTGGGCAGGGCAGCGCTGCGCTCCTATCCCAGACTGAGAGCCAGGAACTGCAGTCCTTGGACGTGCCCTCTGAGGACATCAGGGCCCAAGCTAAAAACAAAGGGGGATTCCTAAAGGCACTTCTTTCCTTGAGCCATGTTCCCGCTGGTCCCTGGCCCTCCGGAGCTCTCCTGGCATCCTCTTGCAGGTCAGAGGCCCTCGGTAGCAGGTGCTGCAGGTGAAGCACCACACACAGAGTGCATGTTCTTCAGACTGTTCCCACTCCAGCATCATATTTGTCCTCGCTGCTTTTGTTTCTGCAGACCATGTGAGAGCTGAGAAAGCTTTGTTCTCAAATATCACCTTTTCTTTTAATGTCACAACCTGCCTGAGCCCACATCCTAAACCTGAGGCCACGCCTGGCTTCCAGGGGTGTTCATTGTCTGTCACTGACCAACACAAAAAGTGTCTGTGTTCAGAATTTAGGGTTCCAACATTCTCTGAAGATCAGTTTCCCTTGCAAGGCTTTGGCTCCTAGAACTGGGAAGAAGGGCCAGCCCACATTGCTTAGGCGGATTTCAGGACATTCCGCAGTGGCAGCTGCCCTGCCCTTGGACCTACTGGTTTGGGACGTGCCTCCAACTCACAGGTAAGAAGAGGTCTCTGCCTCTCGCTGCTGAGCATCTCTCCTTAGCTCCATTCATCTTCTGGGCCTTGTGTTTGGGTTGGAAAAGCTCCTCTGCCCTCGGTTCAGCCACGTGGCCTAACACTGCAATTTAGGAGAGCCATCTGTCACTGGTGTCACTCATCCCTGGGGCCGTTTGGGGCCGTTCTTCCCATGAGCTGGAGAAACCCATCCCAAGCTGCACATCCACATCATTGCCACCACCTCCTGTTCTGTGGTGGGTAACTGCCCCCAAATTCTGAGGTTCCTGGCTCTGCTTGATGCCCCCCAGAGCTGACATCGGGCTGGTCCTGCAGAACTGAGCACCTGGTCTTACCTGGTATCTTCTCTGTGGAGGATTTTGCAGCCAGCCTTCAATCCTTTGTGTGTTCCAGGCCATCCAGGCAGAGAAAATCTGCCCCCATTTGGCAGCTTCACGTGCACATAATTTCAAACCCAGGGTCATTTAGCATTCTTCCCGTGGCTGTGTAGGTAGAAGCTGCTGGGAAGAGCTGGCTGTACCAGAGGCTGCCAGCTAACAACACACAGGAAACCTTCCTGACCTTTTCCCTGTGGAAACTTAATGCTCAGAGATTGGAATGTTCCATTGACCTCGACAGAAACATTGTTCACTGCGATGTCTGGTGGTGATAGGATTGTCTGGAATAAATGAATGAGATCTCTTCGGCCAACCCTGCAATACCGGCTCTAGAAAGCAGTGAAATTCCAATATGAAAGTTCTTTTTCCCACTCAGGATTCTGAGGATCTGCAGACAGTTCTGGGGCTTTGCTTGCAGGACCTTGGGCTGAGCATAGTGCCAGTGGAGTCCCTGGAGTTGCCGTAGACCAGGAGGAGGGTGAAGCCATCCTCCAGCCCTTACACACACGCTGATCCACACGCTGATCCACACGCTGCCCCCGAGTTCCTGAGGACTGGAGGTGGGAAATCTTCCTGACCAGGAATGTCTTGGTGCAACAGTCTGCAGCATTTGAGCTTGTCATACATTCCTGACTGTAGTCTTCCTGTCTCTTCCAAGGAGTCTGCACCGAAGCCAGGAATTTTAATCTCACTCATCACGTGAAAAAAGGGCTTTTCTTTAAAATCTTCCACAAGTAGAAGGGCAGAAAACGAGGTCCTTTCCTGGGCAGCTTTAGGGTCTGCCTGCCTCTTGTGTTGGGGTTGCCTTTAAGTCTGTCTGTCATCTGCTCCCCTGATGGCAGGGGAAGAAGGAGAGCAGAAAACTGCCCTCATCATCTGAACAGCTGGAATTCCCAGGGAGAGATCTGCTGCTTCCTTTTATCTCTCTGCCAGTGGTTGAGGCTGGTCTTTGCCTGTTTAACCTGTCACACCACCTGAACCCCCTGGAGCAGTTTCTGAAGCCTTTCCTCCGAGCTGATCCAGGCAGGAGACCTTTCAAATGGAATGCGCTCATCCCCTCTGCAGGAGCAACCACCTACACTTGATGTATTTCCTATTTGTCCCAGTGTATTTGGATGATTTGAGGTGGTTTGAGCTGTTCATTGGTGTCAAACGTGACTCTGGGCCTCATGGGTAAGAAGCTGTGTGTGTTGTGGGGAGATGGACTCCCTGGATTCAGGAGAGGGAAGGGAAGCTCTGTTGGATCTCTGTGCTCAGATCCCTTCCCAGGCACTGGCAATCCAAGGGGGTTGGAGCAGATATGAGCAACAGGAATACGAGAGGCAGAAAAATGGATACCTTAGAGGGGGGGAAAACCCCAAAAGGGACAAGGGTGGATAAGGGAAGAGGAGGATCCTCCTGGTGCAGGCCAGCAGCTTTCCCAGGTTTCTAGTGCAAGCTGTTACCTGAGACCTTCCCATCACCTTTTACTTCTTTAAAAACCAGAATACAACTGATGCCTTTCCTAGACTCCATTTTCCCGTAAATATTGGTTACAATATTTACAAGCAGCAAACGCTGCTTGAGAGTTCTCTTTCATGTTTCAAGATAAAGTAATGGTAAAACTTAGCCATCACTCTCTGCTACTGTAGCAGTAAGTTTTAATTTCTATCCTGTATTTCTTTGCTGTTTGGGGTACTTGCATTTCTTTTTCCAGTTCGCTGCTTACAGAAACAAATGGAAACTGTTCCTACCAACTATAATATATGTATAACTATGTGGATTTTTTACATATAACTGTATGTTTTGTTTTGGGTTTTTTTTAACTTTAAGCTGGTATCTAGTGGGTGTAAATGACTACAGACATGTCTGATGGATACAAAACAAAAAATTTACTTTCAGTATTTTGTTAAGTAAGCTTTTTAGTTTTTAAAGTGAAAGAGCCTTTTTGTCACCAGGGCTGTGTGACTTCCTGAAGCAGAAATGCCATTTATTTAATTTAGGTTCATTAGTTTTCAGCCACCTCAGACAAGCTGTACTCTGTACCACTGGCAGAAGCATAATCACATCAGAAGAGTGATCATTATGTAGGAAAAAAATCGAGTTTACTTTACATCAGAGCCCCTGGGTGGGTGGATGTCTGCAGCAGAACTTCCAGCATTGCTCCCAGATATCCCTGGACTCCACAGCTTTCCTGGCATGCTCAAAACAAACCTGGGAATCACGTGTTTATCCCAGGGCTGGTTTGCCCTGGAAGCAAAACACAGTCCTTGGGTCTCCCAGAATCTTGCCTGTTGTTACTAAACCTCTTTTTCCTTTAAAACCCATTCCAAGATCGGTAGTGGCAGCTCCCTGTATGCTGTTTTGGGAAGAGATGAAGTTCCAGAATGCAATCCCAGAAGGATTCAGTATGTTTAAGGCAGCGTGGCTGAGGTTTGCAGAGGAACTCCAGGGGCAGAGCTCCTCTTTGGTACCATACCCCAAACATCTGCTGGTCTCAGGCTGGTCAGATAATTGATTTATGTGGATTTACCTGAGCGTGGGGACACTTCCCTGCATTGTGTGGGGATGCGCTTGAACTTTTCATGTGTTTCCGGAGCCTCTGAGAGGAAACTAAAGTAACACTAACGTGAAAGTTGTCTGCCTGCACAGCCTTAATGCATGTGTGATCCAGACTAGATCCTTGCAGGACTGTGCAAAGCTGACTGAAATTGCTCTCCCAGCTGTCTTTTTGTGGAGGCTTCTCCAGATCCTTCATTTCACAGTGAGGAAATGTCTTACCTGTGTGTTTGTTTGGCAGGAAGTTCCACAAGAAGCTGGGCCAGCAGGCCTGGCTGGTTGCTGCTATTACTGCCACGGAGTTCCTGATCGTGGTCAAGTACGATCCCTACACGCTCACGCTCTCCCTGCCCTTCTACATCACCCAGTGCTGGATCCTGGGGATTATCCTGGTGCTCACCTGGACAGCCTGGCGCTTTTTCATCCGGTGAGCAGGGTGGGATGTGCTGCATTTGGGCTTTAGGGGGGTTTGTTCCCCAGCCCCTCCTCCAATGTGCTGTTGTTACTGGAGAGGGAGCACAGCTTTCCTGGGTGTGCTGTGGTGTAAGGTGGGAAATGGGATCAGGGGTTTGTTTTCCCTCCAAGTTAGACCAGACTGAGGCATTTCCAGCTTCATTGCCAGAACAGCCTGTGGTTGGTCCGAGGTGTGCCAGTGTCGGGGCAAGGGAGCCGAGTGAGGTGTGTTTGGTTTGGATGCTGCTCTGAGCAAGCCCATGGAAAGCAGCTGCACAGGGCTCAAGGAACTGGTGGTATTGGAATTATTGGAAGGGGCCTACAAGGAAGCTGGGGAGGGATTCTGCATATGAGCAAGTGGAGTGACAGGACAAGGAGGAATGGCTTCCCACTGCCAGAGGACAAGGTTAGATGGGATATTGGGAAGGAATTGTTCCCTGTGAGGGGGCGGGAAGCCCTGGCACAGGTTGCCCAGAGAAGCTGTGGCTGCCCCATCCCTGGAAGTGTCCAAGGCCAGGTTGGACGGGACTTGGAGCAACCTGGGCTGGTGGAAGGTGTCCTTGCCCACGGCAGGGGCTGGAACTGAATGGCCTTTAAGGTCCCTTCCCAGCCAAACCATTCCAGGATTCCTAGGACTGCGGCATTGTGTGCAGGAGGCAGCAGTGGCTGTTGTGCTGTGGCAGAGGTGAGAAGAGCCAGGCCACCAGCAAGAAACACAAACTTCCAGTGCCATCAGCACTTGTAGAAATGTGAGCCAAGGGCTCCAGTGGGCTGAGTTCTGCCAAGGGAGCTTCATTCAGGGCAGGCTTTCCATACTGCTGGTCCTGCAGGCTGGAACTGAGTGCCGTGTGTTTGCTGCAGGGACATCACCCTGCGGTACAAGGAGATCCGGCGGCAGAAGCAGGAGCACAGGCACGAGAAGGACAAATGCCTGAGCAACGGGGACCGACACTCGGCACTGCTGGATGAGCCCAACGGGAACAAACCCCGGGAGAGGAAACTCTGAGCAGCAGCCACGGGGGCTGACGGGAACTCGTGGTGCTCGAGCAGGCCTGGGGCACAGTCCCAACCTCATCCTAACTCCTAATTGTCATTGTTAGCGTTCCAGCCTGTGGGAATCCCCTGGGGGAAGGATGGCACGGACACATCCCCCCCTTTCTCCTCCTGTCGCCGGAGAAGGTCTGCGTGGAGAGAAGTCAGAACCAACACCGCACAACAAGGACCTCCAGCGGGTGCTGTGTGCCCAAACCAGGTGTGGAGACGGGGGGCTCGGAGCACAGCACACAGGGATCTGCTGCTCTGTTCCCAGAGAACTGCGAGAATTCCGCGAGGCGTTCGGGCATTAGGAACACTTGTTCTGGGGTGTACAGAGACCAGGCATGGGAAACCGATTCTTTCCTTCCTGCTGAAACCGCCTGGAGCTGTGGAGGGGGACTGGGTGAAGTGTTTGGCGAGAGAAGCTCAGGCGAACCGAGCTGCTCCTTGCACAGGATGGACCACCCTGCACTGCTGGCCCAGCCCCTGCGCGGGGGATCTGACTGACTGCCAGCGTCCTGGAGCAGCCAGTGGTAGTTTCATGGGGTGTCACAGCTCTGGGGAGACAGGCAGCTTCTCCTTAGCTCTTATTTTTAATTTCTCTTTTAGTCTTGGTCATCTCTTAAATGTAAGGGAAGGTGAAGCGAGAAAGGTCAACCTGCCTTCGCTCTGCGGAGTAAAATGTGTCACAAGCAGAAACTGGGAGTTGCTCTGTCGGTCTGAAGTTACTTGCCTTGCCCTCAGCTGGGTTTATGTCCTCACCAGGAGTGTCTCACTCCTGGGCTCTGACATACTCAGGCTCTGCCACCCTGTTCCTCCCAGGGTAGCTCCAGAGTGAGGAATCTGAGTCCAGCTGGAAAAGCTGTTCCCTGCAGTCCCACACTCAGCCTCTGTCCCTGTGCCACCTCCCTGCCAGCAGCAGGCCCAGGCCAAGCAATGTGGCCAGGGAGGTCTGAGCATCCTGAGCCAGGCAGTGTTCCTGCTGGTGACTCAGCATCCTGGAAAAGGAGTTGGAAACCTGGGCTGCTTTTTTTTTTTCCCAGGTCATTATTCCAAACTGTAAGAGCTCCAGTGAGCGTGAATTCCGAGCCCTCACGGTGCTGTCCCAGACACTGGTGTCACCCTGTCACTGCTTAAATGCTCTGATCCAGTCAGGCTGCCAAAGGGTGTTTCCCAGGGAAGTGTTTATCCAGAGGAAAACGACAGGAATGCCACAGTATAATTCCAGGGGTGTAACCCCAGATTCTGGAAGTGGCAGGGGCTTGCAGAGCCGCTGCCCGGCGAACATCTGCGCTTTTGATCCGGTTTGGTCTTGTATGGGAATGACAACCAACATCTGCTTTTTTCCCAGCTTTAGTGTCCCAGGTACTTCCCAGCCACAAAAAGTGGGCACTGGGCAGTGTGGAGTTCTTGAATGACCAGCTGGGGTGGTGGTCAGGTGGCCCAGGGGGACCTGTTACTGCACAGCCCTCCCACCAGAGGGCCTGTGCCGGCATCACCTGGTGAGAAATCCCTGATGCACCCGAAATATCCTGGAGCTTTTTGCCTAACATGGGAAACACTGACTCGTCTGCATCCACGTGAGAGCTTCCAGGAATAGCCTGGACCCTGCCTGTGTAGTAAAGCCCAGTGTGCAGCGTGTTCCTTGGGACAACGTGTGCCCTCAGGTCCTCTCTTGTCACCTCACGCGTGGAGCTGGGGGGCTGAGGGGGCTGGGGCTGTGTCCCCACCCTCAGCACACTGGATGGATGATGGATGCTGCACCTCCAGGTAAGGAACACGTCCAAGGTTTCAGGGAAAAAGATGGGCTCTGATCACTGCAACCTCACCTGGATTTAGGAAACCTTTTGTGATCGCCTTGAAGTGCTCAAAGCAGCCTTATGGGGAGGAGATGAAAGGCAGCCAACAGGCCTCATGGGAATAACATTTGGGGTGGCCTAAAATAGGAGCATCCCTGTGAAGAGGGCAGAGGTGGCAGGCTCTTGCTTCCAGACACAGCTGTATCCAACTCTCCCGGGTCAGGAAGCTGGAACAGGTTTGCCCCACCTGTGGTTACACCCTGACTTCATAATGATGTTGACCACAGGTAAGTGTTGGCTTTAAAAGGGAGGAATGTTTAATGGGTGAGTTGCTGCTTGTGTGAGGCTGGATAGATCCAGGTGCCCAGACGGGGCCTTTGGAGATTTCCATACCTCATCCCAACCCCATTCTGTCCACAACAGCTCGGGGGGTCCTCGGTGCCCTGAGGCAGGAGCCCTGCAGGAGGGTGCTGGATCCTGGGCTGTGCCCTGGAGGGGACACCCTGCCACATCATTGGGCATGCAGAGGAAGCTTGGGAACTGGGAAAGGACCATGGCCTGCTCTTTCCCAGCTGCAGCCAGAGGAAGGGCCAGGAAGCCCAATGGAAAGGACCCTTGGCTGCAGGATGAGGCAGCTCCCCCCACCCAGACAATGTTTTTGGCACAGTTGAAACTTGCTCTGTTTTCTCCCTGAAAATGAGCTCCTCAGTGGGAAGACTGTGGGACCATCTCCCAGTGCTGCCCTGCCTCGGAGCAGGGAGCTGCAGCAGGGGTTGAGCTGGCCCTGTGGCTGAATGTCGTGGGTGTTCTTGGGAATTACAGCTCCTCTGGAATGTCACACTGCTCCGTGGCCCCTGAGAACACCTTTCTCAGGGTGTGTGGGCTTTGCTCTCCACAAAATTGCAATTATTCCATTTTCTCCGAGCAAAGCGATTTTCCTGCTGTCTGAAACAACTCCTTGATGCCCTGGAAGTCACCTGGCATTTGCGGTAAGGTGGCTGAAAACATGGATGTGGAGGCAGGGAAAGGGAAGATCCCCTGGGATGGTGTGTAGGCACAGTGTGGTCGATGCTCATGGTGTCACAGGTGTGGTGGGCACAGAGCCTTTGGTCTCCAAACTGCCCAAGGGGCTTTTGGAGCCAAATCGCAAAAGGTTGCACCTTTTGCTGCAGAGGGAGAGGATCTGATGGGTTTTCTTAGGAACATTCAAAGCCAAGACTTTGCTGGATGGCCCCAGGTGTCCCCACAGCCGGGAGGGACACAGAGCTGGAAGCTGTTTGGGACCTGAGGATTTGGCTCTGGGGTGATGATCCATAGCCGTCTGCTGGCTTTGGGGGGCAGTGGGAGGGGATGTGGGTCCCCATGGAGAGAAACACTCATCGGGATCCATGAGGAGGAGAAACTGGAGATGCAGAGGTGCAGTGGAATGGGCGAGGGGGTCCCTGGGCAGCAGAAAGTGGAATTTGGGGGAGCCCCCTGTGCCCAGAGCTGCCTGCAAGCAGTGGAGGATCTCTGGTGTGGGATGAGGGACCTGGCATTGTCCCTCCACACCCTGGCTGGGATTTGGGATGGGTTTGTGGGGTTTGGGGTAATTTTTGTGGGTTGGTTTGTTTGTTTTAATGGCAACTTCCTATCCTAATGAAAGCTGCCAGCTTAGGAGGCAAATCAGAGTGAGAGACCCCTGCATCCCCTCCCCGGAGTCTCCAGACCCCTCGCCCCCGGGCAGGGCAGAGCATCTCCCGCAGCCCCGGCGGGTCGCTTGTCCCCCGCTCCGCTCTGCTCGGGGAGGTTTGGGCTGGGTTAAGCCAAACCCCGGGGAGGGTCTGGCGAGCGCAGAGACCGCCCAGCTCATCGCAGAAATGAGCGGGCAGTGCCGCCCGGCTCCGCCCAGGGCTGGGCTGGCCGAGGGAGCGGAGCCTCTCCCGCTCTCGCTCGGCCGGGAAGCATCCCGGATTGGGGGGGGGGACAGAGATCCCGGGGCTGAGCTCCCAACCCGCAGGGACCCCCGGGCAGCGGAGAGGGGGGCTCTGCCCGGCACCCACCGCCGGGAAGCATCCCGGCAGGGAGGAGCTCCTTGGATCCCGGGGCTGAGCTCAGGGACCCCCGGGCAGCGGAGGGGGCTCTGCCCGGTCCCCACGGCCGGCCGAGCGGACCCCGGCGGTCGCCGCGTTCTCCCCGCCGTGGGAGCGGACACCCGGCGGGTCCCCGCAGATCCCCGAGGATTTGTACCTGTCCAGGTAAAGCGAGGCGGGAGGAACCGGGGGGTACAGGGGGTGCAGGAGTGGGGGACACCGGTTTTGGGTGCCCGTGGGGTGGGATGGGCCCCCTGCGAGGGGCCGGGCAGAGCGGTGGGTGAGCGCAGAGCCCAAATCCTTGTGTTTTGGCAAGTTTGGGATGCGTCTTTTATCTGTGCCAGGAGCAAACTCCATCCCACTTCTGTGCCCTGCGGCTGGAGGCCAGGCAGGGCAGGAGGGGGATGGAAGGGGCTGGCAAAGCCCCGCCCGGGTGGGCACAGCCGCAGGACCAGTGTCACCAGTGAGCCGAGTTTAGCCCGGGCTCAGCACAGCCGGCACGGGCGCCAGGGGCAGGGCAGGGAGGGATGGATGATCGGGGAGGCGGCTGGAACCTGGACTCTGGGACATTTGGGGACTGCAGCGTGCTGGGGGAGGGGTCGTGCCCAGGCTGGTCCAGCAGTTTGGTTTCTGTGCCTGCGGCCTCAGCTGGTGGTGCCAAAACAGCAGTGAGGTGACACCCTCCCAAAGGTTGGGGGGGGGGAACCCCTTTTCCAGGGGGGACACACGGCTTTGATGCTGTTTCTGTCTCCTCATCGAGCTGTTTTACTGTCCCTCAAAGCAGCAAAAGGAACCCAGGGTCTGCAGCAGCTCCCAAGGAAAATGAAGCTGCCCTGGCCCTGAGCACCGGGATGTTGGGATGGATGGAGGGGGCTCTGCACCCAAACCAGGGCTCTGCACCCCATTCTGGGGCTCTCTACCCCCAGACCAGGGCTCTGCACCCCGATCTTGAGGTCCATGGGTAAGAAATCCACCTATCCCTGAGCTGCCGGCAGTGGGAGAATGGTGCCAGTTCCCTCCAAATCCCTCAGGTTTGATTTCCCAGGAATTTGAGCAGCAGGTCAGGGGGATGTCAGAGCAGCTCAGTGAAACGCTCCAGGGAAGAGCTTAGTTAATAAAAAAAGACATAAATCCTTCCCCCAACACCTCCACATCCGTTTCCTCACTCGGGAGAGGCTGTTGCTGTTTTCCTAATAGGAAAATACCTCTGGATTTCATCTTAGTGCCAAGCACCGCAGTCTCTTTCCAGGTGATGCCTTGGAAATCTGCTGGACTTGCTGCTTGGAGAAGGAGGTTTATGGGAGGAGAAGCTCTGAAAGAGAAGGAAAATTAGAAATTCTTTTTAGTTTGGAGAAGAAATTGGGAAGAGATGGAGGAGGTTTTTCCTCCTGCAGGAAAAGTCGGTTGTGAAAACTTCACTATTTTCATATTAAAAAACCCCCAAACGCTGGGAAACACGGAAAGGAACGAAGCTCCCATGCCCAAGCTTTTCAGGGCACAAAAAGAGGTGGCAAATCTCCATCGTGTTGCTCTGTTAAGGTGTCAGTTTTCAGCACTAAACAGCAGAGTATCCCTTAGGCTGAGCTCAGCCCGTGTGTGACATGAGTTCAGCACGTCCTCAGCCAGGTTATTCCTGTTTTATTGATGGCATGGGGAGATTTGTGCCGGTGGGAGGAGGCTGGGGAGGATCTGGGCATCTCCCAGCCCCACCCCAGCCTCGCTGTCCCTTTGGGTTACGTTTAGGACCCCCCCTCCTCCTGTTACCCCAACAATGGGCCGCGTGTCCCTGCAGAGGGTCCCCAGGCAGGCCAGGCCAGCATAGCTCATGTTTTCCTCTATAACACACTGACAATCCCACCTTTGCCCATTGAAATCCAAGCCTGGATGGTTTTGGGGAGGGTTGATCACCCCACAGTGCTTGAAGCTCTTTGTCCTGTGCCGTGAGCAGGCTTTGGGGCTGTGGAAATCCTGGAGAGGGGCTGGGGGGCTGTGGGAAGGGTGGGGAGAGGGTTTAGGTGCAGTGCTGAGGTTGTGCCCCTGTGGGGATCCGTGGGATCACATCAGCATCCCATGGGCTGTGATGTCCTGGCTCGGATGCCAGGGAGCATTCCGGCTCAGTTCCTTTTAGATTTGCTTTGCTGGGTGTTTTTGGGGATCCCAAACCCCCTTTGTATAGCAGGAAATAGCTGTCTTGGGTAAATCCCCTTCAGCATCTGTGGTGCCTTCGCTGGGATCTGTCTGGAAGAGCAGCTTCCTTACCTTAGGATGGATCTCTCCTATGACTCAACCGGGAAAACCCCTTTGTGGGGGAACGTGCTGGAGCTTTCCCACTGCAGGAGCTGATTCCTGGGGAACAGCATCACCTGCAGCAACCCCCAAATTGGGGACTGGGACATGCTCCCCTCACCTGGAGCCAGGGCAGAGCCTCGTGAGAGTCTGGGAAACTGCAGGAGGTGAAGGAAGGTTTAAGCTGGAAAAGCAGCAAAGGGCTTTGAGGGCTCCTGGAGGGGGGACGTGCACGCACAGAGCAGTTGGGAATGTCACCCATTAAACACTCCCGAGGCAAATCGAGCAGCTCTGCCTCTTCCCGAGTGGTTTCCATCCCTCCTCCAGCTCCTGCCGCTGGCTGAGAGGCTTCAGCGCGTTTGCTCAGTGCCTGGAAGAGGAGCCAAGGCCGGGAGCGATGGAGGGGGAGCAGTGATGGAACAGTCACTGCAGGAAAATCTCAAGGCCTTCGATCTTTGAATTGTTTGCCTTCCTCCTGAGGCCGTGTCTCGCGCATTCCAGGCTGTCCCGCTCGTGGGGGGTGTTTGCCATGGACACCGGGCACGTCAGCAGATCCCGCTTCAGCGGTGAGTCCTCCCAGCAGAGATGGGAAGGGTTTGGGGCAGAGCTGGCCAGGCTCACACCGAGGGTTTTTTTTGGGTGGGGGGATGGCTGGTCCTCGCTGCTTCCCACCAGCAGAACCCTCTGCTCCACATGCCTGTGGGATTTTGTTTACTACAACGTGGGTAAAAACCCTAAAGCCTCCAAGACATGGGGTTTAGTTTCCTAAAACAAGGGTAAAACCCTTAAACCCCCCAAGTTTTCCAGCATTAGTGCTCAGCCCTCAGAAATGGGCAGGAGTGAGGAGGAAGCAGGTTCCCATTCAGCTGGGATTTGCACCTGGAGTTACTCAGAAGTAGGAGCCAGTAAGGGATTATTCTGCCAATTTTATTTTTATTCCCAGTTTTGCCCCTCTGTCATAGCAAGAGCCTGGGAACTCTGGCACGGGAAACCTCTGACTTCTTCCCCCTGCATCCTTAGCCGGGATGCAGGGATGGATCAGAGTCCCTATGGGGTCTGGGGAGAGGTGGAGGAAGCAGAGCCTGGCTCCTACCCCGAGGTTTAACCCCTGAAATCCCTCTGGGCTGCTCCTGGGATCCAGATTAGGTGCTGTGGATGCAGATGGTCAGTTCCTTCTGCTCATCTTTTCGCTGTTCCTGCCGGAGGAGGGCTGGGGGGAGCAGCAGGTTGTGCCTGTGCTCGGATGCGATGTGGGAGTTCAGCCTGGCTTTGGGCTTTTTCCGGCTCCGAAGGAGGGAGCGCCGCGCCGTGATGCCGGAGGGCTCCCCGGCAGCGCTCTGGGATGAGAAATCCTTCCTTTTCCTGCTGTTTTTGCGCTCCCCGGAGCGGTCGGTGTCGGTTCCGCGCGGGAGCGATGGAGGCTGGTGCAATGCAGCAGGAACGGCTCGCTGGAGCATCGCTGCCGAGCCCGGCGCTCCCTCCCCGCTCGCTCCAGCAGCACCCGGGGGGCTCTGCCCCCATTCCCAGCAGCTCTTGGGTTTGGTTTTTCCCTATTTCTGGATTTTCCTGGCATCCCCAGCCCACGGGCATCCCCAGGCAGCAGCGAGGGTGATGCAGATGTGCACTGGTGGGACGGAGCCGCAGCTGGCGAAGGGACCCCTGGCACCCCAGGAGTGATGCCACTCGCCGGGAAGCGGGGCTGGGATGCAGGAGAGCATCGCCTCCCGAGAAAGCCACGCCAGGACTGCCCTTTTTTTGGCTGTCAAAGCTGCTGCCTGACCCGGCTGGGACCTGTGGTTTATCCCCCCTTGGTCCATCCCATCCTTGGAGCTTGGAGCCGAGTTCCTGTCATGGAAGCGGCTGAGGCTAAAGGCTCAGCCCGGGGGTGATGACGAGCTCATGGAGCCCCTTGTCCCCTCCAGTGGCCTCCAGCCCGCCACGGTGGGAGATTGGGCTCTACGCCGCTGGCGCCTTGGCACTGCTGGGAATCGCAGCCATCAACCTCTGGAAGCTCTGGCGCTCCGGCAGCTACCCATCCCCTTCCCCCTTCCCAAACTATGACTACCGGTACCTGGAGCAGAAGTACGGAGCCGCCTATCCGGACGTCAGGCACAAGGTAAAAGGGGCAAAGTCGGGGTTGGTCTCCTTCCCTTTGCAACATGCGGGAGGCTGGAAGGGTGCAAATATCTCCTGGCTCCCAGGAGCCAGGAGGTGCAAATATCTCCTGGCCACGGGGAACGACCGGGTGCTGGTGGAGCGTTTGGGGGGATTGATGGAGCTGGGAGCTGCGGGAGGCACTGGGCTCGATACTGCAGCAGCTTGAGGCCAAGCAGGGGCCGGGAGGCGTCCAAAGAGGCGCCGGAGAAGCCCAGCTGGAGGGATGGGATGGCATCGCCTCGTTTCCTTTCCCTGACAGCGAGGGCTGGCCCCGGGCTCGCAGCGGACGCTGGGACAGAGCACTGCCAGCCGCAAGAGCAGCCTGAGGGCAGAGGACACCTTGGAGAGCATCCAGGAGCTGGGCAGCCTGGAGCTGATGGGCAGAGACCTGGGCCTGGCCCACTATGGCCCCCTGAAGAAGTCCATCTCGGCCGACTCCCTCAACTCCATCTCGTCCATCGGGAACAACTTCGGGCAGGATTTCACGGTGGGGCAGGTGGAGGTGTCCATGGAGTACGACGGGAAGGCGGCCGCCCTGCACGTGACGCTGCTGCAGGGCAAGGACCTGCTGGAGAAGGAGGATGCGCGGTTCGAGTCCTGCTTCATGCGGATCAGCCTCCTCCCGGCCGAGCAGATCGTCGGCATCTCCCGGGTGAGTCCCCCCAGGGCCCCTGTACCCTGGCGTGGATTGTGGTGCGTGGGATTTTGGGTGGCAGCATCCCTTGGGCACACTCCCCAAGGCAGTGGTGGGGGGTTGGGAACAGGGACCTCCAGACACATCGAGACTGGGTGCGGTTGGCACAGGATTTTGGGGACCTCAGCTTCCCAGGGCAATGACGGAGCTTTGGGAGCAGGAAGCTCTGAGTGCATCGGGACTGGATGCAGTTGGCACAGGATTTTGGGGTGGGGGGGGTCCCCAGGTGGGTTTGCATATCACAGGCTTGGCAGAGGCAGAGGTGTCTCCCCTTTGGGTGGGATTTGGGCTGGCTTTGTCGTCTCCGAGTGTGGCTGGTGGCAGCTTTTCCCAGTTGAATTGCCCTGCTCCAAGTGCCGGGGATGCGGTGGGAGGTGGAAGAAGCGGCCTGGGGTGGGACTTGGAGGGCAGTGGCAGTTTGGGCAGGTGCTCTTGGTGTCCTGCCGTGATCCCACAGCCCCTCCTGAGTCCCCACAGCCCCTGCAATCCCTCTCCCGTGGCAGATCCAGAGGAGCGCCTACGCCGTGGCCTTTGACGAGCGCTTCTCCATCCCGCTGGACCCGGCGGCGCTGGAGGAGAACAGCCTGCGCTTCTCCGTCTTCGGCATCGACGAGGACGAGCGGAGCGTCAGCACCGGCATGGCCGAGCTCAAGCTCTCCGACCTGGACCTGGCCTCGCGCCCCTTCAACGCCTGGCTCTACCTGCAGGACATGAGCAAGGTGAGCTGGGGGTGGGGGGGGTGTTCCCCATCTCCCGCCTCGGGGGGGTTTCTGGGGGGCTCCCAGGGGTCGGTGGGTGACGGGGCACTGTGTCCCGCAGCCCGTGGACACGGTGGGGGAGATCCTGCTCTCCCTGAGTTACCTGCCCACGGCCGAGCGGCTCACGGTGGTGGTGGTCAAAGCCAAGAACCTGGTGTGGAGCAACGGCAAGGTGACCGCAGGTGAGCAGGCCGGGAGAGGCCAGGCGGGCACGGGGGGCCCGTGGTGGGCTGGGGGCGAGGGGGGTTGCCCCAGGTTTGTGCCACTGACTACACAGATCTTTACTGGAGTGGCTCCCGTTGAGGAAGGGCCACTAGAGAAGATCCCCCCGCTTTCTCCACATCCCTGGGGATACGTGACTGACCCTGGGGCCTCTCCCCCACCTCTCGAGCAGATCCCTTCGTCAAGGTGTACCTGCTGCAGGATGGGAGGAAGATCAGCAAGAAGAAGACGGCGGTGAAGAGGGGGGACACCAACCCCGTGTTCAACGAGGCCATGATCTTCTCCGTGCCGGCCATCGTGCTCCAGGTCTGGCCCAGCCTGGGGCAGGGGGGCACATCCCACCGCTCCTCGAGCTCCCCAAACCCTCCAGTGGGGACTTCAGGAGGATGAGGGGTTCTGGGGGGATGCTGGGAGCTGTGGGGGCCGTGGGTGTGCAGGGAGGGTTTGGGGGTGTTTGAATGGGGCAGGGCGTGGAGCAGACATGGGGAGGGGCTTTTGGGGGGGATGTGGGTGACTTCTGGGGGATTTTGAGGGGCGGCTGTTTGGAGGGGGTGTGGATGTATGGGGGCTCGTGGAGGGGACACTTCTGGGGGGATGTGGATACATGGGCTGGGATACAAGGTGTGCATATGTATGGGGGGTAGTTGTGTGTGTGGACAGGGGCATATCTGGATTTAGGGGACATGGGAGAAATAGGAGGATGTGTAAGCATGGAGGTAGAGGAGGGTGTATGCAGTGGAATGGGGGGATTTGAGGGAGGTTTCAAGTGCAGAGAGTGGGTTTGAACAGGGTGGGGGCACAGAGGGCCATATGTGGGGTACAGCTGTTTTGGGGGTGAATTTATGGGGTGGGGCGTGCATGGATGGTTTGGCATTGTGTGTGTGTGTGCACCTGGGAAGAGCACAGGGATACGTGCCCAGGGGGGCCGGTGTGTGGTGACACCCCGTGCGCCTCAGGAGCTGTCCCTGCGCGTGACGGTGGCCGAGGGCGGCGAGGACGGACGGGGTGACAACACGGGCCATGTGCTCATCGGCCCCACCGCCAGCGGGATGGGCACCACGCACTGGAACCAGATGCTGGCCACGCTGAGGAAGCCCGTGTCCATGTGGCACCCGCTCCGCAGGAATTAGGGGGGGCTGCTGGGGGGGCTGCACCCCGACACCGGCGCTGCGGGGCCCGGAGCCGCCGGGCAGGGGCTGAGTGGGACTCTCTGGCACCCCAAATGCCGAGCTGCCGGCACCTCAGAGGGGCAGCTCCTGCCTAAACACCCAGAGGATGGATGGAGTGACACTGTGGCTTCGTCTCTGCCCTCCCGGGTCCCCCACACATGGGATTGCAGACAGACCCACTGGGAAGGAGCCCAGATGGACCAAAACCAGCCAGAACCTCCCCAAATGGCTGGGCTGAGCATCCCAGTGGCCTCAAATGCGGTGGAATCCTCAGATGTGGACCCTAGGGCTGCAGGGGAGAGAGGGAATTCCTTTGGAATGTGGGTTTTCTTGAGGGGGTGGTAAATGCCAGCATGGTGTGGCTCCTCTCGGTGCGAGTGGTGACCCTGGGGGGACTTTTAGAGAGATTTTGGTGTGTTGTTCTGGGGACAGAACATTTCCAGTGAGAATGGAAAAAGGGAGCAATAACAGCAGGAAAAGCAATTGTTATTACATATGGCTTCTCCTTCCATCTGTTTTCCCACACGGTAAATCCCTGCATGTCTCCGCTGGCTGCAAGGAGGGGGCTGGACTCGGTTTCCAAGCCCTTGGGTTCGAGGGTGACAGGCAGAGGGCTCCGCTGGAGCCCCAGGATGCCCTGGGGCCACATCCCCCCCTTGCCTGGAGCCTCGGCTTTTCCCTGCCTGCAGGATGCTGGTGGGAAGCCAGGCTGGGAAATCTGGGGACTGTGTGCCAGGAGAGCAGCGCCACGGGGCGAGCACAGACTGAGAGGTGGCTGCTTGGATGATCCAAAAGAGTGGGAATGAGCCATTTGTCTGCTTTCCTCTGATTAAAGGTGACTCCGAGGTGAGTTACCCCATGAGCTGGTGGCACTTTTCCCTTCTCAGCTGTCCTGCCTGCCCAATGCTTTGGGACAGGGCTGTGATGTCCCTGTTCCATCGTGCCCCTCTGCTCCGGCTCCTTTCCCGTACGTGCCCGTCTCTGCTCGCCGATGCCCAGATTTCCCTCTCCCGTGCTCCACCTCTTCCTCCTCCCCACCTCCCCCTCCAGGAGCCCCCATGTCCCATCTGCTGCCAGGGGAGCTGGTGCCATCGCTCCGTGGCTGACGCACGGCCGGCCCCAGGCACCAAGGCACGAGCCAAGGATGGAGGGGCTGGAGGGAGGAGGTTTTCTGAAGGATGGTGAAGGCTTTTTGGGATGTTGTTCACAGCCAATACTCACT
>JAWWES010000168.1:8556995-8668270 GCA_035583135.1 Lophotriccus pileatus | reverse complement strand
GGGGGGGGGGGGGGGGGGGGCGGCGATTTTCTTATTAGCTACCGCAGCCAGCATTTAGGAAGAGTCATTTAGGAGGAATCCTTGGCTGTCCTGCAGCTCCTGCCACGTGCTCAGCCTTGCTCGGGATGAGATGAGTGGCTTCCACAGGTTCTGGAATCACCTGTGGGCACCATCGGTGATGTTCAGCCCCAAAATGATGGGGACCATGTGTTTTGGGGCTGTTTATTGTGCCCCTCTCTGGCCATTCCTCTTTCAAGGCACCTCAGCATCTTTTCCTTCATCCTTGGGACAAAAAAATGCTGCTGGAGCTATTTTTTTTTTGGGGGGGGGGGAGGGTGTGGGTGGATCCTGTGAGTGGGATTGGAGCCAGCAAGGAGAGGGGACAGGGCAGAGGCTGTGTGGGGATGGAGAGAGGCTTTGGAAATGGGGATCACTAGGCAGGAAGCAATGTGGATGATGGATTAGTTTGGGGTACAGGACTGGGAAAAGGTCTGGGAGGCTACCTCTTGCCTGGGAGGCTGCATGTGCCTTTGCTGCTGTGGGGTTCCCAGTGGATGCTGGTGTCCCAGGAGCCCATCCCAATGCCAGCCCGGAGCAGGGCTGAGCCCCTCCCAAGCCCCTGGCCCGGGTGGGAGGGGATGGGGCAGCCCTGAGGGGTTTGGGCTGTGCTGGCTGCGGTGTGGACACACCGGGTCACTCCGAGCAGTGCCAGAGGATTGCTGGGATCCATTTCCTTAGTCCCCCTCCCTTGGGGCAGAGGGTCACCCAGGGTTTTCTGTGCCTCCCACGTTCCTGCTCCCAGACATCCATCTTTTGCTGCCACAGGGACCAACGTGACAGTGACAGCTCATTGCTTTGGGTGTTTAATGCCTGTTGTACCGGTGAGCTCCGGCCTCTGTGAACATCCATCACCGTGTCCATACGGATAACCAGGACAATACAGCAGCTCTCCCTCCCCAGATCCCTCCCCAGCCCCTGGCTCCAGGCTGTGTCCCCCTCAAAATCGAGCCCCCCACTCCCCCAGGGCTCAGCAGCTGCGGCCTGTGCTGGCTGAGCGGTGGCTCAGAGGTTTAAAAAGCAGGATTCAGGTCCCTCATTTCTCCTTGTCTCTCTTTCTGCCCTTCCTCTGGCTCGTCAGCTCGCTGAGCTTCTTGTCCAGGCGCCGCTGCAGGTGGGCTCGCTTGGCTGGGTCCAGGGATTTGTCCTTGGAGCCGCTCCCGGGATACAGGACCCCTTCCCTGCTGACCCGCTGCCGCGCGTGGGCCTTGGCCTTGTCCCCGCAGCCGTGGACCTGCGGGGGCACAACGGACACCAGTGGCAGGTGGGAAGCAGGGCAGGCATCACCCACCTGGGAACCAGGAGTGTTCATTCCCAGAGCCTGGAATTCCTCTTCCACCTTCGCATCCCCCTAAAGCCATCTCCTGTCATTAATAACCATCATTTATATTGTTATTTATTTTTAATTATTATTTATTATCTATATTTATTGTTATCTATTGTCCATTATTATATTATATATTATTATGCTATTATGTATTATATATACTATATATACCCGTAGATTTGTTTTTAGTTTATTTTTCATTTTATTAATATTTATATTTTATTTTTATTTTTAAATTATATAGATTTATATATTATATATTGTAATCACAATTGTTCATTATCATTAACTTCTATTATTAATAATTATTATTTATTATTATGATGTATTTTATTAAACCATCATTTCTGCTTTAGAGCAAAATATAAAGGGGATTCTTCTCCTCCTGGACTGCATAGCAGGTAAATCATCCTTTGGGATGATTCAAGTGGCTTCTTCTGCCTGTATTATTAGATATTAATTTTTATTATTGTTTACTATTCATTATCATTATTTATTCTTAATAATAAACTCCTGTTTAATATTATTATTATTTATTCTTACGTATTATTATATATTTTGTTAAGCCATCATTTATAGCTGCTCTTACAGAGAACAAAATACAAAGGTGATTTTTCTGCTATTGGACTCTGCCCAGGCAAGTAAATCACCCTTTGGGATGTTTCAAGTGGCTCCTTCCGCTTCCTTTCCAGTGAACTGGCAAAAGTAATTTGGGGAATAAGAGACCTTTTTAGCCATGGATCTGCTGCTCTCATGTAATTTGATCTTTCTCCTGCAGTGGAATTAAAAAACCTTCGTAAAGCTCATTCTGTGCAGGCAAAGCTCTCCCAGCCCAGCCTGTGCTCCAGCCCTGGCTGTGCCCGAGGGGTGTGGAGCCAAATCCAACACCAGAATCATCTCCCAAAAGTGAGATCCCAAAATCTGAACCCTTCTCTTGGTCCATCCCGAAGTCATTTACTCTTCCACGAACTGAGGTCCTAGAGAGCTGAGACAAACCCTCCCGTTCCCATCAGTGGGGCTGGAGGTTGTCCGTGGCCGGGAACAGCCAAACCCAGGTGTCCTTGCCAGGATCGGGATTTTGGAGCCACCACAGCTGACAGACCCCGCCCAGATCCTGTTAAAGGGGGCTGGAGCTTCCCTAGGGAGGGGATCAGCAGCTGGGGGCATCTAGTGGGGCCAGAGCTTGTTCCAACAGGGACCCTCCACACACAGGGGCTTCATCCCATGGGATGGTTCCAGGTACGTGCCAGCCCCCGGGCCAAGTATGGCAGAAGCTCCAGGGCTATTCCACATCGAAGCCTGACAACGTCTGGGAAAAGGGGTGGACTTTAAAAAGCAAGGAAAACTGTCCAACAGGGATTTGAATCCCCACAATTGCTCCTCGTTAGAGGCTCTTTACAATTCAGCAGGGAGAGGTGATTCCACAGGATATAAATTTACATCCCACTGGATGGTTAGTGACCATAAATACAGCTATTCTTTGCCATGGAAACAGATAGCTCCTGACAGGGGGAAAAGCTGTGCCAAGGATTTATAGGGCTGCTGAGCTCCGGGAAGCTCCACAGGGCATGGAACTGTGCCTGGGAGCTTCAGGAGGGGGGTCAGGGGCACAGGGAATTCTGAATTGCTGACCAGGCAGCAATTCTCCATGCTGGCTCCAGCCCTGACCCATCCCCAGGATGCACAGGGAATCTGCAAAGGGCTGGGAATCGAGTCCAGGCTCCCTCGAGTCACTGCCTTAAGCTTGTGCCTCTCCATTTCTCCTCCCTGCCTCGCTTCATCCACATGGCCCGAGAGTGTAAATGCCAGAAAGTGGTAAAGAAGGGCAAACTGAGAGGAAAAGAAGGAAAAGCTCTTGGGAAGAGGTGAGCAGAGCCCAGGTGTGGCACCTGGCAGCCCTGTGTACCTGCAGCTCAGCAGAGACCATGACAAGGAGGGCTCTGCTGAAACCCCCTGCAAGGAAACCCTGCCCAGGGAGCCCCACGGGGAAAATTCCCAGGTCCAACCCGTCCTGCTGTACCTCAGGGATGTGGTGGCTGAGGCAGTAGAAGCAATGGCAGTGGTGGCAGAGCTGGCCCAGGGTTGTGACAGAGGCTTTGCAGCGGGGGAAGGCACAGGTCCTGTCAGCCTCCATGGCAGCCGAGATCAGAGCGTCGAAATCTTCTCCTGCTCCGCTCCCGACCGCTGCCTTTCCTGGGAAAGGTGAGCAGACACCTGGATTGGGGACTGGCAACAAACCCACCCCACCCACAGCCACAGCCTGGGCTGCCTCTGCTTCCTTCAATGTGGGCTCCCTTAGCTCCTTTCTCTACATTTGGGAGTCTCCCATGTAACCCCCGAGCCTCTTTCCTGGGAAAGGGTCCCCAGTGTTTTCCTTCTGACTTAAGGAATGTGCCTCCAGGTGTCCAAACCCCTCTCCCCAGATGCTGCAGCCAACCCATGCACATTCCTGCCAGTTCCCACCCCTCTGGCAAGCACCAGGGAGCTTTCCAAGAGCCACACGCTTCATGCACACAGACAAATCCCAAGGTCTGGAGCAAACCCACAGGGATTAAGATTCCCTCAAGGAAGAGCATTAATTGTGCTGCTTATGAAAAGCTTGACCTACCTTTGGCTTCGCTTTTGTCCTTTTTCCTGCTGCGGGTGCCGGGCTCCTGCACCTTCCTCGCCGCCTCCTCCCGCCTGGCTTTCTCCCTCTGGACTCTCTCCAGGTGCAGGGATTTCAGGTCCACTTTCCCCAAGCCCTTGCTGCTCCCCCCCAGCTCCGCAGGGACAGGGGTGTTCCCACCGGGATGCTGAGGCTCGGGAAGGGGCAGCGGGGGCTCCACGGGGTCTCTCTTGCGGACACTGATGTACCTGTCCCGGCCCTCCCCCGAGCTCAGGTGCTGCAGCCCGTATTCCTCCGCCAGCAGGTGAACCAGCATCCGCTCGTGGGAATTCAGGGACGGCGGGAAATCCAGCTGCGCCTCGCTGCCGGCCAGGAAGGCCACCAGCATGGCCCTGAACCTGTCCCCACCATCCTTTGTCCCCGAGTCCTCTCTCCCAGCGCTGCTGGTGTTCCGGCAGAAATGTGCTCCCTGTTTCTGGCTCCCTGCTCCGGCTGCTGCTCCTGCCTTTTGCTTCCTGCCCGGAGCTGGCTGCGGTTTGGGGCCGGACGCCGCGGGCGGTTTCGGGCCCTGCTGCCGCTCGCCCCGGCCCTTCCCGGAGTAGTTCTGGGGCACGAGGTCAGGCAGGTACTCGAAGGCGGAGCGGACGAGGCCGTGCTGGGAGAAGTGCTCCAGGAGCCGGCGCAGGAAGGGCTGGCTGCCCACGGTGTGGCTGTCACACACCACGGCCACGTGGCGCCGCGCGCGCGTCACCGCCACGTTGATCCGCCGCTCCTCCGCCAGGAAACCCACCTCGCCTGCGACAGGGACAGCAGGGGCCGTGGGAGGGGTGGGTCCAGGTGAGGGGCTGGTCCCAGTGACCCAAGGTTACTTGGCGGAAGGGTGTGGGAATCAGCATTTATAGGGTCCCCGCTCATACTATCCCATTCCTCTTTCTACTTTTGTTTCACCACCTGCAGCCAGAGCCAGGGCTCCACACTGAGCTCCTGGGATAGGGAAGAGGATGAAAGGCATATGGAGAGGAGAAAGATTTCCCTGGCTGGTCCACAGCACGAGATCAGGTTGGATCTGGGAGCAAACGCAATCACGGAGCAGCGTGGAAAAGGCTCACCCTGCGACAGAGGAGGAACTTCCCCCTGCAGGTAAAGAACTTCCCCGTCCCACATTGTCAGAGGGTCTAAAGGAACAGCCCTTAGGAACTCGGGGAGGTTTTCCTCTGCTCACAGAGCAGCAGTGCTGGGATGACTCAGGAAGGATCAGCCAGCGAGCAGGGGAGCGTGGGCGGCTGCCGAGCTCCAGCTCCAGGGAATACAGAGGAGGCCAGTCGGGAAGAGATTAATGCCTCAGCCTGGCTCTGCTCCTGCCGTGCCTGAGCAGCCTCGTTTGTGCTGCCTTTGAGGGATGGGGTGAGGGTGAGCCCCTCTCCGGGCTCTGCAGCTCAGAGAACCATTCCCAGCTCCTCTGATGTGGTTTAGCCTGGCTAGGGGGGCAAGTCCAAAGCCTTTGATCTGGGAATCATGGAATCCTGGAATGGTTTGGGTTGGGAGGGACCTTAAACACCAACCAGTCCTACCTCCTACCACGGGCAGGGACACCTTCCATTAGCCCAGGTTGCTCCAAGCCCTGTCCAACCTGGCCCTGGACACTTCCAGGGGCAGCCACAGCTTCTCTGGGCAGCCTGTGCCAGGGCCTGCCCACCCTCACAGGGAAGGATTTCCTTTTAAAAGAAGAAGGAGGTTTCCTGCTGGATCAGGAATGGTGGCAGAGGGACAGTCAAGGTCCCTGGCCTGCTCTGAGTGAAGAAATGCAGCTGCAACAGGTTATGGATTTCTCCCAAGAGACTCAAACAGCACCAATATCATCTCTTGTACCCCATGCAGGAAAAGCCTCCCTGTGCCCCAAGGAAGGCAATTCCTGCCCCACTTCTGAGCTCTGGCTGCTCCCTGTGCAGGGAAAGGGGCTGAGGACACCCACCTTCCTGGGACACCAGCCCCCATCAGCACAGGGGTGAGTCACTGCTGCATAAGGACTATTCTTAGTGCTGTCCCCACCTCCATGCTCCCCACAACGCTGCTTTTCTTCCTCTAGGCTCGGAAGAAAAGGTGCCTCCTCCTTCCATGCACACTTTCCCTCCTTTTTTTTCAACCTTCCTGCCATCAGCACTCAGCATTTCACCTTCAGCAGCACAGGCAGGGCAGCAGGGCTGTGTCTCCTGTGGCTTTGGAAAGGGCAGTGATCCCTGCACGGGACAGAGGGGTCCTGGAGCGCTCCACAAACTGCTTCCACTCCCCCACAGGAGCCTCGTTCCCCCAGGGCAGCAGCTTTTTTCCAGCTACTACCTTTCTCTGAAGCTGCTGATAGGAAAGAACTTGATTTTCCGCTCTAGATTTTGCTCCCAAAAGCTGCATTTTCCGTGCATGACTTGGGATGCCAGCTCCTGTTTGCTTTCTGCAGGGAACCGACCCAAAACTGGCTCCAAACCCAAGAAATTACCCTCCAACTCCAGTAAATGTGGGGCTAATGGGATGCGACATTATTATTATTATCATCACCATCATCGTCATTCTTATTGTTTCATTCAATCATTCCTGAGGCCTCAAGAGCCAGGAAACCTTCAAACTGAGCAGCTCTCGTCCCCTTGTACCTGCTGTACCACGGGAGCCTCCTCTGCAACCCTGACAGCAAATATATTCATTAATCAAACAAAAAAGGCTGGAAAGGAAGGGTTTTGCCAGTAAATCCATTCAGAGCCAAGTCCTAGAGCACTGCAATTAAACCACAGTGCTTGGCTGCACGATTTCCTTCCCATTTCCTTCCCATTCCCTAGGGAACCACGCTCCAGCAGCGAACTCTTACCTTTCCTGTTGGATCTGACAAAGGACAGGATCACTGCCTCCTTCTCTCTTCCTTGGAAACCATCGACTGATTTGATTTCCAGCTCAGGGTGGCTGTGACAAAGGTGCTCTCGTAGCATGTCCACCTGGAAAACAGGCCACAGGTAGCTTTTAAAGGAAAGACAGGGAAGTGAAAAGGGTTAAAATGGCACAATCTGGGGGAAATCCCTTCCTTCCAAACCCACATCGCGCTTGCATCTCCTGGAGGTCAGGTGATGATTCCTGAGGGAGGGAATGGTGCATCTAACATTTCTCCCTCCATGGCCTCGAGAGCCGCTCAAATGTGGAGGAGTTGGCCCCAAATGCTGATTAAATTTGGCTCTGCCAATCTCTGGGACACTGTGGTGCTCCATGTGCAGGGAGAGGGGGAATGCCAGGAGAGGGACAGCTCACCTGGAGGTTGTAGGGAGCCACCACAGCGATGTCCTTGGCCTTCACACCAGCATCCACCAAGGCCTGGACATGCAGCCCAGCCAGCTGGACCTCTCCTGGGGCAGAAACAGAGTGTGACAGGGACCAGAGGCCAGACAAACATGCTCAGCTCCCATAAAGCAGCAGGCTTAGAGAGACCTTGCTCCCTCTCCTTAAACAGCAGGAAAGGCTCAGGACACCCTGCTCCAGCCCAGAGCTCTGCCAAAACAGCAGGAAAGGTTGCCACAAACTGGTGCCTGGTTCAGAGGGATCTAAAGGGACAAGTTAAATCAAATGTGAATGATTTGCCTGGTTCACTGGCTGGACTTCTGCTTTGCAGCAAAACACAGCAATAAACATCAAGGCTGCAGTGAGCTGTGCCAGGAGGCTGCCTCCCAAATCTGGGGAGCTGTGCTTTCAATCCCCTGCTCCAAATCCCTGAGTTCTCTCAGACAAGGCTTTTTGGCTCTCTGTGAGGGGACAAGAGCCCACGTCACTGTTCAGTGGGGCCCTGGGAATGGTGCATGGAAAAATGAGGCACTTAAATGCTGGTGAGGTTCAAGGGGGTAAAAGATATTTAAACTGGTAAAAACTGTCCTTATATTTTCCAGCCTGACTTTGCGCTCAAGCTCCACAATGAAACCTGGAGCTGACCCCGTGGAGGGCTGAGAACCTCAGGCCATTCGTTCTGGGCAACGGCATTGTCCAAGCGGCGGTACCTGGATTCCCCCTGGACTGCTCATCCTCCTCCTCCAGCTCGAACAGGCCGCAGCCGGCGGTGTCGATGAGCAACAAGGCAACGGTGGTCTCTTCCGTAGAGGAGACGCCCGGCAGGTCCCTGCACAAGGTGTTTGGGAAAGGGACGGGTAACAAGGCTGAGGTTACGGCAATATCCAGGGGGGCTGCGGCTGCCCCATCCCTGGGAGCGTTCCAGGCCAGGTCGGGCAAGGCTTGGAGCAACCTGTGCTAATGGAAGGTGGGCCCGTGGACACTGGATGGTGTTTAAGGTCCCTTCCAACCCAAACCATCCCGGGATTCCTCTCAAAGGAGGACACACAAGATAAGTCTGCTTGACCTCTGGTCGGGCAGTGAAGAAGGACAAACCTCTCTCAGTTAATGTTTCCTCAGTGCACCAAGGGATGAAACATAAACGCCACAGCGGGGACAGGGGGAACAGAAAACTCCAGGGGGAAGGAGCAAGCCGGGACGGAAAGGACACCTCAGCACAGGTACCAGCAGGGAACAAGCGACCCACCTGAGCAGGTGCTGTGCCACAGAGGGGTGGGCGCTGAGCCGGCCGCCGTAGAGCTCCGTGGAGGCCCACTCCATGATGAGGCGGTGCATGCGGTACTGCACCGTCAGCATCCGCACCGCCCGCTCCCCGTAGTGCCGCGCCAGCCGCTCCATCAGGCTCAGGGACAGGCCTTGCACCGCGGCCCTGCAGGGACAACCACCTCAGAGGGGGCCCAGGGCACGGGTGGGACCCTCGCCGGGCTGAGCTCAGCCGGCACGCGGTGACAGGCGTGGCGCCACCAACGGCGCCCGTCGGTGCAAGGCGGGCAAGCTGGAACGCTGAAGCTGCGGCACCTACTCCAGACCCGGCTCATGCGGCCACGGTGGGGTGGCACCGGACCCGTCTCACCAACAGGTACCAGGAGGGTGCAGTGTTGGCTGCAGAGGCCCCATCCCTGGAGGTGTTCAAGGAAGGACTGGAGGTGGCACTCAGTGCTCTGGTCTGGGTGACGAGGTGGGGATCTGCCACAGATTGGACTCGAAAACCTTGGAGGTCTTTTCCAGCCGAAATGACTCTGGGATTCTGTGATCCGTCAGCATAAGGCTACACTGGCGTTACTACAAGCTCAGCCACAGCGTTGGCATCACCCAGTGCGTTAGGATCAGAGCTCAACCCCAAATTTTGGAATGTCTGGTGCCCACACAGCCAGCCCTTGCTGATATTTCCCCCAGACACCTGCTGCTCCAGCATTTTCATCCTCGGCCCGGCCACTCGCCCCAGGCTAACGCAGGGATCGTTGTTTCATCACCCACTAAACCCCATCACCTCTGGCAGGGGCCCTGTGGCACAAATTAATCCTAATGAAATTAGCCTTTCAGGAGCCTAATTGCTTTCCCTTCGCTGACAGAGAGGGTTTGTTGGAAGCACCACCCGGAGGCACTGTCTGAGGAAGAAGGATGGAAGTCATTGTGCTTGAATTTTTGTGAGCGTGAAGAGATTTTTCATACTGTGGCTGACAGTGAGGGGGTGCTGGCTGCTGCCAGACACAATGAACCAGCACCAAGATGATGATATGATGGCAGAAGACAGCTCAAGAAAATGATTTCCATCAAGGCTAAGGGCCACAGCACACATCCAATCCCTGCTGTGGGAATTCCAGCCCCACAGTGAGCGATTGTTGTGGTACTGCCACGCTCCCAATAGGTACTTGGAAAATATGACCAGAGAACTGCAAAGTCATTAAACCTGTAGAAGGCAAAAATTAAGGACAGATCTTTCCAAGAAGCCGGGTTTCATTAGCCCTCCTTCCTGCTGGAGCATGGGATGCAGCACACAGGGAAAAAAACGGGGAATAACCTCTGAATGGACACGGCTGCAGGATGTGGGACGCAGCAGTTTGCCGGAGGTGGGCTGGGGTGAAGGGACAGAGTAGGACGTGGGGTTGGGGAATGCGTTCCAGTTATCAGGAATTAGCTCTGCTTCTGAATGAGAAGGTGCTGTCACGTCGCCTGATCCTCCCCACGGAGCCTGGATCTCCTGGGCAGGGGGGGAATTTAAGCAGGGAGAGCTGTCTGTACTCAGGTGAAACAGCCATTAAATCTCCCAGCAAGCCTCAGGAATTATGCTCTTCCATACCCGTCCAGCTCCATTCCCACCACAGGGCTCTACGTGATGTTACATGCTGAATTAATAATGAGGAATTAAACTGCTTGAAAATATTTCACCTGTTAATAATTTCTATTATTTTACCACTCAATTAATTCCCCCAGTGGTTGATTTCTACGCCAACAAAATCCTAAGTGCCCTGAGCAAACGTTTTTTACCCATCAACTGCTTTATAGAAATGGAACTGGAAGAAAAGGTTGGACAGACATGACTGCACAGCACAGGATGCTTGGGAATATCTACTTTAAAGTACCTCAAGGAAAGCTGGGAAAGGTAAAATTCCCAAAACAAGCCCACAGCAGCCAGTATTTGCTGCTCACCTGTTTTCACCCTGCTTCACCTGCAGCAAAGGCTGCACTTGGCTCAAATGCACCTTCCTACAGCCTGCCCTGTACGTGTCCAGAATGCTCAGTACTGTGGGGAAAACAGGGAATTGTTTCCCATGGAAGGCTGGAGCTGTGCCCTCAGTTGTGGAATATCTTTTCTTATTCACCCCTGAGACAGGAGATGCTGGTGTGCCTGATCTCTGCAGCACACACTGAATTTCAGTGGAAGAGCCTGGAGAAGGATGTCACTGTGTTTTCCCGCTTCAAGAACGCCATATTAACAAGTTTAATTAATGGATGTGCATCCAGAAGCACATCCATTGCTCCTGGATGGCAAAACTAGGCTGAGGCTGTTGTGGATATGGAAAGTATTTGCTCTGTGCCCTGGGTTTTTCCATCCCGGTACAGCTTTAAGAGGTTTCACAACAAGGTAAAGCAGTAGCGAGGCTGTGCCTGAATTCTCCCTTTTCCTTGGATATTGTGGAATTTTTTTTTTAATCCTTGCAAATGTAAAGGAGGAGGGGAGCTTGTTCTATTCCAGCTGTGGAAGCTACCAGAGAAACCCAAGGCCTGACACTTGCTCTTCAGTGGTGAAGTGAAAGCAGATCCGTTCAGTCTTGACATGGGAATCAGCAAACTACGGAGCACAGAAGATTTGGGATGGTGCAGACATCCAGACTAGCCATTAACAAACAAGCAGCAACACATCCCAGTGTTTGTCTAAGAAATGAGTTGTGAGAGCCAGAGGCTTGATAAATATCTGCTGATATCTGCAGGGAGTGCAATTAATGAATCAGAGCCCTGATGTGCGGATGAACGAATCGGGCTGCCAGAAAAGGATGGAAGGAAGGCCCAAATGAACACAAGGCAAACAAATGTTCCTGTCAGACTGCAGGAAGTGTCCTGGCATTGAGGTGCCCACTGGGACAGGGCCAAAATCCAGATGGAGGTCTGAAGCTGCTGCCAGTGAGGGGGAGTTGCAGGGGGCTGGAATTTGCCATTGCTGGGAAGAGCTCTCAGAAGGAACCATCCAGCATGGACAAGATGCAGGTGAGTGGAATGCAAGGTGTGTGGGTGTGGGATACCCTTTGCATCCTGGGACAGCTCCAGATGTGTCGGAAAGCAAGAGGAGCACCCTTCCAACTCTCCACCAAACATTCTCTAAACCTCAAGGGGAAAAAACCTGATGCTAATAACTGACAAATGCTGAATCCATGGAGGAAAAAGCAGGCAACAGGAAGGTAGTTGGAGTACCCCAGCATTCCTGCTGGACAGGAGCTTCCTGCCTGAGCAGGGCTGACTTCCCCTGCTGTAGTAACAGCCGAGCCTCCTGCCAGCCTGGATCCATCCTGGCTCACTTTAGACCCCAAAATAGGAGCCCACCCACTCCAGGCCTGCTGTCATCAATGGAGAAGGGGAAGGTGGGAGGAAGGGTTGGAGTCCTCTGCATGAATCATCCCTGGAAATAGCTCATCCCCTTCCCTGAACCAAAGAGGAGGTGGCAGGTGATTCGGGGCCTTCAGGAGAGCTCTGGAATTACCTACAGGAGGAGGTGGAAGGGATCTGCCTCTCTGCTGCTTCTCCCGGTCTGCGGGGACTGTGCTGGCACACACCCCTTTGAGAATTCCCAGCAACCCCAGAGCAGGGCCAAAGGCTTCCTGTGGGATTGCTCTCCCTGGCTGCTAACTCAGAGCCTTGGAAGCCCCGGGGCAGTTGCCCAGCAGACATAGTCCCTCTCCCCGTTCCGTGGCTGGGACGAGCTGCAGGTAAAGGCACTACCTGCCAGGAGAAACCTGCTGGGATGGAGCCACATGAAACTTGCAGCAGTGGCTGTCTGTTACACAGCTCTGATGGAATTCTAGCAGCATGACCAGCTCCTTGGCGGGGGGGGGGGGAGGGGATCCAATAAATAATCCCATTATGAAATACCTCCACAGGTGAGGATTCGGGAGCGTTCGGCTGCACCAACCACCGGAGGAGCCGGGACTTTACCTGTGGGAGACGATGGTGGGGGGCAGCTGCTTGTGATCCCCGGCCAGGATGCACTTGGGAGCCTTCAGCAGAGGGATCCAGCAACTGGCTTCCAGGGCCTGAGCGCACTCATCGATCACCACCAGGTCGAAGTGGTCCTCGGGCAGCAGCTTCAGTGGGCCGTCGGAGGAGGCACCTGATGGAAGGAGAAGGCACGAGAACATTTCCTTGCAGGGATTTAGAAATCCAGCTCTGCAGCCCCTGCCAGGCACATATACATTGCCACGTGCATGTCAGGATTGTTTCTACCAATTCCTGTTTGTCCCTTTTTTTTTTTTCCTGGAATCTGGGCCCAGAAGCTTCCAAGTCTCTTTGAAAAACAGCAGCTAAAGGGAACAAGATCCTCGAATGCTTCATCCAGAACAGAGCAGGGAACACCCACCTTCCTGCTGCCCCCCAGTGCAAACAAAACTCCTCAGCACCAACACTGACGTTACAGTTTGTCATCTAAGACACCCTGTTTTCCCTTAAAAACTGTTTTCCAGCCCATATGAATCCACTCTGGTAGGAGGGGCACACTTACAACCTGACTTTTGCCTTTGGCCATGCTGAGGGTGGAAGGAGAAGCAACGGAAGTTTCCTTCTGTCTAAACCAGCTTGTACCAGCACGGCCTGGTTTTCTTCCCTCCCAGTCTTTGGTTTATTGAACTGCCATTAATTAAAGGTCACTCATGTCCCTGAGTGCTGCCATGATTAGATTTTCTCTGGGCTGAAGCCACCAGTGGAGCACTTGGGCTGAAGGGTTCCCATCAAGCCCAGGGGTTCAGGGAAATCCCACCACTGCTTAACAAAATCCAACCCCTTTGCTCGCCCACCACCTCCCCCCGAAGCAGAATTCCAGACTCCCAGCTCGGAAGCTCCAGCTCTGGGAGAAAATCACAACTGATCCTCAAAAATACCAGTTTTGCTGAAAAAAGGAAAGCTCCCCACTTTCCAGGCAAAGTTAAAAGAAGGGAGAGGCCAATTCCTAGGGAAGAAAGGGAAGATTTATCTTTCCTTTAACCTTCACCCCAGTAACTTGCCCCATGAGGTCTTTTTTATGATCTAAAATTATTGATGTTTCCCTTCAGGAAATGATCCCTGAGAAGATTATAAGCAGAATATTAAATACTTGAGCTAGAAAAGCCTTTTAACACGTGTTAAACTTTAAACACTCAAATCCCCCTCGACTGCAGGGTATTACCTTCCTACCTGTAGATGCAGATGCCTGATGGATACCTGGATCTGCTCCCTAAATCCTGTGCCACACCACACTTTCTTTGTAATATTATTAATTAAAAGTAAATTAATATACAAAATTTATATTAAAATTATTCTATAAAATAAATATAATATATAAACATAATCTATATTATACAACATATAATGCACTATAATCGATTATATTACAGTATATAATTATGTATAATCATATTATGATGTATTATTATAAAATATATTGCAATTTATTATATAATATATATTATATATTTGTTATATTATATATAATGAAATATATAAGTATACTATATAAAATATAAAAATAAATACATATCTAATGTATGTTTTTAGAGACAGATGTTTAAGACACCAGCCTTTTGTGAGGCCAAGAGGGAGGAAGGTTTTATATTTTGTCTCCCCACTCCAGGAATAATCACTTGGGTGATCACAGGACTAAAAACAGGCAGACTGAGAGCAGGCAATGGCGAGCACGTGCTGGATTCCATCAGTCCTGCAAACAATCCAAGCAGGGAAGCAATTCCACGTGACTTATGCAATCAATAGCAGATTGCACAGCTCCAGCAAGCTCTTGTTTACTCACTGAGCTCTCAGCTCCTACTCAGAACTAAGGAAGGCCCTTCCAGACCCACACTCTGTGCTGAACAGCGCCCTGCGCCAGAGTGGAAACCGGGAGCATCCCCCTGGGGAGGGCTTTGGGAGACCCCCCCGAGCTCCCCAGGGCCTGGGGCAGGGTGAGTCTCCCCGGTGTCCTCGCAGGGCACGTGCTCTGGCCGAGCGCTGGCAAAGGGAGGTGAAACCCTGGCCGAGGGGATCCCACACCTGTGTTGGTGGCCAGGATGACGCTGGCGTGGCTGAGGGCTGAGGCCATGGCAGCTTCTTCTCGCTCCTTCAGCTCCTTCCTCAGCGTCTTTATCTCGCCCAGAAAGTGGCTCCGCTCTCCCTTGTCTTGGGCCCTTTTGGTTTTGGCCTAATAAAACAGAAAAATTGGGATAGAACCAACTGTTTCCAGTCAGCTCAGTCCGACCAGCCTGCCAAACCTGGACCCAGAGCAGGGAGTAATGTCTGGGAAGAGGGGTCTTGTGCCTCTCTGCCCCTTCAAACTAGCAACTCTGAGCTGCTCTCAGTGACTCAGAGCAGCATCTAGACAGGCTCATGGTTTTTTTGTTTGTTTGTTTTGCAGCACTATTAAATATACCTAACACATCAAACCACCAGCACTGGGCACCAGCACTTCCAGACCAGCAGCCACGAGACCTCAGCCCAGCCACAGCTCACACTGCAGGCACCCTGAGCGATCCCAGAGGGAAACTGGGATCATTTCCCTGGAGGTAATGACTTGATAAAGATGAAATGTTGCAGACAGAAGCTTTTATATGCAGCCAAACCAATAAGGCTTGATTGTTCCTGCAGTCACGCTCTGGATGGATGGATTTTCCAGGGTCTAACATGGATCAGCTCATGTTGCAGCGTCTGCTCGGCCAGTTGAACTTGTAGGTATTTAAAACCCTGAAACCTCCATGTGTCTGTCAAGTGGAGTCAAAATGGGCTGAGAAATTCCAGGGGGGATAACAGAGAGGCAAATCTGTGACCACACAGGCACCTCTTCCTTGGACCTGAGGGACAGGTGGACTGAGCTGAAGGAACAAAACAAATGAGCATCAGTTCCTCCCTGCTGGAACCAGGAGTATTGGAGGGGCACACTGACCATGCCAGCAGGGCTGAGGGGAATGTTCTGCTACAGAGATCTAGTGAACAAATTAGCCACAGCAACTGCTCTCTGATGATGACTTGTGGCACTCAGATCCAAACATCTGCCTCACTTTGGGCTCTGGGAGCAGCTTAGGGAGCAGGAAGCACAGTCCAGAGGGAACAGAGCACAGGATGGTGTCTGGCACATGGTCAGCCTGGATCTCACCGATTCCTAATTAGGGTTCCATGGGTGCCAGGAGGTTCTAACTGTCCCCACGTGTCTCAACTGGTACCCCACCCACCCACTCACTGGTCTGGGAGCTCTATTTAAGGCCAGGCCAGGCTAAGCCTGGTTTCCTTCCTGGATTATCTGCTTCATCCTTCTGGACCTGGACCTTTGCTGCCTTTCTTGTTTAGGTACTGTGGGGCTGCTGTTTTGCTGGTGCAGAGTATCCAGGAGCTGAGGTCCTGGGAAGGTTGAAGCCAGCTGAGGGCAGGAGGCATGAAGGGGTAGGAAGTGCTCAAAGAGGGCATGGGGTTTTATTTCTGTCACTGGCCCTTTTGTGGTTTGGGGTGGTGATGAAGGGGAGGAGTGACAAGAGTCAAAAAAAATGTGGAATGGCAAAGGAAGAAATTATTACAGGGACAAGCAGGGAACGTGGCACGGGAGAAACTGAGGCTGGAGGAGGGGAAGATGGGCCAGGACCTCAGAGGTGAGGTTTCTACAGAGAGAGAGATGGAATGAGTCAGGGTCATGTTCTCTGACAGACCTGATTGTGGGCAGCTCAAAACAAGCTGGACTGCAGCTCTTGGGTTCTTGTTTGGTATTTTGGGGTGAAACAAGCCTTGGTGGCCAGTTCCTCCCTCCCATCACCATGATCCTCTTCCTAGGGAGGAAGCAGATGGAGACCTTAGTGCTGAAGGTTCTGCTTTCTCCCTAATTTCCCTTCTGCTGTGGAAAATCAACAGTGAAAAACCTCTCAGCTTTTCAAATGCCTCCCAAGGAGAGGAAAAGCAAAATTAATCACTAGTGAGAATGATGGAAAATAAATTAGGAAGTAAAAAAACGGACAGTGCTGTCACCAGAAGGGGAGGGAAAATAACTTAGTTAGTATCAAACCCTCATCCCAAGGAACGGAGCTACTTTGTAAATTAAGTTTAGGAAAACTAGGTTGAGAAAGAAGACATTAAAGATGCATTTTTAAATATGCTCTGCTTTCTACTTGAGGTGGTTGAGAGTGGGAGGGAGTGTCAGGACAGGCAGACAGCTCATTAGGAAGTGAATTAATGACGGGACTGTTTCTCTGGTGAAGAGGATGGCAGGAACCACCCCAGACACATGATGTGAGGGGCAGGACACAGCAGTGGGGACTGTGATTCTCCCACTGCTGTGAGGGATTCAGCCAGGAGGAATGAAGATCACAGAATCCCAGAGTGGTTTGGCTGGGAAGGGACCTTAAAGCCCATCCAGTTCCAACCCCTTTCCACTAGCCCAGGTTGGTCCAAGCCCTGTCCAGCCTGGCCTTGGACACTTCCAGGGCTGGGGCAGCCACAGTTTCTCTGGGCAACCTGTGCCAGGGCCTGCCCACCCTCACAGGGAAGAATTTCTTCCTAATATCTAATTTTCTAACCTCCGAAGTAAATGGGATTAATCCAGGCCACTCTGGATCCATTCCCAGCTCTTACTGTTTAGTCCCCTGCACTTTGCCATTATTTTCCTCACCCCTGAAGCGTCCTTTTTCCTGTTGACTGGCCACAAAGACAGACTCACCAATAAACCCCCTGCCTGGCTACAGGAAGATCCAAAATGAGCATCCCTGGGTGTCCTGAACCCCCAAATATTTAGTTTAACCAGGGTAAGCAGGTTGGCTCATGTCAGGACTAGTCCCCAACTTGCCTCTAGTTGCTGATTTTTGGGATAACCCGGAGCACAGGAATGTAAGAAGTGGCAGAGCTGTCCCTTGTTTTAGGGAGGACTGTGGCTCAGGAGCTGCAGGCAGGCAATGCAGGTGGGATGAGCTGCTGGGACACGTACCCAGGCCTGGTCGATGTCCTTCCTGATATCTGCCACTATCTGGGCGTTGTCCCCACGGGCCAGGACGGCATCCAGGGAATGCTGCTGGATGGGCTCCAGCAGGCGAGCGGGGTGTCCCAGCCGCAGGATCCGGGCCTTGGAGCCAGCCAGCCTTTCCACCAGGTTATCCACAGCCACGTTGGAAGGGGCACAGCACAGCACCTGTGAGAGAGGAATCCAGCTGCTCGGTATCTCCAAGGACACCAGAACCCTGGAGCAGCAGGGAAGAAGCAGAGAGAGGGAGACCAACACGCCCCTGTTGGGGATAACCACTGACACCTCCAGGGCCTCCAGGCTCCAAAGGTAATTCTCACCTTGCTTTGCTGCACTAGCGTAGAGTTCACAATAAACAGCAAACCTGAGCTTTGAAGCTTTTATCAGCACCTAATCCGAGCTGGTGGGAAAGTCCCCGATCCCTGCAGGCCAAGCCAGGCTCTGGATTAGCACAGCTCCTGTGGGAGCTGTTCCAGCTGCCACAAAGCCCTTGAGTGTGCACAATAATCACAGAATCCTGGAATGGTTTGGCTGGCAAGGGACCTTAAAGCCCATCCAGTCCCACCCCCTGCCATGGGCAGGGACACCTTCCACCAGCCCAGATTGCTCCAAGCCCCGTCCAACCTGGCCTTGGACACTTCCAGGCACCCAGGGGCAGCCACAGCTTCTCTGGGCAACCTGTGCCAGGGTCTCCCCACCCTCACAGGGAAGAGTTTCTTCCCAATATCCAACCTAAGTTTCCCCTCTTTCAGTTTGAATCCATTCCCCCTTGTCCCACCACTCCAGTTCCCGATGAATTGTCCCTCTCCAGCTTACGGGGGGGAGCTGGGAGGTCTCCACACAAGGAGAGGTGGTCACTGTCACCGCAGCCCTGCCACTGCCCCTCACCTTGAGGCCTTGCTGCACAGCCTGCAGGATGATCTCCACCAGTGTCGTGGTCTTCCCCGTGCCAGGGGGGCCGTGGACGATGGCGAGCTCCCTCTGGGCAAGGGAGAAGGAGACAGCTTCCCTCTGGGATTCATCCAGCGAGGTATTGAAAAACTTCAGAGGCTCTGGGGACACAGCAGGAGGGTCACTGGGACCTCTGCCCTAACTGGGAGCTGGCTGAGAAGCACAAACCCAGCAAAACAAGCAGCTCTCCGCAGCCAGCCCAAACCCATTTCATAACGAGGAGGAACTTGGGAGGAAGCCACTGAGGGAGATAAAAGACCCCAGAATGTAAAAGTAAGGCTTGTTATGGTTCCAAAACAAACAAGCTGTCCATCCTGCATCCCATCCATCGTGCCTTCCCCATCCGCTCCCCACCCCTGATATTTTGCATTCAGCTGTGAACACAGCCAGTCTGTGTTGGAATTGCCAGTGTTCAAAGAGGAATGTAGCTGCTTTAGCATCAAACAAGAGGGTTTTCCTGGCTGTGGAGGGAGCTCTGGGTTTGCTTCACAGGTGAGCCAACATATTTAGGGAATCTTCAGTGGAAACTGGGAGGGAAATAGCTGAGCTTGCAAACAAATGACACCCATTCCAGTTAAACCCGACACAGCGCTAGTGAAAAAGCAGCAGAAAAACCTACAGAGTCAGTGGGCAGAACACAGCAGCCCTGTACTGGTCAGCAAGGAAGGCAGGAAAAGATAAGAACAGCAATTTAAATGATAAAACTAAAATTAGTTTCAGCTTTCATAAGGCAGGGAAAAAAGAGAAAAGAATATGCAAATTGCATTAGAAGAGAATTGGTTTCACTGCAGAGACCCAATTCTCACAAGCTGCTTTTTACCTCCCAGATTTATCTCATTTAGGCCCTAATATATTCTCATCCCCCCTAATCCTGCTGCTAATCTCCTTGTTCATTATGGGAGTTAATTACAGCAGAGATGATGACTCATTACACCGAGGTTTCCCGAAAATAACGTTCCCACAAAAGCTTATATAAGACACATCTCTGGGCATCGTTCCCTGCCGGGCATCATGTGGTTTATCCCTCTCTTTGCATCAAGGGCTGGACTAAAAGCAGGGAAGTTTCTCCTGGTTTTAGGCAGGTGAACTTGTGCGGGACCTCTGGCTTTTGAGGCAGTGCAACGAAAGGAGGTGTCTGGGTTAAACCAAAAACTCCCATCAAAAAGGTGGTTGAGGGAGGGAGAACTGGGGCCAAAGGTACTTTTTGCTGTTCATCTGTCTCTTGGTTTATATATAATTTTTGGGTGAGTGTGCTAATGACTAAGAGAAGGCCAGGAAACATCCCCTGGGCCGGGAAAACAGCAAGAATAGCTTCAAAACTGAAAGGCATTTCCCACAGCGAGGAACAGGCGGGACGTGGGAGTCATTGATGTTTCCTTGCTCGAGGATGAGCTCAGGAGCTTCTCCAGGCGTGTGCCCACCCTCATCCCTTCCAACCACATGCTTCCAGGAGCTGTTGCGTGGGCAGGCTGGGAATGGGCCTCTCCTGGGCTGGGCACAGGGGTGAGGAGGAGGGAAGAGAGGGATGCTGGGCTCCTCCAAACTCTTCTCCATCCACAAGCTTGGGCTCCAAGTAGCATCACCTGAGGAACTGCAGGTTATCCACCGCAGCAGGGCGGGTCCAGAGGACTCCACAAGGAATTGGTTTAGGATTTGCACCTCTTAGCCCAGCTCTACCCCTGGGCATCAGCTCTGCACAGCTGCCTCCTGCTTCACCCAAGGCTGTCCATCCCAGATCGCAAGCGGGCCGTGGAAAGGAGGAATGGAAATCTGCACCCTCAGGTCTGGCAGGGACGTGTCTCACTGGTGGCCAGGTAATTCTGCCCTGAAACACACCTCGGTTTAGGGAGTGCAGTGCTGATAAAACAAATCACCTTGGCCATCAGGGTTGGCTCTCCTGCATTTCTGTGGACTGGGGTGATTTTCTGTGCAGTTCCAGCCGCTCCAGGGAAGCGGCAGGTTGGAGGGTGATGTCCAAGCCCAGGAAACGGGGTCTTTGCACCAAAAAGAGGTGGGGAAAGTGCACTTTTCACAGTATATTCCTCACCATCAGTGTGTGGAAGCACCAAGAAAAAACCAGACCCCACCGGCAGCTCCTCCCCAGCACAACCTCACTACAGCCAGTGTTGCTGGACACAATCCAGGTGGGTGCTTCAGCCTGAATCAGGAACCGTCCCTGTTCTCCCCAGGAAATACATGGCATCTGAGTTGTCTGGGTGGCTCAGTCTTCCCCAAAAATCCCTGGAGCCTCTCCACGGCCCCTGTGATCACAAGAGGTGTCATGTGGCCAAGGGACAAGGAGCATTTGGGATTTTTTGCACGTGACTTTTTCCAGGAAGCCCAAGGAAATCTTGATTGAAATCCCTGGTGCTTCCCCAGTGCCAAGTTGGCTTTTACTGGAGGCATTCCTGCCTTTCAACCAGGCTTTTTTCTTCCTTCTTTCTCCTTTCAACTGTTTTTATAGCCATAGGCAGGTTTAAATACAAGCCAGGCCTTTTGGAGCCAGTTCCTGGAAACAGAAATGAACATCCCTCGCTTTCTCCAGCCCAGGACCACAGGAGAGAGCTGGCAGCTATTAGTGACCTGCACAGGTAAGGCTCAACCAGGATTCCAAAAGGAAAAGGGATGTGTCCCTCTTGGATGACGGTGCACAACAAGCAGAGGAATGCTGGCCCCTGCTGGCAAGCAAAGCCTCTCCACATTCCCCCTATTCCCAAAATACTGGGGTCCAGGAGTCCCACACGGATGCTGGGAGCAGGGAAGGGATGCTTGGAGGAGGTTTTGGGTGTGGAAGCTCTAGCAGGGCCACAAAGGCAGGTGAAAGTGCGAGAGACACGAGCAGAGTACTTCTGATGGGTGAGCGCCTGGATTCTGCTTCCCAGGGAATCTCACAAGGGCAATAATCCTGCTCAGGTCAGAGCTTGCCTGTTTGGAAAGCTTATTCTCCCCCCTGGCACTTTTGTGGAGGCAGTGAGGTGAGCTGTGGAAGTGCTTTGTGTCGGCCCCACTCTCAGCTGCAGATCCCGGCCACCTGGTTGTGACACCTTCCCATTCCTTTGGCTATCCCACGGGTTATTCCTCCCACTGCCTGGCTCATGTTCTTGTGTTTAGGACAAGATACTGCCGCATTTTTAAGTGTTTTGAAAGGACTTGGCCCTTGTGCTGGGTTAGGCTGCTGCTGCCTGATAATTAATTACTGAAATGCACAGTGGGGTCAGAACCCACCTAAAGGTCCTGCTTGGAAAATAAGGCTTCTAATTTTTATCCCATACTTTAAAAAACAAAACAACTCGGATTTAGGTTTCTGCTGCCGCACGTTTCACTCACTGGAGCTGATTTTCCCCTCATTCCTTCCCATGGCTTTCTGGCTTTGGGTTGCAGAGAGCTCGTATCACATCCCACAGTGGTGTTGACACAGATGTGTGTCTAGACAGGCAATTTGAGGAGCTGTACAGAACTTATTGACTCAGCCTGCTGATGGGTTTGTTAAAAATCAGGGAATGGATGGGATGACAGAGACAGAGGGAAGCATCTCCCAAGGAAACCAGGCTAATGGGTGCTGGGTCATGAGAGGAGCCACTGTGACAGGGAGAAGCAGCTGAGTGCTGGGAGCTTTTTGTGTCCTCCTGTGTCACAGCACTTCAGCTCAGCGCAGACTGGCAGTTCAAGGACCTATTTGAACTTACTACTATTTAATTCCTGGATAGGGATTAATCTAAATGAATCTAATTAATTCAAATTTTGAAATTAACAGATAATTTTATAATTTAAAATGTTATCTATAAATGTAATGATTTATATTAATTTTTAATACTTATTTTTCTTGTGTATTAATATAGTACAAACTTATAATTATATATACCTGCATATATTATAATCATATTAGTATTTGATGCTGGTATTTAATATTATATTATTCTATATTACAATATAATAGATAATGTACAACGTAATTATAAGCTATATTATATATTATTTACTATATTTATTACATTTTACTATTATTAAACTTTTTATTTAATATATAACTTTAATAAATTAATAGAATTAATCTAATTTATTGTAACTTTAATTTACAATTAATCTCAATTAAAAAAAACACATCTCTCTAGTTGGGAAGAAAGCAGCTCTAAAGGGAGTAAGTAACCGGAAGGCCTTTGTACCATGCCAGAGTATTTTGCTGATTTCAGGTGATGCCTTCTCATATTTCATCTCCTCTGCCCGTCTGATGTGGCTGAATGTTTCTCTCTATCAACACTGCCTGGGCTGGGGAGATTTAAAATTCCTCTCTGCTTCGTTTGCCAAGCTGGTGAGAGTGAGTTTGCCTTCATTAGAGGCAGTTCTGCTCCCTCAGGGGTAAGAGTAGAGTTGCTAAGAAAGTTAAAGATGAACATTTAATTCTTTTATCTCATATTAAAAACTGTGAGTGCACCAAGGTCCCCGAAAGGGTTGACTTGGATGGGGATCAGTGCTTAGAGACACGGGGATATGACTCATTAATATCCATTCCTTGTCCTTGGCTTATCCTTCTGGAAGCAAAGCCTGGCTGGAGGGAATGGGAGCCTGCCTTGAGCGAGAGGGTAAACCACTGTGGGCAGCCAAATCCATGATCCAAGGAAGAGGAACAGTGCAGGGAGCTGTGGTGGCCAGGAAAATCAGGGAATCCTGGAAGGGATGGATTTCACGAGGAGGGAGAGGAGGGACCTGAGCTCTCTGCATGGCTTAGACCCAGACTGCCAGCCTGGCCTGCTGGGCAGCTTAACCCACCCTCTGCCCTCAATCCCAGAGTTCTGCAGTCCAGAGGATAGTTCCCTTCTGTCAGGGGATAACATCCATTAGCAGTTGTTGGTATTTGGTACAGCTGCTGATCTGGGGGCATGGTTTCCCCCTGGTTTCTCTGAAAGGTTGAGCTCTGTAATTTTACCTTTTCTTTTTTTCCAAAGGGTTTTTTTTCCAAAGGGTTTTCACAACAAAGGGGGATTCTACTTCTATCCAGAAGTATCTTTGGACAGCTGTTGATAAAACCAAGCTGTGAAGCATAAAGCATTTGATAAAACCAGAGCTCCAACTTGACTGAACGCAACCAGGAGGCTGTAAAAATAAAAACCCAAGTGGCTGTTCCAAACAGCCACTTAATTCCCACAGAGGCAGTCACTGGATTTTCAACAGAGAAGCAGCACTGGCAGTTTCTCATCTTTGGAGTTTGTGGATGGGACTGGGGCAGGAAGCAAATGAGAAATTCCTCATAAACTGGATTGGATTTCAGACTCGTGACTGTCTGCAGACGGATTCCCCCATCACCAATCCTGCCTGTCATGCCAGAACCCCGCTTTCCTTGGCATGCTTTGAGAAAAGGGAGCATCAACCAGCTAAAGAGCCTCTTGCAAGGCTCTTTCTCTGAGGGAACTGTGTCCAGTACAAACCAGGATGAACACTGAGTGTTCAAGGCTATGTCCTTCCTCGAGCCCAGTGACTGCACACGTGGATAAAAACTGTACCAGGAGCAGAGTTATTCGTGTTCCCATGGGCAGTTCCCAAGAATACCCATAAAAGCTGATTAAAAAGGAAGGATCCTTACTTGTGTCACTGGACGCCCTGGGAGCAGAGGCAAAGAAGAGGACGTCGATCAGGTCGGAGGCTGGGCCACCACGGTACTGCTTGAGTGCAGTTAAAGCTCTGCCAAAGAAGGGAATATCCAGATTACAGGAATTCCTTTGGAGACTCCCAAGGGCCCAGAGACAGGCTGTGGGCTCAGATGGAACTATTCCAGAGAGGAACAACATTACCCCACAAGACTAATCCCACCTAATTCCTGCATCCCCCAATGTTCCCACACACATCCCTGTGCTGGTCGGGCTTCTACTTCCCGTTATTCCAGCTTGGTACAGCCAAATGCGCTTTTTTAGAATGTTACTCCAGCAAAGAAGCATTCACTCCTCCTGCCAGGTGGAAGAGGCCCTACACAGAATCCAGGGAGTACCAGAGGTGATACAACCAGACCGAAATACGCAGCTGGGAGAGGGAAAGGGAAGAGCAGGACCAGCCAGCAGGTGGGTAAATTTAGGCTGTTATGAGGCTGTAGCATAACAAATCCAGCTGAATTATCCCAGGATGGATTCCCTCAGCAGGCAGCCCAGAAAGGCAGGTGGATACCTCCCCTCAGTGGAGCTGCTGTAGGAGTAAGAGGGATGAGATGGGAAAGGAGAGAAACCAAGCCTGGTGAATAAACTGGGAAGTGTGTGGGACTAAAGGTGGCCGTTGTGACGTGGCTCTGCCACCCCCCGAGCCGAGGGACACCAGGGGAGCCCTGACCTCTTGAGCCTGTTGTAGGTGATGTCGTTGGCCAGCTTGAGCAGGCGGAAGGAGTGCTCGTGGTCCAGGCCCAGCTCCCCATCCCGGGGCTCCTCCAGGGCCACCGTCACTGCCCTGGAGGTGACACGGGTCACAACGCCAGTGGCCACGGGGTCACCCTGCCCAGCAGAGTCGTAGAGCCCCACGATGTCCCCTGCAAAGGCAAGTTAGGAGAGCATGAAGGGGAGGGAATGTGTTGCTGCCCGGAGAAGCTGTGGCTGCCCCATCCCTGGCTGGGTTGGACAGGGCCTGGAGCAAAACCTGGGCTACTGGAAGGTGCCCATGGCAAGGGGTGGCACTGGATAGGCTTTGAGGTCTCTTCCCACTCAAACTATCCCAGGATTCTGTGATTCTGTTTTTTAATTCTGGAAAGACAGGAATGTCCCTTACCAGGCCCAAAGCTGTTGGAGGGCAACTCGGAGTCTGAATCCCATTTCCTGGGCTGGAATGTCACGAGGAGACGCCCGTAGAGGCCGGTTCTCTGGCTGGTGACCTGGAGTTTGAGCAAACAGACGCCCCTCCGCTGCAATTCCTTCAGGGAGACGCTCTCCTGCCATGCCCTGGGAACCACACACGGGGTGAACACCATCGGGATGAGGTTGAGACTCCAGGTGACACAGGAGAACGACCTCGTCCTGGCTCCTGGCACCTCCATCCTCCTGGCTGGGTAAGGGTCTGCACCCCTGACATGGGGGTCTAAGAGGGATGGCTACAGGTGAGCTGGTCCCACAGGGATGAGTCCAGCAGGGTTTCCCATGGATCCACCCTGTGGGGTGGTTTCCTATTGGGACAGGCTGGTTAGAAAGGTGGGATTACACCTGCGTTCCCATAAGTGGCAGGAGGGTTTCCCACGGGTGACAGCGGGTCCCAGGTCAGGGTCCCCCAGGGTTTCCATAGGTGACTGAGGGTTCTAGGGGAGCGTCCGTCAGATTCCCACGGGTGACAGCAGGTCCCACGGGAGGGTCCCCCAGGGCTTCCATAGGTGACCGTGGGTCCCGGGGCAGGGTCCCCCAGTTGGCCACGGGCGACAACGGGTGCCTGTCCCCAGCCTCCCCCCGGCCGCACGTGCCCCCGGCGGTCCCTGCCCGCCCCGCTCCGTGCCTGCTCTCGGCCAGCTCCGCCTCCCGCTCCTCCCGCAGCAGCTCCAGCTGCCGCTCCGCCGCCTCCGCCGCCATGGCCGCCGCCACGCCCCGCCCACAACGCCAACGCCCCGCCCCTTCAGCGCCCCGCCCCTTCACCCCGCCCGTGGCCCCGCCCCCCGCGCCGTTCCGTGTCCGGCGCGGGGTCACCGCGATGGCGGCGGCGGGAGCGCGGCGGGCCGGAGGTGAGACGGGACCGGGGGAGGGAGGAGGGCAGGAGCGAGCTCTGCCTGCTGCTGGGATGAACGGAAGGAAGGAAAGAATGAAGGAAGAGGCTCTGCTGCTGGGATGGTGGGAAGAGAGGAAGGAAGAAAGATGCTCTGCCTGCTGCTGGAATGGAGGGAAGGAAGCTGATCAGGGTCTCCACTATCGGCTCCTGGCCCTGGTGTATCCCTGCTGTGCACCCAGTGGATGAGCCCTGGAGCTCTCCCCGCTACAGAGGTGGAAGAAGCCTCCCAGGTCTTTCCCACTATCAGCCTCGAACAGCCCAACAGGCAGGGGAACAAAAAGGAGAATCAGCCTGACATAGTTTTTCCCAGGCTGGTATAAACCCTTCAGCTAAATCCAGGAGATGGGGGAATAGAGACTCCATCAGCCTTCTCCTTCCCAGCTGGGCTGGGAAGCTCGTCAGGGGTTGGCAGGGGCTGCCCAGGGAGGTGGTGGAGTTCCCACCCCTGGAGGTGTCCAAGGACGTGGCACTCAGTGCTCTGGGCTGGGTGACAAGGTGGGGATCAGGCACGAGTTGGACTTGGTGGTCTGGGAGGGCTTTTCCAACCTGAGTGATTCTGGGGTTCTGCAAAAGCCCAGCAGCTGCTGCCCATTTCAGTTCTTTTTCCTGTCTGCCTTTCAGCCTTCTTGCTTTCGGCCGCGGTCCGGCACCGGAGTTCCCAGAGCACGGCACGGCAGGAAGGGTAAGGGGTCACGTCACTTTGTCTTTTCCCACCTGGAATGCTGGTCTGTCTCAGTGGCGTGGGGGAGGGCGGCTGGTTTTCCTTGGGGAAGGAAGATTGTCTGCCCCTTGGTCACTCTGTTGCTTCCCAGTGTTTTGGACTCTGCCTGCCTTCAGCCACCTTTCCCAGAAGGATTCTTCCCTTCATTATTTTTTTCTTTTTTATTTTATTTCTGTCCCGTACCTGGAAGTGTCCAAGGCCAGGTTGGATGGGACTTGGAGCAACCTGGGCGAGTGGAAGGTGTCCCTGCCCATGGCAGAGGGTGGGATGAGCTGTAAGGTCCCTTCCAACCCAAACCATGCCGGCTGTGACACCCGGTGAATCCCAAACTTGCAGCACAGTCAGGTGGGATTGAGGGCCCAAGTGCTGCAGGACTCCTGGAACCTCCAGGCCTGGCTGTTTCCAGCACTTTGGGAGCTAGCTGTTGTGCCTTTATTCCATTCCCCGTGTTGGAATGGACCGAGCTGCTGCTGGCTGTGGCCAGGAGGGGACACTGCAGGAGCAGAGAATTCCTGCGGCAGGGAATAGCGGGATGTACCATTCCCTCTGTGGGAGACAGCATCTTCCTGCTGATCCACACGGATCAGAGATTCTTGGATCTCCTCCTCTGGCACAGCACCCCAAATCCTCCCTAAACCCCGTGGGGCCTCGCTGCTTGTGGTCATGTGCTCACGGGTCCTGGGAGTTCCTGTTCAACTGAAGCCCTCTGGAATGCTTTGCTGGGTGTTACAGGGTAAATTGATAGAATATAACTGATTTTGAGTCAATTTTGCCCTCTTTCACTAGATCTCATGTTTATTCCTGAATATTTTATGCAGCTGGTGCATCCTGTGTTGTTTTGTGCAAAGTGTGGGTCGCGGCACGCAGGAGAACATGAAGTGCCCGCTCGTGGTGGGGATGGCATTTACTTAATCTACTGAATGTTCAGATTTCAGAAACCAAGGTCTTTGTGGTTATCTCAGGGATTTTTTCCAAGGCAAATCTCGCCCCTCTTTAAAGCTAACTTTGGTTTTGTGGCATCACAGATTCTTGCTTAACTGTTAACTATAATTTGATGCCTTTTGGTCAGGTGTTTGTGAGTAAAATCCATTTCTACTCCATTTGCTTTCTTTCCTCTCCCTGTTTTACATCTCTTGGCAGTATCTGTTTGCTGCAGTAAATTTTACCTTGTCATTTGCAGTCTTGTTGCCAAAACTTCCCTGACTTCGCCCCCGTGGCCTGAAACGCCCAAACTTCCAGATCCAGTGGAAGAAGCCAAGTATCATGCAGGTAAAAGTCTCAAGCCTTTTCCTCCAGCATTGCCTTGATGCCTGATTGAGCATAAGTTCAGTTGGAGCTAGTTTGTGCTATTGACATTTTTGTCTTATTTCTCACATATTTTGGTGTCACTGGAATTGGGCTCCAGCTGCTGGTTTGGGAGATTCGGGTACAATATGATTCGCCCTTAGTTTATGACAGCTTGTAACATTCCCAGAGAAATCTTACCTGATGTGATATATGGCAGGAAACATCAAACAATATCTGGAAAAAACAAACAAACAAACAAAAAAGACATGAAACAAGCCTTTTTTTGCACAGGAGAAGCCAGTTATTTTCCATTTACTGGCTAAATCAAAGCCAGCAGGAGCAGTTGGGTGGTGGGCACATGGAGAGCTGGTGTGTGTTTTTGCATAAAACAGAGAACATGCAGCCCGGAGGAGCAGTTGGATGGTGGGCACAGGACAGACCTGCAGAGGTGGGACGTAAGGAAAGGAGTTCCACATCTCCTCACAGGCTGTTTTGATCCTGATTTTTCCCTCCTTTGTGCTCCTGGGGTCGCTCAAGTGACAGATGGGGGTCTGTGCCTGTGTGTGACATAACCCAGGAGTGAACCACAAACGGCTCAGTTGGAGTCCCTGGAGCCCTGTGGGGAGCAGGGCCCCATCCCTGATGGATTCTCTTGGGATCCCTGCTGCTGGTGATGAGCTTTGCATCGTTATCTCCTGGCTGGGCTTCTCTGAAGGGAAGAGCAGTGAGAACATTTCAGTTCTGCCTTTTCTTTCCTGCTGGCTGTGGATATTTTAGGAAGGGTTGCTCCATGTGGTGCTGAGATCTAAGCCAGCAACCACTTGATGTTTCCTGGCACTGGAGGTGTTGGAAGAGCTATCAACAACCCTTTATCCTGGTTGCTGGGAGCTGCAGCAGCTACTACTGCCCTGCAAAAATAATTTGTGTTCCTGCCTCTACCTTTTACAGTTTGTATCCTCTGGCTTGAAACTTGGACCCTTTCCGAGTGTTCCTGTAAGGATTGGATTGGGTTTGCCTGGCTACTGGATTCCTGTCTGTCCCAAAGGGATGTTCTGTTTACATTCCAAAAAAAGAAAGATTGAGCCACTTCTTAGGACAGTGAGGAAAACCTGTTTTTCTCAGCAGCCCAGGAGGGTGGGAAGCTGCTGTTTGGCAGTGGGATGGTGTCACTGAGCAACACCTTTCGGCGCTCCCCTAAAAATTGGCTTTGGAGCCACTGCCCGGGAAGCTGATCACAGAGAGCGTTTATCTGTGTGCAGGACCTGGTCTCTGGCATCTCTCCTGCTCCTGGCACCACTCTGTGTGGATGTGGGAAGAGATTTTTCTGGGAAAGAGGGAGGGACAGCTCTCTTTTGTCCTCGCTGCAGGTACAAGTTCTCAGGCCAGGCTTTGTTATATGCTGGAGCCCTTTTTCCTGGTACTTTGCCAAGCCCTTCTTGATGTTCCTGCATGCCTTGGGCACTATTCAGTGGCTGGGTTGTCTGTATATTCCTTGAAAATGGAGAGAATTTGGAGGAAATCCTCCAAATGCAGGCATCGTGGACAAGGGCTCTTTCCTGGAACGCTTTATATCCAAGTACAGTACGTTTTGGGATGCCTGAGGAATAGGCAGAGAGTCAGCAGTGTCGAGTAGCTACACAGTGTATATTCCAGATGTTTACTTGTGTGTGGGTTTGCCAGCACCTAAAATACAAATGGGGCGTCAGTTTTCAGAAAGGGAGGCTCGCCCTTCTGGGAGACAACACTGCTGTTGATCCTTGCTGAAAGATTCCCAGGAGATCTAGAGGGAGAGCAGAGTGGCTGGGGCAGTTTTACCAGCGTTTCCCACCTCTCTGGGGGTCCTGCCCTGCTCCCCTCCGTGTGTTTTGCCAGCAGAGGTGGTGCAGAAGGTGAACGGGATGATCTCCGCGGGGCAATACGGGCGGCTCTTCGCCGTCGTCCACTTCGCCAGCAAGCAGTGGAAGATCACCAGTGAAGACCTGATCATGATGGACAACGTGCTGCAGGCTGAGTGTGGAGACCGAATCCGGCTGGAAAAGGTGATGCCCCGCAGCAGGTTCCCTGCAAGCACTCCTTGGAGGCAGAAACCCATCACCGGTTTTAAACCCACGTCCCCGTGGGATCTCCCGCCCCCACTCCAGCTCTTCGCTCTGTTCCGGTCCCTTAGCTTTGTTCCAGTTTCAGTCAGTGATAATATTGTTGTGGTTTCTGTTCAGCGGGGTTGGAGCGAGTCATGCCAGACTCTGTGGGGAGACAGATTTTTGTTGTCCAAACTTCTTCCAAAAAAAGAAAATGACATGGTTGTTTGCAGAGACAGCAGCGAAAGCCTCTGTTTGCCTTGAGACTCCAGCACCTGAGATCCCAGAATCACTTAGGTTGGGAGAGGCCTGTAAGATCATAGAGTCCAACCTCTAAGTCCTGGCAGGGCACCCAGGGGGATTGTCACTCACTCCTCAGGACTCTGCAAGATCCTTACCTGGCTGGGCTGGGTGGAGGCAGAGGGATGGGACACGTAAGGGAGAATTGCCAAGATCCAGTTCATACCTTTATCCTCAGCCTTGGATAACCAACAGGATCTTGCAGAGGCTCATTAATCCAAACTGGAAGGGAATATTGTGGAGTGGGATTCTGCTGGCCTCACCTTGGTGTTGGTTGTTAGAGCCAAGCAGGTAATTAAGGAGAGCTGGGAAGTTTCTGTGCTCGTCCACTGCTTTGAAGCCCAGCTTTGAGGCACCGTTTTGGGGACATCCTCAGCTGTGTCCCACATCCCTGTGAAACAGAGAGGGGGGACTTGTGTGGTGTAGCCAGCTCAGAATGCAAAGGTCTGGATAGGAGTGAAGGTGAGAACTTGCCTAACACCAGAACCCCCTGGGGATTTTTTCTGGCAATATCCGTCTAAAACAGGAGTCAGAACTTCTCGTCACCATTTCTGTGCAGGTTTTAACTCCTGCCAGAGGATCTGGGGGGAAAGGAGGCAGCCTGGGAGAAATGGCTCTCCGTGTGGCACTTGGGGACATGATTTAGGGGGGACTGTGGTGGTGCTGGGTTGGTGTCTGGACTCCATGACCTTGAAGGTCTTCCAACCTCAATGATTCTGTGAAACGCTGACTCTTCCCACTGTATCCTCTCTTACCCTGCCTGTTGCTTTAGATGGTGACTGAAAATGCCCCAAATCAGCAGGTCCCTGGGGTGGTGAATCCTCCACATGTTCATTTCTTTATTTCCCATCTTGAGGCCTTATGGAGGAGAATAAGGCAAGTGTTTCTCCACTGGGATTTGTAGCAATGGCTATAAAAATCCAGTGGTTTAGGAGCTGCCATTTGTTCAGATCCCACAGGAGGCGGATTATTCTTCATCCCTGATTGCTTTCCATATTTTTTACAGCTGCTGTTGAGCCAGGAGAGAGAGGTTCAGTGTGTTCTGATCGTGGAGAAAGATACTTTGCAGTATGTTTTAGTGGGATGAGCTCTCTGGAAGACTAATGACTCTGTCTCCTGCCTGTTAACAGCTCTCCCCACCACCCCTCTAGTTAGTGTCAGGTTTGAAATGTGGGGAAGACCTGCTTTTAAGCAGCCTGACTCCTTTATGCCTGTAGGATCTGGAAGGTCCTGTTTGCATTTCTGCTGGGACAATGAGCAGTGGTTTATGGCTGATCTGTTTTCCCCAGGTTTTGCTGGTTGGTGCTGACGACTTCACGCTCATTGGAAGGCCACTGCTGGGGTAAGATGCTTCATAAAGGCATTATCGTACGTTTTTGTGTTTAATGGTAGCTTCAGGGCTCTGCACTCTCTGAAACGGGGATTTATCAGCTCTTTTCCCAGCCCATTTGAAAGAATCACCAGTAAAACAGCTCTGCTGACTCTCTGCCTCCCCAGTGCCCAGAGTGCAGCATGTCCCAGTTCTGAGGTAACTGTAGGATGTTCACCTCAGTTGGATCTTTTTCTCCTTGCACAAACCACCAGGAAATCTTGCTCTTCAGCCTATTTGCTCCCTTACACTAACTTTGATGGTAGTCATCTTGAAATACCCCAAAAATCCTTTTCCATCCCTTAACCTGAGCTGGGGTTTTAACCTGCTTCCCTTTGCCCTTGCCTTGCCCCAGCAGGCCTTAATCTTAATTTTAGTGTTCCTAATTTTCCCTTCCTCACAGTCACATAATCCAGCAATCAGGGAACTTGTGAGCAGTTGATCCCTTGGCACTGTCTCCTCCCCAGTGCTGTAGGACTTGCTGTGCAGAACCCCTGGTTCCTCAGACTTTTCCTTCCCAAAAGGAAGGAGGATATGGACCAGGTGTTATTACTCAGCAAAAGCAAAGTCCTGGCCTGTTGTTCTCCCTGGGATGGGAGGTTTTAGTGGGAAAACACACAGGATAAGGAGTGTTGCAGGTGCTCACAGTACCTGGAAGCCCTGGGTAAAACACCCATTTAGGCCTTGGCTGTAACTGTGGCGAAGAACAGCCAGGTAAGGAGGAACTTGGACACCTGGGAATTATTTCTTGGTGGCTTTTAGGTTCGGGCTAGAAAAACCACCTGTTTTCAGGTGGTTTCACTGCTGAGTCTCTTTCAGGGGCTGGTGGGTATTTGGGAGTTATTTGTACAGTCGTGGCTGAGGGAAGGGAGAAAGAGAATGGGGGAAAGGGGAAGGGAGAAAGGAAAGGTGAAAGGAGGAAGGAAAGGGTGTCACCAGCAGCATGAGCTGCAGTTTTCCCACACAATTCCCTAAGCCACAGACACTTCAGAGAGGAGAGAAGGGGCTGGGTGAGAACACAGGCAGTTTGGTAAACAAACCCCCCAGAGCCTGGGACACGTCCCCGCTCAGCTCCCAGAGGTGTCCTGTTCGGGACAGCTGGCCGTGCTTTGCTTCTCTGATACCTCCCGGGACGACACTCCTTCAGACCCTGAAAAAACAGCGGTGCCCCAACCCATATCTGTGAGGCTATTCTGGGAGAGCTCCTGGCTGGCTCCTGCCCTGGAATCCCTTGGGTTTGTCCGGGTCAGTGGATGCCCCGCCTGACACAAGGGCACGAGCCCCTGTCTGACCCGAGTGGAGGGAAAGGTGCCTCCACGAGAAAGTCTGGCTTATTTCTAGGCAGAAATACACCTGATGGGGAATCTTTCCTCTAGGTGAACCTGTTCTTCCTGCTCCCTGGCCGTTTTTGCAGTGGAAATGCTGAAGGGCTGGGAGCTGTTCTTGTCACAGCCAGCCAGGCTGGGATTCAGTCCTGCAGGGAGCGAGCTTGGCAGCTGGAATTATGACCTCCAAGAGTTATGATCCTGTGGGGTTGTAGCTTGCCTGGATCTTTTTTTTTTCTCTGCCTCATGACAGCACCTCCCAGCCCAGCTCAGATCCACGAGATTTCAGCATGGGTGGTTTTTTTACCTCCTGCAAAAATCCCACCCCGGTGCTTTGCCGTGAAACATTTTGCTGCTGAAGGCAGCAGGCCCAGCTGTGTCAGGCTCTGGGAAATGTGTGACCCCCTTCTTATTTTTATGGACATTCCAGTCATACCTAAAACATTTGATAGAGATTTTTATTTTTTTTTCCCTTGGGCTCTGTTTGAGCTTTTTCTGTTCACGTGGTCTTCACCAGCCAAGTTGGTTTCTGCTGTGCTTCAGCCTCTCGCCAGCAGTTCCTGGTGCTGTGTCCAACAGAGAAGGGCTCACCATGGCCTTGAATCCAGGAAGTTTAGCTCCCAAATTAGTGGTAAACCACGGCTGGAGTGCAGTTCACTCTCTGGTCTCTCCCTCAGCATTTCAGGGCTTGTGTGTGGTTCAGTAGTGCTGACTCTGGATCACGTCCTGGAGCTGGGGTGTCGGGGTCACCCACTGCTCTCTTAAAATCTAGATTTTTATGTCTGTGGTAGCTGCAGATACATTGGTTGCCTCCTCCCTCCAGGATTCAATCTCTGATTTAATCACACCCCCGGGGTGGATTTTAAGAGAGATTGTGACTGGCTGAAGCCTTTGGCCTCCCAGTGACCTCGCTGGAACAGTTTAGGCTGGATGGGCTTCCCGCTCTGCCCCCCTCAAGTGCAGACAGGGCAGTTTGTCAGCAAAATGGTCTTTAAATGTCTTCCTGTGGCAAAGTTAACGAGCTTTTAATGGCATTCTGCAGTGCTGTGCATGGAAGAGTGGCTGCTCCTCCTCCCCTGAGGCTCTGACTGAACCCCCACCCGGGCCAGAGCTCCAGTCTGGCTCTTTTTTGGGAGGAAAGGGGTGTGCTGGCTGGGAATTGCCGTGTGCACAAATGGGATCCAGCAGTAATTTGAGCCTTTGAGGGATCTCACCTGAGCTGCCCCACAGCAGTACCTGGACTCCTCAGTGAGTCCCCCCCCATATGCTCTTCCAAACTGGGCTAAACAAATAGGACAGACCAGGAGTAGGAGGCACAAGAGGTGTGTGGGAGGAGAAGGGAATTGCTCCAGCAGGCATTGGCTGTTGTTCCTGCCAGAAACAGTGGGATGAATCCCAGAGCACTGAACGTTTGCCATGACTTGCTCAGGTGAGTGAGGTGAGACTTTTTTCCAGCTGTTTGTGATGCTTCAGAGAAGGAGGAAGGACTTGTGTGGTGACCAGGAGATGAGGAGGAAGCATTTCATTGTTGACCAGGAGAAGAAGGGGCTGTGGGTGCGGTTGGACCTGTCCCAAAAAGCAAAGCAAAGCAGGACACATGAGATCACCTGAAGGTGCCGGGGGAGTTTTTCTTGCTACAATCCTACAAGTTCCTGCAGGTTCCTCTCACTCGTGCCCCCTCAGGTGGAGTGATCTCATCCCTCACATGACTGACAAGTTCTACTCTGTGAACTGACACATCACCTGGTCCATGTACAGCACCTGGAGGCTTTTAGCTTTGCCTTTGTCCTCCCCTGGTGACTGTAATTTCCATGGATCTGTGCTGTGGAGGCAGGATCTGGCTCTGTCAGGCAGGGTGTGTTATCCCTGTGTCTCTTTTCCCAGAAACCTGCTCCCCAATAGAAGGAGAAGATGAAAAGCATCACTTTTTGTTTTGTTATTTAACTCATTTCTAAGGAAAGACCTGGTCCGTGTGGAGGCCACAGTGATTGAGAAGACAGAGTCGTGGCCCAAAATCAACATGCGCTTCTGGAAGAGGCACAACTATCAGAGGAAGAAAAGTAAGAGGGAAAGAACACATTTCCTTCCCAGCTGGGTGTGGCAGGGGGAGGTATTACGGCACGAGGGTCTCAGGAAGGTTGTTCTCTGTGTCCCCAGAGCCCCTCAGGGCCCGTTCCCACTGCCCCCAGTGTGCCCACGGAGCACCAGGATTTAATACTCCCTCAGTCCAGCACCTGGTGTTCCCTGACCTTGCTGGCAATTCACTTGCTGGGCTGGAAAGCCATCCTGTTCCCTTCCCGAAGCCTGAAATGTTGGATGTGCCGTCACAGGTACCGGCGAGCCCGAACAAGGTCCCCTGGCAGGATTTGGGTGCCAAGTGACTCTCCCTTCTCTGAGGGCGGGGGAGAATCACGGCTGGTTTGTGTGGAATGGATGACAAAGCCTCGCCCAGGCTGCCCCAGTCCCACAGGAGCCCTGGGACCAGCTGGGCACCGGCTGTCACCTGATCCTGATCCTTTTTTTTCCTTCTTTTTCAGTCATTACGAACCCCCAGACCGTCCTCCGGATCAACACCATCGAAATCTACCCATGTTTGTCCTGATTGACGGGGGGGTGGGTGGGTGGCTGGGAATCGTTATTGCTCCAGGCAATCACGGAAATAAAACTGCCTCAGCACTGGAGAGTTCTGGACTTGTTGCTGTAGTGGGAAATGGAAACTTCTATGTGCTTGTCTTTTTTAAATAATGAAATGTTTTTTAAACTGTCATTTCGGCCTCGATAGTGTTTATTGGCCAGGAGTTTTAAACACCTGGCGTCCACGGCTGGCTGTCCAGCCTCTTCGTGCCTGATGGATCCCTTTGCTTCCACACCTCTCTGTGAGCTTTAGGAATTCAGGCTCTCAAAAAGCTCTGGTCATGTAACTCCTGGCATCTTCAGGGAGTGCCCTGGGGTACAGCGTGGCTCACAGCACAGATCGTGCCAAGCGGTGAAAATCCTTCTTAAGGATTAGCAGTGGGAAATGGAGCTGGAAAACTGCCCTCTTGAAGGTGAGCAGCACTGCACTGTCTGCGTGTGTAACACTGACACCAGTTGCTCAGGAGGGGTTTGTGCCTATCTCAGAGCTGGGGTTTGGCCTGCTGGGTGTATTCCAGTGTCTAGATCCTGGTGTTTTCCTTGCCTGCATGTTGAGCACTGTCCCTTTCTGAGCAGCACCTTCAAGGCCAGGTGTATCCAGCCAAGGTCTGTGGGTTTCTGGGCTGGATATCAACCAGAAGGATTTTCATGGAGTTCTCAGCAGGCTCCTGGGGGTAGCTGTGGAGTTCCCTACAGTCACCACGGGAAGGGATAGCAGGCCCTGCTCACCTTGTCACTTCCCCAGGGGAGGAAATCCTTGTTTGGATGTCCGTGCCACAGTGGCTCCTCCTGGGACTGAGGTTGGCAGAACCCTGTCCAATCTCACCATTCCTTTGGGAGATCACTCGAGGTGCCAGTTTTGCTTCTCACCTGCCTGACTGGAGCTGGAGAAGGATCCAGGTGGGCCTGGGTTGAGCTGGATCTGCAGAGGCTGACTCATCCCTGCCTGTTTGGGATCCTCTGGCACGGATAGCCCTTGGGAATGCTGTTCCTTCCCTGCTGCTGAGGTTGGACACCCAGTTTTAAATGGCTGATGGACGGCTTGGACTGTCGCATCCTCCGGATACAGGCTGTTCCTGATCCATAGCGGGAGCAGCTGAAGGAATTGGACTGGAAACCCTCAGTCCCTCTGTGTTTAGGTGCTGGGGCTAAGAAACAGCATGTCTTGGCTTTAAGGGGATGTAGCAGGAATGTTCTGTCCTTCCCAGATAGGAAGGAACACTTGGAAGTAACAAGAGATTCAGGGCTTGGAAATATGGAGGGAAGAGGCCTGTGTGGAGTCAAAAGAAAAGAAAGTAGCTTAAGTTCTATAAAAACATCCCCCAAAAAGCCCTTGGGAATGTAATTCTGACCCAAGTGAGATACTATACAAAATCAGGTTGGTTTCACAGCATTTTGGGGGAGAGAAATACAGGAAGGGAAAAGGGAATATCAACCACTATCAGAAAGTTCTTTGTTTGAAAAGTTTATGATACGAAATTAGAGCAAAGTATTCATTTTTTATTGGAATTACTCATTGAGACTGAGGGAAAAGGGGATTATTTTAACATTTGCTTCAGGGGAATTTTAAAAGAAAAAAAGGTTGTTGCAATTCCAGGTGGAAGCAGGAATCACTGGTTTTCCATGGAGAAGTCACAGGTCTCCACGTGGCTTCATGTGTTGAGGAATGATCCCTGTGATCCTCTTCCTGGTGCTAAATAGCACTTACATAGGTTAAGAAGAGGAATTTCTCACCAAAGCGGGTTTGTACTGATTCATGGTGGAAATTTATCTGTTGGGACAGAACATCACGTCAGATCTGGGTGGAATTTGAGACACTTTGCCCAGGGTTAGAACCACGTGGGTCAGACAAGAACCAGGCCTGGGCTCTGGCCACCCCTGTGGCGTCTGTCCCCCCTGGAAGGAGGCTGGGGAGCCGGAGCAGAGGGCATCTGCTGGGAATCTGAGCGAATTCCAGCGCTGATCCCTGCCCGCTGGCCACAAAGCCGCTGCCTGTGCTGCGCCTCTCGTGCTTTCCAAGAATTCCGGCAGGGCTCCACGGCAGCAGGACAACTGGCTGTGCAGCTCTGACATTTCCCATACTAAGGAAGCGTTGTTTTCCTGCCAGCTGCAAGGTTTGCTTGGGAATAAGTGTCGGAAACTACTCAGGAGGTGCCGTTGCTGCGCTGCTGGCTCTGCTCTGGCCCACGACGCTCCGGCGTCCCCCTGCTTTGGGCAGGAATGCCTGGGGGCAGCTGAGTGGATCCCTGGCCCTGCTGCTCCGTGGATCCCAGGCGTGTGTCCTCCCAGAGTCCCTCCTGCCCTCCCCTCTCTGGAGGAGCCAAGGGAGGTGTTTGAATCCCTAATTCCCTGTGTGCCGTGGAGGGATCGCTGAGTCCTGCCCTGATTTCATCCTCTGCCCTTTCAGGAGTGGCCTGTGGCACCCGAATTCCTTTGTGGCTGCAGGTTTTTCCCTCCCCCTCAGGTCCAGCTGCTTCAGAGCGAGGTTTCCATCGTTTCAAAGGCTGGTCCTGTTCCAAACCACTCCAGTGCTTCAGACGATCCACCTTCGAGGGGCTTCGACTTGGGTTTCACATCCTGACAATGAAATCATCCTCGTGATTGAAGGGGACACAGCCCCTCCTGGTCATCCCACAGGATCGCTTTCTGCAGCATTTCTGGAGGTTTAAATGACCTCCACGATGGGCTTCCTCTCCCTCCCCTCGGCACATTGCTCTGTGTTCTAAATCCAGCTTCCCAGGCAGACGGGGTCTGTGGCAGTGCCCTCCTTCCCAACAGCCGGCTCCTGTGGAAAAACAAAGAACAGGGCACTCCTGGGGACCCACAGAGCAGCAAAGGGATTTCAGCAGCCCCGGTGGGATGTGTGGATCACGCGCTCTGCCAGCCTGTGAGCTGCCGGAGTTTATCCAGTGGCGAAGCAGCTTGGAAAGCTCTCGGGACATGTTGTTCAGGCCCTGGGGCGGGGGGGAAATGCTGTTAATGTGTCCCTTCCATGTGTTTTTTTTTCCCTGACTGCTTTGTGAAGGCGTCTTTGAACTCTGACGTGGAGCCAGATTTATTTTCTCAGCGTGATCCAGACACGCTTTGGAATCCGCTTCAGTGACAGACAGAATGGGACACCAGGAACCCCTGTTGGTTGGATTTTTCTTGTGCTAGAGGTTTTATCATCTCCTGTGGCCTAAAAATCAGCCTTTTATTAATAAAATAAAGGGAATGCTCCCCCCGCGGGTCTGGGCCGATGCAAATCCCGCGTGAAGAAGTCCGGCTGCAGCTGGAGTGCCTGGGCAGTGCTGGGGCTCAGGGCCTTTCATCTGTTTTCCCTCTTGCTATTTATAGCACGTGGAGAAGCAACTGGGATCCGTGTCCCTGCTCCTGTGCCTCGTCCTGGATGTGAACGTGGTTCCACGGCTGCAGCAGGGTCGGGGGTTGGGTTTGGAAGGAACGGAGCGAGGGCATGAGGAAGGTGAGGGCCTGAAGGCTGGGAGGACCCTTGGGGGTGCTGGGTTTGCTGTAACAGCCCAAAATATGTTTATTGACAAGGCAGCATGGCTTTGGTTATATCCCTGGGGAGCATTCTCTGATGGCTCCATCTGGCATTAACTCTCCTGGCAGCCGAGCCGCACATGGGAATGCCTGGGCAGTCATTAGTGAGTGACAATTAAATGTGATGGATGAGCTGGAAACAGGTTTGAGCCCTTGAAATGGAGGCTCAGGAGAGCAGCTAAACCTTGTGAGATACTTTGATATACCTTGGTCACTTTGGAACTGGAGCTGGCTCCTGCATGGACTTGCTGGTATCCTGTGCCTTTGGATCACTTAATGGAGAGAAAAGGGACTGCTGTTATTTTATTTCCCTTTCCCAAATAAAAACACACCATTGCTCTCTTTCAGAAGCAACAAAGTTCAATTTTTTTGGCAGCTGTCAAATAGCTGATGATCCAGTAGGGAAGTGGTTTGGAGTACAGAACAGGATCCCCCTGATCTGAGACTGCAGCCTGAGGAGATTTGGTTCTTTGCCTTAGGCCAACTTTTCAGCTGATTTTTTGTTCGCAGGGCCGTGGTTCATGGGAGCCCCTGGCCTCTTTCCCAGAGCAGACTCCATGTCTTTAAAAACCAGCAAGTATGGAATGGCCTGACCACAAATATTTCAGCATAAAGCAATATCCCCTGCACTTCTGCTACCTGGCTCTGCCACAGGTGGCTTACTCAGTGATGGCAGATGATAAAGTCCTGTTTCCACTGTCACCCAGCCAAATATTCCCTGGCAAACGTGGGATGCGGCGCTGAGTGTTCCTGTGGGGCACACATGTGGCTCCCACCATGCCAGGGAGATCCGTGCGTGAGGAGTAGGAGTTTCTCTGGGAAGTCCCCCCCAGATGTGCTGTCAGGGACACAATGCCCCCCCATGCTGACCTTTTCCTAAAGAATCCAGGGATATATTTTTCTGGAGCAGCTGGTATGGGATTGGAGGGTCACAGTGATCCTGCCTTCCAAAAAGCGCAAGGATTGCATTTTCCGTGAAATTTGGCCTTTTTTTTTTTTTTTTGGTCACGCAACTTGCAGGAAAAGGATTTTCTCTGTGGCTTATCCCTCATTTGCCTGAAGTCAGGCGGTGTATTAAAAGTGGTGTTGCAGAGGATCAGGCAAGAAGAGGACTTGATTGCAGACATCTCATTTCCGTAGGAAATGGGGCTAAAAATAGGGAAGGATCATAACAGAGACTTCTTTTTCTTGACACCCTGCCGTTCCCCAGCTGGGAATCAGCTTTTGTCCCGAAATCTGAGGTTTATTGCCTTGCTGGTGTTTTCTGGGCCCCAGATGTAGCCGTGAGTCTCTGGAGAAGCTGCAGCAGGGCCGTTGCCAGTGGCTGATGCACGTGATGGCAAGGTGGGTTTTTGGGTGAGGTCTGCTCTCTCTCCAGGCTCCCCACAGCAGCCCCTGCATTATCCAGGGCCCCTCTCCGGCACCAATTCTGCTGGCAGTCGTGCTGCTGGTAACCCTGTGGGGCTGGCTGAGTGCTGACTTCTCCATAGGCACCGGCAGCGTTCCCTTTGTGTTCCCTTCGGACACCTGATGCGGGCTATAAATACCAGGTGGGTTCATGTTCCCTCGAGCACCAGTGCCAGGTCACCCTAGATAGGCAGACAGAGATCCCTGTGCCAGAGAAACGGTTGCAGCCTTTGGAAAAGGGACTGAGGCCCTGCTGTGGGCATTTGGGGGCTCCACGCTCTTGGCCAGGTCCCTTCTGCTGGCGTTTGCAGCACTGGTGTCACCTGGGACCTGCATCCCACAGGCCAGGAGCATCCTGGGGGTTGATGGAGACAGCTGAGGTGATGCCAGGCTTTTTCCTTTTTCTCAGGACAGCCAATACACATCCCTGCCCGCTCCAGGTACTGCTCTGAGCTGTTTACTTGTTACCTGTACACCTTGTTCCTGGGTACACCCTTACACTGGTGTTTAACAGCCTGGTGATGCTGCTGCACCAAAACACACAAAGTTTGGTTCCAGGCCTGGTGTGAAGTCCTCGCTCTTTGATATCCGTGGGGATTTAGTCAGTGGTTTCTGCTGGAGCTAGGATTCACTCCTTTCCCTGCTTGTGGTCGAGGGGAAGGGGAGACAAGGGGAAAGGCTGAGGCTGACCTACCTGCTCTCATCTTTATGAATTTGTCTTATGCACAGACGTGGAGGAAATCATGATTTCAGGTGGGGATTTGGGGACAGGCAGCACTCTGGCCGTGGTTCCCTGGCTGGGGAGTTGTTTCACCACTTCTCTGTTCTGTCCTCACTTTCACGGACTCATGGAATCACGGGATCATTTGGGCTGGAAAGGACCTCGAAGCCCACCCAGTTCCACCCCCTGCCGTGCACAGGGACCCCTTTCACTGGCCCAGGTCGCTCCAAGCCCCGTCCAAGCTGGGGTGAGCAGCTCTCCCGGCCGGCTGCGAAGCGTCCGGGGCTGCTGCGTGCGGGGAAACTGAGGTACGACTGCCGAAGAGCCTCCGGGACGGGGTAGGAGGAGACAGGGAGAACGAGGAGTAGGAGGGCGGCATCAGCCGCGCCCGCCCGGGGCTGAGCCCAGCCAGTCCCCCGGGGCGGAGCCGGTGGAGCAGAGCCGGGGACGACGGCGGAGCCCGGGGCAGCCCCGGCCCGACGCCGGGATGAGCTTCCCGCGGCCCCTGCGCCGCTCCGTCAGCCTCAGCCCGGCCCGCACCCTGCGCCTCGTCGTGCTGGGGCAGAGCGCCGTGGGCAAGACAGGTAGGATGGGGCTTCCCCCTCATCCTCCCGGTAACCCCCCAGCACGCCTCTGGCATGCCCCGCATCCCTCCGCTACCCCTCTGGCATCCCCCGCATGCCTCCAGCATTCCCCGGTACCCCTCTGGCATTCCCAGGCGTCCCCCCCGGTGTCTCCCCTCTGGCTTCTTCCCGGGCAGAGGGACGGACCCTCCCGTGTCCTTTAGAAAGCCAGGATGGGGAACATCACCCCGGTGTCCCCCAGCCCACGGCATTTAAGAGCACCGAGTTTTTCCCTCCCCTCGAGTTCCCCGCGTGGACGCTTTGCGGCCGGGGCTCGTCCCACGGGGGGGGTTTCCCGTGCCCAAGGGGTCCCCGGCTGCGCGGTGGTCCGGGAGGCACATCGCTGACTGGGAGAGCTTTCTCGCAAAAGCTGGGCTCGGGTTTGGGCTTTCCTAAATGTTGGGAGTTCGCTGCTCGTTCCCAGCGCCCGCAGCGGGCTCGCGGAGCCTCCTGCACAGCGCCAGGCTGTTTTCCTTCAGGAAAACTCTCTTTGCCTGCGCCTTGCCCGGCGCTCTCCCTCTGCGCCCGTCGGGGGGGGGTTGGTTCGGGATGCTCTGCCGGGAGCATCCTGATCAGCTCCTTCCTTCACTCTGTTCCTTCCTGGGGGTCATCCTTTCCCCCTTCCCAGCCCTCCATCCCGGGCTGTGAGCGTCTGGGGGCAAAGGTGTCCTCCGCAGCACCCAGCATGCCAGGAGGGGGTCAGAGGCAGGGGAAAGTGTGGATCCATGTAGATCCACGTTGTTTTATTGCAATGATCCATGGTCTGTGCAGAGCCTGGGGGAGCCCGTGGGACACAGCCAAGCTGCCATTTCCTTGGGGAAAGGGAATGTCCTGCCCCTTTGGAAAAGGCATCACCTGTGCAGGTGCCACTGCAGCAGCGGCTGTTGCAGCCACTGGAGTTGCTTTTCCACGTACAGTAACCAGCATTAGTGAAAAATCGTAATTCCCTGATTGAATTAAAGCAGGCAGCTCCCAGCTCTCCATGAGCAACAGGGAAGCATGGGATGGTGCTCAGCTCTGCCGTGCCCAGGGCACAGGGGCAGTATTTGGCCTCGACAGAGCGGATGGAGCTGTACAGCACGTACAGAGCCTCTGGCTCACCCCCATCCCGGCCTGAACACGTGTGTTCCTGCTGGTGTCGATCCCACTCGGCACAGAGCAGATTCCTGGGAGCTTTGGGCCCTTCCTGCAGGCAGTTGAGGGGCTTTGCGCCTCCTCCTTAGACTGGGATCGTGCTGAGGGTCTTTAAGGATTTCTCCAGCTGGGCTCAGCCACGGCTCCCGTTGGTGCCATCAACACCCGTGTCCTCCAGCAGCGGGATTTTTGCCCGTGTGACGGTGACAGAGGCCATGGAATCAGGGTGCAGGGAGGTAATTGATACGTGGCTCGTGCAGAGGAGTGTGCCAGGAACAGGGAGCAGCCCCCAGGAATGGCAGGCATGTGATCCCCCGTGGGCTGGCAGCCCCCCTGACACACATCTCTCTCCATGTGTCCCTTGGGTGCAGGACGAGTTGTCACCTTCCTTGGGGCTGTGCCCGAGCTGTCGAGTCCTGCCGCCCGCCAGTCCCTGTGCTGGGGACAGGGACACGGCTTCATGCTGTCCCTGCCTGGCAGCACAGGTGACACCCCAGGGATGGACCGAGAGCTTGTGGCCTGAGTGTGGGAAAGGCGAGGAAGGAGCCAGGAGCATCATCGTCACTGCTGGAGCTCCTGTGGGGCTGGGCAGGACAGGTGGGGAGGCAGCTGGTGCCTAAGGTGGAGAGTGAATCTCCCCTGGCCAGGAGAGAGGGGTGCAGTGTGTGTGTGGGATCCTCTGGGATGAAGCACTAGAGGGTGAAAGTGGACTTCATCTGGATCCATCTGTGAGCTGCTAAGCTCCTGTCCTGCCAGCACGTGAGTGGGCTCCACCCTGAAGCACCACCAGGGCAAGCTGCTGCATCCACCCTGCAGGACACAGACCCAGGCTGGGAGAGCTGAGGGGCAGGAAAACCAGAGGGTAATTCACATCTGGACATCTGCAAAAGGGAAAAAATCTCCTTAATTCTCAGAAAGAGTTTGCGGGGGAGGGGGGTTGGAGCCGTTTGGAAGCCCTTCAGGGTGTGGTGATCTGAGGTCATGGACCCTCCGAGTAGGAGTGGGGTTTGGGTGCAGCCCTGTGCTTTAAGGACCTGGGCTGTGCGACTCACCCTCAGGAGCTGGAAATCCAGCCTGGCCAGGGCTTGTGTTATCCTCTGCTGCTGCTGCCCAGCGTAAACTTTGCCATAATCCAGAGCAGAGCTCTGCTGCAGCACGTGGACAGAAGATGGATCGGTGCTGGACTCTGTTCCACAGCAGCACAAACAGGGCAGCACGTGGGCACGCGCTCGGCACAATCACAAGGTGCCCAGCCCTCCTGGTGGCAGGTAAATCACCCCTCGAGCCCACAGCCATCCCTGGAGCCCAAATTTTATACACAATTAACCCCTTCAGCTCTGGGGCTCTCCTCAGAGAGCCCTTCCTGAGGTTTCTGATGTTCAGGATGGGGAAAGAAACCTCCTTATAAGGCTGGGTGGCCATGGCTTGTGGCCACTTCCCCCACTGGCAGCTCTGCTCCTGTTCCTGCGCTCCAGCCAATTTTTAATCAATCTAATTGGCTTCTCTTCTCCTCCCACAGCATGTGCTCCAGCTTTGGGTGGCTGCCTGACATATGACACACAATCAGGTGCTTTCTAGAGACCGAGCCTGGCTCGTCCCCCTCCCCCTGATAATTCCATCGCCTCTTTAAAGGTGCTGATAGGTGCCTCCTGCAGGGATCCCTGGTTATCTCCTCTGAGCAGTTTGGCTAAATTACCTGCTTTTTCCATCAAATCCCTTCCCTGCCGAGCAGGTTTAAACCCACAGGCAGATTGGGGGGTGATGGGATGGTGAATCCCCCAAACAGGAGCCAGACAGGTTGTAAGAGGCAGGAGAAGCTGTCGGGGCTGATGGAGCAGGAAGCCTGACTTAGGTGGGATGACACATTCCTGGGATAAACACACATATCTTGACTGGTCTGGTGTGGGTCTTTAAGGGCAGGACACTGGGAACATCTGCTGATGGGCAAATGGGACAACATGACACCGGGTTGCACAGGCAAGGTGAGTTTGCACCGTCACACTGGCTTGGTGTTGAATTTACGTCCCCGCCTTTGTGTTTCTGGAGGGGTTTTCGTCACATCCTGGTTCTGCTGAGGTTTATTCTCCCGTCACGCTCCTGCTCTGTTCCCTTCCTCCCGCTGCGCTGGAACCTGGTGTGCAGCTTCTCCATCTTCTCCCTCCTGGATCCGCACTCCTGCCTTGCTCTTGCTGGGTTTTTTCCCCCTGTTCCCACTCATTTTCCTCTAATTTCCCTCTCCACTCCTGTTGCCTTTCCAAGACAGCTCTCAGCCTCTCCACTGCCTTTCACTCCCATCTCCATTACCATCATTAACACCTTGAAGGGTTCAAGAACCACTTCCACCCGTGCTTCTGAACTCTCTTCAACTTCCCAAGCACAAATTCTCCCCCTCCCCCCCCCCCCCCAGCATCAGTGCCACTCTCCCCATCGCTGGAAATTCCTGTCTGGAGACTTTGCACCACGGCAAAGCTTTTCCTGCCTCTCAGAGGAAAACTTGAGAACCTGTGGGGGTTTTCTGCAGTGGCCAGTGAGCTTGCCCACCTCCCAGCCCTGCTCTGCAGCCAAGGTCTGGCTGCAATCCCTCAGCCCGGCTGGCTGGGATTGATGAGAGGCAGCAAGGAGAGAGCCCTTGCTGTGTTGATGGAGTGGCTGGGCAAGGCTACAGCACCAGCAGCCCTCACCCTGCCAGCAATTTGGGAATTGTCTGGCTTGGCTCTGACACAGGGAAACCTGTAATTGGATGAGGGGGTTTAATTGCCCGAGCTGTGGCTGCTCCTGCTGCTCCTTGCCCTTGCAAGGAGGAAAAATTGTTCCAAAGGAGCAGATCCCTGTGTTGCTGCTGTGGTGGCATCTGAAGGGGCTGGGGTGCTGGAGGCCTTGCAAGGATGAAACTGGTCCCCAGTTGTGCCCAGCATCCCAGGGGTGTGAATTCCCAGGCTCAGGCATAGCTGGGAGGGGATATGAGGACCCAGAATGGGCTGGTCCTCCGGGCACCGGCTCAGCTGCTCTCCCAGCTCCTGGTGGCATTTCCAACGCTGCTTTCTTGCAAGGCATGGCTGGCATAGGGAGGAGATTCTGGTTTGCTGTGCCCTGTGCTCCTCTCACTTTGGCCTTTTGGTGAATTCCATGAAATTTGGTGCCAGCAGCCTTCCCTTCTCCACCTACTGTGTTTGGGTCAGGTTAAACAGACTGGGCTGAAATTCATGGGACCCCTCCCACAGGTCTCTGCTCCATCCACTCTGCAGGTTCCTGCTCTGTCCCTCCTGCACATCCCTGCTTCACCCTTCCCACAGGTCCATCCTCCATCCCTCCTGCCTCAGGCAGCTGCTCTTTCCCTGCAGTTTGATCTGACAACCATAACAGGGTTTGTTGTGTTTTTTTCCAGCACTGACCGTACGATTCATCACCAGGAGATTCATTGGAGACTACGATCCAACTCTAGGTAGGGGAACTCCTTTTCCTTGGTGCTGTCATAGAGCTGACTGTCCTGAACTCACCACATTCCCTCCTGTTCCTCCTTGTCCAGACCGGCAGTGGGCAGAGTCCCCAGCCATTCTGGCTGGATCCCTTTTTCCCTTTCTGTTGTTATTAGTATTATCTGTTTTCTCTCTGCTGCTCCATGACCCCATGTTGCTCCCACGCTTTGGTCACTGCTGCCCCCTCAGCCATCCAGGCACCCTGGGGGCTCTGGTGCCATGGGAGGTGCTGGATCTGATGCCACAGCACAGGGCTGCCCTTTCTGGGCACGGGGAGATGGGCTGGTTCAAGATGTGGCCTTGCAACAGAGGCCACGGGGCTGTGGGATGCAGCAGGTGAAAATCCACTTCTCCAGAGGCCACGGGGCTGTGGGATGCAGCAGGTGAAAATCCACTTCTCCAGCACAGCTTCATCGAAGCCACCCAGGCTGCGGCTGCTTCCAGGGGTTCTCTCATGCCTTTGCTGTCTGTCCTCCCCCACAGAAATGATCTACAGGCATGTGGCTGTCATTGACGGGGAGATGGTGCACTTTGAGATCCTCGACACGGCAGGACAGGTGAGCTCAGGCCGTTCAGAGCCCGGGAAAACACCGTGGGAGCAGAGCAACCTGCCATTGAGGGCAATCCCCGCTCTCCCACTGGCCTTAATTTGTGGTGTCTGCAATATCCCTCGTGGTGTTTGTCTCAGAAAAAGGATGTTTTGATGACTCTCTAATGTCAGATACAGCGTGGCTGCAGGTAAATGTTTCCACATTCCCATTACTGGTTCATGGCACTGCTCTGCCAGTGGAGCATCCAGGAGGCTCAAGGGAGCAGTGATTCCCCCCTTACCCATGCCAGGACAGGGCTGATGGCCATCCCCATCTGCCATGCTGCCCAAACCACCCTGTTCCTGCCCCAGGCATTGCCTGCAGGTCACTGCTCTCTGCAAACCCGCAGCCAGAACCTTCCCGGAGACGGCGCCGGGCGCCCGGGAGGTTTTCTGGGTTGCAGCCGGCACTGCTGGAATTCCAGAGGCGTTAACGGGAGCCTGTGTGCCCTGGCAGGAGGAGGACTCACTGCAGATCGAGGAGAAGATCAAGTGGGGCGATGGCTTTGCCGTGGTGTACTCGGTGACCGACCGGTGCAGCTTTGACGAGGTGATGCGGCTCTGCTTCCTCATCAACCACCTCCACTCCAGCCCCAAGCGCAGCAGCGGCGCCGAGCAGCCCCCCATCGTCATCGTGGGCAACAAGAAGGACCTGCAGTTCGACAGGATGGTGTCCACAGAGGATGGGGAGAACCTCTCCAAAGCCCTGAAGCTTCCTTTCTACGAGATCTCCACCCGGGACAGCTACGAGGAGCCGGTGGCCGTGTTCGGCAGCCTCTACCAGGAGCTGCTGAGGCAGGGGCACTTCTCCCCGGGCTCCTTCAAGAGGAGGACAGTGTCCAAGCTGATGGAGAAGATTCCCAAGATGCAGGCCAGCTCCACCCTGAACTCTGTGGGCCGGAGCCTCAGCTTTAACTCCTTCAGGGACTACATCCCTGAGTGAGTGTCCTGGGTCCGGGACGGCGGAACGGCGCGTCCTGCTGCTCCAGCCCTGGGGCTGGGGGGCTGTGCCGGCTCCCCAAGGGGGAAGGTGCAGAGTGGGGAGGGTGGGATTGGGATACATGAGCCCATGGGTGCTTACAAACAGCCTTTGTGCCAGCAGGGAAGATGTTCTTCATCCCCCTGACCCTTTTGTTGCCTCTTCCTCCTCCTGCATGGCTGCAGTCTTGGCCCATGGTGACTTCAGGGGTCTTAGGCCAACCTTTGGGGGCTCAGCTGTGTTTTGGCAGGGCTCAGACCCAGCACAGGCACATCCAGGGGGGCTTTCCTTACTCCCCTAAGGTGGCTGTGTCTGTCTGTGCCTCAAATCCAGCCCTCACAATGGGCAGCCCTGAGGGCCGCTCTGGCTCCTGGAATGCCACTGACTGTCCCTGCCCTGGGGATGGATCCTGCTGCCTCTGCTCCCTGGTGTGGCTGGTGAGTAAAACCCCCTGGATTCTTAAACCCTTCCAGCCCATCTAGCTGCTCTGGGGGTGATCCCTGCCCACACCCACCCCTAAGTGCCCCCAAAACCCTCTTACCCTGTGGAAGAGGGTGACAGGGGGCTGTGTCCCTCTCTGCCTCCACTGCTGTCCCTCCAAAGAGCCAGGCCAGCTAGTTTGCCCATCTCCAGCCCCTGTCAGAGCCCAGGGCTGAACTTCCATCCCAGTTTTCCCCTGGATTTGTGAATTGAAGCGGCTGTGGAGGGGCTTCAGCTGTCCCAACCAGCTGCACATGGCTGGAACCAAGGGCACATTAAACAGGGATCTGTTGACAGCAGGGTGAAAAGCCTGTTAATCCCTGGCTTTTCCAAAAAGCCATTTTTTAACATTTCAGGCCCCTTGGCTCGCTCTCCTCTAGTGAGACTGTAAATAAACGCTGGAAGAAGGGCAGCAGATGCTCCATCCCTGCTGAATCCACCACTTGCTCCCTGCTTTCCAAGGTTCCAAGTCACGCCAGGTCTGACGTCTCCACCTTGCTGGGGCAGCCCATCCCTAGGGCAGGCAACTCGAACTGCCCAGATTTTGGAGGCACACTGAGCCCTTAGGCTCAGATCCCCGTTCTCCATCCCAGAAGAACAGCATTCCCAGGGCAGCTTCTCCCACTGATGCCCTGCCACTCAGTTGCAAGGATGCAAGGGAGCCGATTCCAGGGGGTACAAATGCTGCTGCTTGCAGGGGCCTCTGTGCCTGTTCATTAATCTCCCCATTCCCAAAGGGAGAATCACCATGGGCTGAGAATTTGTCTGTTTGCACAGGGACGGGGCAGGAAACATGTGGGAAGGAGCCAGGTCACAGCTCACCTTTCCCTCCCTCCCTCCCTCCCTCCCAGTGCTGGGGGCTCTGTGGCTGTTCAGGGTGGCCCTGCTGGGACCTTGTGGTGTGACCCCCCTCTTGTCCCCTCTGTTGTGACCCAACCCTGCTGCTGCATCCTGTGACAATAAAAGCCGAGTTCCCAAGCGCCTGTGGTGCTCCCATGGGTTATTTTTAGGGTGCTGGGTCCCTCTCAGGGAGCAGAAGCAAAGGGGTGCATGTTGTGGGATCACCTTAAATTAGGGCTGGGCATCCCCCTTACCCTCCACCCCTGCCCTGGCACCACGCACTGTCCTGGGTCCCTCCATCCCTAGGGATGGGAATGGCTGGATGTGTGCCTGGGAGAGCTTCCCTGGAGCATCACAGCCTGGGAAACCACTTTTCCCACATCCCTAACCTGCTATGGAACCCACTTGGACACCCTGCAGCTTCCAAAAATGTTCCCTGGCACTGCCTGTGTCTGCCCGAGGGGTTTCCCTCCAAGGGGTTCATTAAATCCCACCTTTGTCTGTACACCTTAGGGGAAAAGGAGCCCCATCAGGGGGCCAGGCCAGGCCAGTAATTTGGGGCTGTTCCTTCCCAGCACCTTCATGAAAATCCCAGTTTCATTGATTTGTATTTAATCTAGAGAATGAAAGTTCACTCAGGGCTCTCTGTGAAGCTGGACAAGGTTTGGGGTTTTTGTTTAGTTTTAGGAGGTTTATAGCATTCCGAAGGGAGCTGAATGGTGGGAGCAGGGCTGAGGTTTGTGATCCAGCAGCTGGGGTGGGTGTTGCTGCCCTGGCTGGAGAGGAGCCAGATTTGGGAAGCGCTGAGCCTGCTGCTGAGATGGGGAGAGAAGAGTTTAAGAAGGATTAAACCCTGTTGGGATGCTGGACAGATGCTCAAGTCCGTCATTGCACAGGCTTTGGGTGCCTCGTCCACGTTGCTCAGTTCCCAAATCTCCCCAGGGTGTGTCCAAAGGGCTGGATTTCCCTTGCTGGCTTGATCTCCAGGTCAGTGCAATGCCAGGTACAGCATAATCCTGCAATATTCAGCTGGAATTCTTCCAGGTGACGGATGGAAAAGGACCAGCTCATGAGCATTCCTGGGAATGGAGGAGTGCTGGGCGCGGCTGTCCTGGATTAACCCCGGTGGGTTTTATATCCCAGGGAATCCAGAAAGGTCTTCAGCCAAAAGCTCCCTGTGGTGGCTGCTGCAACCCCTCACCAGGACTCCTGGCCCTGCCTGCCCGCTATAATTAGCCCAAAACCTCATTAGTCCCAGGCTCTGCTCTGGGAGAGGCCGGGGGAGCTCATGAGGGCTGGTAATTGCTAATTACTGGAAGCCCCTACTTGGCTCTCTGGGGGGAGATTCCCCTCCCAGATATAAAATCTTGAGGATGCAGCATCCATGAGGGGTGGAGAGAAGTTTGGGGGGTTCCCTGTGTGTGGATCCTTGGGGGGCAGCACTGGGGTAACCCTGTAAATCCTAAATCGCTGGGGTGAAGGGCGTGCAGGGTTGGGTGAGGAAGGAGAAGAGGAGGAGGAGGAAGAAGAAAAAGAAGAGAAGTAAGAAGAAAAAGAAGAGGAGGAAGAAAAAAAAGATGAAGAAGAGAAGGAAGAGGAAGGTCTGTGCCTTTCCCAGAGCAGAGCCTGCAGAGGTGAGTCCAAGCCAGTTCCCCGGAGAGGAGGAGCCCAGAGCTCCCTTGCACCTTTCCTGCCTGTGATGGCTCAGCTCAACGGGAAGAATTTGGATCTCATCATCCAAACGGCCTCTCCAGGGCCGGGATTGGATTTGGCAGCACGCGGGCTGCAAATCTGCTTGGTAGATTTCTAGGAAGCTTGGGAGAGGCAGATGAAGCAGAAAGGTCCTTTCCAAGAGATCCCTCACCTGTGGTCACCTCCAGCAGCTCCCTCGGCATGTCAAGCCTCCTCATTATTCCCCCCTTATCCCCTCTGCCAAAGGGTTTGCTGGAAAACCAAGGGATTTTGGGAGACCGAAATCACTGGCCGAGGTTATGGGGTGCAGCTTCTCCCTCTTGGCAGCCACAGCTTTTATCAGCAGTTGTGCCTTGTTTCAAGAAAAAAAAATAGATAGTTTGGGCTTTTTGAAGGCTTTTCCTGGGGGAAAGGAAAAAAAAAAAGGCACGTGGATCTGGCCTTGCCACAGCCACAGCCCCGTTCCTGGGGTTACAGGGAGAGCGGAGCTGCCAACGGCCCTTCCCAAGCACGTGCTGGCTTTGGACACCCCAGATCAGCACCTCCACCCCCACTCTGAGGGATCTGGAGCTCAGAGCAGGAACACTGAGGGTGTCTGGATGCTGCAATAATCCCTGGATTCAAGGTGCCTGGGCTGGGTCTGGGAGCTCAAGGGGGGCGAGTGCCCCATGGAGGGGTTTTCCTCAGCACAGCGGGCTCCTCTCTCCTCACATTAGCAATTTTAGGGAACGTGGGTTTGGTCCCTGCCTCCCTCTCACCACCTTGGGTATCCCCAAAATGTCAGGCCTTGCCTGGAGGGAGAGGGGACAAGGGATACAGGGGGGCTGTTCCTATCCCATCAGCACCAACGGAGGTGGCAGCTGGAGCTTGTGACTTTCCAGCTAGAAAACTGTCCATCCATGGGTCACTATGGGTGCTCCAGGCTGTCCCCCAGCCCACCCCCTCCCCAAAATCTGCTGCTCCATGAGGGACTTCCCTGAAAGCCCTGGTGAGCTTTGGATGGACACAAAGAGCCCCCTGTGTCCAGGGGCTGCTGGTTTGAGAGACAGGAGAGGGATGGGAAGGGACAGTAGTTCAGTAGTCACTTCCACTTTGTAAAGCCCCACTGTCAGTCCAAGTCCTGCTGCTCATTTATTGATTTATAAATAGCTGTGGAGTTCATGGAAATCTGGGATTGTTCTTCAGGGGGAAATCTGGGCTGAGATTTGAGTGTTTAGGAGCCGTATCACCCTTTTTGCTTCTCTTTTATTTTAAAGTGATAAATATCCCAGCTGGAATAAGGAGTGCAAGGCTTCCTAAAGCACGGAGAATTCCAGCACAGCCAAAGGCTTTTGCTGGCCCTGAGAGGAAAGACTGGGAACTGCAATGGGAAGGGAAACCAATGGAGAACACCCCCCACAGCATACCGGCTGTTTTATTCCCAGGATGGATTCCGAAGGCACCTTCTCCCGTTAGATAAACCCTGGGAGAGCAGGAGGGCAGTATATCCATGTACATCCACGCTTCCAGCTTCAGCTAATCCACCCTGTCTCCCCACTGTGTCTTCCAGCTTGTGGATATCATGGAAAAATGGACAAAAAGTGGGGGTTTGGGGTAGTGGATTTTTGGTATCGTAGGATCCATCACCCCCTCTGTGAGTTTGGGGTGAGGCTGCTCCATACTGGGGAAAATCAAGGAGAGACACCAAATCCTGGAGGGTTTTGCTGCTCCCGCCAGTTTTCCTTTGCTCTTGGCCAACCCACACAGCTTTCCTTTATTTGTTTTTTTTTTCTTTTAAACATTAATATTTAAGAAACCCCAAACCAGCCTCCCCTGGAGGGTCTGGCTGTGCTGCTGGGAGGCTGTGGCTGTAATTGCTGGTGCTTCAAGGCCGTAGGAAAATATTGATAGAAAGGGCTGGTCCTTCCCAAGCACAGCCCCACACACGTGGAAAATCCCTGGGGCTCTCCATGCTCTCTTTTTCCAGCAGGACTCTTGAAGGATGTGGTGTGTGATCCACAGGGTACACGCTGAAGGAAGCCTCTCTTAGGGGCCACTGATCCTAAATCCCACTGGGAATAACCCTTAGTCCCCCTTTTCTGGGTGTTTCACCAAACAGCTTGGATTGCTGAGCTCTGCTTACTGGTGCTCGTGGGTTAAATGTGTTTCCACGCTCCCACTCCATCCTTCCCCCAGGGACCAACAGCCAAGCACCCACACGGTCTAGGGAGCCTCAAGGGCTGGCAAATCCCAGAATCCTGGAATGGTTTGGCTTGGAATGGCCCTTAAAGCCCATCCAGTTCCAACCCCTGACACTGGCAGGGACACCTTCCACTACCCAGGTTGCCCCGAGCCCCTCGACATCCTTGGAGCTTGGAAAGCCCCGTCAGATATCAAAAGGGAAAAGGGAACCTTAAGGTCCTTTCAGCCCTGCAAAGTCAGGAAGGGGGAAAGATGCTCCACTTGGCACAGGAGGAGACTAAGAATGTGTAACAAAACCCCAGCTACTGGAAGCAGAGGGGCAGGACACTTTCCTGGAATCCAGGGAGCCACCCCAAAATGAGGTTTTTTTTCCTGGGTCAAGGCAAAGTGGTTTTCCTTGGCCGTGTGAGGAAGATGAAGGGAGGCTCCCTGCTGCTCGCGGGAGCCACCTCGTGCTGCGATTTGTGACGGGCAGGAAAACTCTTAAAACTGTTCCTCCTCCCATAACACAGGAGTTACGGGAGGGAAGAGAGCTCAGCCCAAACCCTGCCCATGTGCAGTGCTGGGCGGGGGAGCCCAAACTCGGCCAAATCTTTTGCTGAAACCTCCAGCGGGATTTTTCCCCCGGGATTCGAGATGCTTTTTAAGAAAAACTTTTTAAAAAATCCCCCTGTTTCCTGAGATCCCACCTGGGTTTGGCCCCTCCACCCCCCCTCCCTTATCCCTCTGCATCTGCACCATTGGACATGCCATCCTGAGGTTTCTCTAATCCCACCGTGGGGGCCCCTCTGCCATCCCATGGATGTGATTTAATCGGGGGCCATGTGACAGAGCTTTGCCTTGAGCTGCTGCAGCCAAACAACACCATTAGTCGCCCCCTCCCCCCCGCCCTCCCACCTACAGCCTGTTTTGGGGTACAAAACAGGGAATTGCAGATCCCTGTGCAGCCTTTGGGCGCTGCTGCTGCATCCCTTTCTTTCCCCTGGCCAGAGGATTAATCCTTCCCAGTGCACCAGGACCATGGATCATCCCAAAGATCTTTTTTTTTCCTCTCCTCTGCCCCATTTCTGCAGGGTTTCCCTTTTCTGAATGTTTTTCCCTTTATTTTAACCAGTTTTAGGGTCCCACGGGATCTGTGACCTCCCCATTTAGCGCTTCGCACCCAGCCCTGCTCTATCTCCTGCAGCTTTGCTATGACCTCTCCTGATCCGTGTTCCCAGGGGATTCCCAGCTCCTTTGGGATGGACACCACTGTCTCACAGCTCACACCTAAGTTTTTGGGGCAGCCTGCCTCATCCTTTGTCCTTATCCTGGACCTATCCTTCTCTCCTGCTCTGGAGGCCCTGGGAGATGCTTGTCCCAGTAGGATCCACCTATTTTCCCTCCATCCCACCTGGATATTGCCCCACCTGGAATGAAAAATTGATCCTGATGGGGAACGGCCCCTCCAGGGCGTTACTTGAGCCATGGATGAGAATTTTCCTGGTGGATTTGGCTGTCCTGGGATTCTCCCAAGAGCAACATCAGAGGTGAGCAGAGCTTTGGCCTTCAGGTTCAGGGACTGGGATTATCGGGGTTTGGCCTGGATGCACGATGGGGAAATGCTTTTAAATCCCAAGTTTTTACATATCTTGGCAGCCAACAGGTTGCAGTATTGCTTGGAAAATCCAGGTCTTCCCTGATCATCTGCTGGCAGCGTGAGATAAGCGTGAAGGGGGACTGGGGCATGGAAAACGGATGGAAATCCCAGATTTCCAGTTTTTTTGCACTTGAGGGGCTTTCAAGTGTCCCAGAAAGTTGCTTCCCTGTGCTTTTGAGTGCAGGCAGCACCCTTACCTGCAGCTCCCATTTTGGCAGCCTTGGAGATGACCTGAGGGGGGTCCAGTGGCTCCTGTGAGGTAAAAAACAGGGATAAAATCCCCCAAAATATAACAGTAACAACCACAAAATCCAAAGCAACAGAACAAGGAGTTCTCAGTGCTGCTAGGGCTCCCCACGTGTGGATTCACAGGCGCATGGTAAAGGCTCATCCAGAGCCCCCTCGAAAACTTGGCAAAAAATCCCTTTAACATTATTCCCCTGTAAAGAAAGGCCTTTAAAACTTATTATTTTTAATTTCCTGCCCCTGTCTCTGCTGCAGCCACCTGTGGCTACGTGCAAGCTGCAGGGGAGCCGGGTGAGAGGGAGGGAGGGAGCTGGTCTTAAGTAACACTCTTGGGTTAGGCCGGATCAAGTTGCCTCGGCTGGACTGCTCTCGGACACAGCCAGGAGGGAAAACTGCCCCAGGGAACAGGAGGTAAACCCGCTGCCAGCGGGAAAAGCAGCAGGAAGAACATTGAGAGACTTCGGGGTGGGGGCAATAGCATCTGTGAACCTGCCTTTAGGTAAAGAAAAGTGGGGAGAGGGTGGGGGGGGGTGGAGGGGTGGGTGTGCTGTGCCGGGGGAGATGGCATCATTCCCAACCTGCCATCGGGCAGTGGGAAGGGAAGGACACCGTGAGGTGCAGGAACAACCAGTGCCACCCCATGAGGTGTCACCACAGGTGACCCCTTGCCCGGGGGGGCACCAGGTGCCTGCCCGTTCCCTTGGGCTCACCCGGCACACAGACCTTGCCCATGGGTGGTTTTTGCTCTGTGCAGTATCCAAATACTTTTCCAGGGAAGAGACAAAGGAGATGGAAAGAGGACGTTGCATCTCTCCCCCCCCTCCTTTCTCTAATCAACCATCCTGTGGTATTTTCCTGCACCCCTGGCTATTTACTGCTGCTTCCAAAAGGGGCAGTGACTTGATGCCAAACCCCAGGGATCAGCAGAAGCTGGAGAGCAGCCCCGCTTCCCATCAGCCATGGCCCCGTCTCCCTCCCAGGCTCTGGGCCACGCGTGTCCTCCTCCTCAGTGTCACCGTGTGGGTCCTGTCAGCCGTGCCAAGGGGCTGAGCTGGCTCCAGGACAGGGCTTGGGGGCTGAGCTGCGGTCACCGAGCCCAGCAGCGGGATCTACCGTGGAGGAGGCTGTGGAAGAGACTCCTCTTACCTTCAGATCAGTGCAGAGAGCGCAGCTTTCCTTCTTTTGAACCGTTTTTTTAACCAAATTAATTTTTTGTACATGCTTTTGGAGCGCTCCCAGAGAATCTTTTGGAGCAACCCCACAGGCTTTTCTTTCTTGTGCTGCTGCAGGAGGGGTGAGAAGCAGAGCATCACCATGCCTCTCTCCCGCCACACTGGCCAAATCCCAGAGTCCAACTGGACCTTGAGCTTCAGGGAGATGACCGAGCCTTGGAAAGGTGCCGTCGGCTGCTTCGGCGTGGCCATCTTCTTCGCCATGACCATCGGCATCATCTCCTGGCAGGCCCTGGAGCAGTCCCCGGAGGAGTGGGTGCTGCGTGGCCGGGCCGGCGGGATGCTGTGGGAGCGCCGGCGCGGGGCCCTGGTGCTGCGGGCGCTACCGGCGGGGCGGGCGGTGGCAGCGATCGCGGTGGGCGGTGTGCCGGCCGCCGAGCCCCCGCCGCCGCGGGACCACTGCTGGCATGACGGCCGCCAGTTCTGCTACTCCTGGGAGGAGGAGGCCGAGCTCCGGCTCTCCCTGGAGCCCTCAGCGGCCCCTGGTACTGAGTGCTACGGCGTCCGCTGGACCCCTCTGCGCCCCGACGTGACGCTGAAGGTAACGGGCACCCCCCGTGCCCAGCTCGGGATCACTTGGGGCCTGACAAGCCATAGCGGGGAGGGTCTGGCCTGACACAACTACCCGGCTCCTGTGGAGCTCCCCGTCTCCCACAGCCTCCAGCAACTGGGTGGGAAAAGCCTTTTGGAAGCACCGTGACCCGATGCTGAGCCCCCCAAAACCCCCGGGGGCCCTGGTGGTGCTGTGCTGGTGACCCCAGGATGGGAGAGCTGTGTTTATATGGAGACAGAGTAAATAATCGCTGGAGACAATGCTGGCGAGAGTCTCGGGAAGGTCCATTCCAACGCAGACACAATGGGCAGCTCCCACGGGATGGGAATAATCCACGGGATGGGAATAATGCCACAAACACTTACAGGGGATTTATTTTTGGTATCATTCCCCGTTTGGTCCCTCGGTTTAAATAAAAGCAGGCTCTGAAAAGGAGCGTTAGGAGGGGAAGGAGAAACCCTGTCGGAGGGAGGTGTCCAGCTGGTGGAAGCCCCCAGGACAGGGAGAGAAGCAGGATGGGGTCCTGTGGGATGGGGGGTTGTTCCCCTTTAGCCATAAATCACCTGTTGGCACTATTTTGGGTGGGTGGAAGGTGCTGCTGGAGCACAAGCCCCGCGTACAGGGCTAGGTCTCCTTTGCTGGCATTGGTATGGGGTGTTTGAGAAGATAAGCAAGACAGGAGAGGCTTTTCCCCACTTTTTTAAAAAAAACAAACCATTGGAAAACATGATCCAGCGGAATCTGAGTTAAGAACAGGCTGTTTTTCCCTCTTTTCCAGCTGGTGCAATGAGTTCAGCTGACACCTGGTACAGCTATTCTGAGCCTCCAGCATATCCACTTTAATAATTTACATCTCCTCTCCCCACCCCTTGGAGACACTTAACCTCTCTGTGCCCTGAGCTCAGGGCCCCAGGAGGCTCCTAAGCCTTGGGATTGGGAATAAAGCTGGGGTGGGCTGAGTTGGGCTTCCTCAGGTCTCCTCTGCCTGCCCCAGCCTCCCTCCACGGCCCCAAATCCTCAGGATTTCGGGGAAACCCATCCCCGCCTGGGAAGTCACGCGGACTCTTAAGTCCTGCTGATCCCTCAGCTTGGCAGAAAGGAGAAAGTTTTAGAGGCTTTGAAGTGAAAATTGATGGTTTCTGGCAGGAGGTGGGTCAAGGATGGGGATGTCCCCGGGCATGGGGTCCTGTCAGCCCTATGAGAAGTGTCCCAAATCCCCAGACTGAGGGGAAATTCTTGTTATCAGCCCTTGGGAAGCTGTGCCTTGGGAGAGAGCACCTGTCCCTCCAGGGATGCTGCGGTGCCATCAAGGTGAGAGCTAAAACCTCCCTCAGGTGGGGACAGCTGCAGATGTAAATTCACGCCAGAAACTCTGGAAAAGCGGATAGAAAGGTTAACGTCTTTAAAAGTAAAACAAACTTAAAAGTAAAGCAAACAAAGAGAAAGCACCAAAGAAAATAAAAAACAACCAAACAAACCCCCCAAGACAAACCAAGGAACCGAAACAGATTTCCCAGCTGGGCTTCTGAAAGTGAATTTAAAGCTCACCCCATTGCAACCCCCCTGCCACAGGCAGGGACGCTTTCCACTAGCACAGTTTGCTCCTAACCCCATCCAACCTGACCTTTCTCCTCGCTCTGAGCATTCCTTGCTCTTTAACAATGCTCTCCTGGTCGCAGGATTGCTTTTCCATGGCTAATGTCTCCTGGTATGGTGGGCCAAGCATCCGTGCCCAGCGCTGGCCCCTCAACGGCGCCGAGAGCCCCGCACAGCCCTTCGTCAGCGGAGATCTCGGCACAAGTCCCGACGGTTTCGGGCCTGTCCTGGACAGGTACTTCCTGGGCTCGACAGGTAATCACACCCTTCCTGTCTGTTGTCCTTTGGCTCCAATCCCTGTGCTTCCCCATCCTGCTCCTCGCCTCTAAAGCAGCTGGTTTAAGGGCAGCACAGATGCCTCCGAGAATTAAATATCCTACAAATGTATTGACAACTGGCAGCAGGACACAGGGGATGGGTCCCACACCCCCTCATCCCTGTGGGAAAGGCTGTGATACTGAATCTGCGTGCCTGAGCACAGTGTGGTCCAACTTGCCCCGGGGACATCCCATACTCTTCATGTGTCTGGGATTTTTTTTCCTAAGTCTGTGCCCGTTGCTGCTTCCTATGGCTCTGCTCGAGCGGCTTCACAGCTCCCCGATGCTGCTGTGGGAGATGCTGGATTCAGGCAGGAGTTCAACTGCCTGTTGTCATTTTTGGCTGGATATTGGGATTATTCTGCAGAACAACCAACCTCAGGTATTCCCCCAAATTTATCCAGTGACCTGCAGCTGCCCTGAACCACCGCAGCCACTGCACGCTGAGCAAAAAGGCAGGAATGGGAGAAATCTTGCCCTTGAAAGGCATTTTGGAGGCTACAAGGGAATAGCGGGAACAGAATGGGGACGGTCGGCACGGCTGGATCTGTGGTGGGATCAATCGGGGAGGTCCTGGCCGCAATCAAGCGCCAGAGCTGGGAGCAGCCGAGACGCCGTTTCCCCCTTTCCTCCCCCCAGGAGTGACGGTGACCGTGGCGCCCGACGTGCCCCTGCTCCTGTCCCTGGAGAGCCACCGGCACTTCTGCCTGGAGACGCCGGCGGGCCGGGCGGAGCCCCTGCGGTACCTCCTCTGCATCGGCACCGACGTGGCGGCCGCACACCGGCACACGGGCAACGCCGCGGCGGGGCCGGCACGGACACGGCCGGACACGGCGCTCCTGGGGTGGGTGTTCCCTCCTCCCGGGGAGGGGGATCCTCCCGAGGGTCCCAATCGCTGCCCGGAGCATCTCGTTCCGGCCCGAACCGCGACACCCCCAGCCCCGACCGGCTTTTGCTACCCCGCAGGTCTCCGCTGTGGAGGTACCACGGCCCGGAGGGTTCCGCCGCCAAAATCAAGAGAGGGCTGAGGTCGCTGGTGAGGAGGTTGAAGCGGCACGGCCTTCAGGAGGGGGTCGTGGCCCTGGGGGAGCGCGGCACCGCCATCCTCGCCGCAGCGGTACGGCCGCGCCCCCCCCCGCTGCGCTCACCGAGAGCTTGGCACCGCCGCTCCCATCGAACAGCCTTGCCTGCCTCTCCCCCCCACAGGAGCGTGTGCCCGCGGAGCGCAGCAAGAGACAGGACCTGGCCCTGGTGGAGCCTCTGCAGCTCTCCATCACTCTGTCCCCCTACGCCAGCATCACCTCCCCGCTCTTCCTGCAATCCCTGCAGCAGGGCGAGGCCGCGGGATACTGGCTGAGCCGCCAGCCCCGACCCGGGGGCAGCTTGGTACGGGACCCCCCTCAACCCTAAACCCAAAATTAGCACTGGATAAACCCCCTCGGGTTTATTTTTTTTTTTTTGGGGGGGGGAGCGGGGGGGCACGGCCCAGTGCACAGGGAGCAGCTTCCCTTCTGGCTCCTAGGGAGGCAGCTTGGAAATCCCCACTTCCAGAAGATACTTTAAAAAGTTGCCAGTGTTCAGAAAATCCCTCAACTCCATTGTGGGTTTGGTTTTTGTGTGTGTGTGTGTGGTCAGTTTAATGATCAGCCATCCACTTTGCCACCCGCTCAGGGTTTTTTTTTGGGGTGGGGGCGGGTGTTGAGGGAGGGTTTACACCTTCACGAGCTGCACCGCAGTGTGGGGGTAGAGTGTCACTCCCCAGCCTCATATCCTGGAATTAGCAGGATATTTTATGGACCTAACAGGGACTTCCGTCCTCCTCCGCAGATCCCAGTGCTGACCTCCTGGAAGGGGCAGCTCTGTGCCCGCCTGAACGTCACCAGCAAGGCAGCGCTGGCCTGGTACCTGGCACGTGCCCGGCGCCTGAGGCAGGCCCTGGGGGCCACATACGTGATCTTTGAGGGAGTTGAGGGTAATTCGTTCCTGGAGCAGGATGTCCCACCTCCCGCTGAGCTGGCAGGTGACGGGTACACCAGGGTGTTGGCGGCAGCGCTGGCAACACTGGGCAATGGCACCGTCATCAGCGCCGGGGCCAGGTGGGTGCCAGGGACATGCTCTGCTGGAGCCAAGGGGTCTGTGAGCTCCCGGGGGATGGTTGAGGGGATGTTCTTGGGATGCCAGGAGCGCTCAGCACCCAGGGAAGTGGCATGGAGGTGGTCTAGGGCAGCATGGTGGAGTCGATGATCCGGGGGGGATCTGAGGGTGGGGAGGCCCTGGCACAGGTTGCCCAGAGAAGCTGTGGCTGCCCCATCCCTGGAAGTGTCCAAGGCCAGGTTGGACAGGGCTTGGAGCAACTTGGGCTGGTGGAAGGTGTCCCTGCCTGTGGCAAGGGGCAGAACTGGATGGGCTTTAATGTCCCTTCCACCCCAAACCATTCCAGGATTCTATATCTGACCCCAGTGACTACCAAGCCAGCCAGGCACCATGGAATTTTGGCTCCTGTGAGCCCTCTAAGCACCTCTAAGGGTTTGTTTTGCCTCCCCAGCTCCAGTCACCTCCCTCTGTTCATCCAGATGAGCCCCCTGCGCTCCGACTGGAGCCACGCAGGGCTGAAGGGGCTGATCCCCTCTGTGCTGCACTACAGCCTCTTGGGCTACAACTTCTTCATCCCTGACACAGTAGGTAAGGATTTGTTTGGGGTTTTTCCCTATTTCTGCCTTTTCTGCAGCCTTTTTCCAGGGTGGAGGTACATCTGCACCTGAGGTGTGCTATGGGAAGGCTGGGAGCAGCTTGCTCCCCAGTTTTCTGTTCTGCTGGCTTGACTGGGATGAATGCTACCAGGGAATCAACTGAGGAATTAGAAACAAAAGAACATGCTGTAAATATTACCAGGCAGCTCCATCAGCAGCTGGGTCTCTGGGGATGCCCTTTGCAGAGCTCCACCACAACCCACCCCCACAGGGCTTGGCTTGGGCTAAATCCCACCCGGTACAGCCAGGAGGGAGCCCTTAGCCAGGATCCACATCCCCAGGCTCCTGGCTGGGGAATGGATGTTCCTAAAATTCAAGCAGCTCTCCTCCAAGGTTGCCTTTCTGCCCCCAAAGCACGGTGGCTGGAGAAATCCTTAAATAAACACGTTATAAAAGGCAAGAAACAACCTCTAATCAGGGCCAAGCGGATTGCTGCCCCTTTTCTTGGAGCGGATGGGGTTTTAGACCTGGAGAATGGAGCTAAATAACAGTCCTGAAATAGGGGTTGGAAGCAATTTTTCAATTTGGCTTCTATTTTTAGCCTGTTTTCCTTAGAAAATGTGGCTCAGGCCACAACCCAACATGGCAGTTCCAACCCTGATGAACACCGAACCCATCGGCTTATTCCAGGGAAGCAGGATGGGAGCGCAGGTTGCCCTGCACGGAGAGGGTTGGGGTGTTTGCTGCTGGGGCACGTGGCCTCTTGGGTTGTGTCCCAGCATCCTGAGAGCTGCAAAAGCTGGGAAAAGCCTCTGGAGGAAATGGGCATTTGTGGATGGCTGGGAGAGCCCTCAGCTCGTGCCATTTCTAGGGAAGCTGTGGCAGGTTTTCGGAGCGATGGCTCCTGGGGGGGGGGGGTGTACACTGCAAAGGGGCTCCAAAGGTTCCCATGAGCCTTCTTTTCCCGTGGGAGGCCCCTGAGCAGCCCCACTCAGCCCTGTGTTCCCACAGGAGGGAGCCTGGCCGGTGACTCCATGGGGGACCCGGAGCTGTTCGTGCGGTGGCTGCAGATCGTGACCTTCCTGCCCGTGATGGCCTTTGGATCCCCACCCTGGCTCTGCTGTGACTCCTGGGTGTGTATCCCTCACCCTGACCAGGAGGACACCAGCTCTCTCACATGCAAAATTCAAGGGATTTAAATCGAAAGGATTTATGTCCACTATCAGTGGATTTAAAGGCACATAAATTGGATGCATTCATATCCATTATCAATGGATTTAAATCCACTTAAATCCATTTAAATTAACAGATTTATATCCAGTTGTCAATGGATGCAAATCCATTTCAATCCAATGGGTCTAGATCCAATATCAATGGATTTAAATCCATTTAAATCCAGTGGATTAATATCCATTATCAATGGATTTTATCTATTTAAATCCAGTGGATTAATATCCATTATCAATGGATTTTATCCATTTAAATGCAGTGGATTCATATCCATTATAAGTAGATTTAAAACCAGTGGGTTCATACCAATTACCAGTAGATTTAAATCTATTTAAATCCAAAGGATTTATGTAAATTATCAATGGATCTAGATCTATGTAAATCCAATGAATTTATATCCATTGTCAATGGATTTAAATCCATGTAAATCCACTGGATTTATATCCACTGTCCATGGATTTAAATCCATTTAAATCCAGTTAGTTAATATCCATTATAATGGATTTAAATCCACTCAAATCCCAAGGATTTATATTTATTATCAATAGATTTAAATCCATTAAAATCACATTAATTAATATCCATTATAAATAGATTTAAATATGATGGGTTTATATCCACTGATAATGGATTCAAATCAAATGGATTCACATCCACTATCAGTGGATTTAAACCATTTAAATCCAATGGATTCACATCCATTATCAGTTGTGTTAAACCTATTATCAGTGGATGCACATCCAAATCAATTCATAACCAATATCAACCCTGTTTGTACCTTGTTGGCTGCCATAACTTGATCAGGACATTGGAATTCAGTCACCTCTCTTCCCAAAGGAATATATATATATATATATATATATATATATATAAAATTTTTATCTCTTTTTTTTCCTTTTTCCCTGCCTGCTTTGCTGTTTCCTGGGTGTCAGGCTCCTCAAGAATTTCCCTCTGACCCTGCAGGTCCTGAACCTGACCCGCCAATGCATCCAGAGGCACCGGGACTTTGTGGTGCCGCTCCTCCTAAAGTACAGCGAGGAGTGGCAGAGTTTGGGACACCCCATCTTCCGTCCAGCCTGGTGGCTCAGCCCCACAGATCCGACCGCGTTCACCGTAGAGGATGAATTCCTCATTGGAGATGAGGTGGGAATTCTGCACCATCCTGTTAGCCCAGCCTTGCCGAGCCACAGACCTTTGCATTCGAGCAGATTTAAATCCAGGCCAAAGCAGCTGGTTTATGTGGGCTTGGGTTTTTTCCTTTTTGGAAAACCTTGGCTTTCCTCACAAAACTCTTATTCAGGGCCCTGGAAGCCTCCTTCAGCTTTGGAATTGAAATGATTTAGCAGCAATAAGTAGAATGCTGGATTGAAAAACAAGGGAAAATAATTTCAGGCCAGGTTGGATGGGACTTGGAGTAACCTGGGATGATGGAAGGTGTCCCTGGCCATGTCAGGGGGTGGAATGAGATGGGCTTTAAGGTCCCTTCCAACCCAACCCATTCCATGATTCCCTGGTGACTATCTCATCCCCACACGTACATCCCTAATCCACCACCTACTAAAGTTCTTTTTGATTTTCTTTCTTTTTTTCTTTTTTTTTTTCCTCCACTGCAGGTCCTGGTTGCTCCAATAACAGAAAAAGGACAGACATGGAGGGATGTCTTCCTGCCTGGAGAAGGGCACCTCTGGCTGGACACCAACTCTGCCCGTGTGTTTGATGGAGGCACCATGCTCAGGAATTACTCTGCCAGCCTGGCCGAGGTGCCGGTGTTTGTAAAGGCCTCCTGAATCCAGGCTGGGCAGCTCCTGGACAGTGACTTCGGAGAGCAGCGCTGGCCACAGGCTCTTCCCTCAGACTTCCAGACTGTTTGCACTTTTCCAAGAACCTTTATTTTGTGGGTGGTTTTTTTTTTTGTTTGTTTGTTTTTTTTTATTTCAGGAGAAATTGTTTGAGTTTTCTTACTCGCTGTTATCCAAAAATTGCAGCAATGTGGCTCTGCCACCACCATCCACCCACAATGAATGCTCATCTGTGTCTTTCCAAGGTTTTCCCAGTGAAATGTTTGTGTGAGTGTGTTTAGGTGGACACATCCAGCATTTCCAGATCCATGGCAAGATGTTCAGAGCCTCTCTGAGATAAATGAACAGCAGCTTATACCCGATGGGAAGTTTTGTACTGGGTGAAAAAAGTAAATCCAGGGAAAAAACTGAATAGGACAGCTCTGCTCAGCCTATACCCAGTGGGGACTTCGGGATTTAATGGAAAAAAGTAAACCCAGGGAAAAATTACCAGGATAGTTCTGCTCCTGTGCATGGCCCCCTCCTGTGCCCAGCACTCCTCGCTTCTCCCATCAGACACTGTGTGTTTCCCAGGAGTCTCTGGTAGGAAGAGCCCAGCTTTGAGGATAATCAGGGAAAATGGGTGAAATCCAGGTCGGTTTGAAGCAGGTTTATGTGGAAGAAGAATAAATTTGTTCAAGGAAAGGAGTGGCTCTATGAGAGCGTGATGGGGACATCCAGGATCCTCGCCCACCTTGAAGTACAAGCTCCAGAGCTCAGCACCGAGCCCTGTGAGCCGCAGCTCCTGCTTTTCACCATTTGTTGAATTTTATGGCTCTTTTTCCCAATTATTTCTTGCAGTGCAAGAGGGATCCAGTGTGATCAGCCTCCTTCCATCCAGCAGAGAACGTATCCATTGGCAAAATCCATCTCCCACAAGCTGAATATGCATTTAGGGAGATTATCAACTGCACTGATATCCCAAGTTAGGGATAAATGGGACAATGCAGGTTATTGGGGTGATTCCAAAGGCTGGCATTTAGGGCCAGGGACTGGGTGATAGCTGGGAGAGGGAAGTGAAAGCCAAGTTTTGTCCCTGGGGCTGGGCTCAGGCACCTCCAGCACTGAATGGTATCAGCCACACCTTTTTGTGTGAAAAATGTTCCTGTACCATGTCGTGGCTCTGCTGAAAAAGTGCTAAGGGGTTCCAGCTTTTCCCAGCAAAGTTTCCCTGGATAAAACTGGAGGGAAAGCAAAAAAAAAAAAAAATAAATCCAAATGAATTCAATTCAGCCATGGAATCCTGGGGCACAGAGAGTGGAAGAGGATGTGGGGAGCCCCTCTGCTCCCTCCTTGATCCACAGAGGCACATGATGGATCTGGAGGGAGAACAGAGAGGGAAAGGATGGGGCTCATGAGGGCAACCCAAGGCACCCCTACGGCCTGGGGTGTTCCAAAATACCTGTGGAGGCTCCTGAGACAGCAAAAGCACAAAGGGAAATAAAGGAAGCGCTGGCTAAATGACATTGGTTTATTCAGAGGCAGTCTGGCCCTGGAACAGGATGACCAGGGAGGATCTGGTGGCGCCCTGCTGGGAGATCACAGAAGGCAGGCTGGACACTCTGGGCTGTCGTGTGCCAGGATGGAGTGTGGCCTTTCCCCTCTTGGGAGGGTGGGCTACTGGTTCCTGTGCCCCCCAGGGCTCCAGGTCCTGCACCGGTACTGGCTCCTCCCTGAGGAGTCTGGGATGTCTCGTTGGTGCCTTGGAGCTCGTCCCCCCTCAGCATTCCTGCTCCTCCAATGCCTCTGCCCCATGAAGTTATCGTGGGGCTCCGTTCCCTGCGACTGTGTCCGGGTGCCCCAGCCTCGCCTGCGGGACCTGCTCCATTCCCTGTCCCAGCCGTGGGAACGTTCCCTGTTCCTGTTCCGCCACCTCTGTCTGTGGTGGCCCCACGGCTGTTCCTGATGATCTTGGCTCCGCGGCGTGTGGGACCTGCACCAGGATCGCCGGCCCCACGAGGAGCCTGAGCTGTCCCGTTCGGACCTCGGAGCTCGTCCCTCGTCAGGTACACTGTCCCAGTTCCTTCCCCGCCGACGCCTCCTCCTCCTCCTCCTCCTCGAGGAGCTGCTGCCCTGGGTGTGCCAAGACCACCGGCGGCCGTGGCGGTGCCACCTCGGGGACCTCCTTCTGCCCCGCTGCGGGGACCCATCCCAGCCATCGTGCCCCAAGCCGCTCCACGCCCTGTGCTCCGAGAGGCCGCGCCGCCTCCGTTTGCTGTCGTACACCTGGTCCTGCACCTCGTGGTACAGGGCCACGTGCTGCGGGTACGTGTGGCGGGTGGGCCGCCGGCACCGCGGGCAGGCAGCGGGGCCGAGGCTCCAGTCCCACAGGCAGAGGGGGCAGAAGCAGTGCCGGCACGAGCTGGAGCACTCGGTGTCGATGTTCCGGCACGCCGGGCAGGCGGCGTTCTCCTCGCTGCCATCCCGCGCTGCCTGGCTGGTGCTGGCAGCAGAGGTGCCTGGCTCTGCGGAGTCCTCATTCGGTGAAATCTCGCCCTGCAAGAGACACAAAAGGTTCTCTGCAGACACCCGACCCCCGAAAAACCTCACAGCGCCTTGTCCCTCGGGAGCCGTCCCACACCTCAACAGTGCTGTTGTCACGCGAGGCCTGCAACCCACCAGTCTGACCACGGGATTGATTGCAGATCTGTGCCCCCATCCTGATTTCATGGAATGCTGGGACACGGCCCCTTGTCATGTGCCCCCATGTCCCGTGGCCACCGTGGTGTCATGGGTGAGGGCAGCCCGTCACACGCCCACGTCACAAAGGGACAGCCCCGAAGGGCCAAGGTGCTGTCGTTGGGTTTGAGGACACAGCAGATGAGCTTTGTGCCTTCCAGGGAGAGGTGGTGCCACAGGAGGGGACTCCAGAGTGGAGCCCCAGAGGGAGGTCCCCGAGGTGGCACTGCAATGGCCATAGGTGCCCTCAGTACGCCCAGGGCTGCGACTCATCAGGAACTGCAGTGACAGGACAAGGGGGGATGGCTTCCCACTGCCAGAGGATGGGGCTAAATGGGATACTGGGAAAAAATTCTTCCCTCTGAGGTTGCTGAAGCACTGCAATGGATTTCCCAGAGAAGCTGCGGCTGCCTCATCCCTGGAAGTGTTCAAGGCCAGGTTGGACAGGGCTTGGAGCAACCTGGGATAGCAAAAGGTGTCCCTGCCCATGGGACAGGACAGACTTTAAGGGTCCTTTGAACAAAAACCATTCTATGATTCTATGACCTCCAAGGCTCCTGCTCTCCTTGGGTGAAGGTCCCTGGAGACAGACCAGGAATCTTTGTGTTTTGTTGCACTGCTGGGTTAGAAAACGTCTCTCAAACTTTGCTAGATTCACATTTACCCAGTTTTCTTCATGATCTCAGATCTGTTACTATAGCTGATTAAAATAAATGGTCTGAAGGCTCTTAGTCCCTCAGTCAGCAAGGACACAAGTTCTGCAACAATAATCATATTAAGACTGAAAAAACTCCATCTCCTGTGTAATGGAATAATTGGATACATTAGTGCTTCCTATGCAGAGCAGGGAAAATAAGGAAGGTATCTTAGGTTATTAAGACGACAAGAGGGATTTCCCAAGGAGTAGTTGTTTGGGCTGAGATGGATGCTTTTTGGGAACAAGGCTGTAGTTGGGCTCACAGCACCCCGCACCGGCACAGCTGCCCGGAGGAGCGATGGAGTCACCCCCCCGGCGGGATTTAACGCGTGGATGTGTCTGTGCACTCGGGGACACGTACAGCGGTGGGCCCGGCAGTGCCCAAGCCCCGGAGGAGCTTTTCCCGAAGGACTCGCCGCCAAGGACGCGCCGGATCCCGCGACGGGAGTTGTAGTTTTCCTCCCGCGGCTACAGAACTACAACACCCGGCGTGCCCCGCGGCGCGTTCTGCTGCGCCGGGGCGCGCGGTGCATCACGGGAATCGTAGTCCGCCTGCGGGGGCTGCGCGCGGCCAGGCCGTGCTTGGGGACTACGTTTCCCAGCGAGCGGCGCGGCCCGGTCGCGGCCCCGGGAAAGGGAACGAACGGCACCGGGAGCGGGACGGGCACCGGGGAGCGCGGAGATGGCTGTCGATAAGGACCTGCTGGAGCTGGATCTCTACGGGCTGCTGGGCGTCGGCGAGAAGGCGTCGGAGAAAGAGGTCGTGGGCGCGGGACGGGCCCCTTCCCTCCCTGTCCCCGGTGTGCTCGGGAATGGGATGTCCCCGGTGCCGGTGCGGAGCTGAGCGGCTGCTCCGAGCGCTGTTGCTCTGCTCCCGCTGCCCTGGGCGCTGCTGCGGGGCCGGGGCTCTTAAATCGTGCGGAAAGGGCGTGTTTGCCGGCGTTGGCGTTCTTTTATCCCGGGTGTACCGATATTGGCGTTATTGCCCTCAATTTGCCCTTGTGCCTCCTCAGTCCCGCTTTTGGAGGAGGGAATGGCTCGGGGAGAGCTGCGGAGTTGGTCTGGGGTGCTGCTTCCCTCGCTTTGTTATTTATGTGCCTTCAGAGGGAAAGTTCCCGTGTTTATCCAAAAATCCAGGTGCTGGAGGTCGGTCCAGGTGCTGTAGGTGCCCGTAAGGCTTCTGGTTCATTTCTGAGGGTTTACAACCCGCTCCCTGGAAATTCCCCGTGAATGAAGCACCCAACGGGAACAATCCCGTTGTAACACGCGGGGTTGGATGAGCTGGAAAGGCTTCAGGTGACCCCAGGTTATTGCCCAGCTGAGCCGGTCACTGCAGGGAAGGATGAGAGAATTCCCAGCTGGATGGCCTGGTGCAGCTTACAAAGTGGCAAAAGGAATTTGGGACGTCAGTCCTCGATCTAAAATGCTTGAAATAATCCCAAGACTTTTTGTAGCATGAAAAGCCCTTCCCACCCGCTGATCGCGGCAGCCTGGGGGCAGCTGGGCAGGTGATGGGTGTTGGAAGTGAGTTGTCTCTCCCACAGCTGGAATCTAATGCAGGAGATTGGGTCACCTGCAGCGCTTTCCTTGTACCTTCCCATCCCTGGAGCTTTGTCCACCAGGTGGGGCCGAGGCACAACTTTTTCCACTCGTTTTAGCAGGGAATTGCTTGGCACTAGGACAGAACATCGTTCCCTTTTTGTTTTTTTTTTTAACTTTCCCCCTTTTTTTTTTCCTCCTTTCCCTCTTCCCCCCTTTTGTTTCCCTCTTCCCCCCTTTTGTTTCCCTCTTCCCCCCTTTTGTTTCCCTCTCCCTGCTTTTTTTCTTTTCCCCTTTTCTTACCTCTCCCCCTTTTTTCTGCTCAGCCCAAACACACTTTCCTGCCCAGCGAGTGTCCTGGGCCTGCTCCCTCTCAATGAAGGGATAGTTTTTCTGTTTTCCAAGCTGCTTTTTTTCCCAAATCCAAAGCAGTAACTGGCAGTGTGGCCCCTGCAGGTGAAGACAGCATTCCGGCAGAAGGCCCTGACGTGCCACCCGGACAAGAACCCAGACAACCCCCGGGCAGGTGAGACACCGGCAGCAATTCCTGGGAGTTTTCACCTCTGCGGTCTCCTGGAAGCAGCTCTGCTTCCCTTCAGCAGTGTCCTTGAGGCCCGTTTTTGTTGTGGAAGGGGGAATTTCAGCTGCCTGCAGGGAGGGAGGGAGGGAGCGGTTGTTGTAGATGTAAGTCGCGTAATTAGCAATTATTCCCTTTTTTTTGTGCGTCAAGACTACGGATAATTCATCTTCAGAACAATAAGGATGATTTCCCAGTGCTTATAGGAGGACTTCTAAAGGCTAGATGGCTGTAATGTAGCAATTTCCAATAAGCAGGAACTCTTGATGATTTATTTGTACACAAACAAGGGGAAGGGAAAGGAAAAGCACTGAGAGGGAGAAGAAAACTGTGAGCTCCAGCTAAATGTGCCGTGAAGGACACATGGCAACCCACGATAAAAAGTCAGTAAGAAAAATTAGGTTTGTGTGTTCAAGATTTTTCTTGCAATGAAACAATCCCAGTTTTTGGTTTTTAATTTACTCTCAGGTTGATGTAACAGATGTTGCCCTTTGAGTTGAGGTGGCCATGGGAGAGGTTGGCTTTGGAGAGATGAACTCTTCTTTCTTGGAGAGACTTTCCTGCAGGTCTCTCCCATAAGGAATTGTCTTTGCTGTTCTTCCCCAGATCCCTCCCATGGTTTCCTGCATCTTACCCTCATTTCCTCTCATTCCCAGCGGAAATCTTCCACCAACTGTCCCAGGCCTTGGCCGTGCTCACAGATGCAGCAGCCAGGGTAAGGATGCTCCCTTGGGAAGGGTGGGATTTTGGGGTGTTCCTGGCAACTCTTCCTATCTGTCCTGCTCTGTTCTCCAGTGGAGAGTCCGTGCATACCAGTCTCAGCTGTCATTCCCTGTAGTTCTCCGTGAGATCCAATATTGGGTGCCAAACAAAAGCTGAGAGGAACGTTCTGTTTCTGATCAGATGCTCTGTCCAAGGATGAGATACTGTCTTTAATAACCTGTTAGACTGGGGCATATCCCATTTAATAACATAAAGGATAACCACCCCTGATTCAGGGACAGCATGTTCCCAGGGCAACAGTGCGTTTGCAGTTCCCTTGAAGTCAGGGGCTGACAGATGAATAATACCTGGATGTGGTTGCTGAGGCTCCAAGCTTTTCATAAAAAGCAAACCAAAAATGAGCCAGTAACTGTCTGTAGATAAGCTGAGGAGAGAGACATGTGCTGATTTCAACTGATAAGAGCTAAAACCATGAAATAACTTCTCTTTTCAAGCACTGGCAAATCCCCCCTCCAAGAGGGACCTTTTTTAGTCGTAAAACTTTTCTCCAAAGCCAACCCGGGCTGTTACCAGTGCCCCTGAAGCCGCTTTTGGGATGTTCAGGAACCAAAATGTTCTTCCCACCTCTGAAGGTGGGTCAGAGTTCTCTCCAGTACACATTGGAGTTATTCCTGGACTTTCTCACCCTTCCAGCTGGAGATCTTTGGGCCTCTTCTCATGTTTTCAGGATATTTGTGTTGATTTCCATCACTTCTAGGAGTGATGCCTGATCTCACTTCATTCCCTGCTTTCCAGTTTCTCTCCCTATTCCTGTGGTTTCACCCTGTTGTGCTGGTTCCTTGGCAGGCAGCATATGACAAGGTGAGGAGGGCGAAGAAACAGGCTGCAGAAAGGACACAGAAGCTCGATGAGAAGAGGAAGAAAGTAAAGCTTGGTAATAAAACCAAACCTTCCCGTTGTCTTGAACTGGGTGTTCGTGACCTTTCCCCTCCTTCCCTGGTCAGCAGGGAAAAATTAAAATTCTCTTTGGATTGTTTTAATTTCTATGAAATGTTTTACGTTTTATTAATGAATTTCTTTTTAATTTAATTCTCTCTCTCTCTGCAGATCTTGAAGCCAGAGAACGAGAAGCCCAGTCCCAGGAGGGTGAGGAGGAGGAGATCAGGATAACGAGGACATTAGAGGAAGAAGTAATGATTGATTCTTAGATTTCTCTGCTTCTTTTGAGAAGAATTGCTGAGAGTCTTTCCATTTGTGATGAAATCTGTGGGATGAGATGGTGCAAATCCCTGGATTGCAGGACTTCAGGCTCTGGGATAAACAGGCTCTATGAATCCTACAATCCCAGGGTGGTTTGGGCTGAAAGGGACCTTAAAGCTCATCCAGTTCCAATCCCCTGCCAGGGGCAGGGACACCTTCCTTTAGACCAGGTTGCTCCAACCTGGCCACGGGAAAGAGGAATGTGGAAGGGATTTCGTGGCAGTCTGGCAAACACATTGATTCAGGGGGTTTATTTTTCCTGCCCTTTTCCTTTTGGACAACAACACCAACTGCCCGGTTATGTGCTGGCTAGGAGGGATGGTGTCCCTGGGAACATCCCACTTTAGTGCTGGAGCTGTCCTAGGAGAGGTGTCCCAGGACACGGGCGTAAGGCAAGCTCTCCATGGGATTCCTGGCACGGAGCAGCCCTGGAATTGCCTCAGGTGTCCCGACTGTGTTCCCTGTGCCGTAGATAATCCGCCTGCGCGAGGAGGGCTCCCGGCAGCTGGAGGAGCAGCAGAGGCTCATCAGGGAGCAGATCCGGCTGGAAAGGGAGCAGCACAGCCAAGGTGAGCGCAGAGGAGCTTGGAGCCCTCCCGTGCAGGGCCAGAAAGAGTCCTGATCTGGCAAGTTCAAACAGCAGAACAACCAGAGCTACGGGGACAGAAACTCTCCCTGGGGTCCCCAGGCTTTCCCTGTATTTTCTTGCCTTTCTTAACTTCATTTCACATCTTTTTTTTTCTTTTTTTCCCCCTTTTTTGTTTTTGTTTTTGGTTTTTTTTTCATTTTTCTTTCAGTTTTCACAAACTGGGGAGGATGTTGAGAATTTGGTTAGTGTAAACCACTTTGAGATCCTTGCAATAAATGCATGATTATAAAGTATTTAATTGCAGGGCCGGATTAAGTTCCTAGGCTGTGCTATCCTGCTTTTTGTCTTACCCTAATTTTTCCACAGTTGTTCCCACCAGGACAACTTCCTTTTGCAGGGAAAAATGTCTCAGATGCTACCAGGTCTCTTGTTTGTACTTTTACTTACCTGTTTCTTGCCTTGATCATGGCAAGTCTGGGCATCCTACAAGGGAAAAATGCTGCCATGGAATATTCAGCCTGTGCTGCAGTTCCTGTTGCACAGGACTTTTGGGGCTGGAATGGTCTAGTGAAAATCCAGAAGTGTTCCCTGTATGTTCTCAGGGAAGATTTTGTGCTAAATGCTGAGGAATTTTCTCACCCATGTCCTTTCAATCTGTGTTTTTCCTTTTCCCCTCTTTAGGCAAGCAGGAAAGAAATGGAGCAGAAGGCAAAGTAACTCCTAAACTCAAGGTAAGACACCCTTGAAAAGCTGGATTTTGGTATAAACTTACAGAACATGATGGAAAACAGAAGGGACACTTTAACTCTGCTGAGCTGGCCCATCCCTTTTTACAGTGGAGGTGAAATTCCCCTGTGGAATGTGCACCAGCACGTGAACAGCTCTCATCCTTGCCCTTAGAATCCCTTCCTCCCTCACCTTTTCTCTGTCTGCTCCAGGTTTCTGAGCCTGAAATTGAGTTGTCTTTGCTTTAAGCACAGGGAAACATCTTCTAATTACCCTGACAGAGCCATCAGCATCCCTTCAATGTGCTCTTTTTATATTCCAGGGAGCAGCATTTCTCCCTGTTCCCCAAACAGTTTGTTCCCTGTGCTCGTTCCGCATTGAGATCACTGTCTTGGCACTCCCGGCAGTGTGGCTGTAAATAGCAAATGTGGGGAATGTGCAGGGGGGGTGGGAGCAGCACTGAGCACAGCAGTGCGTTCAAACAGGCAAAATTAACTCCTGGTTTTTATTTCCCAGCTCAGATGGAAATGCAGAAAAGAAGATGAGGCGGGAGGGGGATACTCCAAAGACGTGCTGCTGCAGATCCTGCAAAAGGTCCCGTCTGACAGTCACTTTCCTACTGCAGGGTCTTCCCCTGCTCTCTGGTATAAGGATAATGAATTCTGGGAAGCTACATGTTATAAAATCATGGAATGATGGAATGGTTTGGGTGGGAAGGGACCTTAAAGCCCATCCAGTGCCACCCCCTCCCAGGGGCAGGGACCCCTTCCACCAGCCCAGGTTGCTCCAAGCCCCGTCCAGCCTGGCCTTGGACACTTCCAGGGCTGGGGCAGCCACAGCTTCTCTGGGCATCCTGTGCCAGGACCTCCCCACCCTGACAGGGAAGGATTTCTTCCTAATACCCAATCAAACCCTATTCCCTGTCAGTGTGAAGCTGTTCCCCCAGGTCCTGGCACTCCAGGCCCTTGTGAGGTATAAACTGGGGTGGCTCATTTTCAGCTTTGTTCAGCTTTCTCATACAGTTTTCAGAAATCAGCATGTTCATTCAATCATTAAGTTGGAAAAGACCTCCAAAATCATCAAGTCCAACCTTTGAACCAGGTTTGATCCTTTGATCCGTGAGCTGGGAGCTGTTTCCCAGCTAACACCTCTGCCCTGAAGTGGGAAATGCAGAGACAGGAGCAGACAAGCCTTTGATCTGATTAATCCCAGTGTGGCAGCTTTATTTCCCCTCCCTACAAGTACCTCCTGTAGCTCTGGCTCTGAGCTGAGCATCCCTCTTGCACTGGGGCTTGCTGGAGGCCAAGTGTGTTGCTCTGTGCGTCTCTGGGACTGTTTCCTGGAGGGACAGAAATTTTGGCAGGTCGGGGTTGGTGGCAGGATCGTGCAGGACAGAAATGGTGGCAGCTCAACCTCGTGCCTGCGAAAACACATCTTTCTCTTCGTGTTCTTTTAAGAAGTGAATTCAACATCTCTCCAGGGTCTGTAATTCACTTTTCCCTCTCTCTTTCACCAGTATGGAGATGTGCTCAATTTGGTGATCTCCAGCAGGAAGACTGGGAGTGCAGTGGTGGAATTTGCCACGGTTAAGGCGGCGGTGAGTGTGCAGAGCCCCAGCTGGGGACAGGTCACAGGGTGACAGCCCACAGGCTGCCTGGTCATTAAGGCAGTGGAGAAGGCTAATGAGAGTAGGAAGGCACAGAGGGCTGAAGGGAGTGGTGGAGCTGGAGGCACAGACCCAGAGCAGGTCAGGCACATAAACAGGTTGTGCATGGAACATGCTGAGGGGAGAGGCAGTGCCTGAAAAATCAGGCACTGAGCGTTTAATCAGCTCCCGCTGAAGGGGAATTACCTTGGAGTTGGGCTTCTGTGTTTTAGAGGTGATACCAGGCATCAAAATGTCCTGGCTCTCTGGGAGTTATAATAATTCACGTGGCTGTGGGAACAGAAATCATCAATTACCCTTAATTTTAGTAGTTCCACCACCTTACCCTGTGCAAGAGCCTCTTTTCCTTGTCACCTGTTCTGTCGCTCACATCCAAATGATCATAGAAAAACAGATCAAAAGGAAAACCAACCCAGAGCTGTTATATAAATATTTTCCTTGCTAGGAGATGGCTGTGAAGAATGAAGTTGGCCTGATAAATAATCCTCTGAAAATTTCCTGGCTGGAGGGCCAGCCCCAGAGCCACCCCAGCACTGTCCTCTCTGACAGCACCAGCCAGCCCAGGACCTCACAGGTAAGGAGACATGGGCTGAGGTATTTAAATTCATTGCTATAGCAACCGGAATTTCAGTGTGCTTTGTAGTTAGGGGCAAATATGAGCCGAAAAGAAGATCTTGGTGTCAGGCCTGGCTTTCCCACTGGCTTTTCTGTGCTGGACCAGTGGATTTTAGAAGAGAACTGGAGCTATTTGGATGATTGGATCTTCACACAGTCATTGTCTTCCAAATGAAGAACAAGGATGTTCCTTGCTCAGCCCAAAGCCTCCGATGCCATTCTGCTGGGATTTGTTAATATGTGTTGACTGTGGGAATTCTCTGGCTGAGAGCTGCTGAAATGAAGGGCTTTTTAGGCAGTCTTGGTTTCTCACTATGCTCACAAGAGAAGGAAATTTCAGTGCTGGAAGGAAACCTCTAATTTTAGGGTCTGCAGGAGGGAGGAGAAAGCAATATCAAACTAAATACCCTTCTGGATACCTCATTGTCTGTGTTTGGTCCTCTACACCAGTGTGGTTATCTGAGTGCAAGCTACATATCTTCGGGCTTACTGAGCCAGTTCCTTGGCTGGGACGGTGGGAAGGGACCTGCTTTAGACTTCACAGAACACTTACCCTCCTCTCCTCCTTCCTTGTGGTATAAAAATCCAGAAATCTCATTGCTGAGAGGGCTCCTGCCTCGTGCAGTCCAGGTGCCCTTAAACCTGTGTGTCTGCATTAGCCTTTTGTGTGTTCACTCCCTAAATATTTTAAGCCTGTTGAGATGGTTCAGTACATTCACTCTTGACTTTTCTGCCAATACTTTGTTTATAGTATTGGCATTTATGCATCATGGTTGTTATTCTATCCATGTAGGACCAGGGAGAGTCTTGCAGCCACAGGAGATTCAGAGAGGGGACCAGAGTGGTAGAAAGGAAATTGGGGCAAAAAAAGGATTCCAGACCACTTTATTTGAGAACTTCTCATTAGGAGAGAGCGAGAACTGGCTCGTTCCTACCAAAGGGTGTTGCGGTTGGAGTTTGATGGTGAATTCCAGCCTGTGTGGGTTCAGATCCCTGAGTTTATCCTGGCCTGTATCCATACCCAGAGCTTGTTATTTTGGAAGTGCAGTGTCTGCCTGTGGTGAAGGATTAGTGTGGTGGGGCAGCAGGGAGAGCAGGAAAGCAGCACGTGGGGTTCATGGTGACCCACCTCTGTCCGGCACAGCCTCCTCAATTCCATCCTGCTTCTCTGAGTGGGAAAGAGTTGTTGCCATGGCCATGCATCCTTCCCAGGAGTTGCACTGCTGATGCTTGGCTGTCCTTTCTGCTGCTTTTTTTTCTGTAGAGCAACTGCAATTTCTGGGATTAGCCTTGGACTCTAAACTGCTTTGCTTCCCACTTTTCCTAGTGCCTGCTCCAGACCCTCTCAAAATCCTGCTGCTGCTGCATCCTCTAGGATGTCTCCAGAACCTGTAATGTGCTAATAGCTCCTCTTGGCTGTTTTGCTTCCAGCTGACTTAGTTTGCCTTGTCCAGCTCTAGCCTGTGCAGGATGAGCTTCCAGGTCCCTGTTGCTCCTGCCTCTTCCTTTCACACCCAGCCCGGCTTCCCAGCCATCAGGCTCCACAGTCTTGCTTCCAAGCCGCACAAATTCAAGCTGCCCTCTCTTCCTATTTGCTTCCCCCCTTGTTTTTGTCTGAGTCCACCCCCATTTTGTTCCCACTGTGTGCAAAGGCAGCTCCTCCCCTGCTCTGCCTCAGTGAACAGCCCCAGCCCCGCAGCGTTCTCATGGCAACGCGCTCGCTGCTCATCCTCTGGGATGGCCATCCGGGTGCTCCCTGCCTGGGACAGGCAGCCGGGAGCTGAGTGCCAAAAGCTGCAGGTAAGGGACGGTCAGACCCCAACCAGGGGGTTTGGAGGCGCTTCCCATGGGGAAGCAAGGCTGGCTGTTGTGCTGTGAGGAGGCAATAAGCTGCGAGGTACTCGTTCTCCTACAGCAACGGGTGCGCATTGTCCAGCAGTTCCTGGAGAGCTGCTGGAGCCAAGCAGACGAGTTCCCCTGGCATCACAAAAGCTGTGGCTTGGCTAGTGTTACTCCAGGCTATTGAGAGCAATGTCTGTGTGATGGTTCAGAGCACACAGTGGCTGTGCAGTGCAGTGAAGAGCTTGTTTTGCCACTACAACAACATAGAGCACTCAGGTTTAGGAAGGTTTTCTCTGCTGCTTCGGTAGGATCTCACTGCCAGTGCTCCTCAGCCCTGAGAAAAGCCTCCTGCCTGGCATTCTTGCACCTTTTCCGAGCTCCTCAGAGGTTTCAGAGAGTCTGTTTGATATTACCAGGCTTTGAGAGATGAATTTAACAGGGTAAGAGCCAGCTGTGCTGGCTCTGGAAGGTCCCTGCACTTTGCTGTAACCACTTCCAAAGCTCCTGGTTATCTGGGGGCATGGAAGTTTTATTACTGTTGTTTTTTAAAAGAGCCCTAATGTGTTGTTTTTTAAAAGAGCCCTAATGTCTAACCTATCAGAAAGGTAAGAATTGATGACTACTGCAGGAGTTTCTGCAGTGTCCTTTTAGCAGTTTGCCCTGATGTTGCCCAAAAAGTTCTCAGCCTGGCAGAGCCCTTCCCACTCTCCGGCTCAGGGGTGGAGAACTGGGTCTTCCCCTGAGCTATGTGAGCTCTCCTTTGGGGAAAATCAAGTCCCAGCAGCTCTTTCCTTCCCCCAGCCCAACAAATCGGAGCCGCGCTGCTTCCCCTCCCTCTGAAAAACCTGGGGTGCCAGGGAGGATGGAGCTGGGCCACTCCAGATACCCTGTGCTCCTGGTGCCTTGGCTTTTTGTGGCTTGTTACCAACAAAACGAGGCAACCAGACACTTGCAGTCACAAATACATTTATTCTTCCACGTCTGTACAGCTGGGAGCTCAGTGCATGCGTGAGGCAGCAGTGTAGGGAGACATCTCCTCTCCTGCCAGGAGGATAAACCCACTGCTGGTGCTCTGTCACGAGCATGAGTGGGTGCTTACCTGTTTCCAGGCTGGGAGTGCCAACTGCACTGGAGTTGGGGGAAAAGAAACCCACAAGGAGGAAAAAAAAAAAGGAGGAAGAGCTTTGATTTTTCACATCCAGACACGGTGGGAGAAGAATCCCCAGTTCCCATCTCTCAGCCCTTGCCACACCTGTGGCTTTGAGGTGCAGCACTGCTGTCTCCTTGCAGGCTGCCTGCCATCCCACAAGGGAGCCAGGCCAAGTCCCTGTGTGGCCCTGCCCCGCAGTGTCACAGCCACATCCCCAAAATAACAGGTCTTTCCCAAACAATGCCATTCTTCCCTGAGGAGGAGACGCACAGTCCGGAGTGGGAGATTCCCAGGGTGAAAAGTGGAAACAGTGCTCTCACCTGAGCTCTGCTCCAGAGGATTCCTTGGCAAGGACGGGGACAGTCTGCGGTGGGTGAGGCGAGGACAGCAAAACAGGCCACACACAACAGGCGTGCTCCAGCATCCTTCCTCCCGCTGGGATCAGAGGAGTCAGCAGCAGCGTTGGGTCAGTGGGATGTGGCGAATGACAAGTACCTTCAGATGGCATAATCTCTGGGGTTCTGTTTCCTGAGGGTCTGCAGGACGTCCTCAAGGAGCGATAGCCCCAAGTCCACTTTGAAGGACAGGAAGGGATCAGCCAGGTCAGGAAGAGTGGCGCTCTTCTGGGAACCTGGCTCTGAGGTCCCACAGTCTGTAGCCTGGTCTTTGTGCGTTGGAGTGCCTTTGTGGTACTGAGCGGCGTCGGAAAAGGAGATGTCGGAGTGGGAGTCGGTGTGGTCGATGATGTTGGGGCAGCTGGAACTGTCCAGGTACAGCCGGGGAGGCTTGGGAGGGGCTTGTGCCTTGGCCAGGTTCTGCTCACTCTGGCATGACAGGTAATCAGACTTGTCCTTCAGATCCCTCAAGCCTTCCCTCTTCTGGCCGTCAGTGTCCAGAGTGTGGCTGTTCTGGTTCAGGATGATGACTTGGTTGCCCAGCTTTTTGTGCCTCCTGAGGGAGAAACGTCTGAAGAACGTGGTGGACTTGATGGAGCCTCTGCGCCAGGTATCCATGCTGAGGGGAGGCAGTGAGGAGAAGGGACCTGCAGACTCCTCACAGGCAGGTGCTGGACTTAAGCCACGGGATCAGCAGCAAGCCGCGCAGCAGGAACAGCCTCTTCCTGCCCCGTTCCCGTAGCTGGAAGGAAAACAGAGAGGCTGGTAGTGCAGGAAATGCAGACTCCACGCTGTGGTAAGGAGCAGTTGGCTTGTCTCGGATCTTAAGGAGTCTCCTCCTTGAGTGGAGAAGGAACACGGTGTCTGAGCTCGTTACACGTGTGCTGGTGAGGAACAGCAAGGCACAGTCACCATGAGAACAGATCTAATCTGGCATCTAGAACAGAAGGGCACCCGGGTGCCATGGTAACCAGCCACCTTCTGCAGAGGGGCACTGCCAGAAAATCCAGTGGGTGGCTGGGAAGGAGACAGTGACTCAGTCCCACTGGATGAACCAAGGAAATATAGGCAAAGGGGGATGTAAAAAGCGAGAACGTGGAAGGCAAATGGGGGAACTGAACGCAAAGGAGACTTACGCCGTGTCGGAGCAGCCCTGAGTCCCAGGGCGCAGAGGAGAAGCCGCTGGAGCACTCGGAGAACTGTGCCTGCCACGCTCGCCGGGCTGAAGGAGCAGGTCTGGGGACAGCTCAGCCGGGAGCTTGGGAATTCAGCCAGGTTGGCCCCAGAATGCTAAAAATCCCCAAAGCTGCCGCCGCCGCCGTCTCTTCATGTGCCGCCTGTCGCCTCTTACCGGGCTGCAGCTCCTGCTCGGATGTGTTTGTTTTGAGCCAAGCCCTTGCTGAGTCAGCCACGTCAGGAACTGGGTTTTACACGATTGGTAATTGCCAGGATTGCAGGAAGTAGGTGTGTGGAGTGGCAAAGCCTCAGCCTACGCTGCCTGAGGAGCAGGAGAGCTCCTCGGAGGCACCCGCGCTGCTGGGAGCTGCCAGCTTGGAGCCCACCTGGATCAGGCTCTTCTCCTGCCTCCTGCCACTCTGTGTGTCAGCAGGGCTCCCCAGCCAGACTGGGAGTAATCTCTTGTCTGTTTTAAATTTCAGCCCCTGTGCGAGGTGGGGATTCAGGTTTGTGTGGCTGATTCATCTGCATGAGTCTCACACAGCCTCTTCCATCCAGCCCAGCAAATCCCTGGGGTTGGTGGGCAGGACTGGGGAGGATCCTGGTTCTGCTGCTGAGGGCTGATACCCGTCGGTGCTTTCTGAGACACTGGTGCTGCCAGTACCCAAAGGTCATTTCGCTCATCTGGTTCCTAAGACACCAATTAGACTCCTAATTTCCCACTCAACCTTCTTCCTCATCTGTTGTGGGGCTTCTATTTCGTCCTCACAGCCGGAGGAACCACTTTGCTGGCACTGGATAACAAATTGCACTTGCCCTATTTTCATGCAGAGTCTTATTTAGCCATTCTATTGCCTTTGTATCCCTGCTGCATCCTAAGACGTCTTTAAATACCCAGAGAAGCTGTGGCTGCCCCATCCCTGGAAGTGTCCAAGGACAGGTTGGACAGAGCTTGGAGCAACCTGGACTAGTGGAGGGTGTCCCTGCCCATGGCAGGGGGTTGGAACCAGATGACCTTTAAGATCCCTTCCAAGCCAAACCATTCTGTGACTCTGACTCTCTGAAATCACCACTAAACCCAGTTTCTGGAAGAATGAACACGAGGGGTTTTTTTTTTCCATTCACCTTCTGTCAAGACACTTTATTTCTGCTTGAACTGTCAAGGAACGAGATGGATGTTTCCAAGCCTTGCAGTGCTTTCATACATCCAAAATAGCACGGCCACCTACTAGTGTGGAGTGGCTTTGGAAGCAGAGTTCCAAAGCACTGGAGCAGCTGTCATCAGCTGCCCACGTTCATTAGACAGTCTGCAATCAGCTGGGTTCACGTGACAGCTGCTGCCACACGCAGCAGGAAGGCTCCGGGAGCTTTGGAAAGCTGTTCCGTTCCTGTGTCAGGTCTGGGAACACACCTGGTTGTTTTCTTTCTGTGGCCACTTAGAATTGTTCAGATTGGAAAAGGCCTCTGAGATCATCAATTCCAACTGTTACCATCATAGAATCAGGAATGGTTTGGGTTGGAAGGGACCTTATGGATCATCCGGTTCCATCCCCCTGCCGTGGGCAGAGACACCTTCCACTGGCCCAGGTTGTCCAGCCTGGCCTTGGGAACCAGATGTCCAGGGAACCACAGCTTTTCTGGGCAACCTGTGGCAGGCCCTCACCACCCTCAGTCAGTTGGGAGTTATCAGTTCTGTGACTGATCCACATTTTTTATGGCATTAGCCTTTATAATGGGTGAAGTGTACGCTGGACTTTGGGCCGCAGTGTTGGTGCAGGGTGAGCTTGTCGTCCAAAACAGTTCCCCATCCAGCCTCGTGGGGAGCAGGGAGCAGCTCTGGCAGCAAGAGGGGAATTCAGGAATGCAGGCTCTGTGTGTGTCCTGCTTTCCCCATCAGCCACTATTAGGAAGCAGCTCATTTTCTGTAGCCAGGCAGCTTTCACACCTCACCTGATCTCTGTGGGATCAAGCCACTTCCTGCCCAGAATGCCCATGTGGTGAGGGGGAATTTGGGGAGGGGGGAGCTGGGTCTGCACTGTCCCTGACGGGCTGTGTGTGTTTGCTGCTCCCTGGCAGGCGTCCGTGGTGTCGGAGCGGGACTACGAGAGCCTGGTGATGATGCGGATGCGCCAGGCAGCGGAGAGGCAGCAGCTCATCGAGCAGCTCCGGCGGGAAGACGAGGAAGAGTCTCACACTTAGCATGACAGTATGGATTCTCCACACCCCTCCACACCACCCCCCCGCCGAGCTCTTTCGTAATTTAAGTCAATAAACCTCCTTTTTTAAAGCTGGTGTGGGAATATAAACTCCCAGGGACTGCGGCCTAGATCCCTTTGCAGGTTTGGGGAAGGAAATGGCTTCAGTGTGTGCAGGTCAGTGTGTGTCCAGAGCAGCTGCCCTGTCCCATGGGACAGGGTGTGAGAGGTGCCACCAGAACAACAAACCTTGGAGCTTTTAATCCCTGGAAGCTTGTTTGGGAGCAGTGCGTTCAGAAGGACTCGGCTGCAGCTGCAAACAACCCACAGAAGGACATGGGTGTCTTTAGAGCAAAGCTTTATTGGTGTTACCCCTACAGCAGGATCCGTACAGAGCCCCAAACTTTTCAGCAGTGCAACTGGGATTAGGGCCTGCACCTGGAATGCTCACAACACCTTTCTGTGCTATTTTGGGAACCCTGTGTTAGGCTTGGATGGCACTCTGGGATCTGGAAGTCTGAAGATGCTGTTGTCCACTGTCCTGTGTGGAATGGAAATGGGCCTTGCTGCCAAAGGAAGGGATTCTCGGACGACTGGGTAGGTTTAGTGGTTCCCCCTCAGATTTCAGGGATGAGATGGGATGCTGTCCATGCCTGGTGTCCCCCTGTAACCTCCCTCGCCCGGGAGAAGGCACGGACATCCCCAGGGCAGCCCGAGAGAAGGCAGACGGGTCTGTTTCTGAGCTTCCTCCAAGGCATGCTAAATAGCTGATTAAAATGGAAAAAGCTGGAATTTGCCAGACTGCCGTCCTGCTGAAGGCAGAGCTGGAGCCATCTGTTCCCTCTGCCTGATTTTTGGGCATACTTTCCTCCTCATGCTCTTGGGAAATGACAAGGATGGCAAAATCCCACCGGTTCCAGCTCTGCCTCTGCACCGCTCCTCTCCCCACCCGAGTGCCAGGAGTCTGGGACAGGAAGGAATGAAGGGGGAAAAATTCAATGTCAGTCCCATAAGATGATGTCCAGCAGGATCTTGTCCGGGTGGAAGGCAGGATTCTTCCTGGCTATTCCCTGTGGAGGCACCAGACCAGGGTCTGGCCCACGCCGGTCATGCTGACCACGCGATAGCCGAGCTTCTCCAGCTTGTCCAGGACCACGCGCGGCGCGTCGTTCACGTAGTACTCACAGCTGCTCCCGGGAAAGAGGAGGAATAAAGTGAGCTGGGGGAGGAAGAGATGGGAATTTCCTTGTGGAAGTGACTCTGCCTCGCTCCTAACCCAGGTAAGCCCAGTGACTGCACCTGGCACAGGTGAGTGTGACGCAGTGCCTTGGTTATACCCAAGGGGAAGGACACAGCCCACAATGCCAAACCAAGAGGAATCCTGTCCAGGAGGGAAGGATCAGGTTAAATGGGAACGTGGCTCAGGGACTGGGTGTCCAGAGCCACGTGCTGCTCGGAAGCTGGGCTGAAGCTGCCACAGGGTTCATAGGTAAACACAGGGGAACACAGTTTTAACACACCTGTGAATTCATGGAGAAGGAGGAGAATCTGGGCCAAGCAGGGAGGAATGATTCAGGTTTTTCTAAGGAGTGGAATCCCATGTCTGTGAGCTGGTGGGTTTGAGAGCCTGTGCTGAAATTTAGGGATTGGAACAAGGTGCTACCTTCAGTCATGTGGGAAACCTTTGGAAAGCCAGAAGTTGTCTGTCCTTCATGGAAGTGCCAGGTGAAGTGGAGCACAGGCTGCTCTGCCCCAGCAGTACCTGGGAGTCTGGGAACTACACCGGGATCTTTGTCTGGCCCTAATTCCTCAATGGTTTGTGCCGGTTCTGTGTTTGGAGCAGAAGCTGCTCCTTCCTTCCCCTAGATCCCAGAGCCTGCTCCTCTGTGGAATCTTGAGAGCTGGGACACTGCTCCCCAGCAAAGGGACCAGGCACAAACTGGGCTGAATTGGGTGGGGACAGCAGGGCTGAGCTGGCCGGTAGAACCTTTGGCACTGGGTCTGCCAGCCTTTCCTTTGACCCAGCTTCAGGGATGCAGCGTTTATTGGAGCAGCTGGGATAAGTTCCAGGGCAGCTCAGCCCTGAGATGACTTGCAGTGCCTGATAATGACGGGTTGCAGGATCTCTGGGGATCCAGTTTGGGCACCTTAACAAAGACTCTCCTGATTTTCATACTAATAACAATTAAAAAAGGTCTAAAAGCCTTTCCAAAGCTGCTCCTGCTCAGGTTGCAAAGCCGTGCTGGAGCAAGGAGTGCTTTAAAGCACAAAACAATCCCAAGATGTGAGAGATTTTCCAGTTTCTCAAGATAGACTGTACTTGGCTGTAATTATAGATGTGGTGTAAAGATAATGTGTGTTATTATAAGTGTCTTTGAAGTCCGTGCTTTCTCCAGGAGGGTTGCCACATATCCTTCAGATTCCCAGTGGGAGGTGGTAAATATTATTCCCATTATTCAGAGGAAGGAGCAGAGGCAGGGATTTGTAGGAACCTAAAAAATGGAGTGACTGAGCTAAAATCGGGAGGAAAGGGTTCCCAGGGCTTTGTCACATCTCTGTGTTGAGGGTAACAAAGATTGCACAGTGTGGGTATCGGATAGGCAGCTGTCTCTGTGTGCATCCAGTCGGGATGGAGGGGCAGGGACGCCTGCAAAGCCTTTTCTTCCAGATAAACACCATCAGGGAAAAGAGAAGTCATCCCGGATTGGCGCTGGTTTGGTGTGTGATTCCACCTGCTCTGCCTCCAGGTGTGCCAAACCAGGAGAGCCCACACAGAGGTGGGGCAGGAGTGTCCTCCGCACATGGCGATTTTTAGGGATGGAGCAGCCGACCTCCCGGGATCTCTGCCCAGCTCTCCTCGAGCTCCCTGAGGACGGGGTTTGGCTGTGCCCAGAGGAACAGATATGCTGAATCTCAGCAGGTGCCTCAGCCCTCAGCTCCCAAATCCAACAGGGACTGCAGTTACGACCAAAGGGTGCTGGGAGCGTGTAATTACTGGAGAGGCCAAGGACGTGCTCGGCCACCATCCCTCTGTGCACCCACATCCACCTGGGCACACCCAGACGCCCCTTGTCCACAGCACCTGAGGGGCAGGGATTTGCCCCTCGGCGTGGCTGCCCCTGTGCTACATCTGGGCTGTCCCCTGTGCCCCACCTGGCTGTCCCTGTGCCACCCCTGGGCTCTGCCACAGGCCCAGAGTGCAGGGACCACGTGCCTGCTCTCAACACCTCGTGGGACTTAATGAGGGGCCGTTTGGCCGCGCAGAGCTGCGGAACGGGATCCCTGCACTCCCTGATTACAGGGAGTTAAGTGCTTCACCTGTCCAGCCCAGTTTTCGTGCTGCTCAGGCCTTCCCTTCAGGCTCCCTCCAAGGTCATGGTTAAAGTTTTGGGGCCCACGGTGCTGCAGGAAGGGGGAGGTTTGCAGCGTCTGCATCTGCTCAGGAAGGAGACGGGGAAAATCCTGCTCGGCCATGGTGCAGATCCCGGGGCTCTCGGCCCTGGTTGGGACTCTGGCGGAGGTGGCTGGGCTCGTCCCACTGGCACGTGGCCAAGCTCTGAGGGTGCCAGCAGCCACGTTCCAGCCAGGGGACTTTCCCAATTCCCTCCCTGTTGCTCAAGAGCATGCAGGGACGACGTGCAGTGCCGCGGGGATGTGCCACAGGGATGTGCCGTAGGGATGTGCCACGGGGATGGACCACAAGGATGTGCCATAGGGATGTGCCACGGGGATGTGCCACAGGGATGCAGCGGAGTTCCCAGCTATGACACCGGGTCGTGCCAAGGAGCAGGTGGGGCAAGAGGAGCTCAGAATGCTCCAGGCCACAGCAAGGGAGGAAAGGTGATGAATCCACCAGGGAGGTCCCCTAAGAAGCTTCAAATCCTTTCTCCCAAACAAGCAGAACGTGGTGCTCCGGTTCCTTACAGCGCTGCAGCTCCCCCAGCTGCTGGGGCAGGTGCCACAGAGGCATTTATCTGTCCTTGCCTGCCTTTCCCACACGAATCCCAGGGATCCTTGCCTAAATCTCTCGGGATCCAGCAGTGCTTCTTCCTTCTTGGAGCCTCTTCTCCTTCTCCCCTGCCATGTCTCCTGTCTCGTTGCGTAACTTGGGGCTTGGTGGGTGGCAGCACGAAGCCAGTGCTGCTGCCAATCTCTGCCCCCCCACAGTCTTGGGAATAGCAGCACGGAGAGGGATCAGCCCAGCAAACCCCCCCAGGAATTCGGTTGAGATACCGGGGCCCCGGTATTTATATTTGATCACCTTATTCTTTAAAATCTCCCACCCCACTCAGATTTTAGTGCTGCAGCAGCCGAGGATCCAGCCCTCGGTGTTTGCCAGGCTGGTGCTGAGTAGGTGGGTTTTCCCAGCTCTCTGTTGTGGGACATGAGCAGGAATTGAGCTGCTGCTCTCTGTCAAGTTCATTTGCATTTAGGGGTTTGGTTTGCTTTGTTGGTTTTTTGTTGTTTGGTTTTTTTTTCCAGATAAGACCAAGAAGTGGAATATCAAGTGGGCAAGAAAAGGAAACAAAGTGGGCCAAGCCATGAGGAAGATGCTGGTCACGTCTCCACATGGTACTTTGCTGAAGGCTGAGGTCAAACTCGGCCTGGGCAGACATGGAGAAGTATCAAATATCCACGGCTTGGGAACACACAGGTGAAGGGGTGGGAGTCAGGGAGGACACCATGGGAAGCAGCTCTGACCCCAGGACTCAGCAACCCATGGGAAAGGTTTGGGAGCTGTTGAGAGGAGCTGGCTCAGCAGAAACCTCGAGCTGCACTGGAGAGCAGGACGGGACAGGACAGATTGGGCCTGAGCTGGATGCGATAGGATGGGATGGGACTGATAGTCTGCAGATGAGCAGGACAGGACAGACTGTGGATGAGCATTCCAGGCAGCTCAGCACCACAAGGCAGAGCAAGGCTGTGACAGCAGCATTTGCTCCTGAGTGTCTCAGGACTGGAGATGATCTGAGGAGATTTGAGTTCAGGATGAGGGGTGGGATGTTGGCAGATGGAGCCACGCATGTCTTGTTCCAGCTGGGGCATGTGTCAGGTAACAGCCAGGAGCATCCCGGTGTGTGAGGGGTAAGGAGAGAGGGAAAGGTGGGTCAGGTGCTAAAACAGGGCCAGAACAAGAAAAAACTAAAGAACTAAGTGAGGTATCAGGCAGCATTTGCTCGGGTGAGCATTGGCAGGCAGGACAAGACATGTTCCAGCATTAACTGTACAGCTGGAAAGTACTGTGGGAAATGCCAGGAGTGAAAACGCTCCACATTTTCTCAGGAAAATAAGAAGAGGAGGACTTACAAGTTGTTCCCCAGCATGTTCCTCTTCCTGGCCCCCAGGAAGTCCATCAGATTGGGATCTGAGTGCTCGTCGCCCACCATGGTGGGACCAGCCTCCTGTGGGAGAGGCAGGGGAGAGGTGAGTCACATGTGGGGTACAGCTCCTGCTCCCGCTCCCAGCACAGCTCCAGTAAGAGCTTTACTGGGAAGGGAATTGCCATTGTCTGGACCAGGAGGGGACCTCAGTGACCCCTGCCCTGGCCACTGCCAGGAAAACACAGTCACTCCCCCCTGCAAGGCCAGGACAGGCCATTTCCAGCAAATTCCAGGCTGGAAATGTTTGCTTTGCCCTGGCAAAGAGCAGAGTTTCCAAAGTTTCCAGCAGGGAGACTGAGCTCCACTGATCCAGGCTGCCAGGCTGTGTGCTCATGTGCCCCTTCCTGTAGCTCATCCATAATTGCTCAGCTTGTCGCTGCAGCAGTGTCCGCACACGTCCCCATTCCCAATCCACTGCTGCTTTCTTTGGGATGTGTAATGGAACATCTCCAGGAGCAGCAGCATCCATCACCCAACTCCCTCCCTTTGCTCATTTGCTGTTTCACCATCCACCCCTTTCTGCCCCGAACCACACTGGCATATTTGAGCTGGCGGGCGGACAGCTCCCCTCTGGGTTGGGAAAGGGAAAGCCCAGATAAACGCGGGGCTGTGGGCTCCCGCAGAATCCTGCAGGATGTGCTGGCTGCCAGGAGCTGGGGAGCAGCTGCCTTGTGGGATGTGTGTGCTGCCAGCACCGGGGAGTTACATTTCCTTTGTGCTTTTATCTCAGACTAACAGGCTGTGCCCAGCCAGCAATCCCTGACAGTGATCCCAACCGGTGCCTGGCTCCTGCCGGACCCTCCTGCCAGCCATGTCCACTCCTTGGCTGGGTTTTCCACCCTGGAGCGGCTGTTTGGGGACAAGCGGGAAAACAACGGCGAGGACGCGCGGGCAGAGCTATTCCTTTGGCGTTCGCGGGTCCTGCCACAAGTTTCCCGAGTGAGTCGCTGTTTGGGAGAGGGGAATTTGGGGGGAGTAGAGCCGTGGTGTGGGTACCGGGGGCTCTCCACAGCCCGAGCCCAGGGTTTGGGCTCTCACGGAGGGCGGGGGCGGTTTGTGCCGGACACCCCACACCGGGCACCGTCCCCAAACCTGCATCGCCCCCCAACAACCCCCCCAGCAGCAGCGGGGACAGCCCAGCCCGGGACCGCAGCCGGGCACCGGTGACGGCCTCACCCGTGGACTCGTCCCGCCCCTCGTCCCGGTCGGTCCCTGCCCGCCCCCCGAAATTCCCCACCCCTGGGGGTCCCGCCGGCACTCACCAGGCGGATTTGGGTGCTGATGAGCAGGTACGGCATCTCTGCTCCGCCGCTCCCGCCGCCGCTCCGGGGCCGCCTCCGGTCCCGCCCCGGCGCCACCGCCCCGGGCAGCGCGGGGGGAAAAAGGGGCTCCCGGAGGGGTCAGAGGGGCCCCGCCGGGAAAGGGGAGAGAGAGACCCCCGGGAGACCCGACGGATCCCTCGACGAGGGATGGGCAGGGAGAGGGTGTTGGGCTGGAAGGAGATGGAGCAGAAGGAGGGGGATAGGGAGGTGATGGACCGGGAGGTGATGCACAGAGAGACAAAGGACAGGAGATGATGAGCAGGGAAACGATGGTCCAGAAGATGACAGCCAGGGAGGTGGAGGACAGGGAGATGAGGGGCAAGGAGGCGATGAACAAGGAGATGATGGACAGGGAGGTGATGGATAGGGAGAAGAAGAACCAGGAAATTAATAGCAGGGAGATAAAGGACCAGGAAATGACAGCAGGGAGATGAGGACTGGGAGATGATGGAGCAGGAGGAGCCAGGCAGGTGGGAAGCCCTGGGCCCTGCAGAGCATCCCAGTGCCTACCCCACCCTCCGACCAAACATTCCCCTGAAGAAGCATATTCCAATATTTTTGGGGAAAACTCCATTTTTCTACCAGCTGTCAAGCTTTTATCAGAGAACACAGGGGTTTAAATCCCTTCACAATTTGAGGAGAAGCTCATTTGCTGGGACTGGGACAGGCAGAGGCCCTTCCGCTGCAGATGCTGAGTAATTCCCCACCTCAACATCCATCCTCCCAGTTGGAAAACCATACATAAACCAAATAATACTTCCATTAATAGCAAATAATAGTTCCCTGGCCTCCAGACTTGAGCAGAACCCTCTCCATGCAGCTCTCCAGATTAACAAACCACAGTCAGTTCCTAGTTTTGCTGATAATGCTCACCCCACTGGTTAAACATCAGCTCATTTCGATCATTCCCATCCCCAGAAGGCTCTTCCCTGGAACAGTGGGAATGTTTGCTCATGGCTCTCCTGTCCCAGCACAAACCCACTGTCCAATGAACCAACAGCACCACCGCTCTGGCACCTTTCACCTGGTTGGATTTGAACAGGATTCCCACAATCCATGTGCCCTTTGGATCTCCACCAGATATGTGTGTTCTGTGGTTAGCAGCCCGTTGGCTGCAGGGAATGACATGGGTATGAAATCCAGACCCTTCCAGAAATTAGAGGAAACCTAGCCGGGGTTCTGGCAGCCTGCCCAGCTCTTGCTCTGGCTCTTACACAGCTCTTTCTTGGAGGGGGGGGAAAAAAAAGTAAGGAAAAAAGAGGGAAATGAGAACAGAGCTGCACATGACATTTTAATATTGAATTTCTGAGGAGATACCTAAATCTGGGAGGCAGCTGGAGCATGATGGATCTCAGTGGTACCATCCATCATCTCAGAGCAGCTTATCATGCTCCAGCCCCGGCTCCAAGCTGGCTGCTCCCAGCTCTGCTCAGACGCGCAGGAGACGAGCCCAGCTTGGCATCACTCCAGTAATTCAGGTAAAGGGAAGAAAAGGGTTCTTTGGCTCTGCTGTCACCCATGCTCCCAGGAGCAGGGAGCACACGAAGGGCTTGGTTTTCCCATTCCTGACCAGCACCTTTTCCCAAAGAATCCTTTCGCTCTTCCAGAAAAAGGCATTTCTAGCTTTAATGATCCTGGGATAAACAAACTCTTTTTGAGGGATCCTGTCAGGAATGTAAGTGCCCTCTCTGTTCACTGTGTTTCCTGTAGAAGGGAGAAATTCCAATCCTAAAGGCTTGGGATGATTGTTTGGCCATTCCTGTCTCCTTTGCCTAATTCTACCTAAAATCTACCCTCTCATCCCAAGAACTGGTCGCTCTGTGCACAACTCCCTCCCTACAATAACCCTGTCCCACTTGGCTCCATTGGGCATTCCCAAATTCCCGTTTCCTGGCCCATTTTTCCCTTATTGCTGGAAGCTGAACACCCGATCCAGTGGTGGGATTTCACTCCACATACCCCCAGCCTGCGGGTGTTCTCCGCTGCCCTGAGGGTGTTAAAGGGTCTCTCCGGAAATTATTTCCTTGGGAAGGGACTTGGTACAGGTACAGGTGTATCTGCAGGTACAGGTACAGGTGTCGTTGGAACTGCAGATACAGGTGTGACTGTAGGTCCGCGTACAGGTGTGAATTTAGGCTCAAGTGCCGCTCCACGTGCCCGCGGTGGGCGTGGCCCCGCCCCGCGCGCGGCCCCGCCGTGACGTTCCCCGCGCCCATTGGGCCGCCGGGGCCGCGCGCGGTGACGCGCCCGGTGACGCGCCCGGTGCGCGCGGCCCGCGCCCGGTGCCCGGAGCCGTCATGGCCGTGCCGGTGGCCGTGGCGGCGGCGGTCCCTGCCCGGGCCGGGCCCCGCCTGGCCTTGGCTCTAGCACTGGGTCTGGGGGCGGGCGCCGGCCTCGGGCTCGGGCTGCTCTGGGCCCTGCGCCGCCGCTGGAGGGAGGCGGCCGCGCCGCACGGCCGCGGTACGCGCGGGACGCCGGGCACGGAGCGGGCCGCGGACGGAGGGGACGGGGCTGGAGTGCGGCTCGGGTGGAAGGAGTGGGGTTGGGATGGGGGGGGGATGGGGCTGGAATGGAAGGAGCGGGGTTGGGATAGGGGGAGTGGGGGAAATGAGGTCGGAATAGGGGGAATGGGGGTGGGATAGAAGGAATGGGGTTGGGATAGGGGAAATGGGGTTGGAATGGGGGACGTAGGTTTGGACTGGGGGAAATGAGGCTGAACTGGTGGGAATGAGGGTGGAATAGAGAAAATGGGGTTGGAATAGGGGGAAGCACAGGGACAATGGAGCTGGAATAGGAGAAATGGGGATGGAGTGGTGGGGAAATGCAGTGGAGATGTTGATGCCAGTTCAGAACCCTGAACTTGCCGGCTTTTATCCCCATCTATGCAAAACTTCAGGAGTAGAAAGTGAAACTGTGTTTTTTCACAGTGATCGTAGACTCATGGAATCCTGGAATGGTTTGGGTTGGAAGGAATCTTAAAGCTCATCCCATTCCCACCCCCTGCCACCGGCAGGGACACCTTCCACTATCCCAGTTTGCTCCAAGCTCCATCCGACCTGGCCTTGAACACTTCCAGGGATGGGGCAGCCACAGCTTCTCTGGGCAACGTGTGCTGGGGCCTCAGATTGGAGGGCAACCTGTGCCAGGGCCAGGTGCCCCTTTAGGCACTGGAAGGGGCTCTCAGGTCTCCCTGGAGCCTTCTCTCCTCCAGGCTGAACAATCCCAATTCTCCCAGCCTTTCCTCATAGAGGAGGTGCTCCATCCCTCTGATCATCTTGGTGACCCTATCAAGATCAAGCCTCCTGTTCCCTGCCAACAGCACTTGTGATGATTTTGGTCTAGGGTTAGTCACAACACTGCAATCAGATGTCCCACATGGAATCCTTTCCCATGGCCATCTAAAGAGTTTGTTCTGCTCTTCTCCAGCCCAAGCTGTGCCCGGAGCGCTGGTCCCTGTGGAGGAGGGGACTGGAGCCACGCACACACCTCTGCTGGGGCAGGAGCAGCAGCTGGAGCTGCTGGAGCGCCTGGACTTCGTGGTGAGGAACATCGTGGAGCTGAGGAAGGAGGTGGAGGAGCTGCGGAACAGCCTCCAGCACCTGGCTGTGGAGATCGTGGGGGAAGTCAGGTACCAGCCCTGCCCCTCCTGCCTGCTGCTCATTCACCCTGCAGCACAGCATCCGTAGAATCCCACAGTCCTGGAATGCTTTGGGTTGGAAGGGACCTTAAAGCCCATCCAGTCCCACCCCCTGCCATGGGCAGGGACACCTTCCACCAGCCCAAGTTGCTCCAAGCCCTGTCCAACCTGGCCTTGGACACTTCCAGGGATGGGGCAGCCACAGCTTCTCTGGGCAACCTGTGCCAGGGCCTGCCCACCCTGACAGGGAGGAATTCCTTCCCGGTATCCAACCTCAATTTCCCCTCTTTTCAGTCCGAACCCATTACTCCTTGTCCTGCCACTCCAGTTCCCGATGAAGAGACACGATGAGTGTATATATGGATTATGCATGGATTGTACTTGGATTATATATGGATTGTACATGGACCAAGACTTGCTTTACCTGGAAAATACAACCTGCCTGGGCGTGGGATGTTTATAGACATCACAGGAAAGCACCCTGTGAATTCTTTGGACGTAAAGGGGATTGGATGGAGTCTGCTGGAGAGGAGAAGGGAAGGAAAATAGCAGCTGTTTCACTACCAAGTATTCATTTCTTTTTCCTTTTCCCTTCCTCACAGGTCCCACCTGGAAGAAACGCAGAGACTGAATCGCCGGAGGAGGTTCCCCTATCCCAGAGAGAGAAGTGACTCCACAGGCTCCAGCTCCATTTATTTCACAGCCAGCTCAGGGAATGCCAACACGGATGATGGAGAGAGCGAAGGGGGGTAAGCAGAGCACCAGGCCAGGAGCAGCTTTTTGGGGCTTTTGTGCCACACCTGAGCAGTTTATAACAGAAATTAAGGGAATCTTTTTCCTCACTGAGTGTCTGTCAGCCTGTTTTAATTTGCTTTTATTGCAGTAAATGTGTTACCACCAGGGCCAGACTGAGAGATCTGCAACAGTCCTGACTTCTGGAGAAAGAAAAAAATCATATATATAGAGAGAGAGAGAGAAAGAGGGAGGGTTTTTTTTTTAACAGAATAATTTGGTTAAGGAACCTTATAAAAAGAAGGGAAGCAGAAGTCCAGCCTGGGACCGAAGTGAGAATGTTTAGAAATAAAATTTCAAGACAATAATGTATTTTTAAGTGCCTGAAAAACTTGAGAAAGTTCAGAATGAATTAACTGAATGTCTTCAATTAACTGGATGTCTTCAACTAGAGTACTGCTTAGAGGTTTTTTCTTCAGTGTGAGATCAATTTTTTTAAGTTCTTAGAGTTTAAAATCAGGTGAAAGTTATAAAATCGCAGAATCAGGGAATGTCCTGAGGTGGAAGGGACCTATTAGGATCATCAAAGTCCAACTCCTGGCTCTGCACAGGACAGGGAGGTACAGAGTAGCTTAAGAACATCATTAAAAATGACCATGTGGCTTTAGGTGTATTCATATTAGACAAGTAACAAGAGTTCTCCTGCATACCTGGCTGTGACTGCTGATTTTCTGAGGAAATGCTGCTCTTTTGGGCCTCAGTCAGACCAGTTCTGGAGCATTTGAGGTATGGAGGTGTGTTCCAAAAGACGTAAGTTTTCCCAGGGCAGTTGAAATGTAGTTTAAAGAGAGATTTTATGGCAGTGGGAGCATTTCAGGGGGAATGTGGACACGATAGGGAGCAGCCAAATGACCTGTGAGCTGGTGCCAGCGCTTGGCAGCAGGGATTTGTCTTCCCAGGACAGAAAACATGGATCCGCAGGAGGGCAACTTGTGACTGCCCTAAAATCGTGTCATGTCAGTGTTTCTCTCTCACAACTGGAGCTGGGGAAGCAGGAGAGAGCTGGTGTGATCTCACTGGGGTTGTAGAGCCTCATTCATCTGGAGTGGGTGTTGGAAGGAGAGGGGAGTGAGTGATTCATGGTGGTGTAACAGGGAACGAGGGTGCAGAACAGATGTTAAAATACACAGTTGGTTCTGATGATGAGACTTTGCTATTTGGGTAACAGCAGATGCTCTGAATCATCAGGGGGACAGTGGCTTTTGTCAAGTGGATGGAAAAGGTGGGTTTTTTCCACCTTGATCCCAGCCTGGGGTGTCCCCTGCTTGGAGAAAACTAAGTTGTGACAGAGGCCAAGGAGTTCAGAGATTCAGAAAAGGCACCTCCTTAGCGGAACAGAAGTGTGTTTTACTGCAAAGCCTCATTAATTTACTGGGAGTCCAGTGATGGTTGGAGGAGTTCTTATATTGTAATTAAAGTCTGTAATTAGAACTCTCATCTGATTAAAAAAAAAACCAAACATCTGGAATAATGTAATTTCTCCCTGTGGAGGACCACAGGGGTAATGTCAGTCTGGTCAGGACCAGCTTTGGGCTGTTTAATTTCTCTGTGTGGCTTTGGTTTTTTGGGCTTCTTTGCCTCTCCTTTTCATTGGCTTTTTTGTTCCAGAATCTCTTTTCCTTCAGGATGTCCTTTAGCCAGCCCAGCATCCTAAAGTATTCCAGTTCCATAATTGTAAATTCAGGAAAATAGGCTGATGACATCTAAGTCCCTTAATCTCGATGAAAGCTTTGGGTTTATCCTGTTCCTTGTCTTTTTGAACTGCAGCAACTGAGTGAAAACATGGGTTTGGGTTTTTTTGAGCTGAAGGACTGAAATCTCGACAGCTGCCAGGAAAATGTTGGGGGTTAGGATGAGGAAATTTGGGAATTTGAGGAGTTTGTGTCCAACTACTGAAAATGGGGTAGTCTAGAGAACTAATAATACCTTAATATTAATACCTTATTAATTAATCTTAAAAAATGTAAAGAAATAAAGCTTTTAATGTGAAACAGAGCTCAGCCAGTGTCACCTACCCCTGTGTTGCTGCATTATCCATGAAATGGTGGGGTTTAAATTTCTGGAGGAGGGTTGGGGGCTGTGCTGGGCAAGGGTGTTGGTTCATTCTCTGCCAGAGAGGGAAATGCATGAAAATTATGGATGGTTCTCAGAAAAGTGAAGCTTTGATAGCCAGATGTGTCTTGTTATCAAGGTGTGGGTGAAGTGCTGTCACTGCCTCCTTCAGATACAGGCTTTGGGCACGTATCTGTGTCCCCAGACAAAGGCAGGATCACAGGGCTGTTCCTTGGGAAGAGGCATCCAGCCAGGACGCAGTGCTGGAGGCACCCAGTGCCCTCAGACTGCAATGAGTTTAATTCTGGCAGAAGTGGTGTAGTTGTCTTGTTCACCTAAATCAACCAAGTGCACATTTTGAAATTGCTGCCTGATTTGTGCCTGTTCTGCAGTTAGGAGCTTGCAGGTCAGTGTGAGGGGGACAAATAATCTTATTGTAAAAGGAATTGGCGTTGTGAGTAGACTCCCCCTCTGCAGTGGTGCCACTGTGTAATGCTGGTTTAAATTTTAAATTCCCACCTTAGGTGCTGGGGAGCTTCATTTTAGCTGTTTTGAGAAGCTTGGATCTGAGCTGTACAGAATCAAGGAGGTTGGAAGAGACCTCCAAGGTCATGGCGTCCGATCATCACTGTGGCACCACCAAATCCCTCCCTAAACCATGTCCTGGTTCTTTTGACTAATTCAGCTGTGAATCATTCCCGGGTTTTTCATGTGTGGTGTCTCCCTATGGCTCATCCTCTTGCTCCTTGCTGGATTTCTTGCTGCTGGAAAAGAGTCTTGGTGGCTTTCCTGCTGTCCTTCACCTTTTCCACCTGGCAGTGGGAATGAGCTGTGTAGCATTTAGTGACCAGGATGCTGGAGGGATGAGGTGTTCTCAGGAGAACTATAGTGCCTGAAGTTCCCTGGAACAGGCTAAATCGCTCAGGTTATACTTTCCAGATGGATTGATGAAGTTCTCCTTTATAACCTGTATATTTAACTGAATAGTCCTGGCTCTGTTTTTAGCTGTTTAATTCTGTTACATGGCAGTTAGAAGGGCTGAGAGCAGCTGGCAGGGTATGCAGGTGAGGAGGGGACACTTAAAATCCTGGAATGGTTTGGGTTGGAAGGGACCTTAAAGCTCATCCAGTTCCACCCCCTTGCCGTGGGCAGGGACACCTTCCCCTAGGCCAAGTTGCTCAAAACCCACTTGTGACTTAAGTTCCAAGGGACCTCCATCCTTCAGCATTCTGTACTTTCCTTCAGATTTTTTGATACGTTACACGAGAAATAATGATTGTTCCAAGAAATCCAGGATTGAGGCACTTGTGTTGTGCAGGATAAGCTAAGATACTCCTCATCCTCTGTTAGGAATAGCTCCTACAACTGATTTTGTATTGGTTTTTTTACTCCCAAAGTTACACCACGGCCAACGCCGAGTCCGACTATGACCGGGAGTCCGAGAGGGAGAGCGAAGAGGGGGAGGATGAAGTGAGCTGCGACACAGTGCGGACGGTGCGCCGGGATTCCCTGGACCTGGTGCCTGAGGATGAAGCCCCTCTGAGCCTGGATTCCTCTCTGGAGGAGGGGCTGGGGCAGCTGCTGCAGCAGGCCGACCGCCTGCACGGTGGGGACGAGCAGGACAGGAGAGAGGGCTTCCAGCTGCTCCTCAACAACAAGCTGGCGGTAAAGGTGCCTTGTTGTGTTCTCCAGCAGTGATTCCCCGTGCTGGGGGAGGGTCAGGTTGGACATCAGGAGGAATTTCTTCACTGAGAGTCCAACCTGTGACTCATCCCCTCCTTGTCCCCCAGCCCAGAGCGCTGAGTGCCACGGCCAGGCCTTCCTTGGACACCTCCAGGGCTGGGAACTCCAAACCTCCCTGGGCAGCCCCTGCCAATGTTTAACCACTCTTTCCATGAGGAATTTCCTCCTGATGTCCAACCTGAGCCTCCCCTGGCACAACCTGAGGCCGTTCTCTCTCCTCCTGTCCCTGTTCCCCGGGAGCAGAGCCCGACACCCCCCCAGCTCCCTCCTCCTGTCAGGGAGTTGCAGAGCCAGAAGGTCCCCCCTGAGCCTCCTTTTCTCCAGGCTGAGCGCCCCCAGCTCCCTCAGCCTCCTGATGCTCCAGCCCCTTCCCCAGCTCCGTTCCCTTCCCTGGACTTACTCCAGCCTCTATGTTGGTTTGTGCTTCCCTTTGGCCGGGGCAGGGCCCTCGTCCGTAACGTTCCCGTTTCTGTGCAGTACGCAGGGCAGAGGGAATTCCTGTGGCGCCTGGCCCGGGCTCACAGCGACATGTGGGAGCTCACGGAGGACGAGGAAGAGAAGCAATCCTATGCATCCGAGGGTAAGGAATCCTGTGCTGAGGCAAAGGAGGGCTGGCCCTTGAGCTTTAGGAACCCTCCACCTGCCAGCAGTGGAGTGCAGTTATTGCTCTTCCTTGGAATCTGCTTTTTTTTTTAGGTGAGTGGGCAGCAGTGCTGGAGTGGTTTACACTTAAATTATAAAGCATAGACTTTTATATAAATCTAGAAATGTAATTTATAGCTTTTTTTTTACTTACAAATTTAAAATTTGCGCTTGCTGAGAGAGTGTGAGTAGGCTAAGGCCTACTGAAAGCCGTAAAATCTTGTTTCTCTAACCTGTCATCCGTATCCTCTCTGATACTAAAATAAAAAGAAAAAACCAACCAAACAAACAAACAAAAAAATACCCTTGGCTGTAACACATTTGATTTACTGTGTTGCCAGCACGTGCAGATATAAAAAAAGAAGTATCTTTTTAGACAGGTGTTTGCTTAGAAGAGTCACTTTCATTTCATTCCCTCGTTCTTTACCACCTCAGATGTGTTCACAAGGCTTTAGGTGAGTCACAGTAGAACAAAAATCATCTTATTACGGTTAAGATGTGCAACAAAAGGTACTGATCTAAATGACTTCTGCCCTGTTTATTATGCATTTATTATGCATGAATAATTAACTGAATAAATGAATACTGTAGCAAATATAATTATTCTATTCTGGAAATCGGTGTAGCCATTTAACCTTGGAATTTGAAGTTTTCTCTGCTCTTCTTAGCCTGCAGTAAATGCTTAGCTTGCAGCTTTTTGAGTCTGCAAAAGGGTGGAATTATTTACGGGGTGTTTTCAAGCCCCACGTGTTATAAAATTAACAAATATATTATTTTTATACCTATATATCTATCTATTATTGTACTCTAGCAACCTCAAAGAAAGAAATCAGGAGAGAAAGCAACTGAATTTCTTGCCTCTGACTATGGTCTTTTTTTTTTCCAGGGAAGAAAGAGCTGGAACTTGCCTTACAGAAGTGGGATCAAAGTGCTGAGTGCCACCAGTGGTATGTGATTTTTTTACTCCTTGCGTATAGAAAGTGTAGGAGAAGAATTCAGAGGTTGTTGTGAGCTGAGCTGCAGTTCACGAAGTCACCATAGAAAAAAACCCAACCCAACAAAATGCCGAACACTTATTTGCTCTTGCTTGCAGTGTCCTTCACTGAGGGTGTCCTCCATCAAACCAGCCATTTATTTTTAACAGCTTTGCTTCCTTGGTGTGAGGAATGGCTTGGCAGACAGAGGGCTTTTCTTGTGGACTTCTTTGGTTACAGGAACAGATTCTCTCAAGGGGTTTGGGAGCCTGCACCTGACACGTGGATGAACTTTGGTGGCTGAGCTTCCAACTGAGACCTGGGGGGACCAACTGCTGGTAAAACGGGTTTGGGATGAAGTTCAAGCACAAAGAGCTCCACTTGGTGTTCACCAGGCTGGGCTGAGGTTGCTGGGGCCTGGGAGTCTGGGTTTGGTGCTGTGCCCAATGTCCTCTGTTCATCCTCACTCTGGAGGAAGGAGAACCATCCTTTTTATCAGACAGGCTTTTAGGGCCTCCTGGAAGTGTTTCCTGGCACTGCTGCTTCATCTCAGAGGCGCTGCAAAGCCTCTGGCTTGGAAATGAAGGGAAACAGCAGCATGTGGCTTGGTTTTTAATTTAAACAAAGGTATTTTATGTATTTTTTTCATGGTAGAAGAGAAGATGATCTGCAGTTTAGCCAAGCAGGGTGTTGTGACCCACATTTATACCCAGATTTTGGTAAGGAGGGAGATGAGAGGGAAGGGCCTTGCTCCCTAAAGGCTTTGCTTCCAGCTCATGGATGGATTTGAAAGGATTGCTCTCCTTTTTTAAAATGACTCCAGAAGAGAGTTTGTGGAGTGGTTCAGATATTTGTGGAGGTAAAGCAATTTATTTTTTGGCTTTTCTGGTGAATTCCTCCGTGAACAGTGTTTGTCAGCAGTTACTGTGAAGGACTGACAACACTTAAATTAGAATAAAAGGGAAATTACTTTTTTTTAATGGAAATTATTGGGAAAACGAGATGCTGAGTATCTTTACCAAACAAGATCTGTGGTCTTCTAATGAGCAAATTTATTTGGAGGGTTGTTTTGGACTACTGGCATCTGAATAAGTGCCTTTATTGTCTTAAAAAGGCTGTGTTTCAGTTGTTAGTAATGAGTTGCTGTTTTCAATTAAAGCTTTGAGAGGAAGGATGAATTTTGGGCAGGAAAATCTCCAGCAGATTATGGTGTTGGGCTCTGCTGGCTTAACAGCTTGAAAAAAATGGATTTTGGTTGCCAGGGTAGATCTTAAAGTTGGTGTTTTACAAAGCAGGGTTCTACTCCGGGGTCCCAGATTGATAGTTTTGCTTTGTAATTCAGATTTTGGGACAGTTCTGGGCCTCCCAGACCCTTTTCCCAGACAGGGATAAGGCTCCTGCACAGCCACATCTTGCTTTTAGTTCTTCAGAGCAGCTGGAGAAAGGAAACAGCAGAGCAGCCTGGGGGAGGCGTGGGATTTCTTGGGAATGAATATGTAATTCCCTTTATCAGCACAGAAATTATTATTTACTGCCACGAATGGAACAGGAAATTACTCTCTTCCCAGCTCTGAGGTGGTCACAAGCTGGTTTAATTGCAGCCTTTTTTTATGCTAATTGAATTTATCCTGAGGAGAAAAAAAAACAGTAGAGGCTTTAAAGCTTTTTGGGGTTGGATTTGGCACCCCAGCTCTTGGTTTATGGAGAATATTGTTCACACTTGCTTTAAATTACAGTTTTATTTTGTCATATTCCTCTCTCCAGTGCCTAATTCCTTTTGTGAAAACCCTAATCCCTTATTATCTCTTGTCATAGGGAATAATTGATTATCTCCCACTGCCCACGTTGTCTTTCCCATATTATTCTTCCTCTTCTATATATTTTTCCAGACAAAAGTGGGGGAATTCAGTGCAGGGGACAATCTGTGGGAGCAGGATGGGCTTGTGTGATGCTGATGGGATTGTCCTTTGCATTCTTATTTCCATATACAGCATCCCAAACATCATCCTTCTCTTTCCCACTGCATCCTAAATGGCCATTTTAATAGAAATATTCCCAGTCCTTTTCCTGCTGGTTGCAGTAATTACTGATATTTTAAAGCAATAAGCAAAGGAAATAACTTTGAGAAGGGGAAGGATTCCTCCTGGGGAATCAGTGAGGAGGGAGCATCACTGGCTGCAGCTCTTTTTGGGGGCTTATTTAGGAACAGAGGTGTGGGTACTGGGTATTCATTGCACTTGGTACCTTTGGAGTAGGTTTATTTGTGGATCCAAGGCTGAGGGATGTTGGAGCGAGTGATCTAAAGCCTCTGCACTCCCGAGTTACGAGGACCTGATTCTTACTTGGGATTTGGGCATCAAAACCATTCCCTGCTGTAATTGCAAAAGATGTCTGAGCAGGTAGAACTTGTGTCCAGCTGAGCTGATTTCTCCCTTAGCTGAGTCCAGCCCACGAGGAGGACAGAGCAAGTTCCTAAGCCTGTCCTTGCTTTTAGGGATGGAGGGATGGAAGAGATGCAAAATACAGAGAAATATGATGGAAATGTGACTGTATAAACCTATGGGCCTTGCTGCTTAGACACAAGTATGTGACATCTCACAAATGAAGTGAGAAGCAACTGTGGCCCTTTGGAATTTCCAGTTCAGTAGCATCTTTAGGGACCAGGAAAGGAGAGTGAGCTCTAGGTTTGCCTTGCCTTCCACTCCTGTTGATGAAAGAAATATTGCAGGTGCAAGCAGAGGGATTTCAGAGAGATCTGGGGAAAATTGTGCAGGTGTTACTTTTAGTTTTGAGTGAAATATTTTCCAGTGAAGTGCTGACTGTTGCAGAAGGAATAATAAGCTTTGGCCTTCCTGGAGATACTCTGTGTTTAAGCAGGAGTGGGATTGGGTTGGCTGAGCCTCCAAAATGTGCCCTTTTCTTCAAGAGAGTCTGTCAGTTTGGTGGAACATCTTGCACACTTGATCACCAACCCTTCTCAGTTCCGTGGGCCCAGCTGGCTGTCTGTGGGCAGATCCTGGCTGTGCCTGGGAGACAGCTCTCCTTTAACAACTGGCAGTGCTTGAGTGTTTAACTCTTGCTGGGTCACTGCCCAGAGCTGGCCAATGTTGAGCCGGATTCTGGATTTATGAGCCAAGTTTTTTCTGCTCCGCAGGCAGATTAAGCAGGGAATTTACTGACAGTGTGGGGCAGCAGCAACCGTAGGAATAGTTTAGGAGATATTTTGGAATGCAGAGGAGGGAAAATAGCATGGAATTAAAGCAGCCTGGTGGCATCCCCCTGACCTGTGTGCCCTGGAAGGTTAATTCAGGAGGGAACTTGAATATCCAGAACACAGGAGCTCTCCCGTGTGGGTGTCTGGGGGCTGTAAGGAAAGGAGTAGCACATCTGCCTGCCCCACTTCTGCCTGGAGATTTAAGCTGGAGGAACAGGGTCTCTCAGGGGGTATCTGTTTCCACAGGGTTCATTTTCTAATAAATGGGGAAATCCTGAGCTGAGATCCCTGTGGGAACTGCAGCTTTCCCACTGTCAGCAGCTTAATGAAGAGTCTGGTTAATAATTAATCAAGGGATACCCTAATGCCAGCTTTGGATGGCTGCTGAGACATGGATCTGAGCAGTGCTGCAGGAGGTCACAGGGAAGGAAAATCCCCTAAATCATCGTTTTTCAGGTCTGCTGGTCCTGCTGCTCTTCCATAGTGTCTCTGGGGACTCTCATCCCGAGGCATTCCACAGAATGAGCTGGAATAAACGGCTTCACTGTGCCAAGCTAAACAGGCAGAGGAGAGGACAGCAGAAACCAGAGCCTAAAATCCCAGGAATGCAGAGTTCTGGGTGTGAAAACCTCCAGTGGTCCGTCCAGTGGACCTGGGACCAGCAAAGCTGTTTGGGAGGAATCATCTTTCCTGGGAATAGAGTGGAAAAAAACAGTTCAGGCATCTCATCCCGTATCTATTTTTTAACTTATTTCACAACTGAAATTTACCCTTTTCTGCTGCTTTTATGGCTTTTTCACCAACATTTCACTGGGCTGTTAAAAAAAAAAACAACAACTGGAATTTATATTTCTTATGGATGTGAGACAACTGTGGGATTTATTGTCTAGGAATGTTTGATCTCGTGATTGTAGAAAATGAACCTTTTGTTGGCTTGTATTTCTCAACCCTGGTTATTTTGTGGTTGGGGATGTTTAGTCCAGGCTGATGTTTTGTTGGGAAACAAACTGGAGAAGACCCCACAAACAGTTATTCCATCAGAGTGGGGCAATGCAGCTTTTCCAACTAGGGGAAAGGATTTTTATCCAACAACACGTTGATCTGGTAATCTTTGCCATTACCATGAAAAATAAGAATTTTAGAACTGAACCAGAGCTTTCCCACAAGAAAATGAACGAAATAAAGGAATGAGATTTAAGGCAAAATTGTAAATATTCAGGAGATGCGACTTTGTGTTGGAATTTAGACATTGGAAATGGAGCTCAGGCAGGAGCAGTGAGGTGTGAGGGAATTCCTGGGATTTCATAATACTGAAGGAAGTGTAGTTGGAGATTTAAAAGTCTTCTGACAGGTTCCTGCACATCTGCTGGGTTTAACTGTCCCGAGGCATGCCTTGGGATAGCGATGGCAGAGCATCCAGCAGCACTGGGATGTGGATGTAGTAAAAGGGAGCTTTACTTGCAACTTCCTTCTTTTCAGCTTTATTTTTTGAAAAAATTAGACATGTCATTCATTTGTCCATCTGTTCCACCTAATGTTTTTTGAGCCAAACCGAGAGAAGGGATGGAAGTGTCCTCCATTCCCAGAGCTCTCTCCCAGGTGGGATGAGAGACACCTAACTTCAATCTGTGTGTGCCGTCCCACAGCAGTGCCCTTGAGAGCTCTGGAGTGATTGTTTCTTGGGAAGTGATTCAGGGAGGGAGGGCTTGAACCCCTGGTGTGTGGAGGTGAGATGGGAGGGTGCAAATCCCCAGGGAATTAATCTTCCTTGAATTTCACGGCTCATGCAATAACTTAACTTTGCCGGGACCCTGCCTCTCAGGCTCACAACTCACAATGTCTTACTGGGCAAAACTAGATGGCTTTGCACTTTCAGCACTGAAAATGTCTTCTTCTGTTCCCCCAGCTGCAGGATATAGGTAGGTTTTGCCAGTATTTCCCTGGAAGTAGAGCCCTGTGTGCCGCAGCCGGGCCGCTGCATGGAGAGCTCGCTGCTGCCTGTAGTGAATTAGAGCTGCTCGTAGTCTGGCTCTTCCTGCAATAGCTGCACTCTTCAGTGCTCTGTCCTGTCACACTTGCCTTGCTTAGGGAAGAAATTCCAGCTGTGAAAGTGTGCTGCTTCTGGTTTTTAGCCATAAGTGCAGTGAGTTTGTGTGTCACGTCACCCCCCTCCTGCTGATTTGCCTCATCCTCCAGGCTAAAACCCTCTTAGGCACTGATTTTTTACTGCAGTTTTTACAGGTTTCCAGCATTCCTTGTGTTCCCCAGCAAGGTGTGGAGCTTTAATGCACTTCCTAGAATCCTGGGATGGTTTGAGTTGAAAGGGACCCTAAAACCCATCCAGTCCCACCTCCTTCCATGGGCAGGGAGACCTTCCACTATTCCATTTGCTCCAAGCCCTGTCCAAACTGGCTTTGAACACTTGTATATCTTCCTTCTGAAGACATGGGCAGCAGGGAACTGTGGATTAATTGTGGATTTAATCCTGACTGGCTCACGCAGATGTCTCCCTGCGCAGGTTTGCCATCCTTTGTGGGCAGCTGTCGGAGCACGAGAGCATTCCCAAGCGCATCCAGGCCGGATGTGTTTTTAAGGTGAGTGGAATGGATATCCTGGGTCTGTGTACGTATCAAACAACACTTACTTCTGTGGTAGGAACTTGGGAAAATTGGCTACAGGTCTTGTTTAGGGAAGTAGTAGGTCTCAGAGATGCCATGAGTGGGTGTTTTGGGCTGAGGAAGGTGATTCCAGTAATGTGTTTTGAGTGAGTGGGCTGGCTCTGCAGTTTTACACACCATAATCTCAGGGGAAAAAAAGAACTCTTGCAAATAAAATCTATGTAAGTGATGAGACTGAGAGGTTGGAACATGAAATTATCATGTGGTGACAAGACACAGCACCAGCTTGTCCCTCTTGTCTGTGAGCAACCTGCACCCTCTCAGAAAGGCAAAGCAAATACTCCAAGAGGATTTAATTTGCCTCATATTCTTTTATTTCCCTTGGGGATGTTGCAGGGGAAGAGGATGTACCTGAAACAGGCCACAGGTGATTTTTGTCCCACCAGCTCGTGGCATGACCAGTAAGGTGGTTCTGGCAAAGCTCTGGAGGTGGAATAAACTGAAGGGCAGCTTCCTTTTCGTGTGTGTGCAGTAATTCCTGTCCCTCAGCCTGGTGAAGTGCTGCTTTTCTGTGCTCACTGAAGCCACTCTTAAGAAAACTGGGGATCTGTAGCTGTAATTTTACTGATCACAGCACTTGAATTGTGGGTCCCTTCCCTCTTTCTCCACCTGCTCTCATGGATGTTTACTTGCTTTTAACAAGGGTGTGACATGTTTTGGTGCTGATTTCCCACAGGAACACATCGACAGAGCCATTGAGCTGAAGCCAGAGGATCCCCAGCTGTACTATCTCATGGGCAGGTGGTGTTACCAGGTAACACACTTGTAATGCTGCTTATTGCTGTCTGGTTCCTCCTTGGAACTGAATTCCATGTTGGAATGAGAGAGAGGTGGATGCAAACTGGGTGTAAGGAGTGGGATACTCGTCCAGAATCTGCCGAGCTCTCTGGCTTCTTTGCACGAGCACGAGCAGCTCCAGGAGGCTGGGCAGGTCCTGGCTGGCTCTCCAGTGGGTGGGACAGGTTTGCCCTTCGTGTCTCTGCAGGTTGCCCACCTGGGGTGGCTGGAGAAGAAGACAGTGTCCGCACTGTTCGAGGCTCCTCCGACGGCCACGGTGCAGGACGCGCTCCAGAACTTCCTACGGGTAAGGGGGTGGATCCCTGACCTCCACAGGTCACAGGTGTGGAAAGGGGGTGCTTTTGTCCTGCTTAAGCTCAGCCCTCCCAGGGTGCTCCGTGGTGCTTCTCCATCTCCTGGAACCTGTGGAAGGAAAGCTGGTGAAAGGGAGAATTGTGGGCCTTCCTTTACAGAACAGCCAGAGAAAAGACCGGGATGTTGAGGACATCAGAATTATGACCCAAGGTGTTCAGAACTGGCTTTTAAGGGGTTTGGTTTTCCTTGTAAAAGCTGTACAGTGATTCATTGCTCAGGAGCTGTCTGAGCTCATCCCTGAGATCACTTGTGGAGATCCATCCTGTCACTTTAATTTCTCTCGAATTATTTTATTAAAAGCCTGGCTTTTCAAACGTTTCAAAACAACTACTTGAAGGTTTCAGGGGCACAGTGCTCTATGTATTTATTAGGAGTCCTCCCTTCTTCCCTTTCTCCTTTCCTCCCTCTGTTTTTTTCCTTTAAGAGCTGCAATAAACCTGGTGTAAGAATCAACTGTGTCCTTGCATATCCTAATGTCTGCTCGTCCCTGTCACACCCTCCCTCTGTTCCTGCAGGTCGAGGAGCTGAGCCCAGGGTTTTCCAAAGCAGGAAGAGTTTACATTGCCAAGGTAACCACTCACTTCTTGCTTTTTTAGATCCTAGGGTAAAAAATATTTATATTTGAAATCATCTTGGGCTGTAAAGTGCTGAGCAGGTGGAAAATACCCCGTGCAGGAGCCAGATTTTATAAGATGACAATATTTCTTTTTATTTGCAGCAGTAAATCCATGGAAGTCTTAACCTGAACAGACGTTCAGCACTGATAGTACAATTTGGGGTTCCTTGTGTGTGATCTAACTGGGCTGATGGGTTTTTATTGGGCCCTTGGTGCCTGGCAGGTGTGACTGAGCTCCAGAAACACTCTGCAAGTGTGCAAATTACCTTAGAGGTGAATAGGACCACTTGGTTTAGGGTATTTTTTTTCCCTAATCCCAGGCTCTGTCACTTTGGGTCACATCCTTCATCACGACATTTAAGGAGGGCATTTATTACTATTATTATTACAGTTCTTGCAGCTGAGCCTCATTTTTAACAGCCTGGAGAACGATGTGCTCCCAGTAGAGAGGTTTTGTGGTGAAACCGGAGTGAGGAAACAGTAAGTGGGAATCAAAATAGGGCTTTGGACATGATGAAAACCACGGGAACACCTTAAAATGGCCCACCAAACCCCCATCTCCTTGCCCACAAAACAAACAAACAAGACCGTAAAGGAAGTTCAATATATTTGATATTCCATCTGGTGTGATTCTAAGGGTCTGTGAATGAAGGATACTGCAGGGAATGTCGGTGCTAGTGGTTAAGAGGCAGAAATAGGTCTTTTTAGCAGTGGCCCAGTTACGTTTGCTGCCTGTTTTTCCCTGTTTAACCCTTTTGCTGTTGTCCTTTTCCCTTCCCAGTGCTACAGGGACCTGGGGAACAGCTCTGCGGCTGCGCTCTGGGTGAGCCTCGCCTCCGAGCTGCCAGGGAACACAAAAGAGGTAATAGGACCAGCAGGGACTCTGGGATGAGTAGGGAGAACTTGATTACAGAGAGAAAATGGATCCTGCTCCACTGAGATCCCACCTGGATCGCTTCATCCAGCCCTGGGATCCAGCACAGGAAGGACATGGCCCTGTTGGAGCGAGTCCAGAGGAGAGACACCAGGATGGTTAGGGGGATGGAGCAGCTCTGCTGGGAGGAAAGGTTGGGAGAGTTGGGATTGTTCAGCCTGGACAAGTTTCAGGGTGACCTGGTGGTGGCCTTCCAGTGCCTGAAGGGAGCCCACAGGAAAGGTGGAGAGGGACTTTGCACAAGGGCCTGAAGTGACAGGACATGGGGGAATGGCTTCAAACTGGCAGAGGGCAGGGTTGGATGCGATATTGAGAAGAAATCCTTCCCTGTGAGGGTGGGCAGGCCCTGGCACAGGTTGCCCAGAGAAACTATGTCTGCCCCATCCCTGGAAGTGTGCAAGGCCAGGTTGGACGGGGCTTGGAGCAACCTGGGCTGGTGGAAGGTGTCCCTGCCCATGGCAGGGGGTTGGACTGGATGGGCTTTGAGGTCCCTTCCAACCCAAAGCATTCCAGGATTCTGTGATTCTCTGATATGCTTAAAACCTGGTTTAGGGTTGGGGAAAGAAGGGAAATTGTCTTTTTCAGTTGTTTCAGTTGAACTGTGCATTTATCTCTTCCCTTCTTGCATTTCCAGGATGCAGAAAGCGAAAGGGAACTTGAGGAGATGCGCTTGGACTGCAAGGAATAATTCTGGAGCAACTCATCCCAGTGGATACTGCAGAGACAGTAAAATGCCAAAGGGGTTTCATGATCCTGCCAATTCCGAGTGCACTTCGTGGATAAGCCAGAAGAGTTTACAGGAAAACACACCCAGCAGCACATTCCAAGAAAACATCTTGGATTTAATGGGATAAAATCGTGGTTTGTTTTCCCTCGTACGGCACTGCATGTGTTTGATTTGAGGACCCCTAAAAATGCCACATTCCTGAAACAGGTCTGTGTGGGGGAGTTTATAGGTAGAGTTTGTGATAGAGAAATATTTGTGGTCATAGATATATATATATGGTAGGTATATGTGAGATATATACTTTGTGATATAAATATATATATTTATACATGCACATATATATTTTATATCATACACTCTGCCTGTCTGACAGCCTTGCTGCTGAGCTTCCAACTCATTCCTGAGGAAAACTTCAACCAAAATTTTTTCCAGATTAATTGTTTCCTCTTTTCCTTAATGATTCATTGAATCAGTTGAAATAACTGATAATGCCTTTTGTAGATATTTAGGGGAGAACAATTTCCAAGCGGGACCAAGGAGCTTTCCTTCACAATCCAGCCTGGATTTTAAGAGGTTTGTTAGTCAGGGAAGTGAGGAATAAGATTTTAAACTTCAGGATTTCCTCCCAGAGAAGTTCCTCCCATCACTTCCACGAGGCTGAAAACTTCTGTCCCTCCAAATTGTGCTGCTGTGGTTTAGCTGGAATAACTGAATTTGGAGAGTAGTTATTGATCAGGTTCCAGGAGCAGGAATATCCTGTGGCAGAGCTGATGCTTTGCTGAGATCTTCTTCTACCACTAAGCAGATTTATTATCTTCCAATTAATTAACCTCTGGACTAACGAGGCAACGCCGAGAAGGTGAAGCGACGACTGACGTTTCTTCTGGCAGCTCCTGGTGACCAAGCAGGAACAGGGTATTCTGCTGGACACTGACACAGATGGAGAAGGAAAACCTGTCTTGAGAAATTACCCAAATATTTATCAAGGCTTCCTTGATACCCCTTAACATTCCAAAGGCAACTACTGGACACTGATTTTTGAGCATCTGTTCTGTGCTGGGGTGGTTGTGAGGGGTAAAGTGAGGAAGTGTGAGAGTAAAACATTCCTTAAATCACCTTTTTAGTCCCTCACACGTGTGATGGTTTTGTTACTTCCTGAAAATAACATTGGAAGGGAAACATACAGCAAACTCGAGTGTAAAAACTTCCTGGTTTATAGGTTTGGCAATTTTTAGCTTTTTCTTCCCCCTCTCCAAATTAAACTCTAAAATGTTGGTGCTGGATTCCTCCCCTGCCAACCAGGCACGTGTGCAATTAACTGTATTTGCTTAAAACAATAAAAATTGGTATTTATAAATGGAAAACTAAATGCTGAGGGGCTGAAGCTGATCCCTGCCTCTGGATGTGTAATGGTTTTGGGACATTTTTATACTTCCTGAGCTGCTCTCCTGTTCCTCTTTGGAATGCTGAAGCTTGCCTTTTGCCCTTGGCCTGAGCCTGGTTTGAGTGTTCATTTTAAATAATTGCACAAGTTTTTGGGCTGTTTTCCGTGTTGGTTTCTCAAGGTAAGTCGGGAAATCCTCTTCAGGCACATCCCAAAGATGATGTTTGCTGTTCCCTGTGTTTTCAGGAGAGGGGGCATTTTTATGAAACATCCCCCCTGGGCAGGTGCCTCTGGACAATGTCCAGGGATGCTGAAGAGGGGGATCTGCTGAGCTGGGCAGCAACAAACATAGAGCTGCAGTAATGTGGGTGCTGCTGGGGCTGTGTCGCCTTCCAGCCAAGCATCCGTGCCCAGCATTCCATTCGCCCTCCGGAGGTGGTTCTGGCTCCCAGTGGGCCAGGGGGGCAGCAGGATCCATGGGGATGGAGTGAGGAGAGGAGCATCGTGCTCCCTCCATCCCTCCGGGTGCTTTCCCACAGCCCAGAGCCTCTGGGCTCACACGGAGCTCACACAGGTCCCTTTACAAAGGGAAGCTGTGGAATGTTAGGGAGTTTTTAACTTCAATCTTTCGAGGTAATGCTCTGAATTAATTTATTTCTGTCTTGCTTCCAGTGGTGCATTCCCCAGCAGTCCCACAGCAGCTCTTGGACAGTGCAGCTGCCAGAGGTCTCCCCAGACTGTGGGATAGGCAAAAACTCCACAGCAAAGGAGAACCTTGATTTTGGGAGTTTTTTTCCTGGAGGTATGGAAACACAGGCACAAGATTTTGGCAGAAGGGGAGTTCCTGAGATTTAGGGTGGTTTTTCCAGTTTCCTCTGTGAGTTCTCCCTCTCTCAGCCCCACTGGCCGAGCAGGAGGAGCAGCAGCAGCAGCAGCTCCAAGGCCGGAGCTGTTGGGTGGGTCTGGGAGCCCAGACTGCCATGGGTGCGCTGTGCTGGGCAGCGGGGGCTGGGTAAGCCTGTGGTTACCTGCCGGGGAGCCCCGGGGGGAGCCGTGGCAGGGCTGAGGGGCTGTTGCTCTCTGGGCGTCTCAGGGTTTGCCTCGGAATCCCAAAGCCTCTCCCCGTGCAGGGTTAGGGGGCACAGACTAGTCTCGCTTAGTTTGTTGGTGCTGAATTGATGCTTTTTGCTCCTTTTCTAAAGAAACAAGGAAGAAGGGAGCTGAGGCAGCAGCCAAGCAGCACCAAGTTACTCTGCAACCAGGTGAATTGTCTTGAAGT